>JBBYHK010000006.1:4282269-4590324 GCA_038382065.1 Adansonia grandidieri | reverse complement strand
ATCAACATATCAACATCACAATAACATGAAAGAAACATGAACATAAATACAACAAAATCAAAATCATAATAACAAGAGTAATAGTATATATATATGTATATATATTTATACAAGATTTAACTAAAAAATAACTAAAAATACAAAAAAATTTAAAGCCACCATGTTTAGCCTTTTAACATGGATGAGAATCCATGAGGCTTAACATGATTTTGGCTTATGAATGAGGATAAAAATGAATCAAAATGAAGAAGAGAAAAGACAAGTGCGATATCTTAAGGAAAAACTTGAAAAACTAAGTGTTTTTTTTCCTTCCAAGCTCTTTTTTTTTTTTTTTTCTCTAGCCAAAAAAAACCTCCTTGAAAAAAAAAATCCTCTATTTATAGAGGAAGGGGTGGCAATGTTGCTGCCCCAAATTGGAGTGGCTGAATGGACCCTAATTTCTTCTTTTTTTTTTTTTTTTTTTTTTTTGTCTTTTGATGTGAAAATGGCTTGTTAGGTTGGAAATAATAAATGTTGTGTCATAACCCCATGCTCTTGTTATTTTTTCTTACAAGTCACTCTATTATCAAGCTCATGATGAAGTTGATCAGCTCATGTAATGAGTAATTGGGATGTAACCAACTTGATTAGAAAATAATTGGATGAGAAAACAAGCTAGTTAGCATGTAACTAGTTGAAAAAAGTAAATAAAATGAAATTAAATAAAATTTTCAAAAATCAAAATGAAATTGAAATTAATGTTAATTGATCATAGACAAAATTTTAGAAATGAAATAGTGCAAAAGATCCTAATTAGAAGTTAAAAACTCGTAAAATTTTATGAGACATGCCTTAGTGCAGGAAAATTAACATATATGAAAAAAATTCAAAACCTATGAAATAAATTAAAATTTTCAAAACTGTTCTAATGGGAGTTAAATGACAATATTAGATGAATTTTAAAAATTTTAAACCGAAGAAAATTCCCCCGAAAATACTTATGGAATAGAAAACTCGATTTTTCAAAAACGGGGGAATTTCAAGGAAAAAAATCAAAGGTCATGGAAATGAATGAATTTTTGAAAACTGAATTAAGGTGAATCAAATAATAATATTTGATGAATTTTAAAAATCATAAACCAAGAAAAATCACCCCGAAAACATTTACGGAGTAGAAAAATCCGTATTTCAGAAACAAGAGAATTTCAAAAAAATAATCCAAAACTCATGAAAATGAATGAATTTTTGAAAACTAAATTAAGGTGAATAAGATAATAATATTTAATTAATTTTAAAAATCATAGACCAAGAAAAATCATCCTTAAAATATCAACGGAGTAGAAAACTTCGTATTTTAGAAATAGGAGAATTTCAAGAAAAAATTCAGAACTCATGAAAATAAATGAATTTTTTAAAACTAATTTAATGTGAATCAAACAATAATATTGGATGAATTTTGATGTTTAAAACTTGAGAGGATCCCATCAAAAATTTTATGAGTAAAGAAAAACTCATATTTCAATATCGAGAAAAAATTACAGAATTTCATTGACACTGAAGTAAAACAAATTCAAGACCACATATTATTTAACATTAATTTCCAAAGTGAAGAAAATAAACTTGTAAAATTTTAAAAATAAATCAACAAGAACCAAAAATAAAATTCACGAGCATGATACTCGTAAGGCTACAAAATTCAAAATTAATTTAAAAATTTATAGTTTGATACTTTATGGTAGAAAATGCCAATACATATTTTTCTTTGAATATTTATGATTTTTCGGGGTGCATATTGGCATAAATACTATTCAGGTATCGGTATAATTATATGACGATCAACTTCCAAGTTTAATGAAAAATTCTCTTAAAATTTTTAAAAATAGAAAATTTGACCGAGATATCTTTTGTAGAAACAAATTTTCAAAATTTTGACAATAAAAGATAAAAATGATTTTTTTTCTTAAATATTCGTCCTATATATTCAAAATTAGATATCAGAATATGACTTTTTTATCATGTGAACTTATGATTATTTAAATTATGACTAAAAAGGTCTTGAAAATGTCTTGTTCATATAAAAAATATCATTCTTAAGGAGTATGGCCATTAAGTTCTTGATTCTGGATATTTATGATTATTGGAAACGAGACTCGAATGAAATTAAGTATTTACACTTATGCACCTAATGCACAAACTTACAAACAAGTAAGATTGTTGTTAATAGAGTTGAAGCATAAATGATCATTGGATCTTATATTTTGTTTTTAGTTTTTCTTTTTTTTTTTTTTTTTCAGTTTGAAATCAATAAATTTTAACGGTGTATAAATATGTGTAAGAAGTTGGTCGTATAGCATATATATGTTATCGTACTTGACACATGGTGTATATTAACATTACACAATTAATATCCATGGTGAATGAAAAATTACTCTTAAATGCCCATTTGAAGAAGAAAAAAGTAGTTGGCTTTGATGAGTAGTATCTAACCTACATTGATAACTTAGTGATATATTATGTACTTTATAAAAGCATGATTTTAATGCCAGGTTGGGCCCCAAGAGACATCTAAGATTTTGTATAAGGATTGAGGCCTATACGAGCTTGGGAAACCACACACACATTTGCCTTACGCTTGGGTTAAAAGTCAAAGGGGCCTAATCTTTTTTGAGCCCAACCCATTTGGAATTGTTTTAAGCCCAGCCATAACTTTGTTTGATTGGAAAAGTTCTTGTTTTGTTTTATCGGGACACTTGAGTTTGTTTAAATTTTTTTAGATGGTTTTGTTAGTTTTTAAATTGTTTGTGTAATAAATTGTTAAGGCATATTTTCCTTGTTCAAAATTCTGTAATTGGTCCAAAAAAGTGCCCATTATTTTCCTCATATTTTGCCATCTTCTATTTGAAATTTTGAGAGAGAATTTTTTGCATTCTTTGGTTTGTGATATTGCAATTGATTGTGCTTTAAATTCATGAAGTGATTAAAGAGGCCTGAGAGACGAATTACAGGAACTCTTAAGCACCGAAAGGTAGGCGATAATCATTTTAAAATTAGATATTCTACATCGAGTCAATTGTTGATAATTTGTTTGTCTAATCTGGTAATACATATCTTATATTTTTCCATTTCCAATTTTGTAGTGTTTTTACTGTATTAAATTTTATTTCTGCGCAGCATAGAATTTTTCCTTGCAATTACTTTAACATTGACCAGCATGATCGATACCTATATAGTACTGATTATTATGTTTTAGAGTTTAAATTTTTTTATTCTTAGATTTTTTATGTAATGCTTTAAAAAAATTAAAAAAATCTAAACGAAAATGGATACCTCGAATGACATTGAGAGATTGCAATGAAGGCAAAGACAAAAGCGACAACAATGACATAGAAAATTCTCTCTCACTCTCTCTCTCTTTCTAAAACTCAAATTCACGTTAGTATCAGATTTCTTCTTTGGTTTGTAGAAGTCTTTGCCTTTTTTTTTTCATTGTCATCTACCATAACAAAAAAAAAGCTGGGTAACTTGGAGATTTATATCCACCTATGAATATGACAAAGAAAAAGCATTATCATCAATTAATTTAATTTATTGGACGTATAACATAGTATCAAAAGGATATATATAATAATTTTCTATTGTAAAAACACAATGAATAAATGAAAAATGTCACTTTCCATTTCCACAATATCTATAAAAAATTTTTCATTTAATTGTCAACTTGTATTTTGTTTGTCTCATTAGAGTGAACTTTGACTTGTTTTCCCTACTTCTAAAATTACCACCACCCTATAGCATGTTGTTGCCAAAAGCAGAACCTCGTATTTCTTTTAGAAAATCTCCTAATTGTTTCAAAGCAATCAGAAAGAGATCCATTAACTAGAAAAAATTCAGTTTAGATGCAGGATACCTGTTAATATCTTTTTTCCCAACCTAATTAATTATTTGATTACACATATCTATTCTTGTGAACAATTATATTTGTCTGTATTTTGGTTGTTTTATAAAACTATCTGAAAACAATATTTAGAGTTAGTTTATTGTATTTTTTTTCTTGTCTGTTCATAAGTCCTCTATTAGTGTTTTTGTCATCTTTGTGTGAGAGAGAAACAGACACCACCATTCTTGCTTCCCCGTGTCCAGATTGATAGTGCTTTCAAAACGCCATGCAATTGAGAAGGCTTTAGAGGCGACTTGTACAAAATTGTCGAGCACGCGAAAGGCAAACAATAATTGTCTTAAGGTCAAAGTTTCTACCTCAACTTAATTTATTTAATTTTGGTTAAACATCTCTAGTAATTCATATTTATTCGTATTTTAATTTTGCTATATTTCATTTTTTGATTATTGTCATATTGTATTATACTATTGAATTTTGTAGTATCGATAATTTTTTTTCTGGGTTGCATTCTCTTATTTTTGTTATGATTATGCATAGGAAACAACATTCTTAAAACGATTTTCTTGTTCATATTTCTTTACAACACTGTTTTTATAACGTTTTCATTACTGCGTTTTTAATTTATGTTGATACTGTTACTGAAAGTAATGTTTCAACTTCTTATAAGGATTTTCTGTTAAACATTCAGATTTTTCTTTATATATTGATGTCTTTGTTTCGTTTTTGACTAATGAAACAATTCTCATTATTTTTAAGTGTATGGCAAATCATTGATTATTATTGGTTTTGTAAGATTCTTATATTAATTCTTTCTGTCCATTTTTTACTATTGTTTCATTCTGTATTAGACCTCAATTCAATTATATATTCCTTTGACTAATATCCGTAATATAGTATTTTTCTTGATATTGGTTTATATACTGTTTATAAACATATATTTCTTTGAAATAGTCTGCAAAAAGTGTGTATATTGCATTTGTTTTCTTTCTGTTAACAAATTCAAATTTCTTTTAAATCGCATAAACTGATTCTAATCGGTTTCTATTCATTTAAAAATATATTATAAATAAAAAATAATTAATAAAAGAATTTTTTTTTAACGTTTTCCCTCAAGCAGGTCAGTATGCATTCAAAATTGGCATGCGAGTTAACTAACGGATTAACCCTCTAAATACATTATTTAAAAATTAAATAAAAATAATTGATTAATAAAATAATTTTATTTTTTTGTACTTGTCAATTGCATATCATGAATCGACCACCAAGTCACGTACAAACATAACTTATTTAAGGACATCATTTAAAAATAAAAAACAATAAAAAACTTAAATTATAAAATTAAAAACAATTGAATAATTTTTTTTAAATTTTTCTAAGTGAGTCGAGTATAGATTCGAAATTGACTTGTAACTCATGAATTGTCATATGAATTAACTTCTTCAAATATATTATTTAAAAATAAAACAAAATAAAAACTTAAATTTAAAGAAACTAAAAATGATTAATAAAATTATTTTTTAAATTTCTCTAAGCAAATCGTGCACGGATTTGAAATCGATTTGTGAGTTACTTTATAGATCGACACCTTTGAATACATGATTAAAAAATTAAAAAAATATATAAATATAATTAATAAAATAATTTTTATTTTTTTCAAGTATATTGGATACAAATATTAAATCGATTTGTGAGTTCACATATAAATTAATTTTTTTAAAAAATAAAATGCCGACCATGTGGTGAGCAAAGAAGCCTGCCACATGGCGGGCAACACTCTCTTAGGGATTGTTTTTATTATATAGATAGATAGATAAATAGATAGATAGATGGTATGGAATCGGCATAAGTAGACGATAGAGATTGTCAAATTTTTTTTTTTAAATCACACAACACCACGTTTTTGGGACCCTGAAACTTTTCGGGCCTCAAATTACTTCTTTGTGCTTTGTTAGTTATTGGATCCCAATTTGGTATTTGGGCCTTAATTGAGTTTTATTTTTTGGGTATTTGAAAACCATTTTAAGTGAGCCCATACCTTCCTTTTGTCTTTTATTTTTATTCTTCCATAAAGTTCAAAAAATTAAAAAAAAGTTAAAATCAACCAATCAAAAAATGAAAAAATAAAAAAAATCTGAAAAAGTAAAATTCGAACAAAAAAAAATAAAATACTTGAGAGCCATGAGAAAAAACAGAAGGAAAATTGAATCAAAATGGAATATGTGAAGACAGATTCTATGCTCTGATTTTAATAATAATAATAATAAAAAAACAAAATAAAATACTTGAGAGCCATGGAATATATTAGAATTAGTTTCTGGGTAGAAAGGAGTATTTTTCAAGTATAGTTTGGGCTTCTGGTTCAGATTTAGGTTTCTGTGGGTTTCTCTAAAAGAAGAAAAAAAAGTCAATTTTTTAAAATGGGGTTTCAACATTTTTTTTTTCAATTTTCTTTGGTTCAGTTAAAAAATTAGAATTCTCCGATGAATTGTTGAAAATTAGATGGCCAGAAGACTTTCTCTAGGATGGATGAAGATTGGAGATTTCTGGTGACAAAATCTTTGCTTTTGGTGGATTTCAACAGCTGTGAAATTTTTTTTGGAGAGCGAATTTGGGGAAAATTAAAGAAAAATAAAAGTCTTTTGAGTTTTAAATGGCACAGTCCAGGTCCAAAAGAGGATTTGGACGTCAACTATTGCATGGATTGACCTCCACTCGACCGCACCATTTTATTTTTGTTTATATTTTTATATTTGTGATTTTATTTTATTTTATTTTGAATTTGTTTATTTGTTTGCTTCTTCATTTATGTATTATACTCATTAATTTTTACTTAATTTTGTTTATCTAATTTCCCTTAATTTTATTTTTGTTATTTTTATTTCATACAATGTTTTTATTACATTTACTTTATGGGTTAGGATTTTAGGGTTTTTTGGAAAATAATAAATTTAATAAAATTTTGAAAAGGAAAAAATTTCGTAAATTTAATTGTTTCCTTCTATAAAATTCAGAGTGAATTAAGATCAAACCAATGATGAAATTTTAAGGGGATTGCAGTTGTATAATTTTCTAAAAAATTACTAGGTATGAATAGTTTTTTTTTTTTTTTTTAATTCTAATATGATGATTGAGAGTTTATAAAAGATTTCATATCAGGAATCGTTGTTTGTTTTCGAAATAATTTTTTTTCATAAAACTAGTTAAACATTAGATGCTTTAGCCTCTTTTAAGACAAAAATAGTTCCCTTGAATGCTATATAGAAATTTTTAGAAATTATTTCAAAATTAATGAAATGGTTGTAAGAATTTTTTTCAGTATTTTCACATTAACATGATTTAATAAATCCAGCGAAGAAGTTATTTTGGGATTGCACCAGCATGATAGGACAAAAAAAAAAAAAAAACAACTTAAAATAAAAGATCATTATTAAGACCACTTTATGACAATGTAAAACTAATTGATATCATTCCTGCATGGGTGATAATTTTTATTCCTTCCATTTGCAATCTTAGTCTCGAATCTAATTCTGAAGACTTAAACTAAAAATCTATACATTTAAGTGGCCAATCCGTCTAACAAAAATAATTTTTATTTTTAGCAATTAAATTTTGAAATTTTCATGTCATGGCATTGTACATTATTCATGGTTATCGCTTATCTCAAAGGGTTAGGAGGAAAATGACAATGGGTTGCGGTTGGTGAAAGTGTTACATCACAAGTAGCAGCGATGGCACGTTGAGACCAAGACAAACTGCCATTAATCTTAAACGACATTATTGAATGCGACATTCCCTCCACTGGCCCTTCCTATCTCTTTCCCCCCTTTTTTCTTCTTTCCTTGTTTTATCTTGCTTTTTCAACGCTTCCATGCTGGCTACTATTTAACACTTCTGGCAAATGTCTTGCTGGAGAGTGGAAGCATTAAATTCAAAATGCCCCACCATTAATTCCTTTTTAAACTTTTTTTTCCTTTTTTTTACTCTTACATCTGCTTTTATGTTGATGGAATACCATTGGCTTAAACAAATAACAAAAGTCGGATTTAAAAATAAAAGTAATAATAAAATAAGCAACTACGTCCATCGTGGTCTTTTTGTTATTGTCCTGATGCATGATTTTGTCATTAAATAAATTTATTATTTTTTATTTTTATAAATGAGATTATAGTTTAAAAATGAAGAATGAAATTATAATTATTGATGTTCGAATTTTATACTTGCTAAAATTATTTTTTTAAAATATTTATATAATTCAACTAAGTTATGTTTGTTCACTTTATTATTAATTCGCAATAAAAAAATTTTGTCCGGGTGACTCGTGTAAGATCTAAATTAAAAAACATACCTCTAGCCATTGTTAATAAAAAATACGACCTCGCTCCAAGTGTACAAAGACGAACACCTCATATAAGCCTTCTAGTCTATTTTTTTATTTTTTGATAATTACCTTATGATAGTACATAGATAATTTATATAAACTAGACTAGGAACCTATACTATAAGACTAACTAGAGTCATATCCTACAAATCAAAGAGTTTGCATTCTAATTAGTTACTAAATTAGAGTTTAATTTTTACTGATAGAGTAATTAAACTAAATAGGATTTACTAGATAATATTACTTTAATTAAAATATTTATTCAATTAATTAAAATATTTATCTTGGTCCACTTAGTTATCATGTGGGCCACATAAAGTCTAACATTCTCCCACTTGGCCCATATGATAAAATAAGAGCTTAAATAGGCGATATTCAAATCCAAACTTTAATATGACCATAAGTTACTTAGCTCAACTCCCACTCAATTAAAGATTCACATAGCACGAATTATGGTAGTAGTATTTGAATCCGAATATTCCCTTCTATGTATTATAATTCATGATCCTCTCTAAAAGAGCTATTTATGAGATAATACTTTATGAATAAATTTTCTGTAATCATTCAAGGTTCATTCGACATGTAAACTTTATGTGCACAAATTAAAACATGTCTATAAACTCTAAGAATGTAAAATTAACACAATCAAAGAAGCCTAAATACATCTTAATAGAATTTAACCAGCCCCATATGATCCACATGAATTTTAAATTGTTTTGTCGACAATGCTATAGTCATGAGTCCACTATCATTAAATCTGTACTGATGTGTTGGATATCCATTTCTTGCTTATTTATAGAGTCTCTAACAATAAGCTACTTTATATCTATTTGCTTGCTACAGCTCCCACTGTTATCATTTTCAGAAAAGCATGCTGCATAAGAGTTGTCATAATAGATCTTTAATGGCCTTGTTGATAACTCTCAAACTAGAGATAAAATATCTCAACCTTATTGCCTATGATATTACTTCATAACATAATTCCTTTAGTAGCTTTTATAGTCCAAGGCTAGGATAACTTTAATATCTGCCAAGCACTTCTACTATAAATCTTATGTCAGGTTTCTTATAAACCTGATCATATATAAGCCTCCAATACTATATGCATAAGTAATGTCTTTCACATGCTAATTTTCTAAATTATTTGGAGATATTAGCTCAAATTGAAATATCTTTTTTACAATTTATGCCCTTATAGGTGAATAGCTTTGTATCCTAATTCTTCCAAAAACTATCTCGATATAGGCTTCTTGAGATAAACTTAATGCCTTTTCAAACCTGTCTCGATTAATCTTTATGCATTTGAAATATGAAGCTTCACTCAAATTCTTTATATCAAAGTTTTGAGAAAGAAAAACTTTGTCTCATACAACAAAGCTGAATCACTTCTTGTAAGGAGAAAATCACCAACATATAAGACTAAATTAAGACTTTACTCCCACTGACTTTAAGGTGTTAACGTGAACCTTAGGATGAAAACACAACCTTAAACCCGATTAGACAGAATTAGACCCCTAGGATCGTCTTAAAAATGAAGCAAAGAGAAATTGACCCCAATCAAACCTGCTTATTAGAACTAAAGTTATAAGAATCTTGATCACCATAAGTTAACTTGATAAGATTAATTCAAGTTCTTGTTTAAAGAGCAAAGAAGAAGTTCTCACAAAGTGAAAAAACTCTTAAGATTTTTTTTATTCAAATCTGATTAATTAGATGAATAAGATAGCCTTAGATAGGCCTCAAATCTATAGAGTCTTAACTAGCAAGTAGAATCCTAATCAATAAGGAAAAGTCTATTCCTTATCCTAATCTAATTAGGACTTATCTAGATAACTTAAAATCCCAAACACAATTCTAATCAATAAGCATAAAGTTTACTCTTACCATAATTTGATAGGAATTATCTAAACAAATTAAAAATTGAAAAGTCGAATTCTTTTTCAGAAAAATTAGAAATCAGAAATCCTAAATTATAGGGCCATGAATACATGCAAATTGGGCTCCATTCATCTTGGACATGCAAATTAGGATCCAAGCTTTATTCTTCACCTTTTTCAGTTTCAATATAATGTAGAAAAGTGATAAATCTTGGTAATGCATCTGATTCATCTTGAATAGCCCCATTTGCTTGCATTTCCATAATTAATCCTTGCAAAGCTTGTTTCATGCATTTAGTCTTTGCCCTAGCCATTGGCCTCTAATTCCTCGTAAAGGATTAGAAGAATGGTTGGAAATAGTTGTTTGTGCAAGTTGATCTCCATCATTCTCTCCCTCTTCAAAAGGATTCATCCTCGAATCACTTACATCATACAAAGATAAATTAGCAACATTAAAAGTAGCCTCACATTACCATAGCTATTTGGCAAATCTAGCTTGTAGGCATTGTCATTGATCCTTTCTAACACTTGAAAAGGTCCATCTCCTCTAGGGTGCAACTTAGATTTTCTTTTAGCGAGAAATCTCTTCTTACGCAAATAAACCCAAACCCAATCTCCAGGTTTGAAAACGACCTTAATATACCCCTTATTTGCTTGCCTTACATATTACTCGTTCTTCTTGTCTATTTTAGCTCTAACCTTGGTATGCAAACCCTAAACAAAATCTGCCTTATTCTTACCATCCAAATTAGCATGTTCATTAGTAGAAAAATGTAAGATATCCAAAGGAGTTAAAGGATTAAAGCCATACACAACTTCAAAAAGAGAATAAGAAATAGTAGAATGAACAGTCCAATTGTATGCAAACTTAATATGTGGCAAACATCTCTCCTATTGTTTTAAGTTCTTTTGAAGGATAGCACATAACAAAGTGTAATTGTCCTATTAACTACTTTAGTTTGTCCATCCATTTGAGGATGTGAAACAGTAGAAAATAAGAGTTTAGTTCCTAAATTATTCCACAAGGTATGCCATAAATGACCTAAGAACTTAACATCCCTATCACTTACTATTGTTATAGGCAATCCATGCAAATGTACTATTTTTTTAAAGAACAAATAAGCAATTTGTCTTGCATTATTGGTTTCTGAACATGCAATAAAATGCCCCATCTTACTAAACCTATCAACAACAACAAGTATGCTATCCTTACCACTTTCAGACCTAGGCAATCCCAAGACAATATCCATAAATATATCCATCCAAGGTTGATTAGGCACAAGTAAATGAGTATATAAATCATGTGGCATTACTTTAGATTTTGCTTGTTTACATGTTATACACTTACCATAAACAAATTGCACATTATGTTTCATGTTAGGCCAATAAAAATGTTTATGCAATATATCTAAAGTCTTTTGCATACCAAAATGCCCCATCAGACCACCTTTATGAGTCTCTATAACCAGCATTTCATGCAAAGAACAAATAGACACACATAATTTATCTTTCTTAAACAAGAATACATTATGCCTATAATACTCACCATACGTACACTTAGAACATACATTCCATACTTGACTGAAATCAACATCATTAATATACAAATCTGTAATAAATTCAAAACCAAGTAATTTCATTTGCAATGAAGTAAGCAATGCATATCTTCTAGACAATGCATTAGCTACAACATTTTCCTTTCTACTTTTGTACTTAATCACATAAAGAAATGTCTCAACAAATGCTAACCATTTGGCATGCCTCTTATTAAGCTTACCTTGGGATTTCAAAAACTTTAAGCTCTCATCATCAGAATGGATTATAAATTCCTTTGGCCATCAATAATACTACCATGTTTGTAGAGTTCTCACTAATGCATACAGCTCTTTGTCATAAGTATGATAGTTTAACGCTGGCCCACTAAGCTTTTCACAAAAATAAGGAATAGATTTGGAATCCTGCATCAAAATAGCTCATATTCCAATTCAAGATGCATCACATTCAACCTCAAAAACTTTATCAAAATTAGGTAAACACAACAAAAGTGCATTAATCAACTTATCTTTCAACATATTAAAAGCTTTCTCATGTACATCGTCCCATTTAAACAAAATCATTCTTTTTAATAAGTTTATTTAATGATGCTGCAATAGAACTAAAGTCTTTCACAAACATTTTATAAAAGCTTGCTAAACCATGAAAACTCCATACCTCATTTGCATTCCTAGGTGTTGACAATCCCTAATTGTTTTAACCTTATCTTCATCTACTCCTATTCCATGCCAACTCAAAACAAAACCGGGAAAAATAATAGATTCCATGCAAAACGCACATTTCTTAAGATTAGCATACAATTTATGCTCCTTTAAAGCACTAAAAGTAGCATTCAAATGTTTAACATGATCATCCAAATTTTTACTATATGTTAAAATATCATCAAAGTAAACTATAACAAATTTCCTAATGAAAGAACGTAAAAAATGATTCATCAATCTCATAAAGGTGCTTAGTGCATTAGTTAAAACAAATGGCATCATTAACCACTCATATAAACCATATTTTATCTTAAAAGTAGTTTTTCATTCATCACCTTCTTTCATGAGAATTTGATAATAGGCATTCTTCAAATCAATATTAGAAAACACACATGAACCATGTCATTCATCAAGCATATCATCTAACCTAGGAATAGGATGTCTATACTTTACAGTGATTTTATTGATGGCTTGACAATTTACATATATGCACCATGTTCCATCTTTCTTTGGCACCAAAATCACAAGAACTGAACATAGGCTAAGACTCTCTCTTATGAATCCCATTTGCACTAACTCATCCACTTGCCTTTGAATCTCTTTTGTTTCCTCAAGATTTGCTCTATAGGCTAGTCTATTAGGGATTGATGAACTGAGAATGAAGTCTATTTGATGCTCAATACCTCTCAAAGGAGGTAAGCCATGTGATATTTCCTTAGGAAATAAACCTATAAATTTCTGTAACAAAGAAACAACCACACTAGGCAAAGAAGGGTTAAGATTGTTAGTTGAGAAATAAACATCCTTGTACAAAAGTACAAGTAGTTGCTACTTTGCCAATATAGCACTCTTAATCTCATTTTTTTTTTTTTTTTTGCAAAAGCACTAACTCTCTTATTTTTGTCTCTATTTTGCTCTTCATATTTTGAATTTTCCCATCATTGCACACTACTATGCTTTTTTTACTCTCTTACATACACTTACTTTTTATATCACTCCTTTCTTTTTCTTATACACTCATTTTCTTTTTCTTTTTATATCACTCATTTCTTCACACTCTTCACACTTTTTATCTCACTCTTTTCTTTTTCTTATACACTCATTTTTTTTTCTTTTTATATCACTTATTTTCTTTTTATATCACTCATTTCTACACATTTTGAATTTTCCCATCATTGCACACTACTATGCTTTTTTTACTCTCTTACATACATTTACTTTTTATATCACTCCTTTTTTTTTATACACTCATTTTCTTTTTCTTTTTATATCACTCATTTCTTCACACTCTTCACACTTTTTATATCACTCCTTTCTTTTTCTTATACATTCATTTTCTTTTTCTTTTTATATCACTCATTTTCCTTTTATATCACTCCTTTCTTCACATTTTGAATTTTCCCATCATTGCACACTACTATGCTTTTTTTACTCTCTTACATACACTTACTTTTTGTATCACTCATTTCTTTTTCTTATACACTCATTTTCTTTTTCTTCATCTTTTACTCTTTATTTATCCTAATTTGGTCCTTATATGCCTCTAATGGTTTGAGAGGAGTTAATACAATAACTCGGTTATTCATTACAAACTATATCTACTATTGTACCCATCATGAGTAACCTTCCTATCAAACTGGCATGGATGCCCCAAGAGTGGATAACCAACATGCATTGGTGCCATATCACAAAAAACCTCATCCTTGTAATTGCCAATAGAGAATACAACTAACACTTACTTTGTCACCTTAACTTCTCCATAATCATTCAACCATTGTAGCTTATACAATCTTCGATGTTTTAATGTAGGCAGATTTAGCTTTTCAACCATTAAAGTACGAGCAACATTAATGCAACTACCATTATCAATAATCATGCTATATTCCTTTTTGTTCACATGGCACCTTGTATAAATATATGCTCAAGTTGTACCTTATCACCATCTTCCTTAGGCTGTATGTTAAAAGCATGCCTAGTAACAAGCATATCTCTATGCTTAGGTTTTTCAATGTCAACATCACTATAATCCTCCAATGGTGGTTTTGAACTTAGGCTCTTTATGTCACCATCTCCATAATAATCATAGTCCTTTTATTAGAACATTGAGTAGTAGCATGCCTAAACCCTTAACACTTGAAACACTTAACTTCATGTGATTTGGAAGATGATTTAGTTTCAATTTTACCTTTGGAAGCAGCAACCGAATCCTTTGCCTTGCATCTTCTTTAGGTTTTGAGGCAGCTTTGTTGTTCTTCCAATTTGACTTCCATAAAGAGCTAAGAGTTAAACCATAGTTGGAAGTGCCCTTAGACTTCAATTGCATTTCCATCTTAATAGCTTTATACAATAATTCCTTCATCTGCACATAATGATGCAATTCCACCACATCAGCTATCTTTTTATTTAAACCACCAATGAATCTAGCTATAGTTGCCTCACAGTCTTCTTTTTTTTTTGGCCCTAATCATGGCTATCTCCATCTCTTTGTAGTAATCCTCTACATTCATGGATCCTTGAGTTAGCCCTTGTAAATTTCTATACAAGTCTCTATAGTAATGTCTAGTTATAAACCTCTTTCTCATCACTACCTTTATTTTTTCCCATGATCAAATATATCTCTCACCATTCCTACACCTATTAATCACCAATTGATCCCACCAAATACTAGCACAATCTATGAACTCAACTGCTACTAGTTTAAATTTCTTCTCCTCAGAGTAATTATGATAATCAAAAACATGTTTTGCCTTTCTCTCCCACTTCAAGTATAATTTAGGGTCATTTTTCCCTTGAAAGTAAGGATTTTCATCTTAATACTACCCAAATTGCTATCTCATTTTGAAATTGCCTTTTTACCCTTCCTAAAATTACTCTTATCATAATAAGAATCCTCTTCCTCCTCGTACTCAACCGTGTGTTTTCTAGAGGGTCTAGGATTGGATAGGAACTTTAAATTATCCAACCTCATGTTTAGAAGCTTTAACTAGTCTTGGACAGCTTTCATAAACAACTTGATATCGGTTTCAGCATTATCTCTTTCGCTACTTATGTTTTAAACCTGCAAAATTTGTTAGGAATAAAAATAGATTGGTTTTCCTAACACACTCCCTTACGTGTTTACACTCAAGATTAGTTACTTAACCACTCATGTTTCACTCAATTTTGGCTTTTCTTGATGATATTCTCACCTCTCTTGCCTTTTACCATTCAACTTCCCCTTAGGAGCTCTTTAGAAAGAACTTTACAAATGATCTTACCAAAACCGCAAGCAACAATGAAGTTATTATAACTTTGATTAATAAGATCAATAAGAAAGATCAAGAAAGTAAAACTAACAAGAAATATGAAGGGAAACAAATTCAATAAGAAATATCAAAGGAAGAGAAATCAACAAGGGGGAACAAATAATTCTTTATAAAATGTGAATATGAAACTATAATAACAATCTTTTTTTTTAATGGAAAAAGATTAGATGCTGGAACACTTTTTTTTTTTGCTTTTTTTTTATAGATGATGAACAGCAAAAGTTTAGAACACTAGAACACTTGTTTTTTATTTTTTATAGACGATAGATAGTACTAAATATCATAGAAATATAATGAAATTATGGGAATAAAAGATAGATTACACCTGACTTTCAAGAACCAAAGCTCTGATGCCAAATAATGCGAACTTTAGGATGAAAACACAACCTAAAACCCGATTGGATGGAATTAGACCCTTTAGATCATCTTAAAAATCAATCAAACGAAGAGAACTTGAATCTAATCAAACCTGCTGATTAGAACCAAAGTTATAAGAATCTAGATCACCATAGGTTACCTTGATAAGATCAATTTGTGTTCTTGTTTAAAGAACAAAGAAGAAGTTCTAACAAAATAAAAAAAAACTCAACATTTTTTTCTATTCAAATATGTTGAATTACATGAATGAGACAGTTGTATATAGGCTTCAAATCTGTAGATCCTAACTAAACAAGTAGAATCATAATTAATAAGGAAAAGTCTCTTCTTTATCCTCATCTGATTAGGACTTATCCAAACAACTTAAAATTCTAAGCATAATCCTAATCAATAAGGACAAAGTCTACTCCTTACCATAATCTAATTAGGAATTATCTAAACAAATTAAAAATTAAAAAGGCAAATTCTTATTAAAAAAATCAGAAATCAGAAATCAGAAATCCTAAACTATAGGGCCATGAATACATAGAAATTAGGCTCCAATCTTTATTCTTCACATTTTCTAGCCTTAATACAATATAGAAAAATGATAAATCTTAGCAATGTATCTAATTCATCTTGAGTGGCCTCATTTGCTTGCATTTCTATGATTAATCCTTGCAAATCTTGCTTCATGCATTTAGTATTTACCCTAGTCATTGGACCTCTAATTCCTTGCAAAGGATTAGAAGAATGGTTAGAAATAGTTGTGTATACAAGTTAATCTCCATCAAGTGTAAACAATGATCAACATTTTAGTAAATGTTAATCTTTACATACCATTGGTGAGATGATTGTTTTAGTCTATATATTGATCTTTTAAAGAAACCTTTAGGTAGAATCATGTATACCTCTTCTCAAGATCCTTATTTAAGTAAGTTGTTTTCACTACCTTTAATGTAACTTTCAATCAAAAAATGAGCTACAAAAGCTATAATAATTTTTAATGAAACTTTCATAAAAAACTGTAGAGAGAGTTCAATGGTAATTAATACCTTTTTTGAGTGAAACCACTGTCCATAAGTCTAACCTCATATCGTTTAACATTACCAAATGGTAATTTAACAAGTTACTAGATTGGATTATTAGCCATTGGTTCCATCTTTTTTATCATAGATTAATGCTAAAGTGTGAAATTTTCATTATTCTTGGCTAGTGAAAATGATATTATCTTTATGTCCAATATCAAAGTTAGACTTTTATAGGTATACAACCAAGTCATAGAAATGGCTAGTTTCTTACCCATTTGAACTTTTAATCTATAATCATTTGTACATATTGTACACTTTTAGTTTATGAGATTAATGATCTATTCTAAAGGTTGTACTTGATTTAATTGCTTTTTAGTTAATTCTGTATGTTTATTTAGAGAAACAATCAAGTCCTTTACAAAAGATTAATCTAAATAATTTATTCCTAAATATCAACCTTACGAGGAAAGTCATTCCTACTGGACTCATGATCTGTAAGAAACTTAGCATTTTCAGCTTTAACAATTCTAGTTGAATATGAGAGACATTTAAAACCTGTATCCTTTTAAGCTAATAGAATAATTAATAATTGCTAACTATCAAGTTTCTTTATATTTGGGTTATAGACCTTCACTTTAACTAAACAACTTAAATTTGTAAATGTCTTAAGTTGGATTCCAACTATTCTGTAGTTCTAAAAAAGTTTTAGAAAACAATTTAGTTGGAACTTCAATAAAGATATGAACAACAGTTTTAATGCATCAGTCCATAAACTTAAGGAAAGGTGTATGATCTCTAAATATTATAGTGCTTTCTTTAGCTCCCTTTAGTGACTTGCTAGTTTGCTTTTTCCTTAATGGAACTAACTTAAATGTCAAACTCAAGAGTTTCAAGAACTCCTTGTCAATTCTCCTAAATTTCTATATGGAGGTGTGATATAATCTTTATACCATAACTTTGAAGGAGTTTTATCTATAGTACTTTTTTTACTACAAAAATCATATAAATAGTTAACAAACTTATTCTCACAATCAAGATCCAAGTTAATGATAAAAAATCCAATAAAAAATTTTCTTGAAATTTCAACACTAAAGTTTAAAAAATTTAAATTCAAAACTCTTTTTACCGAAGAAAAATTCCAAAACAAAAGTTGAAACCTTTTTTAAGGTTTAAAACAAATATTGATTTCAAAAAATTATCCTAATAGTCCTTAGTGATTTTTGTAATAGATGTTTCTCCCACTTTTCCTTTTGTTTCTTGACTTTATGAAACATTAAATGGTTACAGAAATATAATTCATTGAACATAAGTCCAACCACCATATATTATTAGGAACATCACCAAAAGAGATTCATACAAAATGAGTTTACTTTTATTTTTAAGTCCTTTTTATACTTGAGGCAATCTTTCTTTATGTGTCTAAATTAAGACAAAATGAAGGACTTGATGTCATTTTCTTTATAGGAATTTTTTCCTTCTTCACCTTTATTACCTACTTATTACTTTTTACCTTGAGTCACTAGGCTAACTGAATCTAATTTCTCATTCTTTAATCTCTTTTCTTGTTGAACATATATAATCGAGAGTTCATTGATATACCATTTTGTTTATATGTGTTTCTCATGGTCATACTCATTAGGAAAAAAGTTGAACATGAAAGTGATAAGAAATTTACTTGGAAAAGTCACTTTTAAAGATTTAAGTCGAGCAACAATATCTCTTAAATCCTATAATGTGCTCATGCACAACTTTTAGAATTGTTGCACTTTATTCTTGAAAGCTTTCTTATTAGGGTGATAGCCAAAACGTTATCAGATTTAACAATCTGGTCTTTAACGGCTTTGCAATAATCCTTAAATTTATAGCAATTAGGATGAAATCCAAATTGATTTACTAATATAGGATTTGATGTACATCATCCTTAAATGGTTAGATTGCTCCCACTATACATCAAAATTTATTTTCCTCTTGCATACTTTATTCATTGGGGACAAGTTGTCTATCCAAACCGCTAAGTCAAGGTCTTTATACCAAAAAGTTAACTTAATTTACTCCTTTGTTAAAGTAATTTTTCATCATCGAATAGCATTTCATTCTAGCACACTTATTAATGACAATAGTAGAAATTGCTGCAAAATGCAAGAAACTATACTTTACTTGAATAAAATACTTTATATTCAAAATGTAAATCCAAACGTTTCTGTAAGTAGAAGTTTATCATGCATATGAATTTATACAACTTTAATGAGAAAACAATAACTTTAAAAACACCAAAATTCAATAATCCACACCTGTGGGCCTAAGAAAATTTAAATTTTAATGTTATATTGGTTTATCCTTTAACCATTTTACAAAATTATTTATTTCACTCTGGGGCCAAATAACTGATTTTATGGTCTAACACTTTATAGATGTCATTTTTGTTTATGTAGTTTTTAAATAATTACTATTTTATCTAAATCAATTAACTAAAGACGCTATGGCTACTTTTAAGTTAATGATTTAGAACTTAATAATAACATCCGACATGTATGCATAAAACTTATTGCATATAACAAAGAATACTTTATCAAAGCCATTATCTTGTATAGTTATTTAAAGGAAACTTTATTTTAAATAACTACCAATTATCATCTAAATCAACCAACTTAAAATACTGTGGCCACTCTTAAGCTAGCGATTTAGAACTAATAATGATATTCTTAATATATGAAGAGTTCTTTATTACATATTAACAATTGCAGCGGAATATAATATTAAATCATCTTAACTTTTTTTTTTTGCAATTATAGCATAAATAATTACATATTAATATCATCCTCCATATAACTTTATGTAGTTATACAAAGAAAACTTTATTCTAAATAACTGTTAATTTAACTAAATCAATCGACTTAAGATGCTATGGCTATTTTCAAGTAATTAATTTAGATTCTTTATAATGACATAATATATGTATACCACAAATAATTGCATACATGATTTAACAACTCAAATATATACCAAATAAATTTATGGTATAAAACTTTCTTGATGTTTACTATATGTAGTTATTTAATTTTTTTTTTCATTTTAAATAACTACCAATTTATCTAAATCATGTAACTTAAAATGCTTTGGCTAATGCCAAGCTAAGTATTTAGATCCTTAATAATAACATCAATTCTTTATGTAGTAAAAATTTATATACTACAATGGAATTTCTAATTGTTATGCGATAACTAATTTAAAAATATCATAACATAATATATGACATGCATCCTTAAGTCATATAAAAATATGCACAAGATCAGAATGTATTTATTTCATGACATATAGATGTATGTGCATATTTATATTGTAATTCCAACAACAAACTTTATCATACATATATGCACTTAACTTTTAGGTTGATAGTACAAATTTTTAGACACTATTTAGGGAGAGTACATATTGCCAAAATATTTCCAACTTACCAAAATATTTTTTCATGAAATAAAATTATAGGCTACTTATGCATAAACATATTTATTATTTAATTAAATATCAAGATTAAATAACAAATATTTTATATGACCTAAACAATCCAAAAAAAACACTAAAAAATTAAAAATCATAAAATATTTGAATCTGAAAAAGTTAAGACCAAAATGGCCCCGAGACGCGTGTGGGCTTTGGCTGGGACAAATACTTCCTCCAGCCGGGTCGGGCATGACTCAACTAGATTTTTCTGACTCATTCGGGTCTGCTTTTTATTTTTGGATAGTTTTTTTTTCCATGTTTTTGAACTTATTTGATGCAATTAACATCACAAAAACATAATTTGGCATGAAATCTACATAGCCCATGCATCAATTCTTTATAAAATCATGAAAATCATTATCAAATAATCAAAATTTTATGATTTTCACAAGACTTGATTTCAATATATCATAAATTTTCTCATTTTAATTTTCTTTTCTTTAATCATAATATCAATAACATAGATAGATGATTAATCTATTACAATCCTTTATCAATTTTGGTTTTACATGAATTGATTAAAAATTTCGTAATGAAATTTTAATAAGCATAATATACAAGCAAATTTATGGTACATACATGAAATATGTTTCGATACATAAATACAAATTACAAAATTAATCATAGCATGTTAAAAATTTAATTTCATGCTTTTACTATATTTATCAGAACTCGTTTATCCTTAATACAAATTATTTAATTGTTTATGCATAAACAATATATGCATGAAAAAAAATTCGTTTTTAATGAATCTCACTGGATGATTTGAATAACAAGGCTAGAAAGCCTGGCTATGATGCCACATGTAAGATCTAAATTAAGAAGCATACCTCTAGCCATTGTTGATAAAGAACGCGACCTCGCTTCAAGTACATGAAGATAAACACCTCGTAGAAACCTTTTAGTCTATTTCTTTATTTCTTGATAATTACCTTATGATGGTGCATAGGCAATTTTTATAGACTAGACTAGGGAACTATACTAGAAGACTAATTAGAGTCGTATCCTACCATTAAGTAGTCTATATTCTAATTAGTTACTGAAGTAGAGTTTAACTCTTACAATTAGAGCAGTTAAACTGAACAGGATTTACTAGATAATATCATCTCAATATTAATTGAAATATTTGTCTCGGTCCACTTAATTATCATGTGGGCCACATAAAGTCCAACAATTTAGAGAAGGGTTAGTTAAAAATTTTTTTAACCATTTTTGAAGAGCTGGGTTTTCCTAATGTGATTGACATAAAACATGTATTTTAAATCTTTGGAATTACTCCTATTGTTTTATTATCCAACTGTCACATTCTCATCAAATTCAAGTATTCTCTACAATTATAAATGTCTTACCTCACTAAAGTCTTAAAAGGTAACTCTTTGTTGGATTAAAGAGAGAACATAATGCACCTTCAAAGCTTCTTTTTGTCTAGATTTCCTCCTCTAGCCTTGCTTTGTTTACACCTTTCTCTTACAATACAAATCTCTTGTCAAAAAAGTCTTTATTTTGGGATAACATGTTTACCCATGTATCTTTATTCTTCAATCACCTATCACCTAGTACTAACATTACGTTTGGTTGAATGTAATAGGCTATGCATTCAGCTTGAATTTGGTAAGCTCATATAAAGTTGGTGTTTGGTTCAAACCATGGGTGAAATAGGGGTGGCCATTTCAAGTCTTACTCAGGAGAGGCCTGAATAGTCTTTCAATGCTTACTGAATGCTTAAGCCTTAGACATAATAAAAAATTGTTCTAGAGAATTTGAATTATTTTTGTCGAGGATTCAAATCCCATAATGTACTATCACTGAACTAAATTACTGCTAAAGTTTTTCCATGATATTCTAGTAAACAAAAATATCAAGGATCTTTAAAATTACCTGCATCGTGTTTCCTGCCTTTCTTAATCCATTATTGCAATCTAATGCTACTTCACTAACATACCCATGTTATATAAAAAAAATGTCCAAAATTATCTTAATGTTGAAGTAAAAACCCGACGATAAATATTAGAGGTGTTCTCAAGTCTGGTTAGATCGGGCTAGGTTTGTGAGTTTATTTTATAGTTTAAATATACTAAAATATTAAAAATATTTTACTTTAATGTTATCTTTTCATCATTTTTTAGATAAGCGTTCTATTATTATTTCCAAGTAACAATTCTACTACAATCATAGAATCTCCACATTATAAGCTATCATATATGTAAAATATGTATAGTCTGCAAATCAGGATGTTATGAAAGTAAAGAAATATGAAACCCTTAATTTTTTTCAAAGTTTGATGTTGATAAAATCTCCTCAATGCCTTACAAACCAAAAACTTTCTCACTCGGACTACTTTTTTAATCAAGTTTAGAAGCTGCTCCTCACTATATTCTCTGGGAAAAATAAATTATCCTATTTCTCTTTTGCCAAACTTGATAGATGTAAGTTACCTATGCAACTCTAAGCAAGACTAAAATAAATGCCTTGCCCTTAAGCCTCTCAAATGCCCATAGGAGCTCCCAACTCTAGTCAGGGACATTTCTCTATAATTCACACAGTTACTAAATGGCCTTCCATATCTTTTCGGAATAGTTATAGCTAAAAAAGAAAAAAGATGATCCTAACACTTTAGCTTTCATTTGCAAAGCCAAGAACACTCATCAATGGATATCCCCTATCTTATTAATCTATCCTTGGTGGGTAACCTATTAAGGATGGCCATCCACGATATTATAGCATGCTTGGGAATGTAAAGCTTGCACACTAGCTACTATTTTAGTAGCTGAGATGTTTCATAATCTACATCCCTTGAATAGATAATGCTGGATCCAAGCAATCCATATTGACCCTACTTATGTGAAAATAACCTAAAGATGCCTAATAATACAGGTAAGGTTCTAAGAAAAAAAGGTTTTTAACACTAAGTTCACCTTTATATTTAGGAATGCAAGTATCTTTCCAACTAACCCTGACTTCCTCTGCTAGTTTTGCAATCCTTTTCCAAAAATACCTCGACATAATTGAGCAATCTATTTGATCACCATCTAAGAAAAAAAATCTGCACCAGTAATTATAGAAGTTGAACAGTTAGACTGCATCGATTGCAACCTACCAACATAGGATAAATGTTTGGTAGTCTAGTTGGTAATTCTAGATGTTATCTTCTCAATCAAAGGGTGCAATCCTTGATGGTGAGCTCGCGGGTAACAAAAGGAACATCTAAGTATCTTAGAATATCTTCCATTTCACTTCTCGTGACACCAGTACAAAAAATCTCACTTTTTGCATTGTTCATTGAAGGCCTAAAAATGTGTAGAATACTTGGAACACCTTTTTGACCCCATGACTGAGTCTAAGTTTCCTTTTGCAAAGATGAGAGATCATCTGCAAATCATAAATGGGTTAGGTTGATTCTTTTGCACTTTGGATGACATTGAAACACTCTATAAGTAGCAACTTTATCCAGAAGCATAGATAAAACATTCATAGCAATCACAAATAGGTAGGGGAGATAGGATCCCTTACCTATCCCTCTTGCACCTTTGAAATACCCTGCCAAACCTCTATTGATGGATAGGGAAAACATTAGAGTGGTTATGCAGCTTTTAATCCATTCTAAAAATCTCCAAGGGAGCTTTATAGCCAATGGTACATAGAATTCCCAGTTGAAAGAATCAAAGACCTTCATAAGATCGATCTTGAAAGCACATCAAAAAGAAAGAGAAGCTCTATTGTAACTTTTAACTAGCTCCTGAGTTAAAAGCATTTGTTAGTAATGCTTCTCCCTTTGATGAAAGCACTTTAGTTGTTGCTAATGCAAAAAGTTAGGATCTTCTAGAACCTATTGGCATGAATTCTTATGATGCATTTATAAACCAGTAGGCCACAATAGATAGACCTAAATTTATATAAGGTGGTTAAAGCTTGTTTTTTGGAACCAAAGCCACAATTGTAGAGTTGAACGCTATAATAATATCTCTTATTTGAAAAAAAATAAGTAATGGCTACAGTAACATCCTCCTCTACAATATCCCAAGCAATTTTGAAGAAATAAATAGAGTGGCCATCGGGATCAGGTGCTCGATCACTTGTTTGAGTAACATATCACTCTTAATTTCATCTTTTTTGACATTTTAAGATAACATAGCAAGCTCTTCTTTAGGTATAACAACCAAAAGGATGTTAGCAAGCATCTTTTATGAGCACTCTTCCACATTTGGGTCAATAGTGCCTAGGAGAAATTGGAAAAAATTCACTGTCTCTTTTGAAATTAGATCAAAAGTGTTGAGTTTGTTCCCTTCATTATCCATAAGCAGGTTGATTGTATATTTCCTTTGTGGTGCTGCTATAACTTTATGGAAAACCTAGTAATTTTATACCCCTTTTTGCACTCACCGGATCCATGATTTTTGCTTAAGCGTAATTTCTTCATCTGCTAGTGGCACCTACAATTCTTTAGACAATTGTTTCTCATTCTCAATAGTATAATTGTCACAAGGGTTAGCCAAGATAGTTAGCTGGGCAATACTAACTTCCATCCTTTTTTCCTTCACCCTTTAAGCAAGCTTAGCATAATAGTTGTGATTGAACAGCCTTAGAATCAGTTTTAATTCTTTTAGTTGTGACAATCTAACCTTCATGGGATAACCATTTGTAGTTTTTTACCATGAATCTGATAAAATACTCATGAATGAAGGGTGTCTTAACTAGAAATTATAAAACTTGAAGGGTTTTGGAAAGGACTACCTAGGCGCATGCAATCTTAACTAAGCAAGGCAATATTTAGAAAATTTAAGTGGCAAAACTCAACAGAGTTTGTGAATGTGGTAAGCTAATTAGGAGAAAATGAGGACTTTATCTAATTTCCTGGCTAGAGTGTGGTTACTCCAAGTAAATAGAGGGCCTTCATAAGGATGATCCACGATAGCTATATCTTGCAAGCAATGCCTAAAGTCCTTTACATCACCATTAGTCACTTGGGTTATATTTTCATAATTAAATTTAAATAAAAATAAAAATTATTATTTAAATTATAATCATAATTAGATCGAATAAATTTAAATTATTAAAAAATTATTCTAGATCTGATCTAATCGAGTTAAATAAGTAATTAATCCAATATAATCAGACTAGATAGATAAATCAATCCAAACGAAATGAGCTAGTAATTAACATGTTATCCTAAATAAAGGAGATTGGTCCCTATTGGTTGGTAATTGATCACATCAAAGCTCCCCAGGCATGTCATTGTCGTGGGACACTCAATATCGAGGCTATGCCCGAGGCATAATTCTTGTTTACTAATTTTCGTTGTTTTTCAAGCTCTTTTATATATTCTTTATTCAGTTTTATTTTTCTATGCGCTTTGGGAGGGGTTGTCTATATGCCGCATCATGTGCAACCAATCAATCACTTTCTTTGGATGCACTTAATAAAGTTATAATTTCACATCAATTCTATATTTATTTCTTAGCATTAAATTTGAACAATTAATAGCGTTAGAAATAAGAATAAATTTATATTCTTAATTGAAGATTATTATGTAAAAGGATCTTTCCTTTATGATAACCAAAAAAAATTCAATTAATAAATGCATAAATTTTTAGCCCAAATAATGAGTTATAACTGGATCATATTATATTTGATTATTTTGAGTTTCAATTCATTTCATTTTATATCAAATTTTGAATTAATTCAGATTATCAAAAGTCTCGATTTGATTTTGAGTTTGGTTTCTTTAGACTAAATATGGGGTTAATTGATATTTCAATTATTTTTTAGTTAAAATTATTTCGATTTAGTAATGATTGAAGATGTCACAAGTTATCCAATTACTCAATTCAAGCTACAAATTTACATGTGTTTGAAGGTATTACAAGTTATCAGTTTCCGCTTTATTTCTGTTTTTATCTTTTTTCTTTGGGATAATTAAAAGTTCATTACACAATAACCCTTCCCGTTAACCTGCAAGACTGAAATGGCCAACTTAGATTGTCCTCAAACTCACGTGGAGCTCTAACTTTCATGCTCGTTACAAAATTTTCCACATTTCTCTTTTAACCGAGGTGATTCTCAATGCTTAATTTTGTTTGAGTTAGAACTCAATTTGATTTAAATTTAAGATTGATCTAATTGTAAATTATTAATAATCTAAATTTAGCAGTAAAAATAAGAATAATGAAATTATAATTAATTAATTTATTATAAAAATATTTAATTATTAATTTTATTCTAGTATATTTTTATATTTTTAATCAAAATCCAAAATTTAATAATAAATAAGGTAAAATAATAATTTATCTTCACTAACTATTACAATTTAATAATTACTTTCAAATATTAAGTTATCAAAATATTTAAATATATAATATATAACAAATGATTTTAAGTCTTGGTTTCATAAAAAAAGTTAGTTTTTAGTAATTAACATTAGATCGTAAGAACAAATACTGAGCAATAACTAATACTAGAAGCTTTTTTTTTTTCATTTTTTTCCTTTTTCTTCTTTGCATTGTCTTGTCGGTTTTAAATTTTAGTCTTATTTTTTCTTCAAATATAGACTTTATCCACTTTAATTTAATTTTTAGTGTATAATTATATTTATATGTATGCAAAATATAAATTATAATATATTTACATGTTTATTAGAATTTAGTAAATTAATTATTTTAAATATCAATATGATAATATATCATATTATCAATAATCAATTATTTAACAAATTGATTTATATAAAAATTAATTTTATATTCTTTTTTGTGCTAACAAATATTGATATTAATATTTATATATAGTTAAAAAGATATTACTTAAAAAATAAAATAAAATAATAATAATAATTTATTTTTGGAGCTAAGGATTTAAATTATGTTGAAATAATCATATAACATAAAATAAAAAATAAAGTAAAACATATCTGAACTCAAAAATAACTTAGACTCAAGAGAGCTCGAATTCAAAATAATCATAACTCGACATTACCCGAACCTAATTACAAATATCCAATACCCAAACTTGACGTAATTCAAATCTAAAATAATCAAGCCAAACTCAACAGAACTTGTACAATTGCTATCTCAAGGATTTAAGAAAAAAATTCAATCCTAAAATGATTAGAACCCAAAAAATCTAAACCCAAGATTATCCAAACTCGTATAACCCAAAGCTGAAAATATTCAAATATTAAAAAACTCAAATTTGATATAATTAGAGACCAAGGCAAGTTAACTTAAACCTGTCTGAACTTGTCCAATGGCCACCCCTAGGATTTAGTTGAACCAATAATCCTCTATCCTCTTTTTGTTCAATTCTCCCGGCCGGCCTTTCCTTTATGCTGAGGTAATTTCCTGTACGTTTTTCTTCTTTTCTTAGAGAAGCCGGCCAGCCTAAAGTTGAATTACAGAGCAATAAACTACTTTTGATGAGTATAGTTGTTTTGGTGTCTTCGCTCGTTAAAGATGGGTCCATTATGGAAAAAAAGCCTTATCAGGCACCAAAAAAAAAAAAAAAAAAACCCTGTAAATCTAATCCAAACAACAGAAAAAGTGCATCAATGCTTTTGGTATGATGGCTTTTTACGAAGTTGGAAACAACAAAAATGACAAGAACAGAATAAATTTTATTTATTGATTTCCGGCGTCGGTGATGCAAGGTCTTTCTTAAAGTTTATCCAAACTCAATAAAGCTGTCAAATACACATTCAATCAAAATTTGATTAAAAAAAATCAATTAATTTGAAAACATCCAATTCAAATTTAAAACGGTATAATATTCAATTAATGAGACCGTAAGAGAAATCATACTCAGACAATTAAAAATTAGCATAATATAAACTATTTTGACTTTATAATTTTACAACATAGATATAAAATAACTACAACTAAAAAATAGATCGAATATCAAATTTCAAATAATTCAAATTTAAAATATTTGAACTAAAAGTTAACCTGAATTTCTTTTTAATCAAAATGGCACAAGAGGAGTGATCTAACCTCAGCCTTCCCGCCACAGAGCCATATGCCTATTCTTAAAAAAGAAACGCGAGTAAGTCAAAACAGTAATCTAGAAAATTTCCCCTTTTCTTTTATATTTTACTTTGATGCGAGGGCGAAGTTGCCAATGAAAAAAGTATTGGGTCAAGCTTGTGTCAGATGCCGAAAAAAGTACTTGGTGTCTATGTGTTTGCTCCATGAATGTTTAAAATCTCTTCTGAATGCGGTTGCAATTTGGCTATTGTAATTTACCAATGCTTCTTTATAAAATCTTAAATGATTCAAGAATCTTTTAAGCCAAACACTTTCTTACATCATTGCTATAACATATAGAATGTAAATATGTGAGATTTAAACAAATATATTTTATTTTTTTATATTAGGATGAGATTTAATTGTCCAACGAATTCCATGCCCAAGTTAACCTTAAATGGTTATTAAGAAATGACCAAATAACTTGGAGTTGCCACAAAATTTAGTTTTTGGCTAGGTGAGATTGGTCATCTATTGAGGCTTGTATTTTAAGGGTTATAAAACCCTTGAAAATAAGCTCTGAGGTCTACATCTATACTAGAGCTTGCATGAAAGGGTTTGAGAGTTGGTTACAATCACAAGTAAGAATCAATCCTTCTTGTGATGCCTAGAAATCAGTACCTTTCAGTTATGTGTTAACTAAAGTCTCGATTATAATTGATTTTAATTTTTTGGTACTTAATTATAATTCCCCATTTTTGAAATTATTTATAATTAATGTTATTTTTCTCATCTTAAGTAAATCAAATTTTTAGACTTTTTGAAAATCAAAATGTTTTTTCGCACCCCTCTAAAAAACCTAGAGGAATACAAAAATTTTATTTTTTGGTAAAATTGAAAATTTTGATTTACTTGTTTAAAAAGAGTATTCCTTCATAAAAAAATAATTGATGAAGTGAGTTCCATATACTAGACGCACACCAATGGACTATTTAACACACCAATGGACTATTTAACTCGGATATTGTCTCGGATTTTGAAAACGTATTACATTGTAAATAACATATAAACATATTAAATTAAAAAATAACATTATGAAAATAACTTCGAAATACATGAATGAAATTACAAAATAATCCTTTAATTATGAAAAATAATCTAAATGGATTTAGCATGCAAGGACATTATGGAAAGGTCCCTATATCATAGAAAATGATTTAAATGCATGAAATTCTACATAATAACTCATAAGTCATGGAAAATGACCTAAATGACATCAAAATTCAAAAAATTACATCTAAGTCCTTAGATCATGGAAAATAACCTAAATGACATCAAAATTCGCAAAATTGCATCTAAGTCCTTAGATTATGGAAAATGACCTAAATGACATTAAAATGCATGGAACGACATCAATGTCCCTAGAACATGGCAAATTACTAAGATGTCCTTAAAATGCATGGAATTCCATTAGTGGCTGTAAATCATGTGAGATGACTAAAATGATGCAAAAATGCATGAAATTACATCATAACTTGTAAATCATGAAAAATGACTGAAATGGTGTTAAAATGCATGAAATGACATGGTAATGTTTAATATGCATTAAAACATTATAAAAAATTACAAAATGGTTACTTATGGTTTCTACCATCACAAATGCACCCATAAACATTTTTTCTCAACAAAAATATAAGATTGGCATCATATATGAACTTTATGCACAAAATACCTTATCAACATAAAAATACATGGATTTAACTTCATGCATGGTGGTGAGCTCATAATCACAATATTCTCATGAAAAATGCATGAACATATGAATCATTATCATAATGCATGAAAATGTCATAGAATGCATGTCATATATGATTTTAAACATAAAATAGCCCATCAACATGAATATTCATAAGTACCATAACATGCATGGTGATGTTGCCATAATCATGGTATGTTCATGGAAAAATGCATAACATGGGAATGATGACAATAATCAATAGAAATGTCATAAAATGCATGAATCATACATAATATAAAATATGAGTAACATAGAAAGTTAGCTAAAGTTAAAACACAAAAAAAAAACCTCGATGAAAACCATATAAAAACTAAAGAAACTTAACATAAAACCTTTGGAAAATGAGTTTTCTTGATGAAATGATGCTTTTTAAGAGACATTTTGCAAAAATTAGAAAAGAAAACCAAAAGAAAACATTTGAAGATCATAGCTAAAAATTTAGCCATAAACTTGGTTTTTACATCCTTGGCTCAAATCATCACCTAAGTATGGCTTTGGATCCTCAAGCTCACATAAAACGAAAAGAAAAATGATCAAAAACAAAGTAGAAAACATCGGATTAACTTGAAGAAACTTTATTCTTTATTTTTTTTCTCTTTTCTTTTTTCTTCTTTGGTTTTTCTACTGAGAACCACCTCTCCTCTATTTTAGTTGTCTCAAGAGGTCTAAAACCTCCCTTGGCTGATTACTTCTTATCCTAATGCACTACCAACTATTTCTTAACAAATCATGCAAGCTTGCTTGCAAGCAAACCATCCAAGCCTTAAGAGCTCTAATCAAAGTGCTAAATTCTTCTTTTTAGGGCATTATTAGCTGAGCTGAGTGGAAAATCTCAACTGCATGCTCTTAAAGAGAAACCCCTACTAAAAAAGCCATATCTTGGTTTCGATGCAAGAAAGGGCTTTTAACTTTAACCCAAAATAACACCCATTAAATTTCAGCAGACTTAAACTTGAAATAGTTAAGAAATAATCTAATAAGATGCCATTTGGTTCCTTAAGTATGGTTAAAGCATTAATTTCATTTATTCTAAGCGCATCTATGCTTTAATGGCTTAATCCATGTGAATGGTTCTAATGCTTATGTTTTACTGTAAAAATGTTTGTGGAAAACCTTTTGTATGGTTATGCAGTGATTTAAGGCCATTAAAAAGAAGAAATTTAAGAAAACTAGGGTGAAAAAGTTTGTTCGTGGGAAATTTTTCATGCAATATTGATACATTTGTGTCTGTATCGATATAAGTGCTTCAGAACCAAAAGTTCATGAAAACATGACATTGTATTGATACATTCTAACCATGTATTGGAAAGCGTTTTGAAAATAAGTTACAAAAGGGAATTCCAATATCTTGTATAAGGCATTCGAATATCTCAATGCGATTTTAATTTTATAACTTTGGTTGTATCAGCTAATTTTGTTTCAAATGAATCCTAATTTCTTTTAAAGTTATTCTTCCTCGAGTAAAAGATGTTGATAGCATTTATTGAGTTCTCAAATATGTGAACTCAATGAATAGAAAAATTGATTAAACATAATAGAAAAGTTACAACTTTTTATTAAGATCTCTACACGTAGAGCTGTGATAAATCATTCCATCACGCTATAGAATCTATTTGATAAATGGAACTCTTTTCCTCACTTTCTCGATGACAAGTCTCTTGTACATCATTTCTTGCAAAGAGAATGTATAATAAAGATGATCTCATCCCTAATTAAAAGTGTTAGATAATTTAATTTCATTAGTGGAAACTGAAGTCAAATAATAAAGTCATTGTATCCTATTGCTAATTACCTGTTGCACGCAATAAAAGGTGAGAAAAAATAAACCTTAAAAAAAACATTTGTGGCTTCTAACCTTATTCTTTGATGTTATGACTTTTCATCTTACACCATCCTAAGTCACAATAACAACAAAAGAAATTAACATAATAAACCGTTAATGAAGCACAAAATTAGACAGTTGTCATGTGCTCTTTGTTGGATATCAATAGAACAATTTATGTGTATAAATAAGAAATAAGTATACTAGTAAGTAGGTTGTCGTACATAAATACATGGTGCATAAATACAATACACGATTAATATCTTAGATGAATGAGAAATTGTTCTCATAATACCCATTTGAAGAGGAGGAGAATTTAGTTTGGATAATATATTTTGTTTGAATTTTAAAAATATCATCTAAAATTTAAATTTTAAAATTTAAATTATGACATTATATAGATTTTCAAAATCTAAATATAAATTTTAAATCTTAAAATTTGGAAAAGAGATTTTATCCCTTTAAATCTTATAAGATTATGTTTTAACACCTATAAATAGGTGTAAAACTGGAGAAGGAAAAATATATCAAAATCATCTTCATTTCCTTTACTCCTCTATATTCTTATATTTATCCGAGAAAGAATTTCATCACCTTTGGTTCGTAGTGTTGCGCTTGTAAGTGCTAACAATCGTAACGTGATCGAGAAGGCCTAGGAGACGTATTGCAAATTCTGTTGAACACACTGGTGGTAGGCAATAAATGTCTTAAGGTCAGAGGTTCAACCCTGACTCGGTCGTGTAACATCCGATATTTTAGATTTTTAATAACACGTATATTTGTTCCATGATTTTCATTATTTACTTAAGTTATTTAATTTTGTCCTAGTATTGTTTTAATCGTTTGTTCATTTTGTAGTAGTTTGAAGCTAACAATCTTAAGACATTTATTGCTATAATTTAATATACTATTTGTTTTTATCTATTTGTCTTGCTGTGTTTGGATATTGTCAATTTTCTATTTGATTTTTTTTTAACTCGTGTATGGATGCGGTGTTAATTCACAATACTATTTAATTGTTTGTAAATCATTTGTTTTATAATTTCTTTCGATTCAATAATACTACAAAATCTTTTCCTATTCATATAGTTGGTTCATGCATTTCATCTTTGTTATAATCACCGTTAATATTTCAGTTTCCGTGCTGTGAAATCTTTCACTTTGTCTTTCCATATTTGTTTGTATTTTTTCGTTTTCAAAGTTTGGTACAGGGCTTATATAATTTATATATATATATTTCCATATTGCTTTTACATGCTAAGTGGATCTACCCTGCCAATTTTTATACCCCATTGTTTTTTTTTTATGCAGCCTGCTTTTGTCATCATTGTTTTATATATATATATATATATATATATAGATTTGTTGATGCACATTTTTTATAAGCATATTTTATAATATTGTTAATTGTTAATTTTTTGTGTATGTGATTTTTGATAGATTATTTGAATAAAAAATAGTTACTAATTTTTATTTTGATTTGGTGATTATCTTCTAATATACGTGTTTGGAATTATATATTTTATTTTTTATATTAACAGTGAGAATCAACTTGCTTAAAACAAGTTTGAATAATGAACTAAAAGTTAATCCTATTATCATTAGATAATAGATGGCAGAACTGACTCTCGGTAATGCAAGTGCGTTTGTAGCTCAAATGCCTCTACATACTATGCATGGTGAAAGACTCGAGAAGTTCAACAGTGTGAACTTCAAGCGATGGTAGCATGAGATGTTGATTAATTTAATCACTCTGGATCTGACTCGAGTAGAGGCCTTGATTTTTAAAGAAGGAAAAATAGATAATAACGAGGTGGCCTCAGGGGATGCATGGAAATATTCAGATTTTCTATACAAAAGTTATATCCTTAATGGATTGGATAAGACGTTATACTTGTATAGTCTGATACAAACAACGAGAGAGATATGGGATTCCTTGGACAAAAGGTACAAAATCGAGGATGCCGACATGAACAAATTTGTAGTTGGTCAGTTTTTGAACTTCATGATGATGGACTCAATAATTGTGATTCAGTTAAGAATCAAGGAGGGTGTTCTTGATTCAAACATGAAAATTGTTCTTTAAACTACGAATGCCAAGGCAAATGTTATCTAACATTTGCAAAAGAGGAAACAAGTTGTTTCTAGTTTTTCCCAAGGCAATAAGAGAATCGATGTCAATAAATTCATGGGTACTTGTTATGTATGGAACAATCCCAAACACCTTGTTAGAGGTTATTGTTAGAATAAAATTAAGAAAGTTCGAGGCAACCTAAATGTTGATGATGAGATTGAGCTTGTCTCTGTTGTGATAGGAGTGAATATGGTGGAAAACTTGATGACATGCTGGGTTGATACCGCTGCCACTTGTCATGTGTGTTTTGATAGGAAAAGCTTTTCCAAGTATAAAGAATTTGCTAATGTAAAGCAATTATTTATGGGCAATTCTTCAGTAAGTAAAATATAAGATCGTAGGAAGGTAGTGCTCAAGATGACCTCCAAAAATGAACTAACCTTGAATAATGTGGTTCATGTTCCTAAAATTCATAAGAATTTGGTATCCGACTCTCTTATTGAGCAAGAATGGATTTAGGTTGGTCTTTGAGTTTAACCAATTTGTACTCACTAAAAGTGGAATGTTTGTAGGTAGAGGTTATCTACATAACGGGCTTTTTAAGCTTAACATAATGGGTTTTGTAACGAAGAACAATGGGATAAATAAAATGAGTCCTTAGGCTCATTTGCTTGAGTCGTCTAATCTATGGCATGGTAGATTAGGTCAAATTATATGACCTTGCAAAGAATTAGCAATTTGGATTTGCTTCCAAAAATTCATATTGATAAAAATTACAAGTGTGAAACTTGAGTGGAATCCAAATTTGCTAAGGCTCCTTTCTGTTCAATAGAAAGACAAAGCGAACCTTTAGATTTAATTCACACAGATATATGTGATTTAAAGTTTATGCAAACTAGAGGTGGTAAAAAATATTTCACTACTTTCATTGATGATTGCACAAGGTATTGTTATGTTTATTTGGTGAGAAATAAAGATAAAGCCTTAAAAGCCTTTAAACTCTTTAAAACCGAGGTTGAAAATCAACTAAGCAAAAGGATTAAGGAAATATGAAGTGATAAAGGTGGTGAATATGATGCATCATTTAATGAGTTCTGCACAAAACATGAAATTATCCATCAAACCATCACTCCTTATTTGGCTCAACAAAACGGTATTGCGGAGTGCAAAAATCGTATGTTGAAAAACATGATGAATATTTTGTTAATAAGCTCGGGGTTACCACAGAACTTGTGGAGGGAGACTATTTTAACGGCTAATTATATATTAAATACAATACTTAACAAGAAATTAGACAAGACACCGCATGAGTTATGGAAGGGTCGGATACCTTCTTATAAATACACGAAAGTGTGTGGGTGTCTTGCCATGGTAGCGATTCCTCTGCCTAAAAAGGTCAAGATCGGACCTAAGACTGTGGATTGCATATTCATTGGATATGTAAATAACAGTACAACTTATCATTTTCTTATGGACATTCCTAACATTCATATTAATACAATTATTAAATCGAGGAATGCTTCATTTTTTGAAGAGGTATTTCCTTATAAGGGAACATAAGAAAATAAGACTACGAAAAGAGCCCACGAGGACTTGAGTAGTGATCCATAAGTGGATGAAGAGGAACAAATAGAACCCCAAAGGAGTAAACGAGCTGAAATACCAACTACTTATGGTCCGGATTTTCTAATGTATTTATTAGAAAATGAACCTTAAATGTTTAAAGAGGCTATGTCATATTAAGAAGCACCTTTTTGGAAAGAGGCCATTAACAATGAAATAGAACCTATCATGCAAAATCATACATGGGAACTGGTGGATCTGCCTCAAGGACATAAGCTATTAGGATCCAAATGGATATTTAAGAGAAAGATAAAGGCAGATGGATCAATAGACATGTATAAAGCCCTGCTTGTAATAAAAGGATACAAGCAAAAAGAAGGCTTGATTATTTTGATACGTAGTCACCAGTTATGAGAATAACATCTATTCAGATTTAATAGCAATTATAGCTCTTAATGATCTCGAGATACTCCAAATAGATGTTAAAACTGCTTTCCTAAATGGAGAATTAGATGAAGAAATCTATATGGAACAACCTGAAGGGTTTATGGTTTCAAGTCAGGAAAGAAATATATTTAGGCTTGTTAAATCATTATATGGTTTAAGGAAGCACCAAGACAATGGCTTCAAAAATTTGACAAAACAATGCTGTCAAATGGGTTTTGCATTAATGAATGCAATAAATGTGTATACATAAGTAAACAGATAAAGGGTATGTTATTGCTTGTCTATACATAGACAATATGTTGATCTTAGGCAGTAATGACGAGATCATTAGAGCTACCAAATCATGGTTGACCAGTAAGTTTGATATGCAAGATATGGGTGTAGAAGATGTGATTTTAGGAATTAAAATTTCTAAATCACAAGATGGCTTGGTATTAACTCAAGATCATTATGTGGACAAGATCCTTGAGATGTTTAATAAGAATGATACCAATATAGCCAAAACACCCATAGATGTAAATTTATATTTAAGGAAAGATATTGGTGATGCAATATCTCAAGTTGAGTATTCATACATAATTGGTAGCTTAATCCACCTAAAGAATTATACAAGATCGAGTATAGCTTACTTAGTAAGCAAACTAAGTAGATTTACGAATAATCCAAGATAGGATCGTTGGAAAGAGATCATGAGAGTACTCAGATATTTGAGATATACCTCGAATTATGGACTACACTATACGAGATATCTGACTGTACTAGAAATATATAGTGATGCAAATTGGATATCGGATACTAAAGACTCAAAATCCATTAGTGGATTTGTCTTTACTATTAGAGGAGCGACAATGTCTAGGGAATCTTTTAAACAAATATGCATAGGCAGATCAGTTTATTGATATAGATAAAGTTGCAGAAAAAGCAGAATGGCTTCGAAATTTTTTAGAAGATATTCAATCTTGGTCGAAACCTGTGCCAGTAATATGTATATATTGGGATAGCCAATCTGCAATTGGTAGGGCACAGAGTTGTTTGTATAACGGTAAGTCTCGACATATTCGTTGAAGACATAATACCGTGAGACAATTGCTATCAAATGGGATTATCTTTATTGATTATGTGAAATCAAAGGATAATATCACAGATCTGCTTATAAAAGGTTTAACGAGAGAGAAAGTCTATAAATTATCGAGGGGAATATGACTTAAGCCTATAAATTAAGAGTTACATGATGGCAACCCTACCTAATTGACTGAAGATCCCAAGATCCAGGTTTAAAGGGACAACCAAATCATGTTAACTTAGTGAAAGCACTGAAAGAGTTAAACACTCTTACCCATTCCTATAGTGAATCGGTGCTGCCTGCAAAAGTGTTAGGTTAAGCTATGCTTTTAATAATCCTTATAGCTTGATAAAATCAAGTGGCCTATTACAGGATACTCTTGAGAAGAAATCACCTATGTGAGTGTGAAACGTGACCATTTCTATGAGAATTGATAAGGCTAAATTCTTTAGAGCATTCTCTGAAACCAAGATGTGTTTGGGGCCAAATTGAACACAAATGTGAGAACCAGGGGTGTTTGCAGAAGGACTATGTGACATCATTGTCTTAGTTTACAAGAAAGGCTAAATTGTTCAAGACATCAATTTCACTAGTTAGCTGAGTAAATCTGATAGTTGTCACTATGAAAGGTTCAAGGCCAAAAGCTACCTGTCATGATGCAATAACTCTTTAAGTTATTCTCTCTCATATTACGAGTCAGTTTCTCATCTTATTCAGACAATTTCCATTCATGTGAGGGATTGTTGGATATCAATAGAACAATTTATGTGTATAAATAAGAAATATGTATACTAGCAAGTAGGTTGTCGTACATAGATGCACGGTGCATAAATATGATGCACGATTGATATCTGAGGTAAATGAGAAATTGTTCTCATAATACCCACTTAAAGAGAAAGAGAATCTAGTTTGGATAAGATATTTTGTTTGAATTTTAAAAATATCATCTGAAATTTAAATTTTAAAATTTAAATTCTGATATTATCTAGACTTTTGGAATCTAAATTTAAAATTTAAAATTTAAAATTTAAAATTTAAAATTTGAAAATGATTTTATCCGTTTAAATCTTATTGGATTATGTTGTGTAAAACTGGAGAAGGAAAAACATACCAAAATCATCTTCCTTTCCTCTACTCCTCTATACTCCTATATTCATTCAAGAGAGAATTTTATCACTTTTGATTCGTAGTGTTGTGCCTGTAACTGCTAACAATCGCAACTTGATTGAGGAAGCCTGAGAGACGTGTTACAAATTCTGTCAAGCACATTGGTGGTAGGCAATAAATGTCTTAAGGTCAGAGGTTCAATTTTGATTTTGTCGTGTAGCATCCAACATATCGAATTTTTGATAACATGTATATTTGTTCCATGATTGTCATTATTACCTTAAGTTATTTAATTTTGTCCCAGTATCATTTTAATCGTTTGTTCATTCTACAGTAGTTTGAAGCTAACACTCTTTAGACATACTAGAAAAAACACATGATAATTTTTTAAAAGTATAATGGAATATATATAAAAAATAACTTTATATATATGTCATTTAAAATTAAGAAGATACAAACAAGGTTAAAATGCGGTCCTTTGTCCTAGATATATATTGAAAAAAAAAAAAAACTAAATAAACAAAATATATGGCAGTGTTTTAATTGACTTGTGGAGTTAAAAAATATACCTAATGTATCAAAAAATTATTCAAATAAAAAAAATATATAAATCAAAGTGTTTATTGAGACCATGCACCCCTTTTGGCGAAGCTTAGATTGCAATGCCTCTTAAGGCATGGCTTTAAATGTATGTGAAGTCATTGCATATATTATCTCCTGGGAACCTCTCTCTATCCATCCCGTCTCTTTCCACTAAGTATAGCGATAATGGCTACTTCTCTGCTTTCACTCTCCTTTTTTCTTATCTCTTCCTATTTTCTCCCCATCCAAACAGCACTTTCTTCATCAATAGATTCATTTGTGTTTGGAGGCTGCACCCATCAAAAATACACACCACATTCACCCTACGAGTCCAACCTCAACTCCTTGCTCACTTCCCTGGTTAACTCAGCCACTTTCTCCTCCTACAACAACTACAAAATCATGGGGTCAAGTCCCCAAGACGTTGTTTACGGCCTTTATCAGTGCCGTGGCGACCTGTCGATGCCGGACTGCGCCACCTGCGTTGCCCGTGCAGTGAGCCAAACCGGTTCCTTATGCCCAGCCACATGTGGTGGCGCAGTGCAGCTGCAAGGCTGCTACGTCAAGTACGACAACGCTACATTTGTAGGAGTAGAGGATAAGACAGTGGTACTCAAAAAGTGTGGGCCGTCGGTGGAGTATGAGAAGGAGTCGGAGATTGTCGGCCGTAGAGATGCGATGATGGCAGGACTGATGAGCGGTGGAGGGACATTCAGAGTTGGTGGGTCAGGGGAAGTCCAGGGTTTGGCCCAATGTGTGGGGGATCTCAGCGTAGCTGAATGCCAAGATTGTTTGTCTGAAGCCATCGGACAGTTGAAAAGCGAATGCGGGGCGGCTGCTTATGGGGACATGTACTTAGGCAAGTGCTATGCTAGGTTCTCCACTTCGGGCTCTGCCTCTGGGGAAAATAATAATCACTATTATCCTAAATCCGACAAAGGTAAAACCTCTCAAACAAACTTTATTTTTTTTTTCAAATTGAAATAATTCTACAATTACAAATGAATCTGATGGTTGCATTAAATTTCTTTAATTTCCAATGTGGAAGAGTTATAAAATAATATACGATTTCTAGATGTCCTAATTTGAAGATAGATAAAGAAGATGTGAATATTAAAATACAAAATTTAAATTTATTAGATATAATTTTTTAAAGATGTCTAACTCAATAAATTAAAATAAACTAGGATTTTACTAGAACAATATTTTTTATAATAAATTTAAGAGGTTTAAAATTTTTTGTGAAAATTAAATGTTCTTCTTATTTTAATTTCTAATTACATCATTTTATTCTTATAAATATATTATTTTTTATGGGATAATATTTTAATTTTTAATTTATAAAATAGCTTTGTTCTACTAGCTAGAATACTAATTAATGTAATTCTTTTTTTTTTTTAAAGCATGTTAAGGAAAAGGGATATTATTAACTTTAGACGAATGCAATAAATAATTTATGATTTTTTTTTCATTTTCTTTTGATTCATTGACATATGAATTGTAGATAAATCTAGCAACGATGGTGAGAAGACATTCGCAATTATCATTGGATTATTGGCTGGGATTGCTCTGCTCATAATTTTTCTTGCTTTCCTGAGAAAAGTATTGGACAGAAATGGTAAAATACTTTAAATTTTATTATTCCCCTTCTTCCTTCTTGACAAAATTTTTATTAATAAAATTAAACTTTCACACTTATCAACTTGTTAATTTTAATTAAATTAAATTTAGTTACAAAGTGTGCATCTTTTAATATGGTAAAAAATATATTTTGCAAAAAAAAAAAAAAAAAGAAAAGAAAATTTCAGATTTTTTATTTGATTCAGTAATATGCTGACATTATTCCTTCGATTTCAATTAATTAAACATTATTTCATTAATGCAGGTAAATAATATTCCAACTTTTTCAGAATCCAGTTCAAAATGGCATAATTGATTTGCTTTTGTTCAATCTTTTCCTTTATGATATTCAACTTTCTTTCACCTTTCTACCAAAAGCAGAGCAAAGGAAAGATGGAAAGACGCGCACAATTCAAAGTAATAAAAGAGGAAAAAATGGGAGGGCTAAGATTCCACCCTCCCCTCCACTCAAACAAAGTTGGCTTGTCTTGTCTTAATGTGAGAATTAAAACAAATTGTTTTTGTAAAGGTCCAAACGATGTTTCTTTTCTGATTTTATCTGTGCATGTTATTCATCTTTTCCTTACACTTCGTCTTAAGTTTCCTCCCTTTATTTATTTAACAAATGAATATCCTTGTGTCCTTGCCTAATTGCTGCTTTATATGGTTATCATTGCCAGTGTTTTTTATGTAGAATTTTTAATCTTATAATAACAGTAATTGTTATTCGACATAAAAGCCATAAGTAGCATTTCTTACCTATTTTATAAGACATATATAAAAAAAAAAAAAAACTTAAAACAGAATATGCATGATTTCTTTAAGAAACTCTCTGTATAGTTGTGGGATTAAGTCCATGTCATCTCATGGCTAATAGTTTACTTGGAAATTTGTTAATTCAATTTTATTTTAATTTCTTAAATTAATTAAAAACCTTTATATGTCCACCCATGTATAATGGGTAGAATACTTTCATACTCAATTTCAAAAGAAATATATTTCTTCCCTCTGTCAAGTTCATATAAGAAAATAGAACGTGAAACCAACGTACTAAATAATTCAAGAGCTTATTGCTATACACTATTAGGTATTTAAAGCAACTCAAAATTTAAGTACGTTAGCTTTCAATTGATCATTGGTTTTGAAAGGAAAAAAATTTAAGTTGTGTTTTCCAAACTAAATTTGCTTAAAATTTTTGTATATTTCTCAAACAAAAATTTACTAGAAAGATTATTTGAGTCCAAATGCAAGTCAAATAGTTGTTTCAAAGAAAATTGGTTTTCCTTAAACTCTGTGATGCTATTGCTGTAATTTTTTACTTGCTTAACTTATTATTTCAAGTCCAATTAATATTCAAAAATTTTTTTATTTTTCTTGAGGTAACTTTGATTTCTTTTGTTTGATAAAATAAATTTCCCATGTACTTTACTTGAAAATGCAAATCCAACTGATAATTAAAGAAAAGTTTTCGTTTTCTTCGACTTGATATAATATTAGCATCGTTGATTTTAAGAAAAAAGAATTTTCAATATGATATAATAAGAAGAGATTTTGTTCTTGGAAAGAAAATTGTTTCCGAGCTCTAACATTTTCTTTGAAAAATCGAATTTTAGAAAATTTAAAAGTGAAGAAATATTGTCGTGGTCAAGAGAAGAAAGTCCGACGTTTTTCGTTACAAATATTTCTATTTGGACTTCAAAATATATTTTTACAAGTTCCCCAATATTTGTCTTAGTATTTTGGACCAAATTTAATTTTTCAATAATACAAGTTTTTAAGTAGATAATATATGATCTTAATGAGTCTTAGGTAAAATTCACGTCCTTCATGTTTAAAATGCAAGATTTTTAAGGATTTAAAGAAGGGATCAATCATTTTCTTAAACAAAATAGTTCCAACAACTGCCAAGCTTAAAAGTATTTACCCTTCCGGAAGATCGATCCCTTAGTTTTGACAGCCTCCAACACCTAGTTTCTTCAGTGCATTAAAAGATTCTTTTCTTCTTTCACTCAATTGCAATGGCTCCAAACTCGTCCTAGCTATAGGAAGATCACTCCAGCGCATTTGGATGGTTAGTAAAAAAGCCTGCAAGGTCATTTATTCATCCCTTTCAAGCATTCAAGCGAACAAGCACCAAAGAACCACATCTTCTCTTCTCAACAAATTAAGGAATCAATTATATATGAGTTTTAATTCTTCATCATTTGTTTAATAACTTTCTTATATCTCTTTGTACTAAATAGCAACACTACAGACAAAATGCCATATAGTGGCGCTAATTTTTACCGACGATCAATTTCCATTAATAAATAAGGTCTTGATTTTCATCTGTCCGTAAATGTTCAACATATATTAACACTTATCATTTCTGTCTTTATAGGTGATATCTACTATGATGGTTAGCATAATATCTGTCAGCATGAAGTTTATGTATATTGTCATTTTATTTTGATAGTCATATATATACTTGTTGGACAGAAAATACCTGCCTATTTTTACCCAGTGGTGATATTAACTTAATTTATAATTACAATTTATTTTTTCAAACAAATAGTGGACTCCCTTAAGATCTTTAGATCGTAATTTACATGTGGTTAGTGATAATTTAAAATTTCAAACATCTGATACAAAGGTCATATCTTCTCAAAGGCTTGTAACTTTAAGTTAGTCATTCCATGCACGAACACCATTTGAAAGTGGTCACTGCAGGATGTCTCGATGGTTAGTAGCATCATATGTGTATCGCCTCTAATGGTGATGCACACGAATGGATGAAAGAGTCTTCTCAAGGCTTGGAGATGTTGGGATTCACAATTGGATTCGGCCTCATGCTAATAACAATTAAAACTAATAAAATTGATAAAAATGCATTGAAAAATAAAACATGATAACAATCAGACTTCCCTGTGGATCTTTAGAACATGATTTACATTAGCAACTGATTTCAGTAATTCTTGAAATTAAATCATACATCTGATTAGAAATTACCTAACTTAAAGATCTCACAATCTTAAATGATCCAAATTTTGTGGACAGAAAGAGAATTGTGCCTATGCTCCCTAAGAGGTAGTCTGAGATCATGAGTAGTTCAAGCATCCTGCCTCAAATGGTGATCCACACAAATGGTAGTTAGATCTTTCTCAAGGTCTGGTGGTTCTCTAGTGCTAGTTAGAACGCCTGTGGCCTTAATCATAAAATAATATTATTTTCTATCTTATGCAGACAATATCAAACAAGTTGTGATATCAAAAAGAAGAGAAAAAAAGGAAAGGTGTTAACGATGGTGTGCATCATAATGGCATCGGTTTGGCTTCCAAGAGGAAAACTTCTTAGAATTTTTTTAGCCAAAGCCACAACAATTGTTTAGCCAATCCATATATGATAATATTAAAGGAGTTTAATTCAAAATAAATCTCCTTGTCTAGGTGAAACTCTTCCACCTTACACAGTCATGATTCGGTTATAACACTAGCATTTAGTGTCATAGCCGATTCATGTTCACCAATGGGCATGGTCAAGATCACTTAAGCTAATTCATCTCTATGATGGACTCGATTCAGAATCAAGCCACACTAGCCCATAGGAGGTTCGGTTAACACTAGACTTTTAAAAAAGTTTTAATTGAAACTTAAACTCTATCTAGTTAAAAACTTATTTTAACTTGAAGCTAATCTTGAACTAATTAATTATCAATCATTAATAAAAGAAGATTATCTGTAGGGAATACCAATTGGCTTAGGTATTTATAAAGAGAGTGATAACTCTATAAAATAGAGTTATTTGGTCTCATTATGTGCATTAAATTAGCTTGGTCTTAAAGATTTTTATTTAGGTTTTTATTTATTTTTAGTAGTTTATAAATTAGTTTTATGTACTTTCCTTATATTTAAATTACTTAGTTATTTAAATGCATTTCATATTTTTTTAGGTCAAAACTTGAAGGAGTTTTCAAAAGTGTAACAACTTAATAAAGAAGTAAAGTGAACTCAATCAAGCAAAGTGGATTAAGTTTGGTAGTTTCCAAAAATAAACTGTTCAAGCTACTTGTAGACCAAGTTTCTCTTCTACAGGGTTTTGCCTGGACATAGGATTCTTATGATTGGAATTAGAGGTATCCCTAATACTGTATAGCTTTTATTTTTCTTTAGTTCTCTGAAGAGGAAAGTACTCATTAAGATTTTGCAATTAGAGAAGGATTAAGAAATTGAAGACCAAGACTCGACAACTCTTAGTTTTCTAATTCCCTTAATATTTTATTCTTTATTTTAATGTTTATGATTGTAAAACTCTACTGTTTTATGTTTTATTTAATCAATATGAACTAAATTTATTTTTCTAGGGTTACAATGGAACTCAACATGTAGTTTTGATTATTCTATTATCCTTTCTTGATTTAATGATATTTTAGTTGTTTATTCAATCTTGTTTTTAATGCTTCTAATTGTTTGGCCACCAATTAGATGGTTTAGTAACTCTAATGAACATGGAAAAGGGAATTTTACGTTTACATAGGAATATATAAGCATGCATTTGTAACCAAATTACAGCATGAGTTTTCTAAGTTTTTCTCAATGCAGTTTGCATATGAATATAGTAAATTACTTAATAGAGATATTCTCATAAGACCATCAGAAGATACTTATCAATAAATTAGAACTCTAGGTTAATAACTCATTGTCATTACTCAAGTTAAAAGCATAAAATAGATTCAAATGAAGTGTTGACAGAAATTGTAATCATAAATGTTGGTAACGTGCCTCCCTCTTCATGAAGAAAGTGCGGTAACGACTTAAAAATATTTTCTTGATAAGAAAGTGTCCTCTCGATCGAGACTCTCCCTTTTTGATGTGATAGGAATGAGAAAGTATGGATTCTTGGCTCTTGATCATGAGAGGGAAAATCATTAGACAAATTGCTTATCCAATTGTTCTAAGATGGCCAACAGGAAGTGGCCAATGCTTAGAGTTGCCATTATCATTTAGGCTAGGCATGATTGGATGCTTATTCCTAACTGATAATCTAAGTTAAAAAACTTGAAACATTGATCCTGTGGTCTGCGTGGCCTCAAGATTCGACGATTAGGATTAGGGTTTTGGGGAATGATTAACACACCTGATAATGCCCAAAATCAGTGCCATGTAGCTATCTCTTAACTTGGTTTCGGCTTTTTTAATTTTGACTCGTTATTATTTCGATATAATCCTTTATTATTCATGAATTTGTGTAAAACAATAAATCCAGGTTTTAATGAAAATTTTAATCCCATATATGTCCTGAAAAGTAGGAAATATAGAGATTTTCAATAAAAATGATCTCCAAACTTAAATTTTAAAAAAGTACGTATTTCATATCAAGCACTAGAGGAATACCGACACAAAACATTGCCATTGTGACTTTTAAAAATTATCTGGAAATATGAATGCAAGATGAACACAATGAAGAGAAATTGGTAGTAAGAAAACAATAAGATAATATTGCATAAAATAAGTCGCACAAAAAAAAAGGAAGGACGATTGGAATGTACCTTGTAATTGTCATTGATTGTTTAAAAATAGCAAAGTTTACAATTTTTGGAACACATTTGGATCTAGTTGATTGAGGCATGAAAACCAGGTTTAAATTTTAAAGAAAATTTAGGAAAGAGAAAATTTGATTTTTGATAATTTTTGAAAAGGCAAGATTGAAAATTTTAAATTGATAAAAATTGACTATTTATGGGAAAAAATTTCTTAACAAAACTGACATTTTTTATTTAAAAGTTGGGAATTAATAAAAATCAAAATTAATAAATTTTAAAAATGCTTGTGCCTTAATCTGATCCTAAAGGAAGTGAATGCATGATTTTTAAACTCAAAGGAAATTGGTCAGACTCAAGGCATTTGAATGCCTCAAAGAGATACAAGAAAAATCAATTAATTTTAATAATTTGAAAATAGGGGATAACATTGCTGTAGTCCCATTTTTTATTTTATTTTTGACTTAAAGGTTTTGGGGTCGAGTGAAGTACCATTGGGAAGGTGACTTGATAAGTATTAACATAAAAGTATTCCACAAAAGTGAAAAATTCATTTTCTAGGTGGAAAGAATTTTCGAAATCAAGGACTAGTTTGTTGCTGGCAGTATATGTAGGGGAAATGGAGCAGCGAAATTGAAAAAATATTTCAAACTCATTTGGAATCATTAAATCACAAATCATACCTTTTCAAAAAGGGAATTTCATAAACTTTTTGCAAAAAATATTTTAAAAAATCCAAAAAATCATCTAGTAGAATGAAATGGCCTAAACAAAATGAAATTAGTGATTATAGGGTTCCATACAACAATGATTCAAAAAAAATCATAACTCCCTCATTCGAAATGATCAAGGGGCAAATGAGATACCGTTACAAAGATAATTTGATGCAAGTTAAGGGAAATGCCAAAAAAAATTTGAAAATCATTTAAGGTTTGAAAATGATTTTTCAAGTTAAGGTCATGATACTACCACTACTGAAATGGGGGAATTTTTTTAATTTTTTGGGTTTCCTAAAGCTAGACTTAGGTTTTGGATATTCTAATGTTCATGATAAAAGAGGGTTAGTAATAGTGGCTTCATAAGCTCATTTGCATAATCGAGATGCTGGAATAACCCATTAACTATGTCACTAGCAAGGGATATTAGACAAGAAGATCAAGGCATAAATAACTTGGGATAAATAAAAAAAAATATTATTTTTTAAAACTCAAAATATTTAGCCTTATCTAACCTTAAATCCAAACATGAAAAGCTTAATTTTTCCCCAATATAGAAGCACTAATTAATAGAAAACATTAAGTCCATATTAATCCTCATTTTTTAAAGTTAATATAGACTTAACTTTGGGTTTTTTTTATAAAAATAGATTTTTGACAAACATCAAACAAGAATTTGGACAAACATGTGATGAACTAAATATGGCATTCATGGCAATAAACATAGAAATCATGTTCAAATAAACAAAGAGGACATTTAGACATGAAAATGATGACACAAATACAAAAGATGAACGAGAAGATGCATGAAGATGTTAGATTCATGAATGGCATTAAGAATCATGGCATGAGAGATTATATCAACACATTTAAATAGTGAAAAGCTTGATGGAATTTTTAGAACAAATTAAAACATGATTTTAAAGCAAACTAAGCATATAAATATAGTAAAACATGGCAAAAAGGTTAACAAAACACCAAAAGTCCTAAATCAACCACAACTAAAGCCATAAAATGCATGAGGGTCCTAAGAATGGGGTCATGATCACATGAATATAGCTTACTAAAAGTAATGAAAATGATGATAATAAAAGAAAATAAAATAAAGAAAAGATGAAAGTTATACCAAGAAACTTTAATTATTGCTTTTGCCTATGAGAAAAAAAACTAATCAACTTTAAGCTCACTTTTTTCACTCTTTTTGCTATAGATTAACAAGAAGGGAGCATAAAAAAGGAGTTTAATTGTTATAGTATCAAAAAAGAAGAGATTATAGAAGAGAAATAAGGGAAATATAAGGTTTTAAGAGGGGTGAAGAGGGAGCTATGGGAATAGTATTTATCTAAGGTTGAGAGGGAATATGTTTAGGAATCAAGAGTGTAAAAAGTGTGTGAATGGTGTTTGCGACTGAGCACATAATGTAGCTTACATAGGATTTAATTTCATTTATTAAAATCCTAGTAAAAGTGGTGTATTTAGGACTTTTATAATGTACAATATGATAAATCATTGTACCAAGGGGTAAGCTTTTAACATTTCATTGGCTACTGTATTATTTTGGTAGCTAATGAAAGCCATGCATAGGCTGGTCAAATAAATAATCTCATCTTTACCTTTCATTAATCAACATTATAACATGAAATGTCCTTATGTCATGCTTAATAGACCATTCAAAAATGTTACAACCTAATGCTTAAAGCCTGAAAATGAAATCTACATGATTTTGAGGAAGTTTGTCTGAGATTGGATGATTTTTTAGGCTAAAATTGTGATGAATTCAAGTTTTAATGTTGTTGCCATATGCCTGCCTTTAAAACTTTGAAAGATTCGAAGGGCATGGCGTGCTCGACTTAAAATAAATGATGGTTGGTTGCGGTCGAGCCTTTAAGTTATCCCATGATAGGGATTTGGATTAGGCATAATAATTTGAAGGAGAAGGAGACCATCAGGCAAATCGTTTATCCAATCGAGTCTCAGGTGGCCACCATGAAGTGGCCATAAACTTGAGGGTTACCACTAATCATTTTAGGCTAGGCAGGATCAGATGCCTACTAAAAATAATATTTCAAGTTATGGAACATGAAACATCGATTTCAAGGTCTACAAAGTCCAGAGATTCGTTGGTTAGGTCCAGGAGTTGGTTACACACGGGGAAGGATTAGCAACCCTACAATGCCCAAAATCGGTGTCTACTAACTATGTCTCACCTTGGTCTAGGTTAAATTGGTTCCATTTAGTCTTTATTTAGATATAATTCCCTTTAATGCATGAAGTTTTATAAATTTAGAGCTGATTTTTTTTAAAGAAAAGTAGCTCACCTATGTGCCTCAGAGATGTGAAGAACATAGGGATTTTTGTGAAAACAATGTCCGGATTGGATTTAAAAAAAATTTAATGTTCCGTATTGGGCACTAAAGAGATACCAGCACAAAACATTGTCCTGTAAATTTTATTAAAAAAGCAAATTTTAAATATGAATGCATGATAATCATTACAAAAAAAAACAAGTTAGTAAAACAAAAAAAAAAAGAGAAATATAATAATATCATGAACAAGCAATCACAAAAAAAGAACATAAAAAGGAGGGACAATCAAAATATATCTCATAATTGCCTTTGATTATTGAAGAATAACTAGGATGACAATTTTAGAGACTGGTCTAAATTTAGTGGTAATTTAGAGGGTCAAAGATGATTTTAATCAAAGCAGTTTGAGGCATCAGAAAATTGTTTTTTGATTTTTAAGGTGAAGCAGGGTTGGAGTATCCCCTTAAAGAGGTTGGGTTGGAATATCCCCAAAGATAGAGTTAGAAAAATATTTAGTGATAAAGAGAAAATTTGAAGTTTTGATTAAGAACGTGTTGGAGTACCCTCTTGAGTAGTAGGGTTGGAGTATCCCTACTAGTGAAAATTTTAATATGAGGGGAAAAGAGATATATAGTACAAAATCATATTTTTTTTTTGTATTTTAGACTTGATCCAAGTCTAAAGGGCTTGTGTTGATAGGGGAGACCAATCGGGTGCATTTCAAGACATTCAATTGTTTTGATAAAAGGAGATTCAGAAATTAAGTTAAAAAATAGGGGACAACATCATGTCATCTCCTTTCCTGAATTTTTTTTGGGTCCATTTGAAGGTTTCATTGGGTAAATGAGGTACTGTTGGAAAGCAAACTTGATAAGGTTTAATGTAAAAATATTTCAAAAATCCTAGAAAATTACTTTCTAAGTTAATTTTTAAAGTTAGTACTATCTTAACACAGGTAACATGAACAAGTAAAAGGGCATAATGGATTTTGAAAATTTTATTCTAGGCTTATCCAAAATCGTTAGATCATGAATAATACCTTTTCAAAAAGAGAATTTTGTGAACTTTATAATAAAAATATTTAAAATTTTCATAAAAATCATTTGATAGGCCAAAATAGCTCAAACAGAATATTACACACTGGTTCCAAGGGTTCCAAATAGTGAAAGTTCAAAAAATTGTGACCCCCTCATCTAGGATGATTTGAGGGTAGACAAGTCACCATTAGAAAGGTAATTTGATGCCCTTTATGAAAAAAATTATAAAAATTAAATAAAATACTTTTTAGTTCAAAAATGATTTTTAAAATTTAGACTATTGTGCTACCAGGATGAAAACAAGGGATTATTTAATTTTTCAGGCTCCTTGGGTCGAACTCAAATTATAACGCAGGGAAACAAGTGACACAGGCATCACGAGTTCATTCCACAATCCTGGAGTAGTTTGGGATGATGAAACAACCCGTTGACTATGCCATAAATGTGTTGAACTCGAGATCAAGGCTTAGTGTTTCTCGACTAAAAAAATGTTCTTTTGCCTAAAAAAGCATCTTTAAACTTGTGTCACCATGAATCTAGAGCTAGAATATTTGTTTTATCCCTAAGATTGGAATGCCAATTTCATGAAAAACATTAAATCCATGCTATTCTTCATCTATCGGTGGTAGCATGAACTTAACTTAGGGATTTTAGAAATCAGGTTGTTTAGGAAATAAGCAAGCATTTTAATAGAGATGTCATAAATAAAATACAACACATACAATGATAAACATGGATTAAACATGCAAACATATGAGGATGACATTTTGGCATGAAAGTAGGTGACAAAAATGCAAGAAAATGACAAATAAGGTGTATAGAGATGATATGAACATGTTTAAACAAAAGAATGAATGCTAGAGTTGTCAAGATAGCATTTTTATTTCATGAGACTCCTTAAAACACAAGAAAATGTATGAACGTACATAAGACATGTTAAGGTGACCATTTAAATATGAGATGGATATATGAATATGGAATGAGCATGGCAAAAGATGCATGAACAGATGCTATGTAATGATAAAAATAAAGTGTGATGATTTTATATATCCAACAACATTAAGGTGTTAAAAGGATCATCAAGATCCTAAGCCTACCATAACCAAGCCAATAATAATGCATTTGAGTCTTAGAAGGGTCATGGCAGCATAAAGGGATCACTATAATGAAGTGGATGATCAAAACAAAAAATGTATGGAACAAGGTAGAAAATATACAAGCAAAAGCTTGAACTTTCCTTTTTTCTTAATGTAATGACTTTAAGCTCAGTTCCTTCCCTCTTTTTGCTATTATTTAGCAAAAAAAGATGAAAGGAAGAAGCTTTTTGGTAATATGGTTGCTGGTGGGGTCTTTTGAGGATGAAAATGTATGAAAGGTTGAGTTTTTAAAGGTTTTTGGTGATGGTTTTAGGGAGCTAGGGGAATAGGAGAAAGTTGAGGGTGAAAGGTAATGAAATAGTGTATTTTAGGAGAGTTTTAGGGTTGGAGATTGTTGAAGAGTTCTTGGGAGTGGATGGAGCTTTTTCTGAGATTGTTGGAGCTTTTTGAAAAATAGCTGGAGGTTCTTTTTCAGGTAGCTAGAAATCTCTTTTATGCAATGCTTAGTCAATGCCTTTGAGAAACAAAGCAATGGCATTTTTTATCTTTCTCCCCTGCACTAGGGGACATCTCTAACTATTATACTCAGCAAATTTTCTTCATATTGGTTTTGCCATGCTAAGCAGGGAGGCAGAAAGGTTGTGATAGCCTTTAGCTAGAGATATATCTACCATGCCTTCTTACAACCATATATTTTATGAAAGTGACATTCGTCATTGGTGGTTTAGGCCCTAAAAATTTGTTTAAATTTGATTGTAAGCCCATAGTTGAGGTTTGCAATGATTTATGATAGTTTCTTGGTGCAAAAACAAGTTTAAATCGAGTTTTTGAGGCTAAAAAATGGGTCCACTGGGAAAAATACCTTGGTGCATCGATACACAAGGTACTTTTTACCCAGGAGTATCGATACAATAAGCTATGTATTGATACTAAGAGCAAAAAATGTTTCCAGTCTTGAGACTTAGAGGCTTATATCGATACTCCATGGATTTGTATCAATACTCATGCTTGTGTATCTATACATTTTTCCAAATATCATAACTTTAGCTACTGCCAAGGTGTGTATTGATACAAACATGCTAGGTATCGATACAAACATCTTAGGTATCGATACCAAACCCTATTGTATCGATACTACATGTGAAAATTCAAGTTCTTAGCATCGTAAAATCTTGTATCAATACTTGTGCACCTATATAACCTACACGTACCTATGGTTTCTCAATTTTACTCAACTTGGTCACAAACAGTGGGAAGTTGATTCATGTAGTCATCTGAATAACTGAGGGGACACCATGAAAAAATAGACTTTGATGCATCATTTTACATTTTTCTTCAATATGACCTATAAACATTTTAGACTTTCCCAAAAAATTTTTTTACCTGACATCGTGTCGCCTAATAATGTCTGGCAACAAGGCACCTAATAGTTGTTCCCCAGTTTTTATTTTTATTTTCTAATTTTATCATCTTTCACCTAAGTCCTAGGATGCCAAAACTGGCCTAGACAAAATAAGGCGTCTACAAAAATAATGATGCAACGTGGTGAAAAATGCCTTAAACTAGGCCAAAACTACAATGTGTATTGATACATGATTGTGTCGATACATTTTGGGCATGCATTGATACAATTTTCATTGTTATCAATAGATTCTAGCTTTTGCCTAGATGTACCAATACAATATGCAATGCATTGATACATCTTGTGTATTTTGCTTAGTTCATGGCAATTTTCACCGTTCTGCCTTATTCCATTAAAATGCGAACCTGGCCATGATTTTGGCTTCAAAAATCATCCAATATTAGACATAATGTGGATTCATTTTTAAACCTTAAGCACTAGATTATAGCACTTTCAAAAGGTCTATAAAGCTTGGCATAAAGGCATTTAGTGTTAAAATTTAATTCATTTAAAGGTAAGATGGACATTGTTCATTTGCTCAGCCCATGCATGACATTCTTTGGTTGTGAGGATAGGACAACAGCCAATAAGAGGTTGAAAACTTAGTTCCCAGTACCATGACTCATCAAGTTGTATATCCTAAATTTCTTAAATGCCATATTTTAGGTCATTTGGTTGGATGAAATCAATCTTCATATAATTGTAATTTTCCTGTGCAGCAAAAAGATGCAAACATTGTTACATTGGCTTTCTACACACTCCACCTTAGGCCTATACACTATTCTCATATCTCTCATTCCACATTTCCAAAACCTTTCATTTCCCTCATCTCTATCCTTAAAACTTCCTTCCGTAGAGAACATAACCAAAAGCTCCTTCTTTTCATTCTTTTCTTGCTAATCAATAGTAAAAAGAAAGAAAAGAATGTCCTTAAAGTTACTTGTTTGCTTCTTAAAGACAAAGCTAGGAGTTAAAGCTTCTTGGTATTTTTTTTTCACTTCTCCTCTATTTTTATTTTTTGTTTTTCTTCATCCTCATTATCTTAGTAAGCCATCCATATTAACATAACCTTATTAGGACCTTTAGCATTATTGTGGCCATGTTTGTGGTAGTCTTAGGATTTTATGACTTTCTTGATGCCTTGATGTTATTTGAATGATCGAAAATGTCATATCTCATTTTGATATCAAAATAGCCCTTATTCAAGCATCTTTGCAATGTCTTTTCTCACCTCTACATGCTTATTTATGTATAAATGTTCATTCTAACATGCTTTGATCTTTATCACGCCTTTAAATGCATTTTAACTATAATTTCTTTGTTAAGTTGAATAGATAACTTACTTTTTTGGACGTTTGCTCATATTTGATGTCTTTACTAAGTTTAGTTCATCATAGATCTGTTAAAATGCCTCTATGATACTTGCAAAAATTAGATTTTTTTATAAAATGTCCTAAGTTAAGTTTATGCTAACCTCCATTAATGAGGATTAAAATAGATTTAGCATTTTTAATTCATTGCTTCTTTACATTTTATGCTATATCAAGCTTAAATGTTTGGATTAATAGCCTTATTAGGAAAAATAAATTTCTATTTTTAAGCCTCACAAAATCTAAAAATATTTTCAAATGTTCGACTAAAGTCTTGTTCTAGGCTTTTTGTTGTGATTTAATGGTGTTTATAGCAGGCGGTTCATCGGCCCCCTTTCCAAGATTTGGATTGGTCCATTACTCCACTACCATAAACCCTAGTGGTTGGACATTCATATGTCCAACTCTGTGACACATTACTAAAGAACTTAGACCCAAAGAAACCTTTACTTTGGTATTGATATCACTACTATCCTGAATTAAAAAATTAATTTCGGGCCATAAATGATTATTCTAGAATTTTTTGGCATTTTCCTTCAAAAGGTTTTTGTATTACGTTTCCAACGGTACCTTGTTTGGCCCTGGGTCACCTCATATGTGGGAAGTATAATTTTTTAAATCTTCGCTATCTAGAGCCCCTAGAATCAGTGATTAGTATTCTGTTTGGGTAATTTCAACCCATCATAACTTTTTTTTTAATTTTTTTTAATGAAAATCTTTTTCGATAAAGGTATCATTTGTGATTTAACAATTCCAGATGAGTTTAAAGCAATTTTTTGAATTTCAATGCTCCTCTTCCCCTACATATGCTATCAGTGCTAAATCAAATCCAACTTTTAGAAATTAATTCCACCTAAAAGTGATTTTTTATGATTTTTTAAAATTTTTAATTTAATCCTTATCGAGTTACCTTTCCAATGGCATCTCATTTGACACCGAAAACCTTTGGACCAGCCTAAAATAAATTTGGAAAGAAGGACATCATGATGTTGTCCCTTATTTTTTAAACATAAGAAAAATCAAATGAGTTCTCTCGAACCACCTCTTCAAGTCATTCAAATGCCTTGAAATGCATCTGATAAATTCCTTAAGCAATCATGTCTCACAACATAAGTCCCACTAGGCTCGGATTAAAGCTCAAATATTTTTCAAAATTTATTTTCATTTCCTATTTAAATTATCAATTTTAATTTTAAAATCTATTTTTTTCATTTAAAGTGATATAAAAATTTTGACTTTTAAAAATCACTTAAAATTTCTTTTTTAAGGGGATACTCTAATCTCTTTTCTTTGAGAGGATACTCCAACCCCATTTTTATGAGGGTAAGCTCCAATCTATTCTTTCGAAGGGATACTCTAACCATGTTTTTCAAAACTTCATTAAGAATCCAATTTTTTTCTTCTCAAGCTTCCCCAGACCTTTTTTATCCAAAACTATTTTCATGCCTTAAATGACAACTGAGTCCAAACATTTCTCAAAATTGTTAATTTGGTTATTCCTCAACAATCGAAGTCAATTATGAGATACATCCTAACCATCCCTCTTTTCCAAGGCTTTTGTGTATTTATTTTTAATGCTATATTTATTATGTTCTTTTATATCCTACTAACAAGTTTTTTCCTCAATGGTGATTTCGTATCCACGCTTTAAAAATCAAATTTCATAAAATCCAAGGTAATATTCTATGTCAGTAACCTCTAGTGCTCAACATAGAACATCCTTTTCTAAATTAATTTAGAGATAAGTTTACTGAAACCCCTATGTTTCTCTTCCGTCCTGTGTTGCAAATTTAATTTTACTATGAAAAACCTGAATTTAATATTTTTTTTCCAATTTGCATCATAAGAAGGGAATTACACATAAATAATGACTATATAAAAAAACCAAAAGAAAACTGAGACTATGATAATTTATGGCTAGATGGTGTTGATTTAAGGCATGTAGGGTGCTAATCTTTTCTCAAATATAACCGACTCTTAGATCTTTTTATAAATAAACTCTAGTATAGGCTATCTGTAAGATTAGTATTTTGAGTTTTGCAACTTGAAATTACTGATTTAATAGATGTCTGATCATGCCTAGCCCAAAATAATTGATGGCGACTCTAAGTTTTGGCCACTTCAGAGTGACTATTCAAGAATAGTTGGATGTGCAATTTGTCTAATGCTCTTCCCACACTCCAATCAGGAGGCTTCATCATGCTCCATGTCAAATTCCCAATCAATGGATATACATTTTAAGTTGTGTGCGTCACCATCCAAGCAATTCAAGTTATATCAAAGCCACATTGTAATAGCTAGGCAACTCTATTGGGGACTTAGTTTAGAAAGTCGGGCTTATCACTAGCTATATCTTATTTAGTTCATGGTTTCCCTATGTTTTTGATCGTTATTCATTTGTAATCATTTTTCTTCATCCTCTTTGAGCATAACATTGATTTATCATTATTTATGCTTACTTTTTTTTCATGATTGCTGGGGTTCCCTTCTGCCCAATAAAATGAATACAAGAATTCTTTTATAATGGTAATAAGAAGTAAAACAAAAAGGTTTATTGTTTCCCTGACACAAATTGAGTACCTACATTTGTATTAGACTTCTGGTCATATTTTTTTAGAGAGAGATTAACACTTTTATTAGGTTTAAGTGAGATAATTGTCCTCCATGATATCTCTTTTTTACCCATAGGCCAACAATATCTTTAAGGGTATAAATTACCAATGCTCTCATGGTATTCTTTTTATCTATACAGGTATAGGGAAATACATCCACTCGAAGTGAACACATTTTACCAAGCCTACAATGGGGCCTAGGATCAATATGCCTTGTCTATCCATACCAGACAAAAGAGCGATTTTAGAACCAATTCAGATTCAACCTAACCGCATATAGTTAAACATAAGAGCCAAACCATGTTGAACCATATGAAAGTGCTACAAGATTAACCTGGGAATAAGATACCTGAGGGAACACTTCTTATGGTTTACTCTTCTTTATCATTCATTGTTATATTGGTAATAATGAGTGACCATTATCACCAACATCTATACTCCCTGCCCTGAATCATGACTTCCATCTTAATAATATTATGGCATGCTATTATGCTATCTAACTTATGACTAATGCATTTTTTTATTAAGAGATAACGTTCAAATGTTGTCACTTAACACTCCATTCAGGCTAGATGTTGCCTCCCAAGGAGTATAACCTATCAGGTAAGTTGCTATACTGTCTAATCAATGGATTAATGCCTGTTAATCACTAGACAATGGCAAGAGAACATTATTGCCAAATCTTCAATAATGTCCTAAAAGGTATTATGCTATCTTGATATGGGCAAACTACTTGAACAAGCTATTATGCTATCCAATGAATGGTTTGAGAGTGACATGTAATCAGATGTTGATGAGCGAGTTGTCACCATCTTGAGAGATAATTTTTATCCTAATAGAACATCATTGGGATAACTCTAACTCGGACGCATCGTTAAGCTATCCGTATCATTCTAGCTTTTAATGGGCAAAATGACAATGCTCATGGCTTTTCCATACTTGCCCTAAGGTGTCATGATGCTACCAAGCATTTTTTCTATGATTTATTTCTTATTCTTAATGTGTTTCTAACTTAGTGCTTTTGTTGTTGTCTTTGTTATATGTATCATGTCATTATATCACCTTGAGACTGATCCCCAGGTAATGTCCATAGATAAGTATCTTACCATAGCATAAGTACCAGATGAAGGTTTTGAAGTTTTTAAGATTGTCAAGGCATATTCAAAAAGGGAACAGAGACAGAGTTAGGTAGTCTCTAGCTTAGAAATATCTTAAAGATCCTAAAGCAGGCTAAAATGGTTTTTAGCGAGTTTAATCTTCAAGATCTAAGAGATATATAGGACAGTTTGGACGATATTGATAAAGCACTCATCATAAAAAGTTATGGGCATACTGCTTTATTGGCTTAAATTAGAATTGAGTGCAAATTGTTACAAGTCACCATATAGTTTTTGAGCTTTGCTATAGATATTTCACTTTCAATGGATAGGATTTGGTCCCTATAGAAGAAGAATATGCAGCTATGCTCAATGTCAAGAAAGTCCAATTTGACAAGATTTATTCTAAGTTAGCAATGCTTATATGTTTCAAGAAAAAATTGGTTGATATGCTCAGAGTCGAAGAAGATTGGGTAGACTCACATGTAGTCAAACCAGGAAATATGCATGCATCACTTAAGATTGTTTGAAATCTACAATGAGTACTTAGTTAGACAAAAGGAAGATTAGGGACATTTTAGCATTAGCAATCTATGGCTTAACAATATTTTTTAGAGCTTATGACATATAAAGGTTGCCATAGTAGACATTTTCTCAAAGTTAAGTTTGACATCAATCTTGCCCATACCATTTTAGAGGAGACTATCCGGTCCTTAAATTTTTAGAGGACAAAGGGTAATGTAGCTTCATTTTATTTTCATCACTTTTGTTTATGTTTCTTTTTAGTCATTTTTTAGTAAGAGATTGCTAAAATCGTATATGCCAAATTTTATTCCCTTCACCAAGTTCTTAGAAAATGATTGGTCACAAGATACTATAAAGGATCAATGGGTTGGAAAGTTCCAAAACCTAAATGTTGAGGAAATGACTTGGACAGTTCCATGGATCATCTTTAGCCCAATTGTGTATCAATGTAAGCCTTATCAATGGGTACCACTTAATAGATTATTGGGAAACATCAGCTATGTCCCGCTCATGGTTTTATGGTAGTTTAATTGTTAAGAGTTTGCTCCCATCACTCATAGGCTTGGAACACTGGATTTTGAATATGAAAAGGACAATTACATGAGTGAGGTGCAAAAAATCTTTGATGCATAGGACACAACCTATGGTATCACACTCGAAAAGAAAAAAAAATAGTGACTCTAGCTTATGAGGATTGGATAATCAAGTGAGTTAATAACACCCTACTATTGCCCACTAATAGCGTTCCTCGAATGCTAATAGTTGACCTTTCATCCAAGATAAAAATCCTGAAGTGGGAGTTTGCATAGGAAAGAGCCATTTTTGTGGCAAAAATTAGTCAATTGCAAGAATAAAAGAGCCAATGGGAGTATTAAGTCTTAGATAGATATGTGACCTCATCAAGATGAAGAATGCTATTAAGGAAGACCTTTAGGACTTGAAGAAAGGCTACATGGCACTTCAGGAAATAAAAAAGTACTGAGGGTTTGGTAAATCCCTAGCCAAATGAAAGGCTAAACTTTTTTCTTTCACTAGTGACCTAGAGACTTGGAAGGCCTAAGCAGAAACAAATGCATAAAAACTCATTAGGGCATAAGCTAGCGTATTAGTTTATTAGAAGAAAAGCAAAAGGCAAACAAATTAGGTGCAAGTTCTCCAAGAAGCAAAGTTTGAGAATAAAGCTTTGATAATAAGAATTTAGGAATTGGACCATGCCCTTCTGGTCCAACAAGATGAGGTTGAGAGGTCATTGAGGTCCTCTGAAGAACTACACCAAAATTAGATCTCAACTTATCAAACTCGATTAGAGTATAAGGAGTGACTCTAAATCTTTTGAGCAGATTCACATGGCTCAAACTAGCATAAATGGCATAGTCAAATTTGCTAGATCTGTGAGGTAAGACTTTGTTCTATAAGAGATAGTGGATAAAATTTATTGAACTTTCTTGAACTTGTAATCAAATTTAATTATGTGCGATACTTTTAGATTTGATTACTTTCGAACTCTAGTGCTCTGTTCAAATAGAAGATATTTATTTTGAAGTTGTTGCCAAAATCTAATTGTCCTTTGCATTTGCATACATAATTTAATTTGTTTCATCATGTCTTTCCATTCATATAAGATTGTTACTTATGCACGATTACATCTTCATTCATGCATACATCATACTCATCATATCACAATATGTCTAATTTGGCATCACTTTAAAGTGCAAGGGTACTCAAAACACAAAACCAAACATTCAACGCCGACACAACACTAGGCTTATGTGGAAAGGCTTAAAGTTATAAACCATTAGGCTCAAGAATAAATGCTTTGCAAGATTGATAAATTACAAAATCAAGTCATTAAACTAACAAGGCTATGAAAGCTTGATCTAAAGGATAAAAGGTAGGCAAGTACCATCGATAAGGATAAAGAACTAGCTAACTTTAAGGCTAATTTGAATGGTGGTATTGAGACCACCAATACTTCTAAAAGGCCATCCTAAAAATAGTTGCTCTTAATGGCACCAATCCCACAAGCTTAGCTGTTCACCTATATAAACCCAGCTGTTGCACCATGTTTGGCTCAGGGATATCATGGTGCGAATATAGGATTGTCACTTTCAAACCTTTAGTCCCAGACCTTAACGAGAAAATGGAGCAAGAAATGGCAGTTGGTTCAAAACCTATCTAGGATATTAAAAATAAAACCAAGTACAAGTTGTTAAAGAAACACCTTAAGGCTATAAAGGGAAATGATAAGTTTGAAATCATAGATGCCAAATCCCTAGGTCTAGTTTTAAACTTTATCATCCCACCTAAATTTTAAGTGCCAAAATTTGACAAATGCAATAAGACCATAGATCCTACCATGCATATCTGTATGTATTGTTGAAAGACAACTAAGCATGAAAATAATGAGAAACTGCTAATACATTGCTTTTAAAATAGCCTAATTAGGGTAGCTATCCACTGGTGCATCTGGTATGATGAGAATTTAGTCATGGTTAGATCTGGTTCGCGCCTTCCTTGACCAGTATAAACATGTATCCGACTGGCCTCTAGATCGCTTCTCTATTAAACATGGAAAAGAAAGCCACTGAAAGCTTTAGGTAGTACACTTAGAGGTGCTGAGAAAAGGCCACCAAGTTCATCTTCCATTGACCAAAAATGAAATGATGGACATGTTCATTAGTACCTTGGGAGCTTTTTACTATTAGAAGTTAATAGGGAATGCCATGAAGATTTTGCTGATATGGTAATATCATGCAAAATGATTGACAAGGCCATGAAAACAAACAAGATGTCAAGAGGAGGGTACTCTAACTCAAGTAAGAAATCTATGGCCAAGAACAAGGAAAAACAAAGCAAATGAAATAGCTAGTGAGAGTCTAGCTAAATTCACCTAGAGCTCCTATTTGATGTTTAGCAAGTACTTCTGAGGCATGGCTTATCCAGTTTTAAACCATCATGCTAGTACCGCAATTAGTATATTTTGCTGGATTTAACTCAACATTGAGCATTTCACCAAATCCTGTCTACAACACCACTTAGAATGCTCAACTTAACAACTAGAGCAACATTAGAGCACTTAAAAACCAACGGGCATCTTGAGAGAGGCTACATTTTTAATTACTTCCTTTATTTTAACAAAGAGATCTATTTCTACTTATGAGCAAGTCAATTGGTAGCTCCAATGTTTTTAACCCTAAGGTCACCTTCTTACCTTGAATGGTATGATGAGAATGCATATTGTGAATATCATGTCAGAGCGCAAGCCACAACATCAAAAATTGCACTCCTTCAAGAGAAAAGTTAAAGGCCTACTACAAAAGGGTATGATTAAAGTTGAACAAGCAATATGACTTAACATTAGGGCCAATCTACTCCTAAACGATATGAAACCTAGCGTAAATGATATAATTGATGGGAAGAGCTACTAGCTCAAGAAAAGCATTAAAAATTTAAGATGCCAATTAGTAGAGTGTGGCAAAAAGCTAGTGCTATGATAAAGGAATTGCTAAATGCTGTTGTTGCCACTATGGGCAAATGCAAACCTTACAACACTTTCCAAAATTATTAGGATTGGTCTAGACAATGATGGACTGCTCAAAGATCAAGTTTTATGAAAAGCGAGAGAAACATGGATATTTCTGTCAATGGTACAAAAAAAGATAGGAAGAACCCTTTTTATGAGGTTGAAAGACCCTTAATCCTACGTGCTAATTAGCTGGATACTAAAGCTACTTTTATTCAGCCTACATGGAAGATGATTTTCTAACTGCTACATATTTTCTCTTATAAGGAGAACAGAGCAATGCCATGAAAATATGAGAGTGAAGTAGTGATGATCGGGGAATCTAGTTAGCAAAAGACTATTATTGAGCTTATAAGCATAAGCCATCAAACCTATAGTTGCAAATGTTATACCCTAATTTTACTTGCAGTTAAAGTCAATAGAGGGAATATTCCCTTAGTAACTCAAACACTAAAAGCAATGATGAAACAATCAAAGCCAAAAGCAATCAATAAATCAATAAATGAGAAAGAGGCTATAAATTTTCTTAAATTCATTAATTATAGTAAATATAGCATTATCGATTAGTTGAACAATTCACCAAGATATCTGTGTTGTCATTGCTTCTAAGTTCTAAAACTCATAGGATTGCTCTAATCAAGGTCTTGAATGAAGCCTATGTCCTACATGACATTCTGATAGGCCAATTAGATCGCTTAGTAAGCAACATTATTGTAGATAACTATATATACTTAGTGATGATGAATATGCTGTGGAGGTAGGAGAAATTACAAAGCTCTTTGTATTGCCACCTACTATAAAGGAAGCATGCTGCCAAAAGTTCTCATCGACAAGGGGTTAGCCTTAATTGTAATGCCCATGTCTTGTTTAAACAAATTACCTATAGATGCATCCAATGTCAAACATAGTTACACGATTGGGTAGCATTCGATGGGACATGAAAAAAGATTGTTAGAAGTGTTACTATTCTTATTTTAAATAGTGCCATGCATTCATAAAGTAGATTTTCATGTGATGGATATCATTCCATCCTACAACAACTTTTTAGGGAGACTGTGGTTTAGTACCATCTTCATTACATCAAAAGTTCAAATTTGTCAAACAAGGTTGTTAGCATCAGGAGAGAGGAAGGTGTCATAGCTAGCACTTCCACTAATACTTCTTATATTGAGCCTAGTGAGAATATACCAAAATCCTCATTCCAGTCATTTGAATTTGTTAATGCCACCTAATTCAAAGAAAAGTTGCAATGATTGAGCCTCATTTATCGAGGAATACTTTTATGGGTCTCAAGTTGACTACTAGTAAAGAGGTTTAAGCTGTAAATAGATTGGGAAATGGCCTACAAGGTATTACTAGGGCCCTTAAGGTTGTTAGCAAGATAGATAAAAAAAGGTTTAGGGTTCAAGCCTAGTGCCTAGCAATAAAAGAAGCAAGCTTAAAAAGCATGAGAGAAGAGAATGGCATGTGTGAGGTTTCAAGATTAGGATATTAATCAATGATGATTCCACTATTAAGGGAAAGCTTTCATATGAGGGGACACATCAATCTGAATCAGGGAGAAACTATTGACTTTGACAATGTAATGGTCATTCTAAACAAAGTCTTTGAAGATTTCTACATCAATACGGTTGATGAGTCGGGAGCATTAGTAAGAGACCATAAGACTAGTTTGGGCCCTTCATGATTCGTTTCAAGCATTTGGATTAAAACAAAAATTTTTGTAATGTTTAAATCTAATTTAAAGTTATGCTACAAACCAAGCTCACATGCTTCTGCCTAAAACATCATAGGATCCTTTTTATGGGCATACTTTTGTTAAGTAATATTAATAAAAATGACTAAGCATGATGCATTTCATCTTTTGTGCCCATTTTCATTTTTCTTGTCAATCTTTAAACTTATATATATTGTTCTGTTTATATTGTTCTTTTTCATATTTTTGAGTACTCGGATGAAAATAATTGTGGACACCTCATTTTGTCTTGCTAGATTTTGGCATCCTAGAATTTAGGTAAAAAATGATAAAATCAAAAAATAAAAATAAAAACAAAGGGACGACTACCATGTGCCATGTCATCAGGCACTATAAATCGACACGATGCCAGGCAAAATAATTTTTAGGGAAAGTCTAAAATGCTATAGGCCATATTAAAGAAAAATATAAAAATAGGGCATCAAAGGCCACTTTTGATGGTGTCACCAAGGTCATTCAAACAAATACACAAATAAATTTCCAATTGTTTGTGACCAAGTTAAGGCAAATCGGGAAGCCACAAGTATGTACGAGTTATATTAGGTTGCAAGTATTGATATAGGGCTTTTATGGTGTGAAAAACTTGAGTTTTCACATGTAGTATCGATGTAAGAGGGTTTGGTATTGATACCTAAGGTGTGGTATATATACCTGGCATGTTTGTATCGATACAGGCCTTGGTGGTAGCTAAAGTCATGATTTTTGGCAAAATGTATCAATACACAAGCATGACTAATGATACAAATCCATGGAGTATCGATACGGCCTTTAAGTCTTGAGATTGGAAACATTTTTTGCTCTTAGTATCGATACACAGCTCATTGTATCGATATGCAAGAGTAAAAAGTACCTTGTCAATCGATACAACATGTTTTGTATCAATACACCAAGGCATTTTTGCCTAGTTTGAGCCACTTTTCAACCTTCGAAAACCCAACTTAAACATGTTTTTGCACCAAGGAACTATCATAAAATACTGCAAACCTCAACTATGGGTTCATTAATAGATTCAAATAGATTTTTGGAGCCCAAACAATCAATGACAAAGGTCATTTTCAGAAGATATATAGGTGTAAGAAGGTATGGCAATCATATCTCCAGTTGTAGGCTATCATAGCCTTTCTGCCTCCTTGCTCAGCATGGCAGAACCAATAAGAAGAGAGTCAGCTGAGCATGGTAGCTGGGGATGTTCCCTGGTCCATGAGAGAAAAATAAAAAATGCCCCTGCATTGTCTCCTAAAGGCATTAGCTGAGCATTAGATTAAAAGAGGGACTTTTCAACTATGAAAAAACGCTACCAGATTTCCAGGAAAAAAAACTTTTAGCTATAAAAAAAAGCTCTCTAGCAATCCCAGAAAACTTTTCATCCATCCCCACAAATCCTCCATCAACTCTAGCTCTAATAACTCACCAAAACACTTTTCATTACATTTCACCCTTATACAACCTCTATTCTCGTAGCTCCCCAAAACCACCACCATAACACCTTCAAAAACTCAATCTTTCACACACTTTCATCCTTAAAACACCCCATCAGCAACCATATTACTAGAAAAGCTTCTACTTTTTACCATTTTCTTGCTAAACAATAGTAAAAAAAGGGAAAGAACTGGGTGTAAAGTTACTACTTTAAAAAAAGAAGAAACTTAAAGCTTTTGCTGGTATTTTTTTTACCTTATTCTATGTATTTTTTATTTGATCATCTATTTCACTTTAGTAAGCCCTTCATGTTGCCATGACCCTTCTAATACTCTCATACATCTTTGTTGCCTTGGTTGTGGCAATCTTAGGATCTTGGTGACCCTTATTACACCTTGATGTTGTTAGATATATAAACTCACCATGCTTCATTTTCATCATTATACATCCTCTTTTCATGCATCTTTTGCCATTTTCCTTCCATATTCACATATCCATTTCATATTTAAATGGTCACCTTAATATGTCTTAGGCATGTTCAAATATTTTTCTTATGTTTTAAGGAGGCTTAAGAAACAAAAATGTTTTCTTGACAACCTCAACATCCATTCCTTTGTATAAACATGTTTATATCATCTCCATCACCTGATTTATCATCTTCTTGCATCTATTCTCCTATTTTTATGTCAAAATGTCATCTCTGCATGTTTCCATTTTTAATCCATGTTTATCCTTATATAAACTATATTTTGTTCATGATATCTCCATTAAAATGCATGCTTGTTTCTTACATTTTTTAAAAACATCCCTAAGTTAAGTTCATAATACCTACAATAGATGAAGAGTAACATGGACTTAATGTTTTCATCAAATTGGTCTCCCAATCTTGGGGGTAAATCAACATTTTAGCTATGGATTTCATGATGAAATAAGTTTATTTTTCAAAAAAAAAAAGGAAATCATTTTTAGTATTAAACCTTGATCTTCAGTCTCACGTTCCCTTTAGTAACATGGTGAACTGGTTGTTCCATCATCTTAAACTACTTTGGGATTGTGGAACGAACTTGTGAAGCCCATGTTATTTTCTGTCACGGACGGTCGGATGTCCTAGACCTGATTCTATCTTTTAAAAAATGGAATATCAAATAACTCCCCATTTTTGCTCTAGCAACACCATAGTCTGAATTTGAAAAATCATTTTTGAACTACAAAATATTTCCTTTGATTTTTCTATTATTTTTCCCTCAAAGGATATCATATTACCTTTCTAACGGTGTCTTACTTGCCCTTGTATCATGTTACCTTTGCTATCTAGAACCCCTGGAACTAGCATGCAACATTATATTTGGGCCACTTTGGCCCATCAGTGGATTTTTACAAAATTTTTAAATATTTTTTTCCTAAAATGCTCACAAAATTCTCTTTCCAAAAATGTATTGTTCGTGATCTAACAATTCCAAAAAAGCTTGGAATGAATCATGCCCTTTTCTTTGTACATGCTGTAAGTGTCAAGACCAACTTTACTTCAAAAATTAATTTTGTCTAGGAAGTGATTTTCTAGAATTGTTAGACTATTTTTATATTAAACCTTGTTAAGCTATCTTTTAGACGGTACCTTATTCACCCTCTGAAGTCTATGAATACACCTGAAAAAAATCCAAAAATAGAGATGACATGATGTTGTCCCTTGTTTTCAATCGAACTTTTGAATCTTCTTTTATCGAGATGTTTCGATGCCTCGAAATACACTCGTTTAGTCTCCTGCACAACACCAACCTCTTCTGACTTGGATCAAGATAAGAATACAATGAATATGATTTCATATTAAAATTTTCTCTAGTAGAGATACTCCAACTCCACTACTCAAAGGGGATACTCCAACCTTTTTTTTAATTTAAATTTTCTCCTTGTTCCTAAATATTTTCCTAACTTTAGGGATACTCCAACTCCATTTTTAATTAAAAAATTCAAATTTTCTCTTTATTCCTAAATGTTTTCCTAACTTTGGGGACACTCCAACCCTACTACTCAAATGGGAAACTCTAGCCTTATTTTTTATTAAAAATTCAAACTTTCACTTTAATCTTAACTATTTTCATAGTTCTATTTTAGAGGATACTCTAACCCCACCTTACCAAGGTATACTCTAACCTCGCTTTTATCTAAAAAAATTTAAAATTGTCTTTTTTCTAAATGCCTTAAAACTGTTTTGATAGAAATCATCTTTCTTTTTTAAATTACCACCGAATTTAGACTGGTCTCTAAAATTGTCATCTCGGTTATTCTTTAGTAATCGTAGGCAATTATGAGATCCATTTTGATCGTCTCCCCTTTTTACGTTCTTTTGTTTGTGATTACTTGTTTATGATATTATTATATTTCTCATTTTTTGCCTTACTAACTTGTTTCCTTTTGTAGTAATTATTGTGCATCCATATTTAAAATTTGTATTCCAATAAAATTTATAAGGTGATGTTTCGTGTTGGTATCTATCGAGTGCCTAATACAAAACATTCAATTTTTTAAAAATCCAATTTGGACATCATTTTCACAAAAATCCCTATGTTCCTCACATATTTGAGGCGCATAGATGACCTAATTTTCTTTAAAAATCTGGATTTTCATTTTTCAAAACTTCATGCATTAAAGAGACTTATGTCTAAATAGAGACCAAATGAACTTGATTTAACCGAGACTAAAGTGAGACATAGTTAGTAGGCGTCGACTTTGGGCGTTGTGGGGATGCTAATCCTTCCCTATGCATAACCAACAACCGAGCCCAACCAATGAATTTTTGGAATTTTTAGACCTTGAAATCAATGTTTTGAGTTTCGTAAGTCGTAAAATTATTTTCAATAGGCATTCGATCTTCCCTAGGCTAAAATGATCGGTGGCGACTCTAAATTTATAGCCACTTTATGGTGGCTATTCAAGACTAGTTAGATGAGCAATTCGCCTGATGGTCTCCTCCTTTTCCTCCCCATTACTATGCCTAATCCAAGTCTCGATCATGGGATAACTCAAAGGCTTGATCATAATCAACCATCACTATTTTTAAGTTGAGCACGGTATGCCCTTCGGATTGTCCAAAGTTTTAAAGGCTGGGCCTATAACTAGCTACTTTTCACTCGATTCTTGGTTTTTTGGTCTCCATAATTATTTAGATATAATTCTCTCTAGTTTTTTTGCTTACTAATCTCTATTGTTGATGTTTTTATCCTGTGATTGTTAGGGATTATTTGTGCCCAAATAAATATTGATTTGCATAAATATGGTAATATGTGAGTGAAATAGAAAGTTTTGATTGTTTCTTTGACACACGCTGTGCACTTGCATTTGCACTAGATTCCTACCATACACCATGGTATGGTTAGTATCCTAATTCTTAGGAGGAAGTGAGCCATCTACCTTCGTGAGTAACCCACCGCATAGGCATAGAAAGACCTTTTGGGATGTAAATTACCCATGTCTCTCGTGAGTACCCTTTTTACTTGTATAAGGAAATACATCCAATGGATCGAACCTATTCCACCAAACCTACCATGGGCCTAGGTTTGGGGTGCCCCGACTATTCTTATTGGATGGAGGAGTGATTCGAATACTGAATTAGGCATCAACTTAAACCTATATAGTGAACCCTACGAGCTAAACCATGTCAAGCCATACCAGATGCTGCTAGAATAACCCAAAGATTAGGGTCACTCGGGGAAACATTTCTTACCTTTACTCCTATATACCATTGGTTACACGAGTGATGATGGGTGAACGTTGTCACCTACATTTGTCTTTTTATTTTCATGATCATTCTTTTAGGATATGCCATGACATTCGATGGCAAATCCTTTTTAATAAGTGGGTGAGGACAAGTGAATGCCATTACCTGTGATGCCATCTTGAAATAGTCATATCTGACCAAGATAAGCCATCATGCTGCCTGAATGATGGCTTAGCATGTGTTTAACATAGATGGTGATGAACAAACATCACCGTTTAGATGGTCAACCTTAATCTTCGTGAGGTATCATGTTACTTTGTGAAACGGCAATTTTAATATGGACATGCTGGTATGCTGCCCATTTAATGCCTCAACATTTATATTCATCATATCTGCCCTGGGCATCATACCGCCTATTCTCAAGGCAAATTTTGTTATACACTTTTGCTGCTATTCTTTCGTTTCTTTATTTTTTACCTATTATTTTGTATTGGTTAGGAACTCATTTTCTTTTTGCTTTTCTTTTTCACCATGCATCATTTCATCATAATTACTGTCGTTATGGGGCAATTGGCTCTAATGGATCAGTGTTCACCAAGGGGTGTCTGTCATGGAGTAACAACCCACTTCAGAACTAAAGCCCTTTGAAGAGGTTTGAGCATGGTCGAAGCACTGACAGCGTGAAGATGGAGAAGTCCTTAAAATGGGGCATGTCTTAATAGTGGATGAATGGATTAAGATAGGGTACAGTCAAAATGATTGGCAAGATCTAAGGATTATAAAGACTAATTGGGACAGTACTGAAAAGGAACATTCACTAAGAGATATAAAGATATTGCTCTTTTGCTTCAAGTATGTTTGGATGTCAATTTGTTGTAAGCGGCCTCTCAATTTTGGAATCCAGCTTACCAGTGTTTCACTTTCAATCATGAAGACTTGGTCCCTACGGTTGATGAATACATTGAGTTACTCAACATTGAAAGGGCAAAGGTCGATAGGATATACTGCAAAATATGGAATCCTCTAACCTTCAAGAAAATATTAGCTCAAATCCTTAGGGCAATGGAATCTTAGATTCAGAGTCATATCAAAACAAAGGGGAATAGTGAATGTATGTCATGGGCTCATTTGAAAGAAGCAATGGAAAGTACCATTGACATCCAAAAAACCCAAGATATCTACACTTTGGTGATATATGGTCTGGTTATATTCCCCAAAATGTTAGGCTCTGTTAAAGCCATGGTAACAAATGTCTTTTTCTCATTTATGCTGTAACATCAATCTTGCCCTGGCCATCATTATCGAAACTATTTGAGCTTTTAATTTTTGTTAGAAAATGGGTAGGGACCAGTTCATTAGATGTGCACCGCTTTTTCACATTTGGCTCATCAGTCACTTTGGCTTGGAAGAAAGTAGAATGTCATATTGTTTTTTACCCAGCTTTAGCCCTATCTCTAAGGTACTTGAGAAGGAATGGACTCAAGACAAATCTAAAGAGCAATAGGTCCGAGTTCTGAAACCTTAAAGGAGAAGAGGTAACATGGAAGGCCCCTTTTGTTTTCACCATAAATAGTCATATACTAGTATAGAGATTACAGTTGTGTGCCACTCATAGGATTATAGGGAGTACTAGCTATGGCCCTCTTTTAGTCTTGCGACAGTTTCGGTGCTGTCAGTTCATCCCCTTCATCTAAGACCTAGAGTTGTGGGATTTTGACTATGGTGAGCCTGACTACAAGTCAAAAGTCCAGCTAGCCTTTCATGCATAGAGATACTAGAGAGGGAGTAGTATGACCCTAGGATATGATAAATGGAGGATCCATTGAGTTAATGACACCATACCCCTATCTAGTATCGAGACATCACAAATGCCGATTGACGAATTTCCTTTCAAGATTGAATTACTCAAGTGAGAGTTTGAACAAGAAAAGGTGACCTTTACCAAGGAGATTGTTCGACTAAAAGAGGAAAATAGTTAATTAAAAATGGATCTCTACTTTAAGGATGGCAAGATGAGCAGGGCTATCAAGGAGAAAAACTACTTTAAGGAGGATTTCAAGAGCTTGAAAAGAGACTATATGGACCTTAATAAAGCAAGCAAGTCTAAAAAATTTGGAAAGTCATCAATCGAGTGGAGGATAAAAATTACTGCTCTCGAGAAAGAACTACACTAATGGAGAGAAGCTGTTAGGGTCAATAGGGAAAAGCTTGCTAGAACTCAAGCTTTGGTGTCAACTTATCAAATGAGGAATGAATGGTCGAGGCTCAAGTCTGGGATTTGATAGCAAACCAAGCCAAAAATAAAGTTTAGACACTCAGAATTCAAGACTTAAAGCATTCTCTTCAAGCTCACCAAGACCAAGCTGATGCATTAGTGAGAGCCTTCAAATAGAAAAAGCAAGAATGGCTTACGTGGTTGATCACACACACCAAAACTATCAAGATTATCATCGCTGTCTCATAAAGCAAAGCCGGGCAGCTTAGTTGGAGGCTAAGAACATGATTGATTTAGCTCGATCCCTGACACATGATATCTTACCCACCGGAGCCCATGAATAAGAGTTGTTGCATTTCTTGGATCATGTAATCAAGTAATTTAACAATGTCAAGCATTTTCAAATGTAATCACAAGTAATTAAGACATTCTATTGCTTTAATAAAAGATGCTATTGGTGGAGCTATCCCTTTATCCAATTGTCCTTTTGTATTTGCATAACTAACCTAATCCTTGCATGGTTTTTATTCATTCATGATTGCATATTCATCCTCATTGCATCAAACATAATGCATGAACATACCATAAAGGCGTAATCCAAAAATAATTTAAAGTAAAGGTGATCTAAAACATGAAATCTATAGTTCACCATCAGTACAACACTCGTAATCGTCAAAAAGCGATAGAAAATGATCACCAGACCCACATCGAAAGACTCAAACTCATATATAGAGAGTCCCAAGTGCAGGCACTCTGTAAGAATGAGGTACTTCAAGCATAGATGTTTGAGCTAACTAAATCACAATCCAATGCATTGAAGGAAAAATGGCAGATGAGCACAGTAGAGACAAGGAAAGAACCAGCCTACCCTGAAAGCAATTTGAATGGTGATATACAGCCACCAATGCTCAGGATGGGGCACTAGATAGGCAGCACCCTCTAGCAATGAATGTCCCACTATCTCAGCCATTTATTTATATCAATCTTGCAATAACGTCCCACTTAATTAAAGGATCTCAAGGTGCAAGCTCTTCACCATCAAGGCCTATAGTCCTGGACCTCGAGCAATACATGGAGCAAGAGAAAACAAAGAGGCCCTTAGAAAATGATGAGGACTTGGACAAGTACAATTCATTAGAGAAGCATCTTCGAGCTGTGGAAAGAAGTAATAAATTTAGAATCATAGATGCAAAGTCATTAGGGTTTGGACCTAATGTGGAGGCTAACCTATACCCTAATCATGCCAAACCAAGAGTGAATATGATAATCGATGGAAAAAGCTATTGGGTTAAAGGAAATGTTGGAGAAGTCGAAACCCTGATAAGCAAGGTCTGGCAGGCTTTTATGAAAATTAGAATAGTAACAGATTATAAAAGTCAAAGAAGAAATGCCGTTGATACTTCTTGCTATATCTTGCTAACACTGCGGTCAAGAACATGACTTGCAACATTGTCCATCATTCTTGGAGATGGTCCAAGGGATGATGGATCAGTCCAAAATCAAGTTTGACAAGGAGTAGGATGGACATGCAATCCATCTATCAATGCCACTGAGAGGAGAGACACATCATGGTTAGATCTCTATTGTCTATCTTTTATGGGCATGAGAAAAAGAGCTAATGAAAGTTTTAGGTAGTACACTGCAAGATGTATGGAGGAGGCTACCCAGATTCATCCCCTACTGATAGAAATTAGATGATTGTTAGATTCATCGACACATTGCAAGCTTCTTATGACGAAAAGGTAGTGAAAAATTTCACAAAGAACTATGCTGATGTGGTTATACTCTGTGCGAGGATCGATGAGCTATGAAAAATGAATTGAGTAGAAAAAATATCTGTAAGGACAAAGGGAAACAAAAGATGAAGCCTAGTAAGAATCAAAATCTAGCACCGAAGCCAATTTATCTCAAACTTGTGTTGAGTTAAACCTAAAAGAAATTATCATTGAAGAAAACTATGAGATTGTGGAAAACATAGAAAAAATTCAGATGCCAATGAATTTGGTTTGGCAAATCCTGGTGTAAGCTAATCTACTTAATGCAACTGAGAAGACATAGGAAATGATTGACAACTACTATGATTTCCATACTATATGAGGCCATACTCTTTAAACATGCAAAGAGTTTCACACTATCGTTTAAAGGATAATGAACAAAGGTAGCATTGAATTCTATGATGAAAAGCAAACCCTATATACCAAGTATGCAAACTCAACATTATTTGTCAATGCATTAAAAGAAGAAGAGGGTAATCCTCCTTATGGGATTGAAAGGCCATTGATTTTGTATGACAATCGATTAAGAGTTAAAGTTGACCTTATTCAGCCTCCGTCAAAGATGATCATTCAATGTACAAAGATGATAAGGCAGTTCCTTAGAATTATGAAAGGAAAACCTTAATCTTTGGAGAATCTAGTCAGCAAGTAGTAAGTATTGATCTTTTAGAGGCAAGTCACCTAACTCAGAGCGATTGATGTTATGCCCTAACAACATAAAAAAATGGCACTCAGCAAGGGAACGCATAATCTTGATTCTCAAGCACCGAAGTTTGTAACCAAAAACTCAGATTCAATAGTAGTCAAGGATCCAATGAGCGAGAAAGAAGCTATGAAATTCTTCAAATTCATCAAGCATAATGAATACAGCATCGTCGATTAGTTGAACAAGCAACCTGCCATCATATCTATGTTATCACTACTATTAAATTCAAAAGCTCATAGGAATGCCCTCTTCATGGTTCTGAATGAGGCCTATGTCTCTCCCGATATCTCTATAGGTGAGTTGGATCGCCTAGTGAATAACATCACCCCCAATTACATATCTTTCAACGATGATGAAATCTCGCACTGAGGAAAAAGAAATTACAAAGCCCTTCACATCACCACATATTGCAAAGGCACCACATTGCCTAGAGTGCTCATTGATAATGGGTCAATTTTAAATGTAATGCGCATGTCATGCTTGAAGAAGCTCCATGTTGACATATCTCATATCTAGAATAGTCGTATGATTGTGCGAGCATTCGATAGAACTTGCCTAAACATTGTAGAGAACATCACCATTCCACTCCAAATCGGCCTATGTACTTATAAAGTTGACTTCTGCGTGATGGACATTGCTCCATCATATAACTGCCTATTGGGAAGGCCTTGGATTCATTCTACTAGGGTAGTACCATCATCTTTGTACCAAAAGTTAAAATTGATCATCGAGAATAAAGTTATTAGTATTGAAGGAGAGGAAGATATAACTGCTACTACCTCAACCGATGCCCCATGTTTGGAACCTGATGAAAATAGCCCAGAATCCTCTTTCCAAGCCTTTGAGTTTGTCAACGTAACTCAATCAAAGAGGATTGCCAATAGTCTAACCCCACCTATCACAGAGCACTCACATGAGTTTGAAGTTGACTGCTGGTAAGAATGCCTAGGCTTGAAAGGGACTTAAAAATGCCTTCAAGGAATTGCTAAAGCCTTGAAAGTGATCAGCCAAATTGACAAAAGAGATTGGGATTCAAGCCAGTGCACAACAGAAAAGAAAGCAAGCTCAGAAGAACTATAAAAAAATAGCTCGTTTATTAGGATGAGACATGGAGGATGAGCCAAATATTCCTACCACTTTGGGAAAGTTTTCGCGTAGGGGGACATGTAAATATTAGCTCTGCTAGTGCTGTGCTCATGTTAAACAAAGCATTCAAGGATATCTCCGTCAATATGTTTGGCGAGCTAAAGATGTAACTATAAGTCTAAAAACTGGTCTATGTCCTTCAGGATTTGTTTTAAATGTTTAGACTGAGACCAAGATTTCTGTACTAATCAAGTTTATTTCAAAGTAATGCTATGAACTAAACTTACATGCCCTTGCCTAAAAGCATTGTAGGATCCTTTGTATGGGCAACTTTTATTAAGTATTATCAATAAAAATGACTAAGCATTTTGCACTCATTCATTGTGTTCATAATTTTTGCCGACCTTAGACTTTTTTTACATCTTTTTCCACCTATATAATTTTTTTCCATATTCAAGTACCCTAATGAAGGTGACATGAATGTTCATACTAAAACCTTCGAAACTAATTTCGAGCAACCTATCTATGCCAGTGAGGTCAAATCTGAAGAGAACCCATACCCTTAGACATATTGAGACTAGTTAAATAGGAAGAAAAACATATATTACCTTACAAAGAATCCACTGAAACCATAAACCTTGGAATAGAAGAAGACCCAAAAAAGTCAAAATCAAAACCTCCATAAAGCCATTAACTCGAGCTAAACTAATAAGTCTCCCTCAGGAATATCGAGACGTGTTTTCCAGATCCTATCAGGATATGCCTGGACTAGATACCTACATTGTGGTTTATAAACTTCCCTTTAAACTTGAATGCAAACCAATCCAACAAAAGTTAAGGAGGATGAAATCATAAATGCTCCTTAAGATCAAGGAAAAAGTCAAGAAGCAATTTAAAATAGGATTTCTTGAGGAAGTTAAATATCCTGGATGGGTAGTCAACATAGTCCCAGTTTTTAAGAAGGATAATAAAGTGTGAATGTGTATGGAGTACAACGACTTGAACCGAGCTAGCCCCAAGGATCATTTTTCTCTACCTCACACTGATAGCTTAGTAGACAAACACTACCAAAAATGCATTATTTTTTTTCATGGATGGGTTTTTAGGCTATAATCAAAATCAAAATGATAGTTGAAGATATAGAAAAGACTATTTTCATGACCATGTAGGGAAATTTTTGCTACAAGGTGATGCCTTTTGAGTTAAAGATGCCTAGGCAACTTGCCAAAGGGCTATGGTAACGTTGTTCCATGACCTTATAAACAAAGAAATAGAGGTCTATATGGTAGACATGATTACCAAATCAACAAAAGAGAGTGAACATGTTGCCATCCTGCGAAAACTCTTCAAACGACTATGTAAATATCAACTTAAGTTGAATCTTGCCAAATGCACATTTGGCATCTCATTTGATAAATTATTAGGTTTCATTATAAGTGAGAAAAGAATAAAGGTGGATCCTGACAAGTTTAAGGCTATCTAAAACCTACCACCACCTCAAACTCAAAAGAAAGTGAGAAGTTTCTTAGGAAAGTTAAACTATATAGCTCGATTCATTTCTTAATTGACCAGCAAATGCAATTTGATCTTTAGGCTATTGAATAAACAAAATCCTAGAGAATGGAATCAAGAATGCCAAGAAGCTTTAGATAAGGTCAAACATTACCTTTCGAACCCTCCAACACTTGTGCCACCTGTGCTTGGATGATCGATAATCCTATATATATATTAATCCTAGATAAATCGATTGGCGTGTATTAGGTCAACATGTTGAATCAAGAAAGAGAGAATAAGCTGTCTATTACTTGAGCAAGAAATTCACAAAATATGAAAATAATTATTCATTCATACAGAAGCTATGTTGCACTTTAGCTTAGATGGCCTGAAAGTTAAGGCAATACTTGTTGTACCTCACTACATGGTTAATCGCCAAGCTTGACCCCATCAAGTATTTGTGCAAAGCCCCCGCCTTGTTTGGGAGATTAGCTAAATAGCAAGTTATGCTTTTTAAGTACAACATCGTGTATGTAAACTAGAAAGCCATTAAAGGCAGTGCAATAGCAAACTTTTTGGCAAGTTGAGCCATAAATGACTATCAGCTTTTAAACTCTGAGTTCCCTGATGAAGACTTGACATGCATATTTGAGGCAGAGAACACTGTCAAGTGTGGGTCATCATAGAGAATGTGCTTCGATGGAGCTTTAAACGCGTTGGGGCATGGAATTAGGGCAATTCTTATTTCACACGAGGGAAACCATTACCATTTCATATCCAAATTGAACTTTGACTGCACTAACACCATAGCCGAATACGAGGCTTGCATCATGGGACCTTAGGCAGCCATTGAAAGGGGCATTCAAATACTACAAGTGTTTGGAGATTCAGGCCTCATTATTTACCAACTGAAGGGAGAATGGCAAACACGTGATGCTAAACTGATCCACTATAGGAATCTGATATAAGAGCTTAAGAAAGAGTTTGATTATATTACCTTTCAACATCTACCTTGAGAAGAGAACCAAATTGCTGATACCTTGGCCACTTTATCTTCCATGTTTAAAGTCAATTGAGAATCAGACATTGCTCTTATCCCAATGAGTATCTATTCCCCAACACATAGCTAGAATATTGAAGAAGAGAAGAATGGTTTGCCATGGTATCATGACATCCTTCAATACATCAAGGATCAATGGTACCCAGAAGGCGCCACTGAAGTTGATAAGAGAACCATAAGACGATTAGCTGTGAACTTCATTTTTGATAGTGAGATTTTATATAGGAAAGGCTAGGATCAGGTGTTACTCTAATGCATGGATGCCTTCAAAGCCAAAAGAATACTTGAAGAAGTTCACGAAGGAATTTATGGTATGCATGCTAATAGATAATGAATGGCAAGACAAGTCATGTGATCAGGTTATTATTGGTTGACTCTCGAAAAGGATTGCATTGACTATGCTCAAAAGTGTCACAAATGCCAAATCTACACTGACAAGATCTATGTCCCAACAATACCCCTACATGTTATGATAGCTCTATGGCCCTTTTCTCTGCAGAGCATAGACATGATTAGACCGATTACCCCTAAGGCTTCTAATAGGCATTGCTTTATTTTGGTCGCGATCAATTATTTCACCAAATTGGTAGAGCCAACTTCTTATGCCAACATCACCAGATCTGTCGTGTGCAAATTTGTGAAATGAGACATCAATTGTAAATATGGTTTTCTGAGCAAATCATTACTGACAATGCACGCAACCTAAAAAATGGGATGATGCAAGCAGTCTGCTCTCAATTCAAGATTCAGCATTGAAACTCCATCCCACACCACCCGAAGATGAATAGAGTAGTTGAAAGAGCCAGTAAGAATATCAAAAAGATAGTTGAAAAGATGGCTGAGATGTACAAAGATTGGCATAAAAAGTTACCTTTTTCTTTACATACTTATTGTATGACCATACGAACTTCTATGGCCTTGGTCTACAGCATGAAGGCTATCCTACCTATTGAGGTTAAAATCTCTTCCCTCAGAGTTTTAATGGAATCATAACTAGAAGGGGCTGAATAGGTTAAAAATCAATATGAAAAGCTCAATCTCATTGAAGAGAAAAGAATCAAAGCCATTTGTCATTGGCAGATATATCAAAAGCGCATGATGAGAACCTATGACAAAAAGGTCCATCCTCATAAGCTCCAAGAAAGTGTCTTGGCACTCAAACAAATTCTCCTGTCTAGAAATATTCTCATGAAAAATGGACCCCAAATTAGGAAGGGCCATACATGGTGAAATGCGTATTCTTTGGAGGAGCCTTAATCATAACCAAGATGGATGGCAGCGATCTGCCCAACGCTGTGAACCTTGATTCTGTTAAGAAATACTATGCTTGAAAGGACTTTAGGATGAAAACCTGAAAAGGCATTCTATTAGTTCCTCGCCTACCACCCATAAAAAAACCAAAATAGAGAAAAAAAAAAGGAAAAACACAAATAAAACAACAAAAATAAAAAAAAAGAAAAGAGAAAACTAGCTTAAGTTGAAAACCCAAGAGGGCGACTTAAGTGATCAGACCCTTTCGTTCAAACCAAGCCAACCCTAAACCATCGTTAGCCCAAAAGCAATCTTCCCTATATTCAAGATCCCAATTCATAACCTAATCCATCTATTCTGTGTTGACAAACACCACCAAACTTTATCCATATTTGCATTTAAAAAATGCAAACTACCCAACTTTGAGGCCACAATCGAAGGAATCTTTTTATGAATTGGCCAACTTTAAGAGGATTAATTACTTGAGAGAAATCTCTAAAGGTAGTCAGTAAAGAATTTCATGTAATCAATATCAAAGCTAATGGACCGTGAAGACTCCTCTTATCTCTTTTGTATTTTAAAATTTGTCATAATCTCATAAGTTTGTCATAACTTGTACCCTCTTTCTTTAAATGAAAATATAACTATTTTATTTCCTACAAAACCTTTTTGTAACACTGCATTTCATGTTGCATCATGTTTATCCTTTAATTGATAATGCTTAATAAATGGACAAAACTAGTAATAGGATTTCCTAGCATTACTTCAAAAGATAAAACTTTGTAGGAACTTTATTTCATGTTTAAAGACTAAGAATGAACTTTTGAGGCCACAACTGGTCTTGCACTAGGACCCCATATCTGGAAAATATGCTTAAAACCTCCCCCAATAAGTAGTCATGAACCTTCTGTACCTTTAAATAGGGGACAACCTTAACACTTATAGCCTCTGGAAATCTAAAGCAAGATTGACAAACCTTGGGCAAAAGGCCACCTTACCAAATCTGAAGAAAGCCCAAAACTTGTCATTGGATTAGGCCTTTAAAGTCATCACCCTTACATCAATTAGGCAAGCATTTGCATATCCATGCATTATGCAGCATTTAACATTTTACTTATATCAGTTCTCGTATACGAAAGTTAAATTTATAGGGAACCTAATGTACAATTTTTTGATTTTGAGAAATCTCAAAAGGCTTCAAGTAAATATCTTTGACTTTACCAACTTATTGAAAATTATCTAAGAGAAGTGTCCTAAACTCATTTTTTTCAGTCCTCAAAGGGCAAAATACTTATGTAAGCCCACACAAGTTGGTGGCAACTACCTAACTCAGTCCTCAAAGAGCAGGATGCCTCTTTACCTCTAAGCCCACACAAGCTGGTGGCAACTACCTAACTCAATCCTCGAAGAGAAGGATGCTTCCTTACCTCAAACCCCACACAAGCTGATAGTAACTACATAACTCAATCCTTAAAGAGTAGGATGTTTCCTTACCTCAAAGCCCATACAAGTTGGTGGTAACTACCTATTTCAGTCCTGAAAGAGCATGATGTTTACTTACCTTAAAGCCCATACAAGCTGGTAGTGCTTATTTAATTTAGTCCACTAAGAGTTGGATGTCTTTCTTTACTTATCTCGAAGCTCATACAAACTGATGGCACCTGTTTGAAAAAAAATCAAAAAATAACTTAGTAAGGAGGTCAAACCCTATAAAACTCATTAAAATCTTCTTTTATGTAAGTTGTTTAAGCCATCTCGACATGATACTAAATAACTCTCCACTTCTCAGCAGGCATACAAATCCATCATCCCACCCGAATAAAAATAGTGTCTATTTGTCTTTGCCCTATTCCTAATGCTTAGCAATGGCCAAAGAAAGGCAGTTGTAGACACCTCATTTTGTCTGGCCAGTTTCGGTATCCTAGGAGTTATGTTAAAAATGATAAAATCAAAAAATAAAAATAAAAATTAAGGATGACTGCCGGGTGTTGTGTCATTAGGCACTATTAGATGGCACAATGCCAAGCAAAAAATTTTTGGGAAAGGTCTGAAATGCCTATGGGTCGTATTAAAGAAAAATATTAAAATGAAGCATCAAAAGCCATCTTTCATGGTGTCACCAAAGTCATTCAAATGAATACACAAATTAATTTCCCACTGTTTATGACCAAGTTAAGGTAAATCGGGAAGCCACAGGTACGTACAAGTTAAATTAGGGTGCAAGTATTGATATAAGGCCTTTATAATGTGAAAAACTTGAGTTTTCATATATAGTATCAATACAAGAGGGTTTGGTATCGATACCCAAGGTGTAGTATCAAAACCTGGCATGTTTGTATCAATGCAGACCTTATTAGTAGCTAAAGTTATGATTTTTGGCAAAATGTATCTATACACAAGCATGAGTACCAGTACAAATCCATAGAATATTGATACAGGCCTTTAAGTTTAGAGATTATAAACATCGATACACAGTTCATTGTATCGATACACAAGAGTAAAAAGTACCTTGTGTATTGGTACAATATGTTTTGTATTGATACATCAAGGCATTTTTGCCTAGTTTGAGCTACTTTTCAACCTTCAAAAACTCAATTTAAACATGTTTTTGCACCAATGAACTATCATAAAAATTGTAAACCTAAACTATGGGTTCATTAAAGGATTCAAACAAAATTTTGGAGCCCAAACAATCAAGACAAAGGTCACTTTCATAAGATATATGGGTGTAAAAGGATATGGCAGGCATATCTCTAATTGCAGGCTATCACAGCCTTTTCGCCTCCTTGCTCAGTATGGCAGAACCAATAAGAAGAGAGTCAGCTGAGCATGGTAGCTGGAGATGTTCCCTAGTCCAGGAAAGAAAAATGAAAAATGCCCTTGCCTTGTCTCCTAAAGGCATTGGCTGAGCATTAGAGTAAAATAGTAACTATTCAATTATGAAAAACCACTACCAACTTTCTCAGGAAAAAAAACTTTCAGCTATAAAAAAAAGCTCTCCAGCAATCCTAAAAAACTCTCCATCCATCCCCACAAATCATCCATCAACTCTAACTCCAACAACTTATCAAAATACTGTTCCATTGCCTTCCACCCATAAACAACCTCCATTCCCGTAGCTCCCCAAAACCACCACCAAAACACCTTAAAAAACTTAACCTTTCAAGCACTTTCATCCTCAAAACACCCCATCAGCAACCATGTTACCGGAAAGCTTCTTCCTTTCACCTTTTACTTGCTAAACAATAGCAAAAAGAGGGAAGAAACAGGGCTTAAAGTTAATACTTTAAAAAAGGAAGAAACTTTAAGCTTTTGCTAGTACATTTTTTTTACCTTGTTTTATATATTTTTTGTTTGGATCATCCATTTCATTTTAGTAAGCCTTTCATGTTGCCATGACCCTCCTAATACTCTTATGCATCTTTGTTGCCTTGGTTGTGGTAGTCCTAGGATCTTGATGACCCTCTTGACACCTTGATGTTGTTAGATATATAAACTCACCATGTTTCATTTTCATCATCATGCAGCCTTTTTTCATGCATATTTTGCTATTTTTCTTCCATATTCACACATCCATTTCATATTTAAATGGTCACCTTAATGTGTCTTAGGCATGTTCAAATATTTTTCTTGTGTTTTAAGGAGGCTTATGAAATTAAAATGCTATCTTAATAACTCCAACATCCATTCCTTTGTATAAACATGTTTATATAATCTATATGCTCCCTATTTGTTATCAGCTTGCATCTATGTCACCCATTTCCATGTCAAAATGTCATCTTTGCATGTTTGCATGTTTAATCCATATCTATGCTTGTATGGACTATATTTTGTTCATAATATCTCCATTAAAATGCATGCTTGTTTCTTATATTTTTTAGAAACATCCCTAAGTTAAGTTTATGTTACCTTTAATAGATAAAGAGTAACATGGACTTAATGTTTTCATCGAATTGGTCTTCCAATCTTGGGGGTAAATCAACATTTCAGCTCTGGATTTCATGATGAAACAAGTTTATTTTTCAAAAAAAAGGAAATCTTTTTTAGTATTAAACCTTGATCTTGAGTCTCACTTTCCCTTTAGTAATAGGGTCAATGGGTTGTTCCATCATCCCAAACTACTCACGGATTGTGGAACAAACTTGTGAAGCCCATGTTAATTTCTGTCATGGGCGTTCGGATGTCCTAGACCCGAGTCTATCTTTTAAAAAATGGAATATCAAATAACCCCCTATTTTTGCTTTGGTAACACCATAATCTGAATTTAAAAAATCATTTTTTAACCATAAAATATTTCATTTGATTTTTCAATTATTTTTCCCTTAAAAGGCATCAAATTACCTTTCTAATGGTTTCTTAGTTGCCCTTGGATCATCCCGGATGAAGGAGTTATGATTTCAAAACCTTTGCTGTGTTAAACCCCTTGAAGTGGCATGCAACATTCTATTTGGGCCGCTTTGGCTCATTAGCGGATTTTTACAAAATTTTCAAATATTTATCCTAAAAAGCTCATAAAATTCCCTTTTTGAAAAGGTATTGCTTATGATCTAACAATTTCAAAAAGGCTTAGAATGATTTTCCAAAATCCATTATGCCCTTTTTCCTTATACTTGATGCCAGTGTTGAGACCGATTTAACTTTAAAAATTAATTCTATCTAGAAAGTGATTTTCTAGAATTGCTAGACTACTTTTATATTAAACCTTGTTGAGCTACCTTTCCAAAGGTACTTCATTTACCTTTTGAAGTCTACGGATACACCTAAAAAAATAAAAAAATGGAGATGACACGATGCTATCCCTTATTTTCAACCAAATTTTTGAATCTCCCTTTATCGAGACATTCAAATGTCTCGAAATGCACCCGTTTAGTCTCTCCCATAACTCCAACTGCTTTTGACTTGGATCAAGATAAAAATACAAACAATAGGATTTCATATTAAAATTTTTGCTAGGAGAGATATTCCAACTCCACTACTCAAAGGGGATACTCCAACCCTTTTTTTAATTTAAATTTTCTCATTGTTCCTAAATATTTTCCTAACTTTGGGGATACTCTAACCCCTTAAATGTTTTCCTAACTTTGGGGATACTTTAACCCTATTTTTAATTAAAAAATTCAAATTTTCTCTTTATTTCTAAATGTTTTCCTAACTTTGGAGATACTCCAACCCCATTACTCAAATGGAATACTCCAACCCTATTTTTTATTAAAAATTCAAGTTTTCACTTTAATCTTAACTATTGTTATAGCTCTATTTTAGAGGATACTCCAACCCCACCTCACCTATGGGATACTCCAACCCCGCTTTTATCTAAAAAAACTTAAAATTATCTCTCTTTTGGATTCCTTAAAACTATTTTGATAGAAATCATCTTTCTTCTTTATATTACCACCAAATCAAGATCGGTCTCTAAAATTGTCATCTTAGTTATTCTTTAATAATCGAAGGTAATTATGAGATACATTTTGATCGTCCCTCCTTTTTACATTCTTTTGTTTGCGATTGTTTGTTTATGATATTATTATATTTCTCATTTTTCACCTTACTAACTTGTTTCCTTTTGTAGTAATTATTGTGCATCCATGTTTAAACTTTCTTTTCTAATAAAATTTAGAAGGCACTGTTTCGTGTTGGTATTTCTCCAATACCTAATAGAAAATATCCAATTTTTTAAAAATCCAATTCGGACATTGTTTTCACAAAAATCCCTATGTTCCTCACATCTCCGAGGCGTATAGGTGACCTAATATTCTTTACAAAACTCGAATTTCCATTTTCCAAAACTTCATGCATTAAAGAGAATTATGTCTAAATAGAGACCAAATAGAATCGATTTAATAGAGATCAAGTTAGACATAGTTATAGGTACTAATTTCGAGCGTTGGGGGGATTTTAGTCCTTCCCTGTGCATAACCAACTCTTGAGCCCAACTAATGAATCTCTAGACTTTGTAAACCTTAAAATCAGTGTTTCGAGTTTCGTAAGTCATAAAATTGTTTTTAATAGGCATTTGATCTTGCCTAGCCTAAAATGATCAGTGGCAACTCTAAGTTTATGGCCACTCCATGGTGACCACCCGAGACTAGTTGGATAAGCGATTCACCCGATGGTCTCTTCCCTTTCCTTCTTATTATGCCTAATTCAAGTCTCGATCATAGGATAACTCAAAGGCTCGATAATAATCAACCATTACTATTTTTAAGTCGAATGCACTATGCCCTTTGGATCGTTCAAAGTTTTAAAAGTCGGGCATATGGCAACAATGACATAAATGTTTACACTAAGTTCTAAAAATTGATTTTAAGCAACTAATCTACATTGGCAAGGTGGGTCTGAAACTCCATGCCGCTTGACCTATTGAGCTTAATTGAATAGGAAAGAAATAAATTTTTCCCCAAAAATTGCCTACTTAAACAATAAATCTGGGAATAAAAGAAGATCGAAAAGAGCTTAGGACTGGAACTTTTATAAACCCATTAAGCTAAACCAAATTAATCAACCTTTTCTAAAAACACTAGGATGTATTTGCCTGGTTTTACTAAGGCATGCCTGGGCTAAACACTGACATAGTTATCCACGGACTTCCTTTAAAACCTAAGTCCAAACTTATACAACAAAAGCTTAAGAGAATTAAATCGGAGATGCTTCTAAAAATTAAAGAGAAAGTGAAAAATTAGTTTGATGCAAGATTTCTTAAAGTAGCTAAATATCTCAAATGGGTGGCCAATATAGTTTTTGTCCCTAAAAAATATAGTAAGGTATGGATGTGTATAGATTACATAGACTTAAATCTAGCTAGCCCTAAAAAGCACTTGTTTTTACCTCACATTGACACCTTAATAGACAATATCACCAAAAATTTCCTATTCTCCTTAATGGATGGATTTTCAGGCTACAATCAAATTAAAATGGCATATAAAGACATGAAGAAAATCACCTTTATGATCATATAGGGTAATTTAAGCTGCAAGGTTATTCTGTTCAGACTCAATAATGCTGGGGCAACTTACCAAAGAACAATAGTGACATTCTTCCATGACCTCATGCTCAAAGAGATAGACGTCTACATGGATGATATGATCACCAAATCGTCAAAAGAGACTGAGCATGTTACCAATCACTAAAAACTCTTCAAATAGTTGTGCAAATACTAACTCAAACTAATCTTGCTAAATGTATCTTTATTGTCACTTCTGACAAGCCATGAGGCTTCATTGCGAACAGGCGAGGGATAAAGGTTGACCTCAACAAAGTCAAGGCCATCCAAAACCTTCCACTGCCTCATACCCAAAAAGAGGTAAAGAGTTTCCGAAGAAGACTACACTACATATCCAGGTTCATATCCCAATTAACTGACAAGTATGATCCAATCTTCTGCTTATTTTAAAAACAAAATCTTGATGAATGGAATGACGAGTGCCAAAAAGCCTTTGATAAGGTCAAGCATTACTTATAGAACTTGCTAGTACTTATATCACTAGTGCCTAATGGACCTCTAATCCTATACCTATCAGTTTTTGACAAGTCTATAGGCTAAGTACTAGGTAAACATGATAAGTTGGGAAAAAAGAACAAGTTATCTATTGCCTAAGCAAAAAGTTCATGGAGTGTGAAAAGAACTACTCTACAGCTGAGAAGTTATACTATGCTCTAGCTTACGCAACTCAGAGGTTAAGGTAATACATGCTATATCACATCGCATGGCTAATTGCTAAACTTGATCCTATTAAATAGTTATGCAAAGCCCTTATTTTGTAAAAAAAAAAAATGTTGGCCAAGTGGCAAATCTTTCTCTTCGAGTATTATATCCTTTATGTGAGCTACAAAGCCATCAAACATAGCTTGATAATTGAATTTTTGGTATACTAAATAGAAAAAGACTACCAGTCTCTAGATTTCGAGTTCCTAAACTAAGAATTAGGGCTATTCTAATCTCACCTGATGAAAACTATTATCTTTTCATCTTTAGACTAAACTTTAACTATATCAACAACATAGTCGAATATGAGGTGTGTGTTATGGGGCTCCAAGTAGCTATCGAAAGAAGCATTAGAACTTTACAAGTGTATAGGGACTTCGCTTTAGTAATCTATTAGCTTTGAAAGGAATAGGAAATGTGAGATGCTAATCTAGTTTAATATAGAAAGCTAATCTCTAAGCTACGATAATAGTTTAATAAAATCATCTTCCAACATTTTCCTCGAGAAGAAAACTAAATAGTCAATGCTCTAGTAACCTTGGCCCTTATGTTTAAAGTAACCCAAGAGTCAAGGATTATACACATCGAGATGAGCATCTATAAAGCTTTAGCCTACTGTAATAACATAGAGGAGGAAATAGATAGTTTTCTTTAGTACCACATCAATAATACCCTAAGCACACTACTAAAACCAATAAGAGACTATTTAAAGACTATCCACAAATTACATTCTTACTGATGGTGTCTTGTTTAAGAAAGGTTGGCAATAAGTATTACTCTAATATGTAAATACTTTTAAAGATAAGAGAATTCTAGAAAAGGTCTATAAAAGAATCTGTGACATGTATGCCAATGAACACAAAAAATCATGAGATCTGGCTATTACTTGTTGACACTTGAAAAAAAATTGCATTGACTATACCCAATAATGCCACAAGTGCCAAGACATGCAGAAAAAATTCATGTCCCACCATCACCTCTACATGTCATGATGGCCTCATAGCTTTTCTCTATATTGGACATCGATATGATTAGACCTATGACTTTACATCTTTGAATGGGCATCATTTCATCTTGGTCGCCATTAATTATTTCACTAAATGATTAGAGATGACTTCATATGCCAACATCACCAAGTCTGTTGTGTATAAGTTTGTGAAACAGAACATCATCTACTGATGTGGGCTCCCTCAATAGATTATCATAGATAATGTGTACAATTTGAACAACATAATAATGCAAATAGTACGTTTTTAATTCAAAATCCAGCATTATATCTTGATGCCATATTGCCTGAAAATGAATAAAACGATCAAAGCAGCCAAAAGAAACATTAAGAAAATAGTTAAGAAAATGGTTGAAACATATAAAGATTGGCACAGGAAGCTACCTTTTTCTCTGCATGCCTACCATATTATAGTTTGAACTTCCACAGGCACTACTTTGTTCTCTTTAGTCTATGAATATAGGCCATTTTATCTATCAAGGTTGAGATCCCCTCATCTAGGGTCTTGTTGGAATCATAGCTTGAAGAAGTCAAATAAGTTAGGAATGAATATAGATAACTTAATCTTATCAACAAAAAAGGGTCTAAGCTATTTGTCATGGGCAAATATACCAAAAGCATATGATGAGAGCTTATAATAAAAAAGTTCACCCTCATCAATATTGAGAAGGGGACTTACTACTTAAAAAGATTTTTTCAATCCACAAAGATGATCGAGGAAAATAGACCATAAACTGGGATGGACCCTATGTAGTAAGATAAGCTTTTCTAAAAGAACTTTAATCTCAACTGAAATGGATGATGGTAACCTGCCTGTCCTTGTCAACTTTGATTCTATTAAGAAATATGCTTGAGAAAGACTTGAATGAAAACCAAAATTTGAATCCAAGTAAACAAACCCGCTTAAGTTGAAGACCTAAAAAAATGGCCTAAGTAACCAAATCCTACCCTTACCTAAATCAAACCAAACCCATACCATCACTAACTTGACTTATCCATCACAACATGATCAAAATACATTCTTATCCTACCTAGCTATCCTACCCTAACCTAACTTGCTAAACCCCATTTTTAGCCAATCATAAGAAAAAAATGTGGCATCTACCTAAGTTAGGGTAATTTGAGGGGTTTTTTCAAAGGTCGACTGATACTCAAAAGATTTGTTGACTGAAAAAAGTCTTTGAAAGCACTCAGCGAAATATCTATGTCATAGCATCAAAAAGAACCAACTCCCAGAAGGACTAATCTTTAACTTTTTTTTGTACACCCTAGAATGTTCCATAAATTGAACTTTTTTCCTTTTTTAAAATGGAATACAATGATTTTTCTATTTAAATTTACTTTTCTCATACTTATGTACCATATTGCATCATGTTTATCATTTAATTGATAATGCTTGATAAATATACAAAAACTGATAATAAAATTTCCTAGTATTGCTCCAAAAAAATAAAATTTTGCAAGAAAATATTTTCAAGACTAAAAATACAAGAATAAACGTAAGAACCATAACTAGTTTCACTTGTTAGACTTTTCATATTGAAAACTTGTTCAAAAATTTCCTTAAGCATAACTTAAGTAAAAGGTAAAGCTAAACCATCCATTCTTGACCTTTGTCATCAATACCCAAAATTTATATCAGTTAGCCTAGACTATTAAATCAGCCTCTTTTAATCAAACCAAAAATCAATCCACCAAATCTATTAGCAAACCTTGTTAATGACTGAATCCGTAACATGAGCCAATCAAACTCAAGTCCCTTACTAATTATAGGATAGCATATCCTCCAAAAACAACTTCAACCATTCAAAAGTTTCTGGACATCAAAAGTAAGATTAGTGAACCTTAAACACAAATACACCCAATAGAACTATAGGATATAGGGCAATTAAAAAAGTTGCGGCCTATTGTTAGATTAGATTTCTAAATCATCACACCTACATCATTCAAGCATGTATTTGCATCCTTCCACATCATACATAAAAAAACTAAAAATATTTCATGTATAGTTTCCTACCTTCAAAAGTCTCAAACAAGCTAAGAACTCCATGTATAGATTTTTGTTTCTAAAAGCTGTGGGAACCTTAGGTAAGATCCTAAATACAATCTATCTTAGTCCATAAAAAGCTAGATGCCTAAAAGGCCAATGTAGTTGGCCATGTCGTAAGCCCAGTGAAGTTGGCACAATCCATAAGGAGCTGACACTTACTTACCTCAGTCTATAAAGAGCTGGATGCTTACATACCTTAGTCCACGAAAAGCTGGATGCTTATTTACCTCAGTCCATAAAAAGTTTAATGCTAAACCACCTTAGTCCATAAAGAGTTGGATGCTTACATAACTTAATCTACAAAGAGTTAGATGCATAACTATCTCAGTCTACAAAGAACTAGACACCTACCTATGTCAATCTATAAAGAAATAGATACCTACCAACTTCAATCCATAAAAAATTAGATGCCTGTCAAGTCTAAGGCCACATTAGCTGTGCTTGTTTAAAAGGTTAAACCTTAGAAAACCAAAAGCCAATGTTGGCAACATGCCCTACCTTTTTCTTGAGACAAAGTGCATGCGACTCAGAAATAAGTTTTCTCGATGAGAGAAATGTCCTCTCAATCGAGACTCTTCCTTGTTAATGTGATGAGAGCAAGAAAGTATAGGTTCTTTTCCCTTAATTATGAAGTGGATCATTTGATGAGTCACTTATCTAACTAGTCTTAGATGGCCACCACAAAATGGCTAATGCTTAGAGTTGCCATTGATCATTTGAGCTAGGCATGATTAGATGCCAATTGAAACCAATATTCCAAGTTATGAACTTGAGACATCGATTTTACATGTTCTAAAGATTCATTATTTGGGTACAGGAGTTGGTTACACACAAGAAAGTACCAACCACACTTTAACACTCAAAATTGATACTTTCTAGCCATGTCTTAACTTAGTTTTAGTTTTTTTGATTTTGACTTTTCATTATTTTAACATATTCCTCGTTCTTATGGATATATTTGTATGAAATTATAAACTCAGGTTTTGAGAAAAATTTTAATCTCATATGTGTCTCGGAGAAATAAGAAACATGAACATTTTTTATAAATAAGCTTCATATTTAATTTTAAAAATAGGGTACTTCATATCATACACTAGAAGGATACTGACATAAAGCATAAAGCACTGCCTTTATGATATTTTGAAAATGATCTGATAATATGAATTCAAGGTAAACACTATAAAGAGAAACATGTTAGGAAGACAAAAAAAGAAATAATATCGCATAAAGTAAATCACGCAGAAGGGAAAAATGAAAGGACAGTCAAAATGTATCTTATAATTGTCATCGATTATTTAGAATAAATAAGCTGACAATTTCGAAATGTATTTAGATTCATTAGTTGTTGGAAGTGTGAAAACTAGGTTTGAATTTTGAAAAAGTTTAGAGAGAATTCAGGAGAAAGGAAAATTAAATTTGACTTTTTTTTTTGAAAAAGCAAGATTGAAAATTCTAAGTTGATGAAAATTGACTATTTCTTGACAAAGTGATATTTTTAAGCTTCTTAACGAAGTTGATAATTTTTATTTAAAAAAAAAGAGTTGATAAAAATTAAATTAACAAAATTTGGAAACAATATTTATGCCTTGCTCTAAGCCTTAAAGTAAGTTGACACATATTCTTAGATTTAATGTATGTTTAGTCAGACTGGTTTATAGGCATCCAAATGCCTTGAAATAAGAATTTCAAAAAATTGATTAATTTTGACTAATGCTAAAAACAACATACAGCATCATGCTATCTTTCTTTTCGATTTTGTTTCAGACTAATCCAAAGGTTCTAGGGTCGAATAAGGTACCATTGGAAAGGTTACTCAACAAAGGTTAATATAAAAATATTCCAAAAATATTAGAAAATCACTCTTTAGGAGGAAATAATTTTTTGAGTTGGATCTATTGTGACACTAACAGCACATGCAGGGGAAAGGATGTAGCAGACTTTAAAAAATCATTTCCGATTCATTTGGAATTGTTAAATCATAAATAAAACTTTTTTGGAAAGGGAATTTCATGAAATTTTTAGGAAAAATATTTTAAAAATTAAAAAAATATGAGAGTGAAAACGAGACACCATTAGGTAATTTAAAAAAATCATAACTCTCTCATCCAGAATGATGAGAGTGTAAACGAGACACTGTTAGGTAGTTTAACATTGTTTTTGGAAAAAATTAAAAAATTCATGGAAAATTGTCGATAGTTTGAAAATGATTTATCAATTAATGACCATAGTGTTGTTAGGGTAAAATAAGGGTGTTTTTTGTTTTTCTCAAACTTTCTACTACTAAACTTGAGCCCCACATATTAGAATGTTTGGCATAATAGGAGGTCAATGACAATGGCTGCGTAGCCTTATTCACACAATCTTGGAGTAGTTTAAGATAATGGAATAGTCAATTAAGTAAAGGGCTCTAGACAAAATATCAAGGCACAAACAAATTTGGACACTTAAAAGGGACATTGTATTTTTTGAAAGTAGAACATTTGGCCTTATTAAACCTTGAAAAGCTTGAAGTTTCCCCAAGATTGGAAAACCAATAGAAAAAAAAAACTTTAAGTCCTTGTTAATCTCTATTATTGAAGTTAACGTGGCCTTAAGTTAAGGATTTCTAAGAAAGAAATTTTGACAAATGACAAACAAGTATTTTGACAAACATGTGATGAACTAAACATGATTTTCATGACAATAAACATGGGAAGCACATTCAAACAAAAAAAAAGATGACATTTAAACATCAAAATGATGACAAAAATGCAAAGAAATAAGTATGAAGATGCATGGACATGTTAGTTTCATGAATGACATCAAAAGTTATGCTATGAAAATAATGTGAACATGCTTAGATAAAGGAGAAAGCTTACTAGAATTTTAGGACAGTGTTGAAACATATTTTCACAATAAACCAGGCATATAAATATAGAAAAGATGGTGGTAGGGTTAATAAAACATCAAAGTTCTAAAGTATACCATAAACAAAGCAAAAATATGCATGAAAATCCTATGATACGGTCATGATTAACCTGTTAAGGCTACAATGATAAAGATGCATAAACAAGTAAAAGAATAGAGAAAAAATAAGAAGTATAGTGTTGAACAAAAAAATTTCTAAACTTATGTCTTACTTTCTTCCCTTTTTTGCTATGGATGAGCAATAAAGGAATGCAAAGAGGGAGCGTGATGGTTATAGTATCAAAAGAGGGGAGATCAGAAAGGTGAAATGTAAGAAATAAAAGGTTTTAGGAGGGTTGGATGGGGAGCTATGAGAATGGAATTTTTCCAAAGTTGGTAGCTGATGTGAAAATGTGTAAAATCCTCCTTTGACTTAGCTCATAACATATCTTATATAGGATTTAATCTCAGCCACCAAAAACCTAACAAATGTGGGGCATTTAGGACACTTAGAGCCAATAATTAATGAGTCATTGTACCAAAAAGTAACCTTTCAACATTTGATTGGTTGATGTACAGTTTTTGTAGTAGCAGCAAACCATGCATGAGCTGATATAGTAAGCAAGGTTAAGCATGCCCTTCATCAATCTACATTATAGCATGAAATGCCTTTGTAACAAGCTTAGTGGACCATATAAAAATGTTATAACCCAATGTTTAAAGCCTAGAATTAAAGTTTATATGACTTTTAGGAAGTTATATATGATTTTGTAAGATTTTTTTGCTAAAATCGTAACCAAGTTCATGTTTCAATATCATGGTGAAAAGATGTGAAAATGGCATGGACTAGGCAAATTTAGCGTTTGAATATAGATACTGTACTTTTTGCATTGATACTTGAAGCATATTTTTTGCCCAAGTATCAATACAATGAAGCTGGTGTTGATACCTGGAGCTTGGTATCAATACCATCACTCCTTGTATTGATACAATGTAAGCTTACTACCAACATCTGGTATTGATGCCACAAGTCAAGTATTGATACTCAAGGCTAGGTTTTGATACACTAATATGTTGTATCATTACAACATTTGAAATTTGACCCTACATTGATACATTAAGGCCTTATATAGATACCCACTCATGTAAATGTGAAATTTACACACTTTTGGCTTTTAACAGTTATCCTTATTTTTTATTTTTATTATTTTATTCTATTACCTTTCAATTAAGTCCTGAGAAGCCAAAAATTGGCTTAGACAAAATAAGGTGTTTACACCAAGTAAGAAGGTTTAACCTTATAAAAACTTATTGAAATTTTGTTAGTAGTTAAAATTACTGTCAATGTCTCATGCCTATCTTGAGGTAGCACTAATGGATTTCGTTTTTGTCAATATTCAGAAGGTATTATTATCCCCAAATAAAATAGTGTGTATTTATCTTTCCTTTGCTCTAAATACTTAGCAATGACCAAAAAAGGGCAGTTATAAAGCCCCATTTTGTTTAGGCTAGCATTCAAGGCATCAAAAGTCATCATTTGAGGCACCATTTGAAGTTACTTGGATGAGCCTAGGTCAACCCTACCATTCTCGGTTAAGCTACAGTGTTTAGAGAGTCAAAGGTATGAAGAATCTATATTTTTGCATACATGTATCGATACATAGCCTATATGTATCAATAGAGGCCCTTCACATAATCAAAATTCAAAATTCCACTGGTCGTATCGATACAAAAGATAATGTGTTGATACATTTGTCAGTTTTATCGATACAAGGTTATTTTACAGCTAAAATTCAATTTTTGGTTAAAATGTATTGATACGTAACTGATCATATTGATACATTCTATAAATGCATTGATACATAAGTGATTGTATTAATACCTTCTAGAAGTGTATCGATACAATCTTCATTGTATCAATACATTTTGGGTTTTTTCCCAGATGTATTGATACATCTTATGTATTTTGCTTAGTTTGTGGCATTTTTCACCCCTCTGCCCTCTTGCATTAAAAGACAAACTTGGCCATGATTTTGGCTTTAAAAATCATCCAATATCGTACATTGCCTTATTAGTGTCATATAGATTCATTTTTAGGCCTTAAGCATTGGATTGTAGCATTTTTAAATGATCTATTAAGCTTGGCATAAGGATATTTCATGTTAAAATTGGATTCATTTAAGAGTAAGTTAGACATTATTCATTTGCTTAGCCCATGCATGACATTTATTGACTGTAAGGATAGTACAACAGCTAATAAGGTGTTGAAAGCTTAGTCCCTAGTTTGATGACTTATCAAGTTGTACATCCCAAAAATCTTAAATGCCCATATTGTTAGGTTATGTTGGTGGCTGAAATCAATCTCTATATAAATGTGATTTTCATATTCAGCAAAAACATACAAACACTATTACATTGGCCTCTTATACACTCCATGTTATGCCTAAAGAATTCTTCTAGCTCTTCTTCCACCATTCCAAAACCTCTTATTTCCTTGACTTTTATCCTCAAAACTCCCCTCCATAGACACATGACCAAAAGCCATTTCTTCTCATTCCTTTTTTGCTGATCCATAGTATAAAGAGGGAAGAAAGTGAGCTCAAAGTGACTTGTTTGTTGTTCAAGGACAAAGCTAGGAGTTATAGCTTCTTGGTATATTTTCACCTCTTTTCCATTTTTATTTTATGTTTTTCTTTATCTTCATCATCTTAGTAAGCTATCCATATTAACATGACTCTATTAGGACCCTCACGCTTTATTGTGGCCTTCTTTGTGGTAGTTTTAGGATTTTTTTTAAATTTTTGATGCCTTGATGTTGTTTGAATGATAAAAAATGCCATACCTCATTTTGATATCAATGCAACCCCTTTTCATTCAACTTTGCAAGGTTTTTTTTCTTATCTCTGCATGCGCATTGTGTGTAATGTTCATTCTAGCATGCTCTGATCTTTACCATGCTTTTGAATGCATTTTCACTATAATTTCTTTGTTGAAATGAACACATAACTTGTTGATTTGGATGTTTGCTCATGTTTAATGTCTCTATTAAGTTTACTTCATCATATATTTATTAAAATGCCCTTATGATGCTTGCAAAAAACTATTTAAAAAAAAAACCCCAGTTAGGCTCATGCTAACATTAATCAATGAGGACTAGCATGAATTTAATGTTTTCAATCCATTGGTCCTCCAATCTTAGTGATATATTAGGCACAAATGTTTGGATTCGTGGCCTCATTAGGCAAAATAAATTCTGTTTTTAAGCCCTAGAAAATCCAAAAGTGTTTTCAAATGTTTAGGTAAAGTCTTATTTTTAGCCTGTTATTGTGACTTAATGGTGTGGATAGCAAGCAGTTCATTAGCCTACTCTTTGAGATTTGGGTTGGTCATTGCCATAGACCCTAGTGGTTGGAAATTCCTATGCTCAACACCATGAAACAAATAAAAAACTTAGACATAAAGAAACCCTTGTTTCAATATTGATAACAATATAATTTTGACTTGAAAAATTATTTTTGTGACCCTAAATAATTTTTCTATAATTTTTGGCATTTTTCCTTCAAAGGGCTTCAAATTATCTTTCCAAAAGTACCTTAGTTGTCGCTCAATCACTCCGGATGTTGGAGTTATGATTTTTGAACTTTGCTATCTGAAGCTTTTAGAATCAAGGATTCATATTCTTTTCAAGCAATTTTGACCTGTTAGATGATTTTTTTGAAACATTCATGAAGTTCCCTTTCTAAAAAGGGATTGTTTGTGATTTAACAATTCTAGATGAGTCTAAAGCAATTTTTTGAAGTCCACTGCTCCCCTATCCTAAATATGCTATTAGTGCCAAATCAAACCTCAATTTCAAAAATTAATTCCACCTAAAAAGTGATTTTCTATTATTTTTGGAATATTTTTACATCAGCATTTATTGAGTTTTTTTAATGGTATCTTATTTGCCACTAAAAACTTTCAAATTAGCCCAAAATAAATCTTAAAAAATGGATAGTACGATGTTGTCCCCTTGTTTTTGGAACATAACAAAAATAAAATGAATTCTCCCGAACCACTTTTTCAAGTCATTCATATGCCTTGAAATGCACTGATAAATTCCATATAAAGTCTTATGTCAGAACATGGGTTCCACTAGGCTCAGATCAAGGTTCAAATATTTTTCAAAATTAATTTTCCTTTCCTATTTAAATTATCTATTTTAATTTTAAAATCTATAATTTCATTAACAAATATATATATAGAAAATTCTGACTTTTAACAATCACTTCAAAATTTTCTTTTTGAAAGGATATTTGAATCCAACTTTTTTGAAGGGATACTCTAACCCTTTTTTTGAGGGGATATTCTAACCCTATTTATTCTAGAGGATACACCAACCATGTTTTTCAAAATTTCATTGAAATTCCAAGTTTTCTCTTCCTCAAGCTTTGTTGGATCATTTTTATTCAACAATTTTTTCACATCTTAAGATACCATTGAGTCGAAGCACATCTCAAAGTTGTCAATTCGGTTAGCCCTCAATAACCGAGGTAATTGTGAGATACATCTCGACTGTCCCTCTCTTCTTAGGCTTTTGTATATTTATTTTTAGTGTAATATTTATTATGTTCTTTTATGTCTTACTAACACATTTCTTTCCTCATTTATGATTTTACATCCACATTTTAAAAATCAAATTTCATAATATCTAAGGCAATGTTCAATGTCAGTAAACTTTCAATGCCTGGCGTAGGGCATCTTTTTCTAAATTGATCTAAAGATCATTTTACTGGAACCTCTACATTTCTCCTCATTTCGAGTTGCACAGAGAGATATGAAAAACCCAAATTTAATATTTTTCTAAAATTACATCATAAAAAGAGGACTACACATAAATAATTACTACTTATATAAAAACCAAAAGAAAATCTAGAATGAGGTAATTTTGGTTAGATGATACCTATTTAGGACATTATGAAGGTGCTAATCTTTCTACATGCATAATTAACTCCAGGGCCTATTTTTAAACTAACTCTGGTATACGTAGTCTGTAAAATTAGTATTTTAAGTTTTGTAACTTGGAATCATCAATTTTTATAGGAGTCTAGTTATGCCTAGCCTAAAATGATCTGTGGCTACTCTGAGTTTTGGCCATTTTAGAATGGCCATCGAAGACAAGTTGGACAAGCAATTCATCTAACGGTCCCCTCCCATTCCAACCAGCATATCATGCTTCATTTCAAATTTTGAATCAATAGATATTCTTTTGAAGTCCATACATCATTATTTGAGCAGATCAAGCTGTGTCAGAGGCACATCATGATAGATCTAGTTAACAACTTTTAAGGCCCTGGCTATGGCTTACAAACACTTACCAAGCCCTTTTCCAACCTGACATCTTGTACCTATAATCAATTTCAAACCCACAAAGGTATTCCTCAATGGTCAAGACTCAACTATTTGTAGGCTTTCTTTTACAAATGTTGAATTCAAAACTCAAATGATTGAAAAGATGGCTCGAGGGCATCATCATCTAGCTTAATGTATCTGGCATCAGTAAAAGCAGTGGCAATCATTTCCTTTTTACCCACGATACTGACCAGCTTGTAATAAGCATAAAATTTATCTTCTAATGCAAAGATAATGGTATTGCCCTAGTTAAATGTATCCAAGGCCTCTCTATTAGACAATTGTATGATGAAACAATGTCCATTACTTAGAAATCGATCTCATAGCTGCATGAGCTTATTTGGAGTGTAATGGTGATTTTCCTGTGACTTCATAATAACTACCGTTGAACACTCACACTATCATGTGGTTATGCTTGATACGGAAAGCATATTCAAAAGCTTGTTTGAAGATGCCAAAGGCATGACATTTAGAGCTGAGCTGTTATCTTTAAGAACCTTAGGCAAAATATGACTTTTATAATGCGTGGTGATGTGTAAGCCCCTATAATGAACCTTACCTCTAAACGAGATTTCATTTTCAATGAATGGTATATAGTTATCAGTAGTGATATTGTTCACCAAGGGGTCCAACTTATTTACTGAAATGTCTGGTCAACATATGCTTCATTCAACACCTTCAGTAATGCATTTTGATGAACCTTTGAATTGAAAAGCAGAGATAGCATAGAAATTTTAGCTAGTTGCTTATTCAGTTGGTTGATAATGTTGTACTCATTGTCCTTAATGAACTTAAGGACTTTAGTGGCTTTCTTTTCATCCACTCCCTCTTTAATCTTCTTGGATTCAAGAAACTTCATCTTGGATGTAGGTGTATTAGCTACCAAGGTGGGATTGCATTTTAACTTTCTTAAGCATGGGGAGTTAACCTTTAACACTACGAGCCTAGTGATTGACTCCTGACAAGTCAAAAGCAGTAGTTAAGTAAGTGGGTTCCTCGATATTGTTCATGTTTACTGTCGGCTCATCTACATCCTGACTTTTTCTATGCTTCTTTTGACTTTGAAGTCATCCATGATATCGATCATGTGTACTGCTAGCTTAGCATGATTGGGTAGAGGATTTACAATAATCCCTAATTCATCTAAAGTTGTAATACCTTAGAATCAATGAGGTTTTTTGCCCTTTTTTTAAATGATATGTAGTTCACATTGTTGTGCCTTGATGCCCCAACATAATGTCGCAATGAGCATTAGCATTATACCATTAAGGGTTTAAGGGCTTCTTTTGAAGGACATAAATAGGACTAACCAAATGTCCTAAGAGCAAAGTTTGGTAAGACTTTTTATAGGCCATGGGAATGGGATCAAACTATTGTCTTTGAAGAATCGCGCCCTAATTTGTTTTAAGTAGTATTGATAAGGGCATTAACATTTCAGTTAGGGGGAGGTTGATTGCTTCCCAGAGGATTTGGTGGGACAATAAAGTATGGGTTATAGGTTGCAACATAAACCAACTAAAGAGGGATCATGATTAGATTAGAGAAATACATGCTCAGGTAGTATGGACTGGGCACTTAATACTAACTCGGCTAAGATAAGTTAGCATAGCTTGTGGCATTTGCCTCTTTTTCTTTTTTTTGGTGGTGACCAACTTCTTGCTTGATCCAGATGATTGGCCTCCTAACATTCTGCCACTTTTGATTGTAACATTAATCATTTCATTGGATATAACAAGATCGATGAATTTTTTGGCAGCGTTCTCTACCATTTTGTCATAGTATGGTACGCATAGGGTATTGATGAATGTCATGGTCATCTTTTTTTAGTTAGAAAAGGCTAAACTAAGGCTGCCTCTTTTCTTTATCATTAAGTGTATTACTTAAAATTCTGGTGGCCTTCTTCTCTAAGTTCATGAGAAAGAACTTGCTAGGAATCCAATTTAACACATGTTAATACTGATTCAAGCAGGCTTTAGCCAAATCGGCCTATGACTAGATTCTAATGTTGTTAAGCTCATCGGGTAGCTTAATAAGAAATCTTAAGCTCATGCACATTGACTTAATAAGAAATCTAATTTGAGAATGATTTCTTTTACCTATTGTACTAGAGAGAAGAATAAACAACTTCATAAGGAAATAGCTATTTTTCACGTATGCCAATAAACGAATGTAAAAATCACCAATCTAGATCCTATTTGATTCCACTAAGATAGAAAATTGATTCTTTATCCATCATTGTGTTCAAAAACACTTTTTGACCACTTTGAATGCAAATCAACACTATTAAGCTTAGGCAAGCAAGGATTTCAGGATTTGGCCAATCACAATGTTTTGTGAAAAATTAATCTTTCAATGCTAGAAAACTATTTTTTACCTTTTTTTTTCTATCAAGAATGATTCAAGAACACTCAAAAAAAACATGAAAGCATAAATAGAGCTTAAAAAGGCATAGAGCTACATCAAAACCTTAAAAAAGGTCTAGGGTTATCGCCTAGGGTTCTCATATCCGCTTGAGTTAGCCAAAAAGCCTTACTAATGAATTTAAATACAGTTTAGGTTACGCTTGACTAATAGGTCAATTGAGCCCACAACTAAGATGCCCAGAAGGTGGCCCTATTTTTAAGTGTTTCCTAAAGCCCAATTAAAACTATTTTAATTAGCTTGTCCAAGATTGGGCTTTAATGGTACCTTACTAATATTTTAGCTTAATAGCACACTAAAGATAGCTATTCCATGCCCCAAGCCCATTAGCAAGCCGAACTTGCAGTAGTTCATATCTAAACTCTCTTTACTTGATGATTGGAACTTTTGGCGTAACCTTTAAATTTACATGTTAAATAATTTAATTCATAATTAAAATTTCTAACCTAAGTAAAAACAATTTTGACTCCATCTAAATAATATTAAATATATAATTAATTTCCTAAATAAAATTATTTGGCTTTATTCAATATATCCGTAAAGCCATGTCTACAAATAGATATTATTTTGATAAGGTATTTTTACCTTTATTGCCATGTTAAGATGTCTTCTAATTAGATTTCATAAATCTAATTTCTCTTAAATTATTCTTAAATGAACTTATACAAATAGGTCCTTATTAAACATTTTATTTAATTAAGTCATATTTAATTAAATCATGGTTTAATCTAATAGATCATCTTATTGTGTGTGAGCTTTTAGGCTTCCATCATAGTGGCAATAAATATAATTACCCAATCAAGTGTATTTATATTTATAGACCGCGATCAACCTCTAGCAAGGTACCATGGCAAGCTGATAAGCAATAAGAGTCAATATGACCTCTTAAGAAACCTTTCACTAACCAACCTTTTAGTGTACTTTAGTTCTGTCACCAAATATCCTATAAAAAACCATGGGCATGGTGCAATGTTTACTCATGTTCAATCCATATTAGTTTTCTTAGCTTATGGTTAACCTCATGAATTTAGAGAAACAATTTCTCTTAAATTCATCATGCCTTGGCCAATGATTTTATTAAGTTAACCAAAGCCAAGAACAAATTAGATATGTCTCCAAGGTTATTTGGAGGGGTGAATCCTCTTTGGATCACTCATCCACCTTCATATGGTTCATGCCATAGCCAAAACCATCACATCACAAGCATCCATTTGTTGTGGGCTTATTCGTGGTGGAATCAAAGCATGCCACTTTATGCATAAGATAAATTGGTATCATAAGTTTGACGACTAATATACATAATTAGCATATAAGAACACATTCCATAGACACTCGAGTGACTTATACCAATTAGAGTTCTCACATGAGCCATGTTCATGAACTTGTTTGCATAAAACAAGCACCTATATGCTATTCCCAAGTATTTCTATACTTCAACTTCTATGAAATCAAAGAGTTGCAAGCAACAAAAGCATAGAGGCTTAGCTTATGCTTGTCTTTGTGCATTGTCAATGCCTTGTCTTAACCATACGATTAGGAACATTTTTAAAAACACAACTTTGATGCAAAAGGGTCTCACCATTGTAACTCATTCCTAACTTTGCAAGGCCATTGTGTTTCATCCAATTAGTTTTTGCATGAATGTCAGTCATGCAACTAACATGAAAGAAAATCTTGAACCACTAACTAAAGTGATTGGTTTGCATTATTACCTATTGTATGTCTTATCCAATCTGATTGGCTTCAGGGCATATTCTAATATCTTCCACTTACTGTAACCAATCACTAACACATTTAATGCCAAACTCTTTTGATGAGTAATCATATCTCAACTTAGACAAAGTTTTAGTACTATTATGAGGATATGTTTTGATTACATTCATGATACTCGTTATCAAAGTCATTAATTATTTGAATTACAACGAAACCTAAATTCTAATCATATGGTTAAGTTGTTACTTTAACAACTATTAGGAATCTTTTATTAGCTTGTAACTAATGATCTAAATGTAACTCCTTTTGTGAGCCTAAACAAAAGTTTTTTGTTAATGACTATGAACATGCAATCCTCTCTAGTTTTGAACACTTTCCAAATAATTTCATTTTTAAAATCATGGCTATTTATCACTAAGTCAAATTATGACTTTTAACTTTTAAATAATCATACATGCCTTCCACTAAATCCAACATGCATAGATTTAAAAGGAATTAATTCAAAAATTGTTTTTAAATCCCATAGGTTATAGGCTATTTAGTATTGTATGTTTGAGAATAATGTGACCATAACATGGACCAAATTTTATAAATAATGATTTATTCAATGAGGACTGAATCTAAGCTTGTCATAAAATGTCAGCAATCATTTTCAATTAACATGTAAATGCCAATAACAAACATTTCATGTTTACGAATAAATCATGATTATGTTTTAGAAACATCAATCAGGAAGGCAAGCTTTCATCAATGTCAACAAGGTAGCCATTGTTTAAGGTCTATCTTCACTACTCCTTTTATTTGGGCCTTATAATATGTCATACCTATTGAAGCACCAACTTTTAGGTATCATATACCAAGAGAAGTAAGTTAATCTTAGTGTATATCTTAGTGTATATCTAATATTGAAACTTTGGTAAGTTTTCTAATTTTGATCATGTCAAAATATTCCTTGCAAACTCTATTAATCTAGTTTCCACTATGTTGGCATATTCCTTTATCATTTTTATTATCTTTTTTCAAAAGAAAGTATATGGACAATGCATGGATCATAATCCATCCAAAATGTTCAAGACTGTGAAATACATCCCATCACATGAGGCCTGATTGGACTACCTTTTGACATCTTGCTTAGGAACAATTCTTTAAAGATGTTGAACCTCTCATTATGATATCTTTATAGAACAATTCTTTAAGGTTTTAGATGATTCATGAGCTTAAATAGCCCCTTGCTCTATTCAAAGTTTTGGCATCATACTAGCCATCATCACAAAGTGCTTGACTGAGGTCATCAATATGAACTTAATAGACTGTCTTTAACCTAGTGGGCTATTCTTGGATATGCCATTTAATGTGGGCCTACTCAATGGAGTTTGGCCCATTAAGCTTATCAACATCATTTATGCTCTTTAGCGATAGTCTATTAGTTATGTTGTATTTATATCTATAAATAACCAAAGCATTTTGTAGTTACTAATTTGCAATTTCAATTATTAAGTAAAGTTTTACAACTTTAATGATAGCCTTCATTATTTTATCGAGATAATAGCCCTCAACCATAATTTGAAAAGTTCAATGTTTATGTTTTCTTAATGAGCTATGCATCTTTTTTCACCTTTACACAACCTTGAGCAACTCAATAAATCATGTAAATGCTAATTATATGGGTAACTTAGTTTATCGATTGCATCTTTATACAACTCCTAGATTAGTTAAGTGTTAGTTCTTTACCTAAATGCATCATATGCAATTCACCAAACAATGCCTCTAAAGTCATCTGGTCAAGTGCGACACATTTGAACCATACAACAATAGTTGAGTAAGACCCATTATTCATAACTCAAGCCATTGGGGTAGAGAGGACTTTAAGCTAACCAAGAAATACCCATGGTTGAAAGCTGGGTATCCTTTTATGAACAATGGAAGTCATCTGATCATGATTAGGCATGGACTCAATATTTTATAAGGGATTTTTTTCATTTATCTAAGGTCTCATTGCTTTGTTTGATTAGCATGCTTGGTATCTATCCAATCATATATCACATATATGTAACTTTAAAAATAAACCTAACACATGCAATCTAGTAGGATGATTATGAATTTTATCTTTCTAGTTTTCTTGAGACATTAGGAAACTAGTTGGTCAAATTCGTAGGGATATCATATAAGGTCTTCACAAGTTTGATAATGATCTCCTTAGTCTTTTTTTCTTGGAGACGTCTTCTTTACATCTTGGATTTACATAAATTCTAATCTTTAATCTAAATTTAAATCTATAAGTCCAATGTAATGATTACATATCTTTGTAAGAAACCTTAAGTTACATTCAAGGAGAGTCAACTGAAAAGAGAATTGACAACCAAGAAATTAAAGAGAAGGCAAGTTCATAGACCTTATTTATAAAATAAATACAAAAAAAATTTCAACCATCCATAACCTAGTCATATTAAGGTATAGGCCATAATCATCCTCATGCTAACAGTCATATTTTAAGCATGAAATTGAATTATCATAGCCAATATCATTTGGTGTTCTTGTTTGTTATATGCATAAACCTCATCAAACAATTTAGTTGATCAAATTATTTATTAATTTGGTTCTTTAATTAAAATATTTTTAATATTCCTAACTTTTAGGAAACTTGTTTTCAATTAAACATCATCTAACTTTTAGGTTGTTTGTTTTAACTAGGACATTATCTAAGTTTTACATAACTTTGTCCTAATTTGGACAGACCAGGATTCATCTCATGTTTAAACCAATTAGGAAGCTTGTTTTCCAAAAACAACATTTTTAAGACATTAAATTAGACATTGCCTAACCTTTTAGGTTGTTTGTCTCAATTAGGACATTATATAACTTTTAGATAACTTTATCTTAATTCGGACAAACTATTTAACATGTTAAACCATTTAGGAGAGTAGTTTCCAATTTTTCAAAGTCTTAATAATTGATCCATATTTAATTTAATTAAGAAAACAATTTTCATACATGATTAACATTTATTCTAATCATATTAGAACAAATCCTACTCCAAATAGAATTAACCATTTAAATTAAATATATTTTTCAATTAAACAATTTAATTAAATTTTAATTCCATGATCATTACATTATCTAATTCATATATCAAACAGTTTAAGAAAATTAAGACAACTATTAATTAGGTGTTTGGTGATATGTAAAAGTTTTAATGGAACACAACCTCTTAGAGAACTATATTACACCAACTTTACTAACTTTTAGCATTTTTTTAAATTTTGGATTATCTTGATCTGATCATATCAGACTTAAAATTTCGAGAACACTCAAGTTAGATGAATCCTACTTGAACTAGAAAAAAGTGATGCAACATTTAGAGTCGTCATAGTCCAACTAGGAGTTTGCTCTATGCATGGCTATCTTAGCCATCTTAGTTCAACTTAAACATTCCTACTTAACCTTTGAAAATACAGAAAATTTTTAGCAACATCTTGCTGCCATGGATGCTGCACCAAGGTCACAAAAACAAAGACAAGGTGGCATAATCAACATATACACCTAGTGCATTTGATATGGCCCGGAATTGAAACATTTTCAACTCTGATTTTTAACTTAATTTTTCCAGCAAGTATTATGAATTTTTCATGACAATTTGAAGGTGGAAAAACAATAAAAAAGTCGCATTAACAGTGTTGAAATTTTTAAAACCATTAAAACCCCAAAATGGAGCCATCCTAGCAACAGTTAACACCAAAACAATAACTAATGATGGTAATTTAAACTAATTAATATTGATAATAAACATGAATTAACATGATGGAAAATTAACAATTAATAGAAAACAAATTTCTTCAATTTTTAATTCAAGAAATGAATCAAAACAACATTGAAACAACCTAGAAAGCTTAAAACATATTAAGACTTTAATATGAATTAATTAAAACAATTTTAATTAATTATTTAAGCACTTTTAAACATGATCAAAGACAAAAATTACAAGTTGTGTGATTTAAAATTTTAATGAAAAATAATATTTTAAGAATTTTACCAAAACTGAAAGAACACCAAACAATAAACAAATCAATTAGATTGATTATCACTAAAAAATAGCATGCTAAACCGCATGTGATCTGCAACCCTTAGGCTCTCATACCATTGAAAGAGAATCCTAGACTCATGTATATTGATATAGGCATAAAGATTTAATTAGAATTAAACATACGCAGTGGAATTAAACAAAGAAACACCCGGATTTCCTTAGGATCTAAGGTAGAGATGTACATGTGATTGAATTAAAATTTAAAACATAGAGCTAATAGAAATCACACCTACTTAGAGACTTATAACTCTAAGCATGTTGATCCTTGCATGAATGCATCAAAGTTGATTACTACGATCTTTTCTTAAGGCTGAAAGTAGTCCAAGCATTCTGCCTTTAACAGTGATCAATACAGATGCCTATTGAAGCCTTTATGAGGTTTGGTGGTTCTCCACTACTAATGAAAAGGCTTATTAAGCCTAAATCAAAAGATATACAGCTAATAGCTAGAAATTCGAGGTGGTCTAGGAATAAGTCCCTGACTTATTCTGCTAAAGAAAAAATAGATTTGTAAGGAAATAGCTGTTTTTTGCATATACCAATAAACAAATCCAAAGATCACAATTCTTGATCCTAGTAGATTCCACAAAAATAGAAAACTAATTTTCTATCTTTCATTATGATCAAAAACACTTTCTAACCAAATCAAATACAGATCATCACAATCAGGCATAGAGAAACATGGATTTCAGGATTTAGCCAATTAACAACATTTTAGGAGAAATTAATCTCTTAATGCTAGAAACATTTTTTTTTTACCTTCATTGCATCAAGAATGATTCAAGAACACTCAAAAAAGTATGAAAGCATAAATAAAGCTTAGTCAAGCATAGGTTGCACCAAACGCTATCAAGGAAGTCTAGGGTTGGTGCCTAGGGCTTTCATATACTCTCTAGTCAGTGAAAAAGCCTTAATATTGTTTTTAAATAGACCTTAGGGTAGGTAAGGTGTGACTAATGGGTTAATTGAGCCCATTACTAACATGCCTAGAAAGGAGCCCTACTTTGGACTATTTCCTAAAGCCTAATTAAAACTATTTTAGTTAGCTTGTTAAAGATTGGGCCTTAATAGTAACTTATTAATATTTTAGGTCAACAATACTAAAGATAGCTATTCCATGTGCGAAGCCAATTAGCAAGTCGAACTTAGAGTAATTCACAACTAAACTCTCTTGACTTGATTATTAAAGCTTTTGGCCTAACCCTTAAGTTTACATACAAGATAATTTAATTCATATAATTAAATTTTCTAACTCAAGTAAAACAATTTTGACTTCATGTAAATAATATTAAATAATTAATTAAATAATTATCAAATAATATTTAATTTTTTAAATAAAATTATTTGGCGTTCTTATTTTGATTGCCATATTAAAACATCTCTAACTAGATTTCATAAATTTAATTTATGTCTTAAATTATTCTTAATTGAACTTATTCAAGTAAGTTCTTCTCATCATACCTTTTATTTAACTTAGTCATACTTAATTAAGTCTTATTGTGTATAACCTATTAGGCTTCCATCATAATGGCAGTAAACGTAACTATCCAATGAAGTGTACTTATATTTATAGACTAAGATTGGCCTTTAGCAAGGTATCATGGCCACTCGATAATGCAGAAAGAGTTAATATGACCACTTAAAAAACCTTTTAGTAAACAACCTCTCAGTGTACTTTGGTCCTTTCATTAGATATCCAAAAAAAGCCATAAAGTATGGTGCGATATCTACTCATATTTTAATCCATATTAGTTCTTGTAGCTTATGGTTAGCCTTATGAATTTGGAGAAACAATTTCTTATAAATTTATCATCTGCTGGCTAATGACTTTATTAAGTTAACCAAAGCCAAGAACAAATGAGATTTGTCTCTGATGTCACTTAGAGTGGTGAATCCTTTCTGAATCACTCATCCACCTTTGTATGGTTCATGCCATACCTAAAACCACCCTACCATAAGCATCCATTAGTTATGGACCCGTTCGTGATAGAATCAAAGTATGACACTCCTTATACAAGATGATCTAGCATCATAAGTTTGATGACTAATATGTATGACTGGTACATGAGAACATATTCCATAGACACTTGAATAACTTATACCAAATGGATTTCTCATGCAGGCCATGTTCAGTGAACTTTTTTCATTAAATAAGCACCCATATGGCTTCCCCAAGTATCTTTGTACTTTAACTTCTATGAGAACAAAGTGTTGCATACATCAAATACATAGAGGCTTACCATATGCAAGTCTTTCTGCATTGTCAATGCCCTATCTTGACAATACAGTGACTAGGAATATTTTTAGAGACACGACTTTGACGTATAAGAATTTCATCATCATAACTCATTACTAGCTTTGCAAGGCTATTATGTTTCATTGGCTTTTTCTAACTATTGTTTGCATGAGTGTCAATCATGTCATTATCATGAAGAAAAACCTGGAATCAATAACTAAAATGATTGGTTTGCATTATTAACTATTATATGCCTCATCCAATCTGAGTGGCTTTAGAGCATTTACTAACATAGCTACCCCAATTAAGCTATTTTGAAAATAGTGCGTTAAAAGCTTTTCATCATTTTCATACTTAACTATTTTCCTAAGGTAAATTTGGATATGCATAACAAGGTTAGTAGTCAGTTCAACTTTTCAAAATCTAGTACCTTAAACTTTAGGGGAATGAGAAGATTTGACATCAAAGATAAAGATTTTATGTTAATGGCTCTAAACTTATCGCTTTCCTTGATAACTCTAAGGCATTTTTCCAAAAGCTAATACTTACCCATATCTATAGTAGACATTATAGACTTTTGACCATTTGTTGTCTCTTGCTCATCATGATCAAGGGTTATTGGATTGACTAGAGAGATTCTTGTATTCATCCTCTGAAATCCAAGGATGAATTGATTTACTATGATAGGGTTTAAGTAGATTATCGATGGTACTAATGGGGCTGGTCAGGCTAATGCTCTTGGTGAGTTTCTTCTTAGGTAGCTTCAGTACTATCAATGGGTTGATTTTCTAGGTTAGCCGGCTTCTATCCCATATATCCACGATACTGGCCTATCTTTTCTTTTTTTGTGGAGGCTATAATTAACTCCATAAGTTTCACGATCTGAGCTTGCATTTTGTCTTGCCAATGAAGCATTTGATATTGAGACTTTTGCATATTAGCTTAAGTCATTCAATACATACCTAATAATAATTTTCCATGATTTGTTTGTAACGAATCACTTAAATTTTTATGACCATTCCCGTATTAGACTTTTATGATATTAAAAATGTGTTTATTGATGAGTAGTCATGATGAAATGATGTTAAGTACAAAATCATGACAATTAATGATTATTGACAAAGATAAATAAATAAAACAATAAAAAAGACTTAGTTATGCAAATGAATAAGAGAAAATTGGCTTATAGGATAGCTTCATCAATGGCATGGTCATAATATGTCAAGATATGAATCTCCATAAACACTTCAAACCATCATAAGGCCTTAGCTGATTAGACGAATTACTTATCTAAACCTCTGATACTAAAATACGAGAGTGATTATGCTAAGGAGTCATTACTGATCTATTTTGGTAATAGGTGTGATCGATTACCTATTAAAACTATTAACTAAAGAGTTATGAAGCTCTAAAGGAACAATTTTATGATATGTATATACTAGAGATCTATAAAGTTAGGGCTAGGAGTCGGTTACACCACAAGGACTTGATCCCTCTAGTGATGCTTAATACTTGGTACCAATTAATCACACATATCTGAATTTATTTTACCTCAGTTTCAATCATATGTATTCAATCATAATCCCCATTTTTATTCATTAAAATCAAACAAATATCAATAAAAAATGTATCCCAAAAGTTTTTTTGGGACTAGGTTGAACTTACAACTCATTTAGAGCAAAAATCATTTGAAAAAGAAAAATTCTATAAAAACACATGACTCTAAGAATATTCAGTAATTGACTCCATTCTTAGTATTTCTTTTAACAATTTTGTCTTCATTTAAAAAAAATAACAAAAATAACACACTTGAAACAAATTGCAAAAAATCATAATTTTGAAAATAATAAAAAATAATCAACTTTATTCATTCCAACTTGGAAAATTTAGTGCACCATAGATCTTTTATAGGATACCTCGACCTTTTGTCACGTTAAATATGACTTTCATAATGAATTCTGAGGCTTCCGAATACCTTGGAGTAGTGGACATAAATTTAAAGAGAATCTAAACAAGGACAGATATGACCTTTCTAACTCTCTGAATCTATTCTGAATTATTCCTACCTCATAAAATCACCAAACTATATCCTATGACTGTTGACTTATTGTACTTCAGTCGAAGAATATTCAAAAAACCAAAAAATCATTTTACCTATCACATAAATTGTTTTAATTGGACATTACTGCTCACATAGCAAGTCTGACTAGCCTGTCTTTTGAATTTTTCTTCTAATTCATTTGGCATACCCACTGAATGAGCCATACATAGCTAAAAAGCTTATTCATTAAAAATATGAGAAAACTTCAAAAGAAATGATTATCCTTATCAAAAATAGTTTGTAATATTGATCACGTGCTAAAACAGAGCCATGAAAATAGATCATGTTTTAGGATTTTACTGTATTCATATGACCACGAAATGGAACATTTAAATAGCATATGAAACAGCCCAATCAATGAAGATTCAAAAGTAATAAGGCCTATAATGTAATCAAAAGATATCCTTCTTATGAGACTGTTGTGTTGGATTGCAACAGTAGCTCTGACACCGCTTGTAATCACGATGCCTATTGTCATATTTTTAAAAAACATGTTTCTGGATGTTCAAACGTCTAGCAATGAGATGAAACAGACTTTACAAATGCTATACATGAGAAAACAACAAAAACTTCTATATGTCAAGGCTTAGAAAGATGTTTTTCAACATTGGTGATATGCATGTCTCCAATTCGATCACTTTTATTCATTACTAAGTGTTGAAATCAACAACTAAGGTGACACCATTTAACTTACCTAAATAACCCCTAGTGACTTATATTAAGGCCTTCCAAGTTTAAACTTAAATAAGCATATTTAAACTTTTAAAAATATTTATTTTTTGCTCTAAATCAGCTTTAATTCAAGCTATTTTATTTAATATCCTTAAGTTACTCATTAAAGAGCTTATTAAACAAAACCAAACTTTGATGCACCTATTGATTAAGTGAACCAAAGCTTTCCCTTAGGGGATCTCTTAAGGAAACAAGGTTTTTACACAACCTAAACACCCTAACATGCATTTAATCAAACGTATAGAGTACTAACCTAGAGTTCTATCAACTAATAATTAAAAAAACATATTCTATCACCAAAAATCAACATGGTCGAATGCTTCTAAACTAATTATGCTCATTTAAACATTAATTTCTTATCAATTAATAAAAGAGCACAAAGAAACAAGCTTAGATTCAATTCAATGAGCATGCTTAATAATCATAACATGCTTTTCAACATTTAAGCTTAACAATTGAACGAGCAAGCTTCTAAATTCATTCAATTAAGATAAATTTTAGCTTATCTAAATTCAACTTTGATTAGTGCATCTAGGTTTCACCAATTAAGCATCAATTATGTTAAGTCCACTCAAGTTCACTTAGAGTCTACCATGGCTGAACCTAAAGAATGCTTCTCTAACTTGTTCGAACGCTCTGTCTAGCTCGAGAACTTATGATTTCATCATCTTGTGCTAAATGCAAGCTCTAATCAACTAGTTTTTAATTCAAATCAGCTTATTCTAGCTTAATTAGCAAGATAACGTGAAATTAAATCTATTATGCTTAAGATCAACTAATCTAAGCTAGTTTAACCAAGCTTATTCATTTTATCATGTTTGAACACCTTCTTAGACTAGGAAATCATGATCTCATCATCTAATCTTAAAAAATTCCAGCTCAATATCATCAAATGCTAGTTCAATTGAACTTAAATTATTATAATCCTAAGAAACTAGGTTGACTGAAACATATGCCAAGAATTTCTCTTTTATTCGAACTAAGGTTTAGTCCTTTAAACATGATTTTAAGTTAAATTTCAACAATTAATCACACAATCATGCTTCGAATAACAAGAAAACAAATAAATAATAGTTAAAATCAAGATGCAAACATAAAATCATTAAGAATCAAGTTGGCCAAATGCTAAAAAAGGCAAGATCATTATAGCAGAAGCATTAATCAAGCATAAAAAGCATGAATCAATCATCAGAATATGCTAATTAACTTGAAATTAAAGAGAAAAGTTATAGATTATACCTACTTTAGGCTTGTTTCCTTCTTAAAGATGAAGAGAGCATGAAAGAAAAAGAAAATTCTAGTTTTTCTAAAGCTTGCTAAGTAACTATAAGTTATAAAATCATGGCTAGTCACCCCTATTTGTAGGCCTTTAAGTTGGTAATTAAAGCTTTATCACCCGTAGTAAAAATGTGTCTTAATGACTTTCTTTGAAAAATCTAAAAGTTTCTATCCTAGACCTCTCAAATTAAACCTCGAGAATTCTTGGCTTTCTAAATTCCTATGGTCTTTTCATGACCTAGTCCCGAATACACCTTTTTAACCTAAAGTCAATGTTTCATTTTATTTTGGTGTAATCATTTTTAAAATTTGAGTTGTAGAAGTCTTCAAATTTTAAAATCTAACTCTAGGCTAAAAAGTTAACTTTTTATAACTGATATTTGCCATTACGTTAAGTTTTGATTTAAACTTCTAAAATGAGTTTCTTTTTCATTTAAATAACTTTAATAATCACTCAATCATCTTAGGAGACATATATCAATCAACTTCTGACATTCTTGGATTTTCAAAACCCAGGTCTTGATTTTTCAAAATCTGACACTAGCCCTTTAAATTGAACAACTATGCTCAAATGTCTTATTGCATTAAACTACACTTATCAGATCAAATTTAAACCCCAATTGGGTATTTCTATCATCTATAACTCATCTCGAAAGGCTAAAACTAGAAAAATCTATGACCCTGAAGACTAAAAAAAAGTAAATTAGAGGTTCAAACAAAATAAAGTGTTTACAGCTCCCCTTTTTGGTTGTTGATAAAAATTTAGGAATAAAGTGAAAATTAAATAGACATGATGTTATTGGGGTCCTAATAAGCCTTTCTATAGGAAGTTTTTCTTTACACAATAATGCCCTAACTATATCTAATAAAAAGGGTATCAATCCTTACCAATTTTTTGCTTAATTGATGAGGTGCCAATTCTGCTAGTCATTGACTTAACTAAACATATTGGACTTTTAACCAAAAAATTAAAAATGTCGACTGTACTAGTCTTTTCCTTAACAAAATAAAATGAACTGACATATTGCCTACTTTATTGGTCTTCTACCTAACCAAATAAAGAGGACTTGACACCTTGCCTACCTCATTGGTCTTCTACCTAACTAAGTGAAGAGGACTTAGGTTGCCAACTTTATTGGTCTACTACATAACCAAATATAGTGGACTTACACATAATTCCTACTTCAACAGGCATAAACATTGCAGAATAAAGAGAACTTGACTCTAAAACCTACTTTACTGATATTCTGTTTAATCGAATAAAGAAGACAAGAAAGAAAACTAGCTTCATCGACCTTTTGCCTAGTCAAATAAATCATATGAAAGGAACATACCAGTTTTCTACCTAATCGTGTGAAGTTGACAAGAGAAAATCCTTATTCAGTCTTCTACCTCATCATATGAAGCTGATTTGAAACCTACTTCAACAACCTTCCACATAGTCAAATGAAGAGGACAACTGACATCACTAGTCTTCTACCTAACCAAGTGAAGCTGACAAAAGAAAGAAAAAAAGCCCACCTAACCTTTCACATAACCAAGTTGATAAAAGAAAAAAAGTTAACTAACAAAGTTGACTAAAACCTAACTATACTGATCTTTCACATAACCAAATAAAGCAAACATAAGAAAAAGTTCTCCTCTATGTGGCTTAAACTCCCTAAAAGGTGCCAATTTCACTAGTTTTCTACCTAATCAATTAAACTGGGCATTTCACTATATGCGGGCCAACTTTATTAGGCTTACACATGGCTAACTATATTAGGCTTTTCTCTTTCTTGTGGGCCAACTTGACTAGGCTTACACATGGCTAGCTATGTTGGGCTTGTCCTAGGGATAACCTGCGTAATCAAGTGCCAATATTGGTTTTCCACTTAACCAACTAAATTCTATAGATATTTAATTTTGCCCGAACCTCATTTCTTGACAGTTTAGAAATATCTGAGATTAAAAGCTAAGAGGCCACTCGATGTGGTAGGATTTATAAGGGTGAAATGAACATTTTCACAACCTATCTAGTTGTGCTTAAATGGCCATTATATGTGCATGTGAGAAAATTAATGCCATTTTCAAGGGTCATAAAGAGTAGATCTTAAATAAAAATGACGAATATCATGGTAAAATAATTAAATTTTAACTTTTAACTTTTGAAATTTTGAAATTTATTTCTGCAAATATTATCATGGTCAAAATTTTCATTTTTAGGATTTTTTTTTTTGAAAATCTTCTATTAAATTTGAAAAGTTGACCATCGTATATTTTTATCAATACTTATGTAGTATTTACGTTGACATACACTTTAAAAAATCAAAAATATTCAAGGACAAATTCATATTGGCATTTCTTCACCACGAGACATCAAGTTGTTAATTTTATGACTTTAATTTGAATTTTTCACAATACCATAAGTATCATACATGTGAAATTGTTTCAAAAAAAATGTTTCAGATTCTAGATTTTCATCTTTATTATTTTTATAAATTAATATTTTTATTACTATGTTGGAGAGAATTCATTTTTATAAAATTTTAACATATTTTTAAAATTTTTCTGTTTTTAAGATACGGAGTTTCTGCTTCGTAAATTTTTTTCATTAAGATTGTTTTTTTTTAAATTTATAAATTTTAAAATTCTTTAAAAATTTCATTGAATTCATATTAAATTAGTTTTTCAAAATTCAATTTATTTTATGAGTTTTACATTTTTTTAGAATTTTTTTTGTTTCCAAGATACGAAGTTTTCTACTTAGTAAATTTTTGGGAGGATTTTTTTGAGTATATAATTTTTAAAATTCTTTAAATATTTTGATTAAATTCATATTAAATCAGATTTTGAAAATGCAATTTATTTTATGAGTTTTGCATTTTTTTATGTATATAACAATTTTTTTTTGGTAAAGGTTTTTGCTTGTAAAGTTTTATGAGTTCAAAAATTTTAATTGCCCTTTTTTTCATAAAAAAGTTCGTAAATTTCCTTTAGAGTTCAACACTTGGTATTTTCATGCAAGATATTTACTTTTCATTTTTAATTTCATTTTGGGCCAAATTTCTTTAATAGACCTAGAATTTTCAAAATTTATAGATAGGCTTGACAAGCCCAAAAATTTCTCAATGACTCTAGTAACCTTACTAGGTCCATTTTTTATTTTTTCTTAAGCCTTTTTCCTTTTCTAAGCCCAATAAGCTTGTTAGTGATTTTTTCATTGATTTTTTTATAAGGCCTAATAAGCCCACTTTAATTTTTGTTAACTCATTTGGATCAAATTTTTCATATAAATATTTAATTAGGCTTTTTACATGTTTTAATTTGTAAATAAACTTATTAATTCATAACTTTTAATTGCTTACAGTTTAGTCCTTTAAATTCATTTTTTTTATAAAATTTGTAATCGTGACCTTATTTTTTTTCATTTTTTTTCATTCTCAATTTTTTTTATATTTATTATAATTCTAGAATTTATTGATTTAGTTATAAAAACTAATTTGGTTGGAATTTAATTTTTCCTTAACTAATTTAATATTATTTTAATATGACACCTAAACCCAAGCTGACATGACTCATGCATTACATTTTTGACTAAAATACATAAAGAAAAAAATTCATTAAATAATGCTTTTAAAGTAAAAAAATGAAAAAATGAAAAAATGAAATAAATAAAAAAAAAGAAAATGTTGGAATGGTCTAGAAACCAATCAACCAAAGGGTTTCCTATACCCCTTGGTCGAATCCCACCAATATATATTGTGGGTGTTTCATGCATTTAGAGGACTTATAGGCTTTAGGGAAAAAAAGAACAAAAACCAAAATTTTTTATTTTTCAAGTCTTTCAAAGGTAAATTTCTTGAAAAATTCTTAATTTTTGTTTATTTCTTGTTTGAATCTTCTTTTCAATAAGCCAAATGAATACCTGTTTTCTTGAATTTTGATTCATGTTGAAAGGCAAAGTAGATGGCTATGATTATAAGTTTTTTATTTTGGTTGTTTTAGTTAATTTTTATTAAAAACAGTTTAATTTCCTTTCAGATTATTTGTGTTTATTGATATGTATATTATTTTTTTCATGTAAACATGTTTGCATGATTTTTCTTAGTATTTTCATGTCGTTTTATATTGATTTATTCAATATTTTTTTATGTTTTTGTGCTTATTCATGCTTAATAAAAATTCTAACATGTATATATGTTAATATTTATGAAAATATGTGATGAAAAAATTACTTTTGCTGAAAAAAATATGTTGGCCAAATCATGTAGGAGCTAGAAAAATATGCTGAAAAAATATTTTATTTTGCTTATTTTGCAAATATGGAAAACTTAGGGACTAAATTGAAAATTTTTTTCCATGGCCATCCAAGGTTCGCTGATTGCTCTTAGGTAAGGCTTTTGTGATTAGTATAACATATTTAAATGTGTTTTATGCTTTTTATACCATTTTGAAGCCATTTTATAATTTAAAAAAGTTCAAGGACTAATTTGAAAAATGTAAAAAAATTGGTTTTTGGCCATAGGTGTTTTGGGGGTGGATTTTATGATTTTTCATGATGTGTTTTGTGTTAATAAATGATTTTCTATTACATAAAGACTAAATTGTAAAAATAAAAAATTATGTTTCAAGGCCATCCATGCTTGGCCGATAGCTTTAACTTGTGAAAATCTTTTCATGTTGTTTTGATATATATGAATATGTTTTATGCATTTTCATCATGTTATGGCTATTTTGCAATTTTAAAAAGTTTAAGGGCTTATTTGCAAAATTACAAAAAAAATTTTGAAGGCTGTAGGTACTTGGTCAAATTTATTATATGATTTTGGCATGATTTCCATAATTTTAAATGAATTTTATGTTTAATTATGTGTTTATTTCATGTAAGGACTAAATTGCAATGTTTAGGGACTACTTAGAAAACTTTGCATTTTAGGTATCTTTGACTTTCCTATGGTTTTTTGCTGGAAGTAGAAATTATTAAAAAATTTCATATTTTTGAGTTTTTTTATTAGGGTATGAAATGCAATTTTGAAAATTTTAGGGATCTATTAGCATTTTTTGCATTTTAGGTCATTTGCGATATCTAGGTTACCCATGGACAGTATAATTATCATTTCCCATCATTTTAGGGTCTTCTAAGTGATTAAAATATGTATATGTCTAAGGTATATCATAAGGGTATTTTAATAATTTTATTAGAACTTAGTCTTATGTGATCACTAAGATACTTATAGGTTAAAGGTGTACGATAGGAGCAAGTTCATTTATTTATGATGTCATCTAGCCTTTTAGGGTTATTAGGATACTTAAAGGTCAAAGGTACACCTTAAAAGTATTTTAGTAATTTTATTAGAAGCGAGTCCTATATGATCACTTGGATACTTATAGGTTAAGGGTGTACAGTAAGAGTAGGTTCATTTGTTTATGATGTTATCTAGCCCTTTAGGTTACCAGGATACATATACGTCGGTAAATTTTAGGGGTATTTTAGTAATTTATCTTATAATGACATCTTTTATGGTCACTGGGATACATATATGTCAATGTGCATAATAAGGATATGTTTATCTTTTTACAAAGTTGTAGAGTCCTTTAGCCTTACCAGGATACTTCTATATCAAGTGTAGACCTTAAGGACATTTTAGTAGTTTATGTTAGAACCAAGCCTTATGTGATCAGTGCGATACTTCTATGTCGAAGGTGTACAGTAAGAATATGTTCATTTGTTTATATAGTTTTAAAATCTTTTAGGGTACTGAGATAGTTATATGTTGAAGGTACTCCTTAGTGTAATTTCATTTATTTTATTTTAGAATGGTCATTAGGATACTTCTACGTCAAAGGTGTACTTTAGGGGACATATTGGTCGTTTCAACAAAATTATGATCTTTAGAGTCGAGTTTTGTACATTTTGTCTTAACCAAGTTTTTAGGGTAATTTTTATTACTAATATTATTAATAAAATTAGAATTTTTGAAAATTTAGATAATGTCTCCGATGTTAAAATATTACATAGAATTTCTCCTAGAATATAAGAAAGGTTCATGGATTTTTTTAATAGCGAGATATCGTCTTAAAAAAAAGAATGAAAATAAGGATTTTTCATAAATTTTGAAAAAAAATAAAAACTTTTGTATTCCTTCGGCTTTTCATTAGGGTACGAAAGATATTTTAATTTTTTAAAACCTTTCATATTCTACTGGCTCTTTAGCGACGTACGAAAGAGAATGATAAAAACCTTCATGTTCTTCTGGTTCTTTGAAAGGGTGTGGAAGGTATTTTGATTTTCAAAAATATTAAAAACGCGATTTCTCATTTATAATAATAAATTTGTTTCATAAAATTTTGTTTTTAAATATGAAAATTATAATTAAATATTGAATAGTATAAATCAAAATTTAAGGTAACATGGGATTAATAAGGTATCGATTGTCGACCATCACGAGAAGTTCGATCTTTGCTTGTGATTGTAACCAACTTCTAGACCCTTTTCATGCGATCTCTGGTATTTTCGCAATTCTTGAAGTTTTTTTTTATGGGTTTCGTAACCCTAGAAATTTAATCTCCAGTAGATGACCAATCTCACCTAGCCTAAAATAGATTAGTGGCGAGTCCAAAATAAATGGTCATTTTGTAACAATTATTTAGAGTTAGGTCAAGTGAGTGATTCATCTTGACAATTTAGTCCCCAAAAAATAATTAATAATAATGATATGGCTCTTAATGTAAAAGAAAATAATGATATATATATAGAAACTAGGGGTAAATCCATCATTTTAAGTGGGCCTGGTTAGGATTCGTATCTAGGCCACATTGCGACAACTTGGACTTTTTCTCTATTCTTTTTCCTCTCTGTATACCAACTTTATTAGCTTTACTCCTAGGGGAAAGGAATAATATTACCTGTGGTATCGTTTACTAGGGAATGATCCTTTATTTCCATAGACACCATGGGAATTTCTTCCTTTGAGCTATTTCCTATAATGCAGTATGAATACATATGCATGTTTTCATGTTAATATGCAATCACAATACAAGATTCATCTCAATTCATGATCCTCTCCTCTTTAGCGAAATATATGTCATAATGATTCCATTTTTATTCACCTCTTTTAAATTCTTCATGGCTTCTATTACCATCAGTCTCTTCTATTTTCATCTTTTTTTTTTCTATCCACTCTTTTCAACTACGTAACATCATCTAAATTCATTATGATTTATAAACATTCCAACTTTCGCCACCATTTTTTTCTTCATTTTCATGCTTCTTCTATTTTCAAAGCATTCGATCTCTTCATTTAAGTAATCTCAAACCTTAGATCATCCAAGACATGAAATAGACACCTATGTCCTAATAAAATATTGGTTTTTCTTATCAAAATATCTAGTAATCTTATGTTCATTCCTTATTAATTTATTAATCATCATTAAACAAATCAACAAGCAATGACACACAAAAAATATAAGCCAAGAAAAAGAGTTAATTATGAATCCATTTCATCAATTAAATATTCTCAACAAATAATCATCTAAAAAGAAATGTTAACAACTCAAAAAAGTTTTAATGTATGCTTAACAAAGAAAAAAATTCAACAAGTAAGCTTTTTAAGCAATAAGATCCCACATGTTTAGAGAATTCAATTCTCGGGGATACCATCTAAAAAATTAACTCACTTAGACATAACATTTCTTTTGACAACTCTTTCAAACCATGCTGTGTCTTTCTTTGGCTGTAAATGTCATTCTAAACAAGAGTGAGCAATTCCTTAAAGCCACTTGAACCCAACATTTTGGCATTTGGTGCCGAATCTTGCAAACCTAATAAACTTTGGCATTTGCCTTCGTACAAATCCAACAATGTTTGGCATTTCTCTTACTTCATCTCTTCAAACATAATAATTTCTTCACATTATCTTCATAATACTAAGTAACTCATTTCCATCCATTTTAATAAATATCAATGCTTTTTCAGAGAAAGCATTTTTCACCATATAAGGCCTCTTTCAATTTGGAGTCCATTTTCCCCAAGCATCCTTCTAAATTGGAAGAATCTTTTTAAGTACAAGCTCACCTCATGAAACTGTCAATGATGGACTTTGTTATTTATGCTCTCATCATTTGATCTGATACATCTGCCCATGACAGATGGCTTTCAACCTTTTCTCTTTAGTAAACTTGAGTTCCTTATACTCAGATCTGTCCCATTTAGCCTCTTCCACTTTAGCTTCAATCAATACCCATAATGAAGGAATTTCCACCCCTATTGCTAACACCACTTCCATCTTGTAGACCAAGGAAAATGGGGTAGCACTAGTAAAGGTACCAATTAAATTTTAATTGGCATGCAAATGGCAACTTCTCATGCCAATCTTTGTATGCTAGGTTATCTTTGAGAAATCTTCTTTATGTTTTCATTGGCTGCTTCTATTGCCCATTTATTTTTGGATGGTATGTTGTTGAATTATGGATTTTGAATTGTGCACACACTTTGTGCACCATTTTGTTTTTCTTATTTAAAGCATTATCACTAATGATTCTTCTTTTTGCTATTCAATATTAGGATATGATTTTTCTTTTGACAAATTTACATATCATCGACTTTGGCACATTTGCATAAGAAGTAGTTTCCACTTATTTGGTGAAGTAATCTATTACCATCAGGATGAAGCGATGCCTATTTAAAGCCTTAAACGTGATTGTACCTATCATATCCATGCCTCACATTGAAAATGGCCACAGAGACATCATCACATGCAACTATGATGGAGGCACATTAATCGTATCTGCATTTATCTAACACTTGTGACATTTAAGCGCATACTTGATGCAGTCACTGCCAATGGTCAATCAATAATATCTATGTCGTATGATTTGCCAAGCCATCATATGTTCACTAGGGTGTGTTCCACAAATCCTTTCATGAATTTGTTCCATTACCTTTTTAGATTTGGCGCATCTACACATCTCAAAAGAACATGGTCCTAACTTCTTTTGTACAAGATTTCACCATTAAGGATGAAATTCCTGGTTATTCTCCGAACATTTCTTAAGCCATTTTCAGTAGCATGATTTGGATACTATTGATTTTTGACATATTGGAGAATACCATAATACCATGGTTGATCATCATTTTCAGCCTTTACACTATGCAATAAGTAGGGACCTCATAAGTATTCATCTTAATTAACATCACGTCAGCCCGACCAGTAACCCTTGTCATGGCAGACAATATAGCCAAAGCGTCGACAATCCGATTCTCCTCTTTAGGCAAATGCTGAAAATTAATCTTCTCATACTCCTTTACCGTTTCAAGAATCAATTTCTTGCACTACACCAACTTCCCATCATGGGTTTTCCCATTCACCTCGAAACTAATATATCACTAGAGCTAAATCCCTATATACCTTTAAGAATTTCACTTTTCGTTCTATAGCAGCTCGCAACCTCATAATACATGCTTCATACTCCTCAAAGTTGTTGATGCAATTGAAAATTCAGTCTAGCAGCAAGCAAATAATGGTATCCACTTGGGGCAATTAATTTAGCTCCTATTCTGTACCCTATGGCATTAGGAGCATCATTGAAGTACATCTTTTAAGTTTCATCTTTAGGTGATACATCTTCCCTTTAAGATATGCACATCAGATCCTTATTAGAAAAAGTCAAAATCTAATGGCTCATAATCTTTCATAGTTCGATTTGCTAAAAAGTCAAAAATCGCACCGCTTTTTATGGCCTTTCAATTCACGTAAATATCGTCAAACACTAAAAGTAACATTTTCCACATTGTAGTCTTTCCTAAGAAAGCTAGAGCTTTACATCGGTACTTAATCGGATCCAACATTACAATCAACATGGTTGTGTGATAGAGCATATACTGTTAAACCTTCATGCAGTTTATGGCAAGGCATAACAAATCTTGTCCACCATAGAGTAATTAATCTCATAGTCTATAAACTTCTTGCTAAAGTAATAGATCACCTACTTTTTCTTCCCCATTTCAACATGCTGCCTTAGTACACAGCCTATAGGCCTTTTGAATACTGACAAGTACAAGATCCATGGTCACCCTGGCACTAGTGATACCAATATAGGTTAGTTAAGATAGTGCTTCACTTTTCCAAATACCTCCTAGCATTTATCATTCCATTCAAAGGATCTTATTTTCACAGAAGTTGAAATATTGGATCACACTTATTTATGAGCTGGGATATGAATCTAGAAATATAATTTAATTTCTCCAAGAAATTTTGCACCTTTTTTGTGTATGAAATGGTGGTAAGTCCTGAATGGCTTTAACCTTTAAAAGATCTGCTTTTATTCTTTTTTTACTAACCACAAAGCCAAACAATTTCTTGAAGGTAACACCAAAATTACATTTAGTTGGATTGAGCTTAGGTTGGAACATTCTCAACCTTTCAAAAACCTTTCTAAGGTTTCCAACATGCTCAATTTCCTTAGCAGACTTAGCAATCATATCATCAACATACACCTCTATCTCCTTATACCTCATGTCATGGAGCAAAATCACCATGGCTATCTGATATGTTGCCCTGATATTCTTCAAACTCAATAGCATCACCTTATAACAAAATATACTCCATAAGTCACAAGCATAGTTTTTCTTCCATTACTTTTGGTGCCATTTTAATTTGGTTATAATCGAAAAAGCCATCCATGAAAGAAAATAAGGAATTCTTTACTTTATTGTCAATTAGTGTGTTTGTATAAGGTGTTATTCTTAGGGCTCACCTTGTTCAAGTCTTGATATCCCTGCACATGCATTTTTTTATCTTTCTTTGGAACACGTATAATATTTGCCACCCATTCAAGATATTTTCCCACTTCTAAAAACCCAAAATATATTTGCTTTTGCATTTTCAATTAGCTGCCTCTTTCCTTCAACTCTTCCCTTAACATAGATAGCACTGGGTCTAGGGGTTTTTCTTCTTACCTCAGTATCTGTCTTGTACGTTGTTGTTGGGTACGTAAAGGCTTTTACTTTTGCTTCTAGCACTAGCCTCTGAGTCTATTCTCAACCCCTCTTGTCTAATCGTAGGAAATATAGCTAGTGAATCTATTCCAAAAAAGTCCCTCACCATGAAAGCGTTATGAAAGGACTATACTCCTATGACTGGTACATGACTTAACTCCGTAGAAGTAGCTGGTCACAAGAGAGGTTTCAACTTTCATTCAATCATTTGGCTCTATCAAACTCCTCTTTCTTGGTCCTGAGGATGCTAACTTGGTAAAAGATTCTTTCTATGCGAAAGCCAGCTTCATCGTCCTTAACTTATGTTGCATTGTTTTACATCTGGATTTCGATATAAGCTTGTGCACTATTATGTCAATATCCAATCCTGACATATCCTAATATGACTAAGAAAATAAATCTCAAAACTACTTCAAAAGGGAAATCATTTCTTCTTGAGTGGATAAGGAGATCATTGTCCTAATTTTGACTTTTCTTTTAGTTTCCAAATTCACCACACGTAAAGAAACCTTATAAGGCATGATTGTCTCTCCTCTTGTTTGATCAGTTTTGCAAAATCCTAAGGTAAGTCATAGTCTTTAGAATTTTCATTAGAATACACTTCATCTTCGTGAAATGATTTGTCAAAATCAATCCCTAGAAAGTCAATTCTTATCTCTATATCTCCTATGTCAAGATACCTAAAAAAGGTTTAAACATTGAAGCTTTAAGTGCACATATATCAAGACATTACAAATCAAGATATATCATTGTATCAAGAATGTTGGTTTATTAAAGAAAAGATAATCAATCAATTTAAGGAATAAAGCATTCACATTCAAATAAAGACACATGAATATGGAAATGCATTATGCTTGTTATTTATTTAACAATGATTAATAAACTGAGCCCAATATAAAAACCTTTAAATGTGGTTGGGCCTCAACATTTAGGGTAGGGTGTCTAATATTCATAAAAAAAAAGGCCTACAAACTATAGAGATCTTGGTGTCATTCCAAATCTAGTGATTATACCTAAAGAGAATACCTAGTTCTAAGATCTCCTACTCTATCAATAGAGATACTAAATCTTTTAAAGGCCTTCCTTAGAAAAAGTAGAATCTCTCCCAAAGTGTTTCCCTTATGTAAGTCGAAATAACCTATGGAATGAAAGCTATTCTAAAGAGAAGTAAAAGTCTTTTACCTAATTTCAGCTTAAGGCTAAGATTTCTAACCATCTTCCTTTCTCTAGCCTCTTGGCTAATCTTTTCCTTTGTGCAGCATTTAGTTTGTAACCTAGCCCATTTTTCAAAATTTGATTAACCACTCTCAAGGCTTTGGTCATTCCTTATAGATTCTTTCCCAATATTTTGCCAATTTGGCAACCTTTCCTAACAATCATCTTTAATCCTATCCTATACTCCATGACAAATACGGTTGAATAACCAATAACCCTTCTCCTGCATATGTAGCATTCACAACCTCAAAGGACTGAAAGAAAGGATCAAGAATCTCATTATCATGATCTATATAATGTATATCGAAAGACATGATAGCCATGATGTCTTCTTCTCCACTAATGACAATTACCTTATCATCCGATAAACTTTAACTCTTGGTGCAACTAAGAAGGAGCTGCCTTTGTAGAATAAGTCCAGGGCCCGTACAACAAATAGTTGTATGATGGTACATTATCTATCATGTGAAACTCTACTTCAAAGGTACACAGCTTGATTCTCAAAGGAATCATAATAATGCCAACTATTTCTCGCCTAGTCCTATTGAAGGCATAAGCAACAATATAACTATTCTTGATGTGTAAAACATTAACTAACATCCTTTGTAGAGTGACTACTGGTAACATATTCAATGCAGACCCAATATCAATCAACACTTACAGCAAAGTATACCCCTTATAATTAACAATGATATGTAGAGGCTTTATACTACCCCTCTTTTCTAAATGGATCTCATTATCATAGCAAAGTATACCCCTTATAATTGACAATGATATGCATAGGCTTCACACTGCCCCTCTTTTCTAAATGGATCTCATTGTCATTGAATGATACAAAGTTGTCAGCCAATTTGTTGCCCACTAATCGACCTATTTTATCTAGAAAAATATTATTTACTATGTATGCCTGATTCAAGACCATCATTAAAGCCTTCCTATGCAATTTTGAATTCAGCAACAGAGATAACATCAATGTCTTAGCAATTGTTTATTCAATTGTTTCATAATGCTATAGTCAATATGCTTTATAAACTTAAGGAACTCTTCAGCTTCCTACCCACTCAAACTCCTTCACTTCCCTATAAATAGTCTACATTAATGCTTTTGGCTCATCTCTAATCTCTTTGACAACCATAGATTTTCCTTTTCCAACAACAAATGGACATAAACACCTTCCACACCTACTCATGTGAGTCACTTCTATCACAACATCAACCGAAAGACTCAGTTCTCTAGTATCACAGTACCAAATTCATACTTCTATAGAACTACTTTGTTACTTTTGTATGGAAATGGTGTGGGGACCCTAATGAGTCTTTGCAGGATAAGCGTCACAAGTGTAGCACTGATAGTAGACTCCTTACAATAAATAACCATTGATCTACTGATTTCATATGGAACCATTCTAAACTCTTCACCAACAATAGTTATAAGCTTAATTATCGGCTCTTGTAGTTCTTTATAAAATTTTATCTCTTTATTATCTATCAGCTTCTAAACAATAACTCCAAAACTAGCACACTTTTACAGCTCATGTCCATCCATACCATGAAACATTTAATACTATTTTGAACTACCCACTAAAACCAATTTTCATGAGATGATCTTAGCTTTCACTAAAGTCTTGTAAACCACTTTCATAGGAGCCTTTACCTTGTTTATACTCATCTTATCCTTAGACACATTGTCAACCATCACTATATTCATCTTTGGCTCTATATGATTAGGCAATGGGTATTTCAACCATATTAAGACTCAGTTTAGTTTTAAACTTTAACTTGCCAACATTATTAAGACCTTAAACCCATTTCTTGAATACTAGATAATTCTCTATCGAATGCCTTTGTTCACCTACATGATACTAACATGTAGCATTAGCATTATGCCATTTTAGGTAAGGAGGTTGTAAAAGTGTGAAATATATTGGTGCTACTAATTGCCCCTAAAGTAACTATAGGCACAGGTCATGATAAGAAATCGACATTGGGCTAAATTATTGTCTATTGTAAACTGGTCTAATGGTGTAAGCTTTTTCATAGAATTTTTTGTGTATTATAGGTGCTTTAGTTGCTATTTTATGGGTTCATTTATGTCAGGTTATAGGCAGTAGTGCCCGAACACTGAAAGGTAGCACAAGTAGTAGGGTACAAGGTTTATGGGCACATGATTATCAATGCTAAGAGCATTAGCTTATTTTTTCTTCTTCTTACTTAAGGTTGGTTTCTTACTTTTTGAAAATTCTTCACTTGACCTTTTACCACTTTTAATAGCACTCTCTAGCATCTCCCCAAATAGCACTATATTCGAAAAATTCTTGGTGGCATTACCAATCAACCTCTCAAAAAATGGAGCTTTTAAAATGCTAATAAAAGTAATTGTCATCTTTTTCTCCGTTGGGGAAGGGATTACTTATAGAGCCTTTTTTCTCTATCTCTAGGCATATTGTCTAAATCTCTCATTAGATTTTTTCTCCATATTCTGCAATGGCATTCGTCAAGTGCCCAATCTGTAACATGCTTGCACTGTTTTAAGAAAGCCCAAGCTAAGTCTAACCATGTCTGAATCTTGACTTTATCCATCCTTACATACCACCAAGCTATAACACTGGTCAAGTTATATTGAAAATAATAGGTTAATAACTTATCATTATTCTTGTACCCCGCCATCTTATGACAATACATTCTAATATGAGCAAATGGGCACATGTACCATTATATTTTTCAAACTCTGATGTCTTGAATTTTGCAGGAATGACCAACCCTGACACCAAACCCAGTTCCATAGCATCCACCACTTTAAACTTTTCAACTATTTTTATTGCCCTCTATCTTTTCTCTAAAACTTGTAACTATGTTTGTTCCTTTTTAGCATGTTTAGATGCTTCCATTAGAAACCTATCTAACTTATTAGATTTATTAAGGTAAGAGACTAACGAATTTACTGAAGTAGACCCTAAATTTAACCCCCTATCAATAATTACCCATGGCATTGGAATTTCAAGATGCCCATGCACCATAAGATCAATTCCACTAGTAGGCATGGTTTGAGACATTTAAACCAAAGGCACTATGTTTTCTACGCTTATGCCATTCACATACTTGTTAGATTTTCCCTTTAGATCGACTTCCTCAGCTTGAGAACTTGAGCCTCCTACTTGCTCCTTTCCTTTGGTTGTGAACATCATCAATTCCATGATTTTAGCTAACGTAACCTTAATTCCTCTTGACCCTTCATCATTTATTTTTGAGCTTCCACCTTTTCTACCCTAGCTATAGAATAGTTTTCTTTATTTTTAATATAGGATTAGGTATTGTATCTCCTCTCAATGGGTATTTTTCTTTATTTCTAATATAGGATTGGGTATTGTATCTCCTCTCAATAGGTATTTTCCTCGTGTTCGTAGTATTTTCCTTAAAGAATGACCAAATTTAGAATCCCATATTATGATAATCATGCATGCCATGACATGAATGCAAATGCACACATACAAAAAGAATAAGTTAGTATGAATGCAATGACATGAATAATATGCAAACATATCAAAGGCATTAGCTAAAGCAATAGCTCTAATATAAAATTAAAATCTAAAATTTAATTATTATATCTAGTAAATCCGAGTTCACATTGTTCATTTGTAAAAAATAATTTAGATACATCTATAAAAAGAAATTCAATTACCAGCTCAACATTTGCTTTTCTTCCTCAATAGGAACATCAGGCATTGATAGACATCTGAGTTCCATTTTGACATTATTCTAGATTGATAACTATTTTGGCTCACTTAACGGACTAGCTAAGAGCTTGACTACCTATTCAATGTTCCTTTTGGCTCTATCTTTCAATAGTTCCACCTTTCTATTTAGTTTTACAACTTTAGATTCCCATTACTTGGATGACTTGCCGATTTTGACATTTTTAAGAACAAGCTTGAGTCATTTGCTGTCCTGACGTGATTCTTCTATTCATCGCTCAACATCATCCTTCCTCTTATGAAGCTCTTTCAATTGTCACTCACATATAGCTTGATCATACTTTAACTACCCTTTTTTAACCTCTAACCTAGTAATTCTTGACTAAATTGCTAGTCGCTCTGACTTAAATTCTTTCTTCAATAATTCAACCTAGGACAATGACTCTTATGCTGGAAGAACTACATCTTAATCTGGAAAAAAATAGTATCATTGACTTGATATCCCTCCAAACCTCATAAGCTAGAGTCATATCATCCAGATATTGAGCTAAATGCATGCGTTAGGTTATTCTTCATTCATCAATTATGGCTTGTATTCTCTTCACAAATCCACTTCCTCAATAAGTAAAATCAAACTCACCCAGATCATAAGTCAAAGGAATGAACTTTGAGACTCAAACTACTTTTGGACCAGTAAAGGAGCATGGCTAGTATAGCTCGAGATTCTTAACAAGGTTACCCAATGTTGGTATCTGTATCAGTATGGCATAACTTGAGAAAACATCCATGCTACTCTCTATGTAACATTTTCTTTCATCAAGTTTTGAAATATCTATACCCATTGGTCTTTAGTATAATTACTCGACCACTCTTTCCTAAAGAATTCTATAATAGGTGAGAACGTCCTAGTATACATTTCAATATTAGTCTTTGTATCTTTTCAAAAGTGACTATAGACCCATATTTACGATAATGGTGTACATTCGAGAAATCTACTCCTCGATTTCTTCTCACAAAAGTTCAAAAACTATATTGTCTCAACTAAAATCACTATGGCCAGGTTAATTTTATACCATAATTGATCAAAGAAATCAACCACAGCCATATTAACATACCCAAAGTCATAAGAATACCACTGATCTGTAGATAGCCAATGCGAAGATATTTCTTTTTTTTTTCGGGTTTGGGCAATCATCCATCAATTCTTGTAGCTTATGTTATGATATACAATCACCCTGATCTTTTGGAACCACGTATGTCCTAATTTGAGCTTTAGATGCTTTAATGGCATTGGCTAACTATCTCTTCATTTTTAATGGATTAGACTCTTGATGTACACTCGTTTAGGAATGGTATGCTCAATATGCAACAAGGTAGTGTACTTCTTATACGTCCAGACCATATCTTCTTTATTGAAAGTGAAACATTGATACCTTGAATTCCAAAATATTACCATAGCTTAAAGCAATCCATCTCTATCTTAACCTAAACCAATAATGTTATATCTTTACGTTTGTGGGTGAACAAATCTTTCTTGGTACTATCCCATTGATTCCATATTGCCCATGGATTTATAAAGTCATTTTGTCATAACTCAATGTTGACTTGGACCTAAAATGGTAAGAAATACCTAACTTTTAGAGCATCCTCATGTTACTTTTGAATCTCTTCCAACCAATCCTTCATTATAAAGTACTTTTCTTCTATTAAGACCATATGTTCCCCTATATCAAATGACTCTCTGCATGGAGACTATCCCTTTTATACTAGTAGCCTTCAAATGCACTAATGATAAACCTAAAATTCATGCAAAACAAAAAAACAAGGCAACCAAAATCATGAATTGGTTACATAAAAAATAATTCAAATATTCCAAATGGTCCTAAAAATTTCAATCCTAGACTTTACAACTTTTTGGAATTGAAAGGACACATTATTTCAGTATTAGGGTACGTACTTATAACCAGACTTAAAAGACTAGCCCTATCAATACATGGTCCTAACTTAAGGCATTGATTCCCTTTATGACACTTTTCTCAAAATTAAGCTATCATAACGCTTCTAGTGTCTCATTAGCCATCAATTCGATAGTATAATGGTACATTTAAACATTTTGATATCATAACATACATGATGAAAAACTCTAAGGTGTCCTTTCACCTTAGCTTGGACTTTATGTTTTAGACACATTTTAGCCATCAACTTGATAGCCAAACGGAGAGTTATAATCAAATATAACTATAAACTCGTACTGGTGGGATGACAAAAATCCCCCAATGATAAAGTTATTCAACAATACTTAAAATCTAAGGCTAAAAGTGAGAGAAGGCTAGAAGCATTTCTGGATTGTATCTAAACTTCTAGTTCTTCTAGACTTTCGGGTATAATTAACTAAGTTTTGCTCCTATGGCTCATTTTATGCATGTTTAAGATGACCTCTAGCACATAGAGTCCCCAAATCATTCCCTTTACTGGTAAGGACATTTGAGGCATCTTGATCCTAAGCCCATCGCAAGTTTGATCGAACAGGTTAAATTCAGGTGAGAACATTACTTATTTTATATAGACAAATCATGAAAACAAAAGTATTGCACCATGAGGGCTTTGAACGATCATATGGATTGTTAATCATATAATCAGTTAATAATCCCATATATCCTAAAATAAGTCTTATATTTCTTTCTGCATGGTACTCAATAGAGAGTCTAAGGCATTTACTAGTGCAGTATATGCCAGGAAAGCTCTAAACTTGGATTTCACTTCATCATCTGAGATATATGTATCAATAATTTTACTTTTTTTTATAAGTAAGCACATCATTGGATTTTTTTTAAAGACAGCAACATGGCTAGTTCACATGACAATATCATAATAATCAATCAAACAAACAACCACAACAATAAATATCAAGGGGATTATAATTAAACATCAACTAAAATCAAGAAAAATCAAAGCTTGAATAAGGTGTGGCTGACTCTCTTATGTCCCCATTGGAGTCACCAAAAAGCTATTGTAATATATCAAGATACAAACCTCAATATATTAGAGCAGACAACACTTAGAATCATGGCGAGCATAAGTCAATTAGACAAATTGCTTATTTAAACCTTTCATACTGAAACACGAGAGTGACTGGGTTGGGAAGTCACCACTGATCTATTTTGGCTATAGGTATGAGCGGTCACTTATTAAAACAATTCAGTAAAGAGTTAAAAACTCTAAAGGAACAATTTTATGATCTGCATATACCAGAGATCTATAAAGTTGGGCTTGGGAGTCAGTATCGCCACAAGTAAGGACTTGATCCCTCTCGATATGCCTGATACTTGGTAACAACTAATCACACGTATCCAAATTTATTTTATCTCAGTTTTAATCATATGTGTTCAATCATAATCCCCTTTTTATTCATTAAATAAACAAATATTAACAAAAAAAAATGTATCCAGGAAGTCTTAATAAGACTAGCTTGAATTTATAATAGATTTAGAGCAAAAATAATTTAAAAAGGAAAAAAATTATAAAGACACTTAACTCCAAGAATACTCACTAATTGACTTTATTTTTAATATTTTTTTATCAATTTTGACTCCACTTAAAAGAAATTACAAAAATAGCAAACTTGGACTAAATAAAAGAAAATGACAATTTTGAAAAAAAATAAAAAATCAACCTTATTTATTCCAACTTGGAAAATTTAGAGTGAGTCACTAGCAACCTTTTATAGGACACACCTTGACCTATTGACACAATAAACATGACTTACGGAATTAATTTTGAGGTATCCAAATACCTTAGAATAGTGGACACTAAATTCGAAGGGAACCAAAATAGAAATAAATCCAACCTTTCTAGCTCTTAGGATTTATTTTACATTATTCCTGCAACAACAAATCACCAAACTATATTTTATGACTGCAAACTTCCAAATTTCAACCAAAAAATATTCAAAAAATACCTAAAAATCATTTTGGCTTTCATGTAAATTTTTTAGTTGGACACTACTGCATCGCACAGCAAGTCCGACCTACCTACTTTTTGAAATTTCTTCCCAGTTTGTCCGAAATACCCATAAACGAGCCATAAATGCTAGGAAAGCTTATTCATTTTATCTTTATCTAAAAATAAAAGAAAAATTCACAAAAATAATTATCCTCATGAAGAATAGTTCATAATACTAATCAAGCGCTGAAATAGAGTAATGCAAATAGCTCATGTTACGAGATTTTAGTGTATTCGTCTAACCATGAAATCGAACCGTTCAATAGCCTATGTCATAGCATAACCAATGAAGATTATGGGGAAAATACTAACAAAAATTAATAAGGCCTACAACATAATCAAAATTATCTTTTTATGGGACTGTTGTGTTAGACTGCAACAAAAGCTCTGACACGACTTCTGATCATAAAACCTTTTGTCACATTTTTAAAATACATTTCTAGACATTTTTAACATCCAAAAACAAGACCAAACATACTCTACAAATGTTATATCTAAGAAAACAACAAAAGCTTCTAAATACTAAGGCCTAGAAACATGTTTTACAACATTGGCGATATGCATCAAAGTCATGCGAATGTCTTCGATTCTATCACTTTTATTCATTATTATTTATTCTTAGCATGTGAATAGCATACCAATGCCATATACTTAAATGCTGAAACCAACATCCAAGGTAACACCAAACAATACAATTTGACTCACCTAAACTACACCTAATGACTTACATTAAGGCCTTCCAAGTTTAGACTCAAACAAGCATATCTAAACTCTTAAAAATATTTTTATTTTGCTCTAAACAAGTTTTAATTCAAGCTATTTCATTTAATGTCCTAAAGTTTCTCATTAAAGCGTTTGTTAAACAAAACCAAACTTTGATGCATCCATTAACTAAGTGAACCAAAGCTTGCCCTTGGGGGATTTTTTAAGAAAAAAGGTTTCTACATAAACTAATCATCCTAACATGCACTTAATCAAACTCATAAAATACTAATCTAAAGTCCTATCAACTAATCATCAATAAAACATATTATATCACCAAATATCAACATTGTTGAATGCTTCTAACCTAATTATGCTTATCTAAATGTTAATTTCTCACTAAATTCTCATCGATCAACAATCAAGTGCTAGAAAATAAGCTTGGATTCAATTCAGTCAACATGTTTAACACACAACAGTAGTAGGAGTTATAGTGGCATTTTATCACAGTGTTTGCTTAACAACACTACTTTATTTAATTTATAAAGATATTAGCGACATTTTAAATTCAAACTTCGTTATATAAATATTTTGTTGGCATTTATATAAGTATTATACAATCAAAACATGCTTTTCAACAATTAAGCTTAACAATTGAACAAGAAAGCTTTTAAATTAATTTAATTAAGCATAAATTTTAGCTTACCCAAGTTCAACTTAAATTAGTTCATCTAAGTTTCACCATATGTCAAGCCCACTCAAGTTCACCTAGAATCCACGATTGCTAAACTTAAAAGATGCTTCTCCAACTTGTTCAAACACTTCACCTAGCTAAAAAACTTATGATTTTATCATTCTTCTCTAAGTTTAAGCTCTAATCAACTAGGTTTTACTTTAAATTAGCTCATTCTATCTTAAATTAGCAATATCATGTGAAATTAAATCTATTAAGCTCATGATCAACCTAATATAAGCTAGATGAACCAAGCTCCTTCATCTTCATTATGTTCAAACACCTTATTAGGTTAAGAGCATGATTTCGTCATCTAAACTTCAAGATTTCAGCTCAATATCACCAAATCCCAGCTTAATTAAACTTAAATCACCATAATCTTAAGAAACTAGCTTGATTGAAACATGATCAAGATTTTTTCCTTTGTTTGAACCTAGATTTAATCTTCGAAACATGATTTCAATTTAAATTTCAACAATTAATCATGTAATCATGCCTAGAATAACAAGAAAACAAGTATCATAGCTTAAATCAAGATGTAAACACAAGATTATTAGGAAATAAGTTGGTCAAACACTAGGAAAGGCAAAATCATCATAGCCAACTCATCAATTAAACATAAAAGGCATGAATCAATAATCAAAATTATGCTAATTTACTTGAAATTAAAGAGAAAAGTTAGAGATTATACGTACTCCAAGCTTGCTTCCCTTCTAGAAATAATGAGAGCTTGAGACAAAAAAATTTCTAGAATTTCTAAAGCTTGTCAAGTGATTAAAAGTTATGAAATCATGGCTAATCACTCATATTTATAGGCCTCTATGTGGTTGATTTAAGCTTTAATCACCCTTGGGTGATCTTAGCTTAATCACTAACCATCAACTAATTTTAAGAGAAATTACGTTATTTTCATTAATGAAAGATGAACAAATTTATCACATTCTGCACATGTTGAATTTGGCTAAGCTTTATTCCTTCATTAGTCTTGTGCAACTTTTAATTCCATTCAATTGATAATGATTTGTCTATGTAAAAGAGCAATTGAATATTACTTCTTATTCAACCTTTTAATTTTACTTCTTGCAGTAAAATGTGTTTTAATGACTTTCTCTAAAAAGATCTAAATTTTTCTATCTTGAACTCCTTGGATTGAACTCAAGAAATCCCAGCTTTTTAAATTCTTAAGGTCTTTGCATGACTCAATCTTGATTACACCTTTTTGACCTAAAGTCCATGTTTAATGTCATTTTAATGTAGTCAATTTTAAAATCTAAGTTATCGAACTCTTATAATTTCAAAATACTAAAATAATTGACTTTGCTTATAGCTGATTTTGCCACTATTAAGCCTTAAACCTTAAACCTTTTAATTTAAACTTTTAAAACAAGTCTCTTTTTCACTTAAATGACTTTAGTAATCACTTTAATCACCTTAAAAGACATATATCAATCAACATTTAACATTTTTTGATTTTCGAGACTCAAGTCTCAATTTTTCAAAATCTAGCACCTATCCCCTAAATCAAACAATTAAGCTCAGATGCTTTATTACATTAAACTAAGTTCATCAGAATAAACCAAAACCTCAATTAGACCTATAACTTATCCAAAAAGATCCAAAACTAGAAAAATCTATTAACACTTAAGACTAAGAAAAAGTTAATTAGGGGCCCAGACAAAATATGGTGTTTATAAGTATTTTTTATAAAGTAACATATAGAGCTTAATTACAATCGATTACATTCGAAAATATCAGACATGATAACATTTCTTGATCACATGTACCATGAAATTCAAAAACTTTTGTTTGTGATCTTCACTTGGTATGATATCTCGCTTCAAAGACTACACTAGCTCAACCATGTCATTAACTTCTATCTAGCTACCTGAATTTGCTTGAAGAGATGGCGATGACACTTGTAGTGATTGAGGCATGCTTGGTCAGCGATCACCAACCATTCTTATTCTTGTTACTCCAGGGCTCTTACCGCCTTATCATTATAATCTTGGTGAGTTTGGAGAGAATGCTCAAGATTTTAAATCCTGAGTGTTAGAGTTCCATTCTTGACCTTATTTGCTTTAAAGTCTCGTACTTGAGCCTCTAGATATTCATTCCTCCTTTGATAGGTCAACATAAGAAGATGAACCTTAATAAGCTTTTCTCTATTGACTTTAGCATTTTCTTCTAACAATTTAGTTCTTTATCAAGGGCAGCAAATAACAAAATATACCTCACATTCAAGTAATGACTTACCAATGTGTTGATACTTATTTCTTCTTTAAAATGCCACATAGTTTTTTTTTTCAAATCCTCAAGACCTTTTTTTAACACAATCTCTCTTTGACAACTTGGTTCATCTCATCCCGAAAGTAGATGTCCATCTTTAGTTGACTATTTTGAGGAGTTTAACCTCGAGAAGGAAACTCAGCTACTCAAATTCGAGTTGACCCATCAGTGGATAGTGATAAGGCATCATTTGATATAGTAAATCCTCAGCTCTTTATGTTTCAAAGTTGTGTCATTTCCTCTCCAATGCCACCCCATATAGTGAACTTGTCTCTAAACAAGGAAAGTTGATTGAAATTTTCATTTGTATTTAGCTTTACCATAGTCAAAGTCCTAGGGCTTGAGGTTTGCATAAAAGGAATGAACTGCCAGCATTGGAACTATCAGAGAACCAAGAAAGGTATATAACTGGTATTTCTCCATGCTTCTATAAATAGCACACAACTGTAGTCCTCACACCTCTGCATAATTGATTGCAGAAGGATTCATGAGGCTTTCCACATAACCCATTCTTTTTTTAAAATTTCAAAGCTTTTTGACATTTTGTTCTTTAAACTTATCTTGAGACCATTCTTTCTTTAGAATCTTGGTGAAAAAACTGAAGTCAAGTAGAAAATTATATAGTATCTTTTTATGTTAGACCCAAAGGTGACTGAAAAGCTAAATTTAAAAGAGCAAAGTGCATTTGACAAATCAACCTATTCCTTCTTATTTGCAAAGACAAAAGTCTCGGATGGTTTTAGTGATGATAATGGGTGTAGGATTGATGTTGCAACATATTCTAGGAAACAAATCTAATTCAATTGGCTCCACATAGCCTAAGGTTTGTAGGAATATGACTCCCATATACCACTAAATCATAGATGTTTTAAATCTTCTTTGAATTAGTAAGATTTGCAATGACTTCTTTTAGACTTATCCAAGAGATGCACTTGCTAGTCCTTTTTATCTTAATATTATTATTGACCCATGACTCTAAAGCTCTGAGAATATGCACTAAACTTCTCTTGACTAGTAAAGGTTTTAGTGCTTTGCAGTAGACCTTATAGGATTTAGACCCTTTTAATGAGTCATTGGCAGTGGGGACCATATCTTTTTAATTAAAGGTGCAAAACTAGTTGTTAAATTCCAAAATTATGATGCTATTTACAACAAAACAAAATCCACCTAGACCTAGAGTAAGAGGGCTATGTCCCCATATCTTTTCATAAATAACTCTCTATCACTATCGCTCTAACTAGCCCATATGTGTTTCAGATTATGCCAATGATTCTACTAGTACCCTATCTTGACTGTTGTGTCTTTGAGACAAAACTAGGCTTAAAGATATCCCTATTTTTGCATTATCGACCCTTTGACATGCTTTGACTTCCTTAAAAGATTAGAGAACAAAAGTAAATTGTTGTTCCATGACAGACACACCGTACTGAATGTTAAACCTTAACCAATTGTCCTAGAATGATGATTATGATTGAATGATGCATGAAACATAAAAAATAGAACAATATATTAACGACAACATGAAACTATATAGTCAAGAATAACAAATAAATGAATAGAAATGAAAATAAGTCATAAAAAATAGCAATAGGCATTATAATGTTTTGGGGTAAACATGACAATTGCAAATATCATGATAAGCTAGGTATACAAAGATAGCATAATGACATGTTTAGGTTAAAATTACCCTTAGTTAGGTGATATGGTACCTCATCAGAAAAGTTAATGACCTAAATGATGGCATCTATATGCCATAACTTAGTATTTGACATGCGTTAAACCATCGGTTAAACAACATAATGGTTTACTGAGTGATAGTTTTACTATTATTAACATAGTATGATACCTATTGGGGATAAAACTAACTGGCTAGATATTTGTTCATCGTAATCTAAAGGTATGTATATATCAAGCCATCATTCAAACAACATGATGATTTATTCAGGTTGGATATGACCTTCTTCAGGATGATGTAGTTGCCTTGCAAGTGACGACATTCATTTGCCTTCATTCACTTAATGATAGAAGTTAATCATCAATCGAATAGCATAATGGCATGTCTTAACAAAAAATGGCAAATGTGGGTGACAATATTTGTTCACTATCACTTATGTAACTATGGCATGCAAGAGTAATGGAAAAAAGTGTTTCCCCAAGTATTCTTATTCTTCAAATCATTCTAGCAATATTCCTGTATGGTTTTACATGTTTTAGCTTGTAGGGCTTACTATATTAGGAGGCATCCCGATCTTAGGCCCATTGTTGGGTTGGAAGAATGGGTTTAATCCAATGGATGCATTTCCCTATGCAAATGTGAAAGTTTACATACGAGAAACATAGATAACTTACACCCTATAAGTTTTTGTTACGCTTTTATAGAGGATCACTCATAAAGGCTGATAGCTCACTTCCTCCTAATATTTGGGACCTTAATCCCACCATGGAGTTTGGCGAGAATCTAATGCAAATGCATGAGCACAGTGTGTGTTGAGGAAACAATCAAACTTTTTGTTTACCTCTTATTACCAAACTTATCGATTCGATATTTATTTGGGAACAAGACAGTCTTTGACAATCATAAGATAAAAATCATGAAAATTAAAAGATTACTAGAAGAAAAATTAAAGAGGATTATAATTAAATAATGATTAAAACTAAAAAAACCAAGAACCAAGTTGCATGACTAGTTGTAGGCCTAACTCTCTAAATTAGTCCCTAACAGAGTTGCCAAGCTATCAACAACATACCTCTTTTTTTGCGAAGGAAGTGCGGTAACAACTTAAAAAATATTTTTTTAATTACCAAGTCTTTTTTTGATTAAAACTCTTCTTTTTTGATGTGACAAGAGCAAGAAAGTACTGATTCTCTACTCTTGATCATGAAAGGGGTGAAAGGGAAGATTCGAGCTCATGTATATTGATATAAACATAAAAATTCAATTAGAATTAAACTTATGCAGCAAAATTAAACAAAGAAGTACTCAAATTTCCACAAGACCTTAGGAAAAGATGTACATGTGATTAGGTAGCAATTTTAAAATACAAATTTGATAGAAATCATACCTACTTAGAGACTCGTAACTCTAGGCATGTCAATCCCTACATGAATGCACCATGAGTTGAGTACTACGATCTCTGCTTGAGACCATAAGCAACACAAGCATCCTGCCTCTAATAATGATCCACACAAATGCTTATTTAAGCCTTCCTGAGGTTTGGCGATTTTTTGGTGCTAGCCAGAAGGCTTCTCAAGCCCTAACCAAAAGATATATAGCCAAAAAGTTTAGATATGAAGTGATTCAAGAACAATTCCCATGCCTATTGTACTAAAAAAGAGAAAAACAACTCCACAGGTGTAGACACTCAATTTAGTCCAAACCATTATACAAGACATCTGAAGTCATTATCCTAGGCATCCTTAGATTTATTCGAAGGAGCATGGCTTAGTTTTCTATCATATCCAACAAGGGTAAAGTATTCAAAGAGCATATGCAAGTCACATTGGTGCTTAGGTATTGATACGAAGCTTTCTTGTCACCAAAAATTTAAATTTTTATATGTATTATTGATACAAAAGGGTTTGGTATGATACTTAGCATGTTTGTATCAATATAGACCTTGATAGTATCTAAAATCATGATTTTTAGTGAAATGCATTGATACACAAGCAAAAGTTTCAATACAAACCTTTATAGTGTTGACATGGGTCTCCAAGTCTCAAAACTGGAAAGATTTTTTTGTTCTTGGTATCGATACATACTACATTGTATCCATACTTGTGGGCAAAAGCTGCCTTGTGTATCTATGCAAAATGTTTCATATTGATACATAAAGGCATTTTTGCCCAATTCAAGTTATTTTAAAACCTTTGCAGCGTTGATCTAAAAATCTGACTTAAACATGTTTCTTGCACCAAAAATCATCAAAACTTATACCAGGCCTCAGTTTTGGACTTGTGATTAGATTTTAGCAAATTTTTTAAGCCTAAATAGCCAAATCAAGAGACATTTTATGACACTCTGCAAGTTGCTAAAGGGTAAAACTAATTTTTCATAATGCTCACTGCAAAAAATGGTCTTAATCCACTATTTTTGCTAAGCAAACAATGAGTTTGAAGAAATAGTACATTGTCCCTGCAGGAGGTACATGCACTAAGACCCCGTAATATCCTTCCTTTTTACATTTTTTGTCTTTATATTCACATGGCTATATATGTCAACTTTGGCTCAGCTATGAAAAATCTCTATAGAACAATCTCTGCAGAAATAAAACCCTACACACTACCATACACATGCACACACATATTCTCAACATAAAACATTCACTTTCATACTCTCAACATTCCTTAGCCACCAAAATAACCAAAAACCCTCTTCTATTCCCTGTAGCTCTTTAAAACCACAACTAAAAACCATTCCAAAACCATCTTTTCCACTCATTCTCCCTCTCAAAAGTCTCCTTCATCAACACCATGACTAAAAAACTTTTTTTTCATATTGTCTTACTGGTCAACATCAAAAAAGGGAAGAACATGAGTCCAAAGTTGCTGCTTAAAGAAAAAGGCTAGAGTTTAAATCTTTTAATATATTTTCCCCTTATTCTCTTGTTTTTCTTATTTTTAGCATGTGTGCCATCCCAGTGGCCTTTTTTATGTTAACATGACCATTCTAAGATTCTTATGGTTATTATGGCCTTAGTTGTGGTAGTCTTAGGATTTTGATGATCTTCTTGATGCCTTGATGTTGCTTAGATGGTTACACATGCCATGTTTTTTTACCAACACAATAGTCCTTGTTCATGCATTTCTTGTCATGTTTCATCCACCCTCACATGTTTAATTCATACTCGAATGTTCACCCCAACATATCTTAAGCATATTCATGCATGTTTTTACATTTGGGTAGACTTCATGGAACAAAATCATCATCTTGAAAATTCCAGCATGCTTCTCCTTGTTTAAATATGTTCATATCATTTTTCATAGCACAATTTTTGATATCATTCATGAAGTTAATATGTCTATGTATCCTTCATACTCATTTCCTTGCATTTTTGCCATTTTTTCTCGCCAAAATGTCATCTTTTTGTTTAAATATGTCACCTATGCTCATCTTCATGCATGTCATGTTTTGTTCATAGCATGTTCATCAAAATGTTTGTCAGTTTTAAAGAACCCCTAAGATAAATTTATGCTACCTTTAATAAATGAAGTAACATGGATTTAATGTTTTCACAAAATTGCTCCTCCAATCTTGGGGATAAATTAAACTTTGTAGGTCCAAATTCATTAAATGAACTCTAGAATATTATTTTTCAAAATAAAAATGCCCATTTTATTTGCTAGAAATATTAAACCTTGATCTTGAGTTTAGCCTCTTTATTGGTGGCATAGTCACGGGTTGTTTCATTGTCCCAAACTACTCCGAGATTATGAAATGAATTTGTCACACCTATTCCACACTTTCTTTTCTATCACAAATGTTCAAAAGTCTATGCTTATGTTTAGTACTAAAAAAATGAAAATACCGAAAACTCCCTTGCTTTTGCTTTGACAACACTGTGCCTGCCAGTTAAAAAAAAATTTTTGAACCCAAACATAATTTTCTAGGATTTTTGATTTTTTTCCTTGAAAAAACATTGAATTAGCTTTATAAAAATGTCTTATTTGCTCCTGGATCATTCTGGATGAGGAACTTATGATTTTTTGAACCTTTGCCATCTAAAACCCTAGAACTAGTAAGCTATATTCTGTTTGGGCTATTTCGGCCGTGCGAATGATTTTTCTAAATTTTTTAAACATTTTTAGAAAGTTTATGAAATTCTCTTTTTGAAAAGGTAATGATCTAATTTAATGGTATCGAATGAGTTCGGGATAGTTTACCAGAGTCCATTATGCTCTTTCCCTTGCAGAGTTGCCAATGTCAAAACAAACCTAATTTTGAAAATTAATTCCACATAGAAAGTGATTTTTCTATGATTTTTGGAATATTTTTATATTAATCCTCATCGAATGACCTTTTCATCGGTATTTCATTTACCCCCTAAAGCTTTCAAAAAAAACTAAAATAAATTTAATAAGGGAGATAACATGATCTTGTCCTTATTTTTGGAATTAAAATTAACCCAATTTTGTGAACGACCTTTATCGAGAAGTTTGAACTGCTTGAAGTGCTCATTAACTCCCCATGGAGTCATATACTACGACATAAGCCTCTCGATTTCTATTTTTAAATACTTTTTCAACGTAAAATATTCCTTTTCTCTATAAATATCAAAATTTTCATTAATGGGATACTCTAACCTCACTACTTCGAGGGATACTTTAACCTCGCTTTTCATTCATAACTTGAAATTTTTCTATTGTAGATTTTTTTTAGATTTTTAATCAAAACCTTTTTTAAACATAAAATTTTCACCTTTAGAGATACTCTAACCTTTCTTTCTTAGGGGATACTCCAACCCCACTTTTTGAGGGGACACTTTAACCTTGTTCTTTGAGGGAATACTCTAACCTTGCTTTTCATTTTAAATTTGAATTTTCTCTTTCCTAAATCTTCCCTGGTCTTTTAATCAAAACCTTCTTTTAAACACATCCCAAATCATCATCATTGGGGATATTCCAACCTTGCCTTCCAATAGGGTACTCTAACCTTGCTTTTCAAATTTCACCTGAAATCCAAATTCTCTTTCCTGGATATCCTCGAGTTTACTAATCAAAACCTCTTTTTTCTATCTTTTAAATTGCCATCGAATCCAAACATGTCTCAAAATTGTCATTCTGGTTATTCCTCAACAATTAAAGATAATTATGAGATATATTTTTGTCGTCCTTCTTCTTATGCTTTTTTTTATGTTTACTTGTATACAATGTCATTATATTCTTTTTTATTTTGCTAACATGTTTTCTTTTGTAATAACCATCATATATTTATATCTTAAAATTGTTTTAAAAAACTACAAGGTAATGTTTCATGCCGATATCTCTCTAATGCCTGACACAAAATATTTGAATTTTCAAAATGTAATTCGAAAAGTATTTTCATTAAAAATCCTTATGTTCCCTGCACCTCGGGGGTGCATAGGTGATCTAAATTTTCTTTCAAAACCCGAATCTATAATTTTCACAAAAATTCATGCAATAAAAGGGATTATATAAGAATAAAGATTAAATAGAATTGATTAAACTAAAATCAAAGTAAGATATGGTTAGCGACTACCAATTTTAGGCGTAGTAGGGGTGCTAATCCTTCCCTATGCATGATCAACTCCTGAACCCAATTAATGAATCTCTAGACTTTGTAGGCCTTTTAATCATTGTTTCAAGTATTGTAACTCCGAATATTATTTTCAGTAGGCATTTGATCATGCCTAGCCTGAAATGATCGATGATGACTCTAAATTTACGGTCATCTCACAATAGCCATCCGAGACTAGTTAGATAAGTGATTCACCCGATAGTCTTTCTTCTTTTCATATTACTATGCCTATTTCAGATCTTGATAAAGGGATAACCCAAAGGCTCTAACTGACATAACCACCTAATTTTTAGGTCATGCATATTCCCTTCAGATTCCAACGAGTGGTACATAGCGATAATATGGAGTAGTAATTTTTCACAGATGTAGGCAAACGAATCTAAAAATTCTAATTTTGATTCTAATTAGTTCCTTTAGGATAAAAAAACTAATTTTTTATCTTTTGTTACAATTAAAAAAACTTTATGATCATCTAGGATGTAAATTTGCACAATCAAGCTTAAGAAAGTAATGATTTTGGGATTTGCCCAATTTCAAAACTTTTTTGAAAAATTAATCTCTTAATGCTAAAAGAAATATTTTTCTAATTTTGTTGAGTCAAAAACGATTTAAGAACACTTAAAAAATCTATGAAAATACAGATAGAGCTCAGGAAGCATAAATTTTGTGCCAAACCTTTAAAAAAGACTAAGGTTGGTGCCTAGGGTTTCTTTGATGCTTCTAATCAGCTAAAAACCCTTAATAATGTACTTAAATACGCCTTAGGCTAGGTTAGGCATGACTAATGGGTCAATTGAGCCCATTATCCAACATACCAAAAAGTGGCCCAACTTTAGAGTGTTTCTTAGAGCTTTATTAGAACTATTTTAATTAGCTTGACCAACATTGGGCCCAAATAGTAACTTATTAATATTTTAGCTGAATACCAATCTAAAGAATGGCTATTCCATGCAGCAAGCTTATTAGCAAGGCTAACGTGAAGTAATTCACAACTAAATGCTCTTAACTTCCTAATTAGGGCTTTTAGCCTAACCAGTTAATTTACATGTTAGATAATTTAATTCATAATTAAAATTTCTAACCCAAGTAAAATAATTTTACTTCATGTAGATGTTATTAAAGAAATAATTAAATAATTATCAAATAATTATTTGATTTTCCAAACATAATTATTTGGCTTTACTTATTAATATCCCTAAGACCATATTAACAAATAGATATTAGCTTGATAAGACATTCTTATCTTTATTGCCATATTAAGACATCTCTAATTAGATTTCATAAATCTAATTTATGTCTTAAATTATTCTTAATTGAACTTAATTAGTTAAGTACTCTCATTATACCTTTTATTTAATTAAGTTGTACTTAATTAATCAATAAATCATCTTATTGCGTATGACCCATTAGGCTTTCATCATAATGGCAATAAATATAATTACCCAATTAAGTGTATTTATATTTATAGAATAAAATCGACCTCTAGCAAGGCATCATGGCCACACGATATGCAGGAAGAGTTAATATAACCTTTTAAAAAACCTTTCTGTAACCTCTTAGTATGCTTTGGTCCTTTCACTAGATATCCCGAAAAGGGCATGAGCATGGTGCAATGTCTACACATGCATCAATCCATATAGTTCTTACAACTTTCATTAACCTCATGAATTTAGAGACATAATTTCTCCTAAATTCATCATGTATTAGCTAATGACTTTATCGAGTTAACCAAAGCCAAAAACATATGAGACATATCTTTAATGTCACTTTAGGAGGAAAATCTTCTCTAGATCACTCATTCATCCACCATATGATTTATGTTATACCTAACATACCCTACTTTAAGTATCCATCCATTGTGGACTTGTTTTAGGTAAAGCAAAGTATGACACTTCTTGTACAAGATGATCTAGTATCACAAGTTTGATAACTAATATATAGGACTGGCTCATAAGAACATATTCCATAGACACTTAAGTGACTTATACTAAATGAAGTTCTCATACAGGCCCATGCTCACTGAACTTGTTTGACGAAATAAACAGTCATATACTATCCTCAAGTATCTTTATACTTCAAGTTCTATGAGATCAAAGAGTTACAGGCATCGAATGCGTAGAGGCTTAGTATATGCTAGTCTTTGTACATTGTCAATGCCTCTATCTTAATAATACAATAACTAGGAACATTTCTGAGAAACATGGCTTTGATGCATAAAGATCTCATCATCGTAACTTATCACTAACTTTGCACGCCATTGTGTTTCATGGGGTTCATCTAAGTAGTGTTTGCATCATTGTCAATCATGAATTGACATAAAGGAAAACCTTGAATCATTTACATAAGGGACTGGTTTGCATTATTGACTATTATATGCCTCATCTAATTCAATTGGCTCTAAGACATATACCAATTTAGGGACCATCAGACAAATCACTCATCCAGTAGGTCTAGGATGGCCACCATGAAGTGGCTAATAGTTGGAGTCGTCATTGATCATTTGGGCTTATAGACACCTAATTTCATCTAAGCCTTTTTTTTCTGACCATGTAAGATATCCAAGACCAAGAGTCAGGTGATCATCTTAGTAAGGGTTGACCTCCTCCATGAGGATTAGGCCTTTTCGATACTTATTTGGTCATATCTAGATGACTGCTCACATATGCAATCGAATAATTGTCATTTAAAGGGTCATAGATAATAAATCTCAAATAAAAAAGATAAGTATTAAGGGGAAAAACTAGCTTTTAAATACCTTTTATAGAATTTTGAAAATTTATTTTGGATATGATGCAAAGATTAAATTCTCAATTTTTAGACATTTTTTAAGATTTTTATGAATCGTATATTTTTACAGATGCCCATGTAGTATTTATATTGATACTCACTCTTAAAAATCCAAAATGTTCATGACAAAATCAATATTGACATTTTGTACCATGAGGTGTCAAGATGTTAGATTTATTAATTAATTCCAACTGTTTTCACAGTACTGCAAGTTTTTGGCTAGTGAAAATTTTTGGTAAAAATCATCTTGGGTTTTGAATTTTTATTTCCACCGATTAATATTTTCACAAAGTGTTGAATTGGCTCATTTTTCTAAATTTAAGTTTATGTTTGGAATTTTCTTGTTCCCCAAACTGTAAAATCTTTCAATACATTTTATGAATTAATAAAAATTTAGTTTTTTCAAATTCAAATTCATTTTATAAATTTTTTATTTTTTTCAAATATAGATTTTCCTCTATAAGGATTTTTCTCATTAATTTTTTTTTCACACACAAAAATTCCTTAATTTATTTACAAAAGCTTATTTGGATTTTCCAACAAGCCCATCAAGCTTATTCTAATTTTTCGAAAAAACCCACTAACCTTATTCTTTTTTTTACCTTTTTTTTTAGTTTATTTACACATCATTTATTTTGTTTTAAAAATCTTTGTATGGATTTTTAGTTGGAATTCTTATAGGATTAAATTTTTAAATTTGATTAGTCACACATGGAATGTTATTTCTTTTCTTGAATACATGAATTTTAATTAAATTTTTATTTGTTACAATTTAATCCTTCCAATTCAATTTTTCATGGAATTTTTAATTAGGTTTTCTTGCACCTTGATTTTATTTATTTTTTTACTTTTAAGATTTCTTTTATGCATGCAAATTTATAATTTTATTGTGTTTTCACATAATTCATTTTTATTTTTTAATTTGGTTACATAAATATTAATTTGGTTGAAATTGAATTCATTTCCATGTGACTTAGTTTTATCCTAATTATTGCATAAAGTTGGGCAAGTGATCATCATGAAGTCTAGATGACAAGCTTACAAGCTAAATGACTAATGCATGAGGGATTATTATAAAAAGCAAAAGAAATTATGGTCAAGCATTAAATAAATCTCACCTACCAAGCAACCTAAAACCAACCAGAAATTCAAAAAAAAATTAATTGAATTTTGGCTTAGGGAGGATTTTCCCTCTCTTGGCCAAAATCTCCCCTTAAATAGGAGGTGGATGTTTCATTTTGTTTTTTTAATGTTTCTTTAATTTTCTAGGGAAAAAAATATTTTTTCTCTTAAGTTTTTAAACTTTTTGTTAATTTTTCAAGCTTTTAAGGTATTTTGCATACAAAATTTCCTTTTTCATTGTGCTCATCTTGTTTATTTTATTCTATTTTCTTTCTTTTAGTTTATCACTTGTGCTCATGGATTAGTAATCCATGTTTAAAGTCCAAGTGTGAAAGCTATGAACCATTTTTTAGTAGATTATTTGCTCATATTTTCTTTGATAATGACTTGGTTGTGATCAAGTCTATATTTTTGTGAAAAAATTTTTTATCTTAGTATTTAGACATGTTCATGTTATTTTTGTTCTATTTTCCTTCACATTTACATGTGGATTTCTCGTAAATCATGTTTATACTTCATGATTCCTAATGACTTGAGTTTTGTAGTAGCTAGGGTGGATGATTATGTTGTCATGCGTGCAGCAATGTTGAAAGAAAAGATATTCTTATGCATTTCTGGTTATAGCTAAATGTAAGAAAGGCCTTTGGGTTCTTTAAAATATTTTTCCCAAAACTTGTAAGGCTTTGCATAGGTACTTCTAAGCCTTGGCCAAACCATATAAAGATTATTTGGTGAAGTTTTGTGTTTTGAGACCTTTTAGCAATTTTTGAAAGTATAAGAGCTTGATTGCAAAATCAAAAAAAAAAAAAATTCTTGTGGGCCTTTTTTAGCTTGGCCAAATACTAAAAGGACCCTTTAGAGGTGTTTTTCATTTTTTTAACTTGATTGGGTGCATTTCTACCATTTTCAGCCTTTGAAGGGTCCTTTTATAATTTTAAAAATTTAGGGGCCTTTTTGCAAAATTAAAAAATTTTCTAGGGCTAAGATATTTGGGCAAATACTATAGACCTCATTAAAAATATTTTTCATGCATTTTGATTTTATTTAGTAATTATTTCTCGTATATTAAATCATTTAAAGGCTAAATTGTAATTTTGAAAAATTTAGTGACATTTAGTGAAGTCTTGCATTTTAGGACTAATTAGGTCATTACTAATATTAATTTAGCCAGGCATTTTGAATAGTTTAGGAACATTTCATGCATTTTAACAATTTTGGAGGTCAAAGTGTAATTTCGAGAAATTTAAGGACTTATTAGCAATTTTTGCATTTTAGGCCATATTTGCCATCAAGGTTTTCCATGTAGGGTGCAATTGTCATTTTGCATTATTAAGTCCTATAAGATTGCAAGGATACTTTAACATCGAAGGTATACTTTTAGGACATTTTAGTAATTTGCCTTAAAACTAAGTCTTTTAGGGTTACTGGGATACTTTCATGTTGAAGGCTTCACTTCATGATGTCATTGTGTACTTTAGGGTTATTTGGATACTTTCATGTTGAAGATATACCTTAGAGGTATTTTAGTAATTTATCTTAAAGCCAAGTCTTTTAGGGTTACTGAGATACTTTTATATTAAAGGTGCACTTTGGGGAATATAGTGGTCTCTTTTACCAAATCAAAGTATTTCAAGTCTAGTTTTGTCTTTTTTGTCAAATTAGGTCTTAGGACAAGTTTTATTGTTCTTTATAAAATCAGACCTTTTTAAAAATCAAGGCAATGTCTCCAAGTTAAAATAATACTTGGAATGTCTCTTAGCATATGGGAAGGGTTTTACAGATTATTTTAATAGCAAGATATCTTTCTCAAAAAGTATGAAATCAAGATTTTTCAAATTTCATTACACAAAAATTCATGTTCCTTCGGTTTCATCTGGCTGGGTATAAATAACATTTTTATTTTGAAAAATATTTGAAAACCTGATTTTCTTAAATGAAATAATAAATTTAGCTTAGAAAAATTTTGAAATATATGAATTATAATTAAATATCGGATATTGAAACCAAATAAAGAATAAGATTTAAATTAACATGTAATTAAAAGGTATCGATTTTTAGGCACATGACATGGATCGATCTTCATTCTTGATTATAACCAACTCTGAACCCTTTAACTTGATCTCTGGTATGAACACAGACATTGTGGTTTATTTTTAAAGGTTTCGTGGCCCTTAAAATATGAACTCTTGTAGATGACAATCTTGCCTAGTTAAAATAGATTATGGCGACTCCAAGACAAATGGCCATTTCATGATGACTATTTAATGTTGAGTCAAGTAAGTGATTCAGTTCGATGACTCGATCCTCGAGCACAAAAAAATAAAAAAAAATATAGAAATGAGGGATTCACCTATTTTTAAGTTTGATAGGTCAAAATTCATGCCCTGACCATGTTGCGATAGCTTATCGACTCCACTGGGGATTATTTAGTGAGTAAAAACTAAAACTAATTACATGTTAAATAAATTTTGGACAAATTCAATTTTAATTGGTGTCTATTCAAATTCTTGATATTACAAAAATATTTCTTTTTTATTTTTTGATTTATAAAGAAATTGTAATATATCTAGGGCATTTTTTACTAAAAATTTGTGTTTTTCATGTTTTATGGGGGTATAGGCTAGAGGGTTTATATTTTAATGTATGATAGTAAAAATGTTTGTTCGTTCCTTTGCACACACTATTGATGTGCATTTCATGACATAAGGCTTTGTTCATTGGGGCCAAACTAGTTTGGAAGAGATGAAGTAGCTATACTTTCTTAAGGTTGTCCTCCATATAGGCTAAGTGAAAAACTATCAGGTGTAAAGCAACTACACGTTCGGGGGGCATTAACCTTGTACAAGGTTGGAAATACTCCTACTCATATCAAACCTATTCCATCGATACCTGCAATAGGTAAGGATCACGGTGTCTTATTTATTCTATTCAAACTCGAGGAATGATTTGGGAACCTATTTAGAAGTCAAAACTAGAACCTCATATAATGAGCCTTAGGACCCTGCCAAGGTAGAGCCATACCCATTGTTAAAAGTTATTGAAATTTAGGACACACGAAGGAAATTTCCAACCTACTATTTAAAATTTTTTTTATTTCTTGTTTGTTTGTCTTCATCCTATTTTATTATCTAATGTCTTGTGCATATATGTTCATTTTTTACTTGGTTTTATGTGATTTATTTTCATAATGGGATTACTAACTCATTTTGGTTTCCTTTTGTTTTCATGCATCATTCGTATTTAGGAAGTTTACTTTAAAATCTATGAACCAATTGGATTAATTCTCCAGCACAAATGGCAGAACCTATATAGATATTCTACAATGAATATTAAGAGGTTTATCTATATTCAAAAAATGAAAAAATGAACTGTGGGTATTGTATATTGAGAGACTTTCTTTTGACGTTGCCTAAAATGGCCTACTTAGATTTGTAGCAAAATGATTTAACTAATTTAATTAATATAAAGAATCATTGGCCGAATCATAAAAAAGTCAGTTCACTTAAAGTTATATCCATGTAGCCCTTTTTGCTTTCGGTGCAAGTAAAAGAGTCCATGAAGCCATCATAGAGTTTTAGGATCCCTCCTATAGATGCTTTACTTTCAAAAGAGGATTTGACGTTGACAATAACAGAATATTAAGCTTTGCTAAGGATAGAGATCGTAAAATTAGGATGGCTATGCTGCAAAGAGCGTTAGCCATTTAGGTGTAATAAAAGTTAGGCCAAGATTATAGATGAGAAACAACCATCGAAAAACTTGGATATCCAAAAGAAAAGGAATAGTGATGCCATTCCACAAGAATTCTTACAATGGTTAATCAGAAAGCATCCAAATCATAAATATTGATAGACGGGCTAGTCCTGTTCTCGAGAATGATAGGGTATGTCACAACAACGATGTTTGACATCTTTCATTGCCTAAGTAAAGTTGTTCATTTGGTATTAATTATTCTTGCTAAAACAATTAGATCTTAAAATTAGCATTGAAAAGAAGGTGATAGAAAATTCCATAGGTGCTTATAGTTATTGTATATATAGGCTAAAAGCCACTTTTAGGGAGAAAAAAAGAAAACAATCAAGTCGTATTTCATTGGTTGGTTTTTCTCTAAAAACTCCTAGCAAAAGATGGCTCTACCCCGCGATCGAGGATCAATAGCTCCTAGCTCCTTATGTTCTGATAGCAAAGGATGTAACTTGGATGGTGCCATGGTTTGTGCCCAAGGCCATTCTTTTACCAATGCAGTGATAAGAATTTTGTCCTATTGATAAGGCTGTTTAGACATCTAATTTCGTACATTACCTTTTTTCTCATAGTCTTAAATATCCGAGAATGAGAATCTAGTGGCCACTATGGTAGAGGGCGAACTGTTCCAAGTAAATTACGCATTTTCAAGACTAATTTAATCACACCTACATGGTTACAAGTACATGTGATAGAAAAAATGCCATTTGAAAAGCTAATCTCGAATAGAAGGACGAATATTCAAAAAAAAAATTTGGTTTTTCAATATTTTTTTTGTCAAGTTTTGGAAATTCATTTGGATGGATGATCATGATCAAAATTTTCAATTTTAGGAATTTTTCAAGAATTTTTTCGTAAAAGTTGGGAAGTTAATTGCCATATATTTTACCAATATCCGCACTGTATCTATGCTGATACTCACTCCAAAAAATCTAAAATATTTAAGGAGAAATTTATATTGGCATTTTTACCATGAGGCATCAAGTTATGAATTTTGGGACTTAAATTTGAATTATTCATAATACTGCAAGTGTCATGTTCGTAAAATTTTTCCTAGTAAAAGTTATCTCAGATTTCAAGTTTTCATCTTCATTATTTGTATAAATTAATATTTTGATTAAAATATTAGATAAAATTCATTTTTATGAATTTAGACATATTTTTGTAATTTTCTTATTTCCAAGATACGAAATTTTCCACTTTGTAAATTTTTTTCAGTAGGATTTTTTTGAATTTGTAATTTTTAAAATTCTTTAAATGTTTTCATTAAATTCATCGTAAATTAGTTTTTAAAAATTTAACTTATTTTATAAGTTTTACATTTTTTAAAATAACAATTTTCTTTCAAAAGGGTTTTGCTTGTAAAATTTTACAAGTTTAAAAGTTTAATTATCTTTTCTTTACACATAAAAATTTTTCAAAATTCATTTTAGAATTCAACACTTAGGATTTTTATAAGAAGTTTTTTTTTATTTTTTTTTATTTTTTAATTTTAGTTTGGGCCAAATTTCCTTAATGTGCTTAAAACTAGTAAATTTTGCTATTAGGCCCAATAAATTCATTTCATTCTTAACAAGCCCGCCAAGATTTTAGAAGCCCATTTTGTTTCATCAAGCCCAATGTTCATATGGAATTCTCCAATAAGCCCATTTGAATAATTTAGGCCCAAATTAATTTTCTAGCAAAACCTATTTATTTATTTTCTTGTTAATTCATTAAAGCCTAATTTTTTTTAAATTTTCAATTAGGCCTGCTACTTGATTAAATTACTAATTGAATATTATCAGACAAAATTTTACTATTTGACTATATAATTTTTAATTTCTTACAATTTAATCCTTCTAATTCATTTTTTATGGTATTCTTAATCAAGATTTTTTTTAAGCTTATCATCATCATCGTGGAGTCTAAGCCTTAGGTGACGACTAATATATGTAACTCATACTAAAAGACCAAATTAATTAATTTAAACTTATCATGCCAACTAATTTTCAACATGATTTATTAAATAAATGGAAAAATATTTTTGAATTAGGGGGAGAATTGTTTAAAGAATAGCTAATTGGCTTTTGGAAGAAAAACACTAAAAAAGCACACCAAAATTTTTCTCAATTAATAAGCTTTGAAGTAATTTTCTTTATAAAATCTTTGATTTTTTTGATTTCATTCAATTCTCTTCCTTTTATTGAGGCAAAATTCATGTTTTAGCTCATGGGTTTTAATCCTTGTTGAAAGGCTAAGCTTGATGGCTATGAACTATCTTTTTTTATTTGTTTGTTTTGGCATATTTTTCTTGGTAATAGTGTAATTTTGCTTATGAAATTTGCTAGTGTTGACGTGATATTGATTTTTGTGCTATAATGTTTAATTTATCATGCATATATTATCATACTGATGTTATTTTCTTTAGTATTTTCTTGTTAATATGTTAGAAAAATATTTTTATATCTTTATTTTTGATGATTTCTTACATGATAATGTTGATTTGTGCTTGATAAAGCCATAATATATGATTATTGAATTGAAAAAATTTTGTTTGGCGGATTACTTGATGTTGGCCAAATTTAAATATATGTGTGTATGATAATTTTTTTTTTATTTTTGTGGCTATTTCATAAATATTAAAAGTTTAGGGACTAAGTTGTAGATAAAAATAATTTTTTGAACATTCCATACTTGGTCGAATGGTTCATATACATTTATGAATGTATTTTACAGGCATTTTATTTTGTGTAAATACATTTTTAGATTTTTTGGGTCTTTTTATAATTCTAGGAAGTTTAGGCACTTTTTTGTAAATATTAAGAAATTTCTTGCAAGGCTAAAAGTGCTTAGGCAAACCTCCCTTGTAATATTTAATGTGATTTTTGTGTTGATTTTTATATATTTGATATTTAATTTTATGTTTTAATTATGTATGGACTAATTTGCAAATTTAAAAAAGTTTAGGGACCATTTGAAAAATCTATTATTTTAGGTCAAAATGGTCATTTCAAACATTAAATTACCTCATTTAGAGAATTTTGATTAGTTTTAGCATTCCTCCGATTCTCTGATGTGGTGTAGAATATTAGAAAACTTTTATAGTCTTCCGATTCTCTAGAATTGTATGAAATGTAATTTTGAAAAAGTTTAGGGACTTGATTATAATTTTTGTATTTTAGGTTATCTTAATATTGAAATTACCCATTTAGGGTAAAAAAATAATTTCTTATATTTTTATCTTAGGGTAACAGGGATACTTTCATGTCAAAAGTATACCCTAAGTGTATTTTAGTAATTTTCTTTAGAATAAAGTTCTATGTAATTACTAAGATACTTTCATGTCAAAGGTACATATTAGGGATACGTTTGTCATTTTAGACTATTTTTGAGTTATTCAGGGTTGCTAGAAAACTTTAATGTCAAAAGTATACCCTACGAGTAGTTTAGTAATTTAGCATCAAAACTAAGTCTTTTAGATTTACTAGGATATTTTCAAGTCAAAGGTAAGTCCTTTAGAGTTACTAGGATATTTTCAAGTCAAAGGTACTTTAGAAGACATTTTAGTCTTATTGGTCAATTTAAGTTCTAAGAATTGAGTTTTAGAACTTTTCATTTAAACTAGGTCTTAGGACATTTTTTTTATATTTTTAATAAAATTAAAATTTTTAAAAAATTAAGGCAATGTCTTCAAGTTAAAATAAGACGTGAAATTTCTCCTAGAATATGAGAGGGGTTTTACGGCTTATTTTAATAATTGGATATCCTTTTCAAAAATAAATATAGATGTTTCAATTTTCGTAAAATAAAACCTTTTGTATTCCTCTAGCTTTCCAATTGGCTACAAAAGATATTTTAATTTTTAAAACCTTTCTTATTCCTCTGGATCTCCATTAGGGTACGAAAGAGAATAATAAAAACTTGTGTTTTTCTAGTTCTCATATGGAATAATAAATTTAGAATATTATTTTACTACATGGGAATTATAATTAAATATCGGATAATGAAATTGAATAAAGATTAAATTTTAAATTACCATGTAATTAATAAGGCAATGATTTTTAGGCATCATGAGAAGGTCGATTCTTACTCGTAATTATAACCAAATCCTGAACCCTTCTATACAATCATTGGTATTATCACAGATCTTAGAGTTTCTTTTTACAAGTTTTGTAACCCGTAAAATACGAACTTTAGTAGGTGACCAATCTCACCTAACCCAAATAGATTACTGGCGACTTTAAAATAAATAGTCATTTCACAATGACTATTTAGTGTAAAGTCAAGTGAACAATTCACCTTGATGACTTGTCCCCAAATATGAAAAAAATAAAAAATAATAATGATATGACCCTAAAAAATAAAAGAATAATGATATGTAGATATGTATATATATAGGAACAAGGGGTGCATCACCTTTTAAGTTAGGCTTGGTCAGGATTTGTATCTGGGCTACGTTGGGATAGCTGGGCGACTTCACTAGGGACAAGTTAGAGAGTCAGGCATAAAATTAATTATGTATAAATTCAATTTTTATTAATTCAATTTTAACTAATATTTAATTATAATTTGTAATTTTTTGTATATAAAAAATCCTTTTTATTATTGTAAATATTTGTTGATTTTACACTAATCCATTTTCTTGTTGTTTTTCTTATTTTTTTGGGCTATAGGATAAGGTTTTTTATTTTTAATATTGCATCACAAAAAGATTTTTTTTTCTCTTCCACACAAGCACGTGTAGTAGTTTCTCCTCTAAATCTATAGAGGAGGTATAAATGACCCAATACTTTAGAAAAGGTTAAAGTAGCTCTGCCTTCTAAGGTGTTAGCCTCTGTCTGAGCTAGTGAAAAACATATGGGGTGTAAATTCCTATGCCTACCTAAGGTGTTAGCCGCATTACAAGCATGGAAGATACTCTCACTCGAGTTAAACCCTATTCAACATAAGCTTGTGATAGGTAAGGATAAGGTACCTTGTTAGCCTATTATGAGCTCAAAGAATTCAAAAACTGATTTAGAGGTCTGACCTTAAACTTCATATAGTGAACTCTACTAACCACCTAGTCAAAACCATGCCCAAATTCAGGTGTTACAAAAAGTTAAGGATAAAGGAATAAATCTACCTTTTTCTCCTTTTTATTTTATTTGAAAAACTTTGATATCTGATTTGAATGATTTATGATTTTTATTTATTCATAATTGTATTTTTTTATTTTGAAATTTTATACTTTCTATGGATACTAACTTAAGTTTTTTTTCTTTTCTGTGCACTTTTTAAATGCATACAGGGATGCTTGCTTTAAAATAAAATTTCAATTCAAATAAATTTTCATTTAAATTTATGGCTAAATAAGTGCATGCAATGATTATTTTTAGGGACTTTAAGGAAGTTCATTTTGATTTAGAGTTCAATTAGAAAAAATATGGGTATTGCATATCGAGAGTTATCAGTCAGAATTGCCAAAAATTACACATCTGGACCTTTGTCAAAATAATATAAGAGAATTGGTAGATATATGGGATTAATAAGGAGACATTAAGTAGACCCAATTTATTAAGAAATATAGGCATGCACTTCACCTTAATATACAATTTGTTGAGCAGTTAGTTTGAGCTATGATACAATTTTTGGATCCATCATTCCATTGTTTTTCATTTAATCACCATGACATAACTTTGATTATGGAAGAGATCTCAACCTTACTCGAACTTGGACCTTTGGAGATAAGGCTCATTTATTTCAAGGAACACAATTGGACTAACTTATATAATAAATTGAGCAAAGCTCTTGACATAGACTTTGAGGTAGGCCGCCATTTTATTTAATATAAAAGGAATGCTAATGTTATTTCATGGCATTTCCTTCAAGAATATCTTCGAGTATGCTGTGACACTAAGAAGGCCCCTTGATGCATTCACCTTGGCCATATATGGTTTAGTTTTTTCTCAAGGGTATTAGGGCATGTAGAAGTAATAGTAGTAGACTTATTCCACTAATTAAAAAAAATATGTATCCAGCCCCAGTCATTCTTGTGAAAATGATCAAGCACTCAATACTTTCGAAAAGGAAGGTCAAGGTATTTTTTAGGATTGCTTTATTGTTATATATTTAGGGCCAGATTCATTTCTGGGGTGATGATGTTGAAAATGGAAAGCCCTATTTCTCCTATTGTATCCCTCTTTAGGAGTTTATTAAGAAGTAGCGGCTAGAATTAGGAACCTAAAACCAATGGTGCAAACATTCAAAAATCTATCTCCTAATGATTTAACATTGAGAGCACCTTGGTGCTCACCAAGACCCTTTGCTTATCGATGTGGAAAGTTACTTTTTATGGTTTTACTTGGTACATAGGGCACTATAGGGTATGCACCTTTATTGGTTCAAAGACAATATGAGTTACAATAGTTCATTCCCATGACTTCAGATATAGCTAGTACGGATCTGATATATCAGGTTAAAAATTATAGAAAAACACTTCAGATAGCTACTTTGTTTTGGAGGGAAAGACATAAGTCAGTGTTATGCATATATATAGATTAGACCACTCAAGTTTATGATACTTAGAGAAAAATCTATGGATGCAACTTGATTTTTTTAGGCACAGATAAGGCCATTCCTTGAGTATATATCAAACCAAAGCTTGTCATGCCTTTTGAGGTTGATTTGGTTAAGGAAAAAACTACCAAAAAAAAAAAAAAGTGATGAGAATAGAATACTTCAAGAAGAAGTTGCTTATTTAAGAATACAGATGGAAGCAAAAGGGAAAGAAGCAAAGAAAATGGAAGAAAAGTATAATTTAATGAAGAACAATTGGATTGAGTAGAACAAAAAAAAACTAAAGCTTACTAGGATATTTAAGGTTTTAGTAGGACTTCTAAGGGAATGAAAGAGGAAATATGTAAGCTTCATGAGGAATTAAAGTTTAGAAATCTAAAGCATTGGAAAGAAAAATCAAAGGGGCAATTTTTGATAGAGAAAGAAAAGAACTCAGATTTTTATCTCCAGCTAAAGAGGTCCATTGAGAGGAGTGACTAACTTCAAATTGCTTTGGGACAAAAATAGGAATGGGTATATTGATTGCTTGAAAAAAGGGAAACCTTTGATCACTATTATGGAGATAGAACTAGAATTGCAACAAAAAGAGACGATGTTCATGCTTTGGCAAGGGCTTATTAGGATAGGGATGCATACTGGGATGATAAGTTCTTGTAGGCCAAAGATGAGTGCCTAAGATGGCAAGTAGAGTGTAAAGGTCGACAGATGTACCTTGACTATCTTACGAAGTCGACAGATGTACCTTGACTATCTTACGAAGCAGATTTACTTAGATATCACCCGAGCAAGAAAGATGGTAGAAGAAAATTAAAGACCTATAGACAGATTAATTCTATAGGAGAATAGGGGCAATACTTTAATTTTTTTAGGAAGCTCAGAAATAGTATAATTAAGTTAGGACTTTCTTTGGATATAATCCATATATGATCAATGATATGAATATGTAGTTTGTCACAAAGTTAATGAAAATTTTTTGGTTTCGCAATCTTTTGTTAAAGCAAGCACCCCTTATAAGTGCATTCATTCACACCATAGATTATATATGTACAAGCATACTCATACATAATTATTAATTTCACCAATTCATAAATAAAATTTATCTCAAGAAAATTAGAATTTTTAAGGTTTCAATATTACAAATTTAGATAGACCAACTAGATCACCACCCACTCATTGATATTATACTCAATATAGAAGAAGAAGAATGGCTAAGGACTATTTGGCAAGAGTTGAACAATTAAAGGAAAGACATTGGGAGGTCCAAGAGGTCGTGATGAAAAGATAAGAAGAAATGCAATTATAAATCACTAGAATGATGGAATTGCTCATGGTGAGAGAACTAGCTCACCTATAATTAGAAATTATTATTTATACTCTTGTTGGAGGATCTGGGGGTACAAGCCAAAAGGTAATTCATTAATGTTTAGGATAGATAGTCAGCAAGCCTACAAAATATACGTCTTTCACCAGTCATCCATATTAATCCTGACAGTCCTACACAAAGGGTTAATACAAAATCCTAATTGCATAAGAAAAGTCAATGAGTCTTAGTGCTAATAAAGAAATAGGCACCAACAGAAAGACAGAGGGTAAGTTGAAATAGAAAGTGAAAAAAAAAATTACAACTTCTTGAAAGAAAACTAAAAAGCCATAGAAGAGTCTGAATAGTATAGAAATGTTGATGTTAAAAATCTTAGCTGAGTATTAGATTTAGTTCTTCCATCAAAATTTAAAATGTCTAAATTTAAGAAGTACAAGGGCTTTACATCTTTTTCTATGCATATCAAGATATTCATTCGAAAGATGGTCGAATATGCTTAGAATAACAAGCTCTTGATTCAATTCTTTTAAGAAAATTTATTAGAATCAGCATTCAGATGGTATAACAAACTGTAGCTAGATCTAATATTTAACCTAATCTGGTAAATTAATTTAAGTAATAGTATAAACACATGGTCAAATGGGTACCAGATAAGTTAACTATGCAAAACATGGAAAAGAAATCTACAATCTTTCAAAGATTATGCATAGAGGTGGAAAGATATGGCCTTAAAGGTTTAACCTCTGTTTATAGAGAAAGAGACTATAATGTTGTTCGTAAATACTTTGTACCCTCCTTATTATGATAGCTGGTAGGAATAGAACCAAGAATTTCACCAACCTTGTCATATCAGGGGAAATAATCGAGACGGCTATAAAGGTAAAAAAAATCACAACTAGTTAATCTTTCAGTAAAAAAAAGATATGACCTAGCAAAAAAAGAAGAGACTCACTTCATCTATTAATTTCGCTAGACAACCTTATCACCAAAAACCTCACTCTTATTACCAAAACTATGGTTCACAACCTCAAAATACTTGCTCCTTTAATGTACCCCCAAACTGCTGCTCCATCAACCTCACAAACCACATCCTAAATCCACCTCGCTAAAATCAAACAAGGCCTAAAACCAATCAATCAGTCTAAAAAACTAATCATCTTAGTCCCTATTACAAGCCTCTTTTTTATTTTTATATGAAAATATTTGATAAACTTTCGAAACTCGATTAGTAGCTCATATTTTTCTAAACCATATAAGGATAATTTTCCAACTGGTACAAACCGAATGTCCACTGTAAGTGTCATGCTATGTCTGGTCACTTAATTGAGAATTATCCAAATTTCAAGAAAAAGGTCTAGATTTTTCTTGAAGTGGGTGTCTTCAAATTTGATAATGCTCTAGGACCAAATGTTGCAGCAAATCCTTTGCCTAATTATTCTAAACCTAGAATTAATGCTTTAATTGCTAAAGAGGAACAAATGGTGAAACCAAATGTTCGAGAAGTCAAAAACCCAATGGAAAAAGTTTGGACGATATTGTTGAAGGCAAAATCCTTTGTCAGAATCATAGAAGCATTAACAGCCAATTTGATCTTGGGGCTAATTTTTGTAAGTTTCATATGACTTCAGGATACACTTTGCAAAAATATTTAAAATTTTTAGCCATGATCCAAAAGATTATGGATAGTGTAGAAATTGAATTTTATGAAAAAACTAATCTAGAAAAAGAAAGGTCAATCAATATAACCAATAAAAGGCTAGCACAGTAATCCTACAGTATCGGTTGTCCTCCTATTACTTACAAAAATTAGTCAAAGGCCTCTCACTCTGAAATTAAAAATACTCCCAGACTTATCATTAAAGCATCAATGCCCATAAAAGGACAATAAACAAGTGCCATGAAAGTATGATGGTGAAGCAATGACCACAAAAACTGCTACAAGCCAACTAGTTACCATCAATATAAATGGTGATGTGATCTAGCCAACACAAAATAATGTTTAAGATGTTCCAAAGAATAGCATAGATGATGTTCCAAAAGACTTCCAAGTACTGAATGGACCTCTTACACGAGCTCAGGCTAAACAACTACAAAAAGATGTGCAAGGACTAATCAAGAAGCTATTCATACTAGAAGCTAAAGATGGATATAGCCTAGACTTGGAATTTAGGGAGGCAGTGGGCTTCAATCAACCATGTCAGTTAACTTGCTCAAGGCTTACGAGTAAGTTATTTAGTGATTCGGCCAAATGTTGATATTTAGGCTTATCTTTTGTTTACTTATAGCCCAGACCCTTTAATAAGTGGCATATGCCTGTCAAATGTTATTTTAATTGTTTTAAGTATCTATATTAGGGGCCTATGCTTTGGGACACTAATGATTGGGCTTGGGGCTTCATTTTGACATTTTAATTAGCCATCTAAAGGCCTATACAAGTTTTACTTGCTTGGATGTCTTAGGGTTTTATCTTTTGGCTATAAATAGTTTGTTGCAATTGTAAGACTGGTTTTTTTTTTTTTAGTTTTTCTTTGGATGATTAATACAAGTAGTCTTTTTAGAGAGGTGAATTTCTTTGAGTTCTTCTTTGGACTTCATTAGAACTTATCAAGGTTAGTTTAATCTTATGGCATTCAATTTTTTATATTCTTGGTTTGTGATTAATACTAAAGCATTGGGTTAAGTTTCCAATTCCCTTGGTATTCTTGGTTTATGTTTTGTATTTAAATTATCGATTAAAGAATCCTATTTTTGCTTTTTATTATTTTTTAGGTTTCTAGTCTTTGATCCAAAGTGTTACTTGAGGGTTTTAGGACATCATTCTTAGGGTTTTCACATCATTTGACATCAGAGCTTTGGTCTAGATCAAGTGATCTATCCCTTATTTCTTTTATCAAGTTGTTCTTGTCTTGATTAGCCTCTTAATTTGTTGCTGATCATTAGTTTTCTATTTTAAAATATGAGAAAAATAAGAAAAAAAGAGAAAAATAAAAAAAAAGGTGGGAAAAAAAGGGTTAAATGCACTAACAAAGAGGCAATTTATGTTCTAAAAATTTTGAGAGTTTAATCTGAATTCACCCCCTTAGGTTGACCAAAATTTGTTTGTTCCTTTCCTAAAATCTTAGTAATATCCCCTTTCTTTGCTTCTAATCGATTCCCTGATTTTGTTATCTTCGTTGTATTCTTTATAGTTTCTTTTTTCTCTCTAAAATTAATTGATATTTCAGATTAACCAAATTTTGTACTTTTCTTTTTTGATATCTTGGTGATTTCCTTTTTAATCTCTTTCTAATCAATTTTCTTTCCAATTAATTAATTGATTCATTGACCTTTTCCTAATTTTTAGTGTTTACATCTTTAGCCATTCTTACACCCAATCACCATAATTTACAAAACATTCATTGCTTTGTCTCCTCTTTTATTTCGTTCCATTGGGTTTTCAGGTCATATGGATAAATTGAGTCAACCCTATCTTTTGCTATTTAAAATTTCCTTAGTTAATTTTCTATTTTCAAGTGTTTGTTGGCCTTTTTTATTTCCATTTAGCTCATATGCAAATTTAAGAGCTATTAGTAGTTTCAAGTACTTTAAATTGGATTTAACTTTTGATTGCTTCATTGTGAGTCTCAAAGAACCGAAAAAAATTCGAAAGTGGTAAAAGGCAGGAGAGAGAGATCATTAGAGTAAGGCAAAAGCCGAATTAAGTGAAAACAAGAGTGCAAGACCTAATTTGAGGATAAACATGTTAAAGAGTGATTCTTGTGAGGTCTTAACCAATTTTTGTTATTGCAAGGATGAATTTGGCAAGAAAAGGTAGAGAAGCATCCAAACAAGATGGCAGTAGTAGTGAAAAGCAAGAAACATAGCCATGACTTGCTTTCACTCTTTAGGCTATGCAACAATAGTTTGAAAGAATACAATTGATCTTTGGAAATCTTTAAGATAGAATGGACAGACAAGAAGCTGTAATTACAAAAATTAGAAGAGAGTATCCAATGAAAGAAGAATGAATAGGCTAAATATCTAACCTTTAGGAGAAGATGAGCCAGTGGATGAAGATGAGGATAAGAGTGAGGTAGAGTACATGAATGCTGGAAGATTTACACAAAGAGAAGCTAGGCAAGACCGTTGGCCTAAAAAGGAGCGTTGGAATCATGATAGTATGGATCAAAATATTGGTAGCATTAAAATAAAAACTCCTCTTTTCCAGGGTAAAAATGATCCTGACTTGTATCTAGTGTGAGAATGGAAAGTTAAGCTTATGCTTGAATGCCACCATTATTCAGAACAAAAGAAGGTGAAACTTGTTGCAGTTGCACAGATTATGCTATTGTTTGGTGGGATCAAGTTATTCTTAGTTGCTAAGATAAAAGTCATTAGGACACATTTTCATTACAAGAAGAACATTCGATTGCACTTTTACATAGACTAATCATGGTCAATTGAATGATATAAAAGGTCATACTTAGATTAGTTCATAACATAATCATGATCAAACTCAACATGTGCACAATGTGCTAATTTTGTTCATCTATTCATTAATGGCAAAATAATAATTTTTTCAAAATTAGTTAGGAGGTTAGTGATTAAGCTAAGATCACCTAAGGGTGATTAAAGCTTAAATCAGCCACTTAAAAGCTTATAATAAGGGTGATTAGTCCATAGTTTCATAACTTTCAAACACATAAACTTTAGAAAATCTAGAATTTTTTTTCTCTCGAGCTCTCATCATCTTTAGGAGGAAAGCAAGCTTGGAGTAGGTATAATTTCTAACTTTTCTCTTTAATTTCATTTCATGATTTTAATGATCAATTTATGTTTATCCCCACCTATATCAGTTTTGGCCAAGTTGTTTACATGATCTACAGCATTTGGCCAAAATGAATTATGATTATCTTATGTTTGCATCTTGGTTTGAGCTATGATTCACTTGATTTCTTATTGTTTAAAGCTTGATATTATGATTAATTGTTGAAATCTAGCTTAAATCATGATTAATAATCTAAACCTAGTCTTCAAACATGAGATCTCCATAGGTTTAAGGTTTGATCAAATTAGTTTCCTAGGAATTTGATGATTCAAGTTTAATTGAACTAGTTTTTTATGACATTGAGCTAAAATTAACAAGTTTAAATGTGAAAATCATGATTTTTCTATCTTAAAAGGAAGTCAAATATGGAAAAAATGAAGAAAACTTAGTTTAGTAAGCTTAAATTCATAGGATCTTGATCTTAATTGATCTAATCTTGCATAATCTTATTAATTTAAGTTAGTTTGACTAAAATCTAATAAGATAAAACTTATATCTAATGCCAAATGATGAAATCATAAGTTTTCAAACTTAGAAAACCATTTGAACAAGGAGATATTCCTTTAGCTAGGTTTAACCATGGTGAAATCTAGGTGAACTTGAGTAGGTTTTGCATAATTGTTGCTTTATTGATGAAACCTAGGTGAATTAATTTGAGTTGAACTTGGGTAAGCTAAAATTTATGCTCTATTGAATGAATTTAAAAGCTTATTTATTCAATAGTTGAGCTTAAATGATTAAAAGCATGTTGATTGAATTGATTCTAAGCTTGTTTTCTTATAATCAATTGTTAAATGATGAGTTTCGATAAGAACTAATAAATAAATAAGCACAAATAGCTTAAAATGAATTCGGCCATGTTGAATTTATGGTAGGAATAGGTTTTATGGATAACATTTGCTAGAACCTTAGCTTAGTATTTTATGTGTTTGATAAAATGTATGATAGTCTATTTAGGTTGTGTAAAACCTTGTTTTCGTAGAAGATACCTAAGGTCAAGCTTTGATTCATTTAATCCATAGGTGTATCAAAGTTTGGTTTTATTTAATAAGATCTTTAATGAGTAGCTTGGGGATGTTAAATAAATTGCTTGAATTAAAACTGATTTGGAGTAACATAAAAATATTTTTAAATTTTTAAATGTTCTTGGATGAGTCTAAACTTGGTAAGCCTTAATTGAGTCATTAAGTGTTGTTCAAGCACGTCAAATGTGTTTTTTGGTGTCATTTAGGTGCTAGTTTCAACACACATATGAGAGGCATTGGTTTGTCATTCACTTGATAAGAATAAATAATAATGAATAAAAGTGATAAAAGCGGAGTCATTCGCATAGCTGTAAAGCATATCGCCAATGTTGAAAAACATAGTTCTAGGTCATGTCACCGAGAAGTCTTTGTTGATTCCTTATATATAAAATCTATAATTTCTATTTGGTCTCATTGTCAGACATTCGAACATCTAGAAACATGTTTTAAAAATATGTCAAAAGGCTTTATGAACATTACTCAAGTCAGGGCTACTATTGTAGTCTAGCACGGTAGAATCATAAAAAAGATATATTTTGATTAGGTTATAGACCTTAGAAATTTTTGTTAGTATTTTCCCATAATCCTCATTGATTGGGCTACGAAATTGGCTATTGAAACATTTGATCAAACAAATATAGTAAAATCCTAGAATCCAAGTTGTTTTCATGGCTCTGTTTCAGCACCTGATCAGTATTATATGTTGTTTTTGATGACGATAATCATTTATATATATTTTTCTTATATTTTAGATAAAATTAGAATGAACAATCTTTTCAAGCATGTATGGCCATCTGGTGGTCATTCTGAATGAATCAGTAAGAAATTTTGGAATATGGGTCAGTTAGATGCACTATGCGATGCAGTAGTGTCTAATTAAAAATTTTATGTGACAGCAAAAATTGGCATTTTTTAGTACTTTTAGTTGAAGAATACTCAGTCAACATTCATTAGAATTTAATTTGGTGATTTATATTATAGGAATAGTCTAGAATAAAATCAAAAAATTTATAAAGCCAAATCTATCCTTATTTTGATTTTTTTTTTCAAATTTGGTGTCTATTATTCTAAGGCATTTGGATGCTTCGGAATTGATTCTGAAAGTCATGTTTAGCATGTCAATAAGTTTAGGCCCTATAGAAGGTCATATAGTGACTCACATTAAAGCTTCTAAGTTGATTAAATAAAGTTGATTTTTAATATTGTTTTCAAAATTATGTCCCTCAATTTAGTCCAAGTGTAGTATTTTTGTGATTTATTTTAAATAGCATTAAAATTCATTAAAAAAATACTAAAAATGGAGTTAATAAGTGAACATTTTTAAAGTCAAGTGGTTTTATAGAATTTTTTTCATTTATAAATGATTTTTGCTCCAAATCAGATGTAAGTTCGAGCTAGTCTATATAAGATTTTCGGGATACATTCTTTTGTGATATTTGTTAGATTTTGGAATAAATATAAAGGGGGATTATTATTGAACATATATGATTGAAATTAAGGAAAAAGAAATTCAGATATGTGTGATTAGTTGATACCAAGTATTAGACATCATGAAAAGGATTGAGTCCTTATTTGTAGTGTAATCGACTTCCAAGCCTAATTTTGTAGATCTCTGGTTTACTTAGATCATAAAATCATTCCTTTAGAGTTTTGTAGCTCTTTCGTGAATGGTTCTAATAGGTTACCGATCACATCTATGGCCAAAATAGATCAATGGTGACTCCTTAACCAAGTCACTTTTGTATTTCAGTACAAGAGGTTTAGACGAATGATTTGTTTAATCAACTAGAACCCTATGATGATTAGAAGTGTTGTCTACTCTGGTATATTAAGGTTCTTATCTCGATATACTATGACATCTAGGAGCCTTTAGGTTTAGCTTGTGTGTGATTAACATGGTTGTCTAAGTGTGATGCAGTTGATGTTATAACAATGAAATAAGAGGTATTTATGCACCTCATAATTGTTTGAGAAAATTAAACAAAAAAGGGAAACACAAAAAGCGAATGTCTTGCATTGATGCTTTAGGAATATATTTTCATAGTTCATATATGGAGTTTTGTTATGGTTTCTTTTGAAGACATTAGTGTGTCATATTAATAATGTCCAAGGCCTAATTAACAAACATTCAAATGTTTGAAAGTTATATCCAAGGTAATAGTGCAAGTGTTTGAACTAAAGTGACATTCCCTAAATCATTGCAATATTCTAGCATAATGAATTGTAAAAAGAAATATTTTTGTCTATGAAAATGATTTTTTTGGTTTTTTTTTGTAGTATTTTTTGTGTCATCCATATTGAATAAGCTTCAAAACAAGCTTTTGGTAGTTTTCTTTTGTGGTCAAATGCATTGAGAAAAAATTCAAAATAGCATGAGCTATTGGAATGCTCTATTTTTAGTGGCAAGGTGTTAAAACAAATTATTTTTGATGGGGTAAAATATTTTTACTAGTTTTTCTCATATTTTTTAATTACACTAGGTTGAATAAGCTCTCCAACCATATATGGTATGTCTGAAGGAGATATCAAGAGAATTAGGAATAAAGTTTGCATTGTATTTTATTCAAATATTTTATTTGCTACAATGACATCTAATCTAGAAAATATTTTACACCCCTATATGATTTTCTGAGATTTCTCACTGTTTTCAATGTGACATTTATTGAGTTAGCTTTCATAGGAATTTTAGATTGTAACTTTTCATGTCCAAAATAGTTTGAAATAAATTTGGAAAGCCGTAAACATCAAAGTTGTCTCTTGTTTCTAGGTTTCTCTAAGTTTTCATTTTAGTAATTTCAAGGCATTTGAATACCTTAAAATTGATTCTATAGTGTTGTTTTTAGGATTTCATAGGCTTAGGAATGTTAAATATTAAGTTCCTAGATGCTTACTACAAGGATCTCAATTTAATAAAAAATTAATTCAAGCTTTGTTTTCAAAGTTTCATTTTATTTAATTTAGTCATTTTTCATAAAAGCTTTAGGAAAATGTCCATTTTTTTGAATAAATTTGAAATTTTGCCTATTTTTGAATTATTTTCAAGTCACAACTTTTCTTGAAAATTTTTTCAAAAATTAATTCTTTTTCTCCAAGTCATGTTATGGATTTAGTTAGTCTTGAACTAACATTTAGTTGCTCTCGTGATTACTTGATATGAGTTACAGGAGACACATTTTTCTTTTTCATTGATATATATGTGTTTTTTGTAATAATTAGGGATTATGATTGAAAATTTAAATATTTAAAACAAAATAAAATAAATTTGGATAAATGTGACTAGTTGGTATCGATTTTCAAGCGTTGTAAAAATGATCAAATCCTTACTTGAGCATAACCAACTCCCAAGCCTGATTACTAATACATCTTTGGATTAAATGCAAACCTTAAAATCAATCTTTTTGAGTTTCATAACTCTAAGTGAATGATTTTTAGGTAATCGATCACATCTAGCCCAAAAAGATCAATGCCAATTACCTATTTCTTAGTTATCTCATGATACCTTATGGGATGCTCAAACGAACAATTTGTTATGATGGATAAGGCCTTACAATGAAGATAAAGTGTTTTCCTGCTATGATGTATCGAGATTTACATTGTAATATATTATGACAATAAACTCAACTCGGTTTAGATTTCTTTTTTTTTTTCAACACAACAACAATACTAGCACCTTGGTCGATTGTTTTCCCTGCTTGAAATCCTTAACCAGAATCTTTGAAACCTTATCATGTAGCCGATTCATAACACCTTCTTGCTGTGAAACCATGGGCTTTGTAAAGGTTTTGACACCTTCTTTATCCACCAAAGCCTGAATTTTTTTGAAAAGTGAGAAGTACATTAAAAAAGAGTCCATTTTCTCTTCATCAATACTTCTATGGACCAACAATGAGCACAAAACTTAATTAAAATAGTCCTTGTACTATACTATTTTTCTCAAATAAGTACCTGAAGAAAATTTTAGCCTAAATAGGTATCGTAATTTCGTCAAACACGTAGGTACTTTATATTAACTTTGTTTAATAAATGCTGACATGGCATTTAACATCCAATGAGGCCATGGCACATGGCAAAATTGCTACATCATTATCTTTAAAAAATTGCCATGTGTCACATCGGATTGGATGATAAACACTACATTAGCATTTATTTAATGGCACTAGTGCAGAGCACCTATGTGTTTGATGGATTCATAGTACAAGTATCTATTTAGGTCAAATTTTTCTTCAAGTACTCAATTAGGAAAAATGCTAGTAATAAAGTCATCTATGTTAATAACCCAAAAAAAAAAATGTCAAAAGTTGACTAATTTAACTGATAAATCCTTTCCTTTCTCATATTACTTATTTTAGGTAGTGGACTTTCACATGTATTGATTTAAAGTTTTATAGAAAGAAAAGGCAATAAGTTAAGTAACTTAACTATTGAATGGCAAAATAAGCCATGGAACCAGAGTTTTAGCTTAATTAGTTCACATAGCAACCTCCTTCAAGAGTTGATATTCAACAAGCCTAAGGTTTAAGTCCCAAAATCTACACCTTTTCCTCATATCCATAAGCTAAAGCCTTTTTTGTACCAAAAGAAAAGTGATGGAGTTTTATATGTAAAACCGTGTAGGATATGGCCTCAACTAAAAGTTCCCATCTTACATTTCAAGAACACAAAGAAATCTCCTTGAAACTGAAAAAAGTATGCCTTCTTAGTTATTATCTAGTTTTCAAGATGTTGATCTTCCTCTTGGTCATCATTAACCTTCCTTCACCTATTATTTTTGGTGCCTTTTGATTCATGCAAAGTATTCAACGTACTAATGATCAATGTTTCATGCTTTTCAGATATCTTCTAAACTAAAGATTACACGTTGCATTACAACATAAGGCCTTGTACTTATTATTGTGGTAAGGCAAATTGGTTTACACTTTTTATGTTTCTAGATCAAATGTCACGCCAATAAATTTTTTACGAATAAATTTGATTAATTAAAGTATCAAAAAAAGGGGAAATCTACAACTTTGAGAGTTGAACTATAGTGTAATTAGATAAGAGCATCCAGCAATTTGTGTATTTATTTTGTATAGATATTATTATTACATAATATTATCATGTTTAAAATATTATATTTTTATATATAAATTTAATAATAAGTGATATTATATAAATTTTGAAATTTCATGTATTCATATCATTTTTTAGTTTTTTAATTAATTAAAAGTACATGTATCTTCCATTAATATGAATCTATTAGATACATTAATATTATCTAATAGTTAATTGAAGATACATGTATATTATCTCATAATTAATTGATGGTTAAATGATTGGTCATTTAATAATTGAAGATATATTATTAGATGTATTGATGGAAGGCATCTACTTATACTTTGTAAATAAAGACTTGATCGTTTCTCCATCTTATCATAGAAATAGATTTTCCTTCAAAGTTTGGCAATTCGACACAAACATTTTGCAATTTACAACCCTAAACAGAAGACTTTAAAGGCTCAAATCTTCTCTAAAGTTTTCAAAAAATTTCTCTGAAGACTCGAAGGAATTGAAGAAATTTCTAAAAAAATATTGCACTAATTCTCAATAATTCTTAAAAAATTGCTCTCCGATCTTATTTCATCAAGAGAAAGGAGGTTGGTCCCGTTATTCAAGATCAAGTTTAGAAAATCATTGAAACAAACCCTGTTGAATCAAGATCAAGTCTCAAAAACCTTGAGGGAAATTTCAAGATCATATTTCAAAGGCCTTGTAACAAATCTATCCAAGTCATCCAAAGGCCATTAAAGTGGATTTTATAGTTCAAGATCAAGTCATCCAATGTCCTTTGATTATTATTTCTGAAAGGAATCAAGAGATCCTTTTACTTTAAGAATTTCCAAAAATTGTAACTCTCGAGTTTGATAAATAAAATTCTTGACCTGTCCCTAAATTTTTTTATCATATTTTTAACATGAAATTTTTATGTATAGTAGTATTTTCAAGTAAAGAGGCTCGAGAAGAGAAATGATTTCTTCACAAAGCCTCATGGACAAAGATATTTTGAAACTCATTAAATTCTGCAATTATGGATATTACGTTTATACAATATTTTTTAGACCGAATCCAGTGAGTTTTTGGGTTCCAAAACGTTGTGTCGTTTTTCTCTTATTTCTTACTGTAATGAAATTTCTTATCATCTTTGCCTATGGACATATAAAAGCTTGATATTTCTATTGGCTATTATTTCTACAAATATTTCTTGGTACGTGTCTACTTTAATTTACTTATTATCGTATTAATGTAATCGGTTCAATTCTATATATAAAATATAATCATTATATATCAGAAAAATAAACATTTAAAAGTTTAAAGACCAAACTAAACTAAATATCTTGGCAAGAAAAAACATGGTTTTTTTAGTTAATCCAGTACTTCCTTGTTAGTGAAGTCAATTAATGAGTTTAAGCCAAGCAAAATGCCTCAAAAAATTGTACAAGGAAATTATTATTTTTTGAGGCATTTGGCTTGGTTTAAACTCATTAATTTACTCTATTAAAAAGGAAGTGCTGATATATATATATATATAGTTATGGTGTTAAATAAGCTGAAATAAAAACACTCATAAACTGATTTGATGCTCACAATCTTTCGAAGTGCATATGAATTGAACTGGACTGAGCGAAGTCCAATTAAATACCGTATAAAAGTTTGAGTTCGGACTACGTTATACCCATATAGATTTAATTAGACGGAATATATATTATAATATTAAAATTAATTTTTATATTAATATTTTAATATTGTTAAATATAAATTAATTAAAATAAAATTTTACATTAATAAGATATCTTGAGTCAAGCTTAGATAGGTTTTGACTTGAAAAGTCAGATCCAAAAAAATCCATACGCATTATATATTGGAGAATCATTTCGTTCACAAGAAAATTAAAAATTCCTACAGCAAAATTAGAGGACTGTGAAATCTTACACACACGTATAATAATAATAATAATAATAATAATAATAATAATAATAAAGATCTTTTTGCATTCAAATAGATGAGGTTTGTATGGGTCATGCATATGGTAATTTAAATATGAACACAAATTTGAAAAAGGGAAATGCCCAAAGCAAGCACTTGAGTTTCGATCCTTGCTTTATGGCTCCGGCCAAAACACTCAATTGGATCCAAGAAAAGAACCCCACTTTAACCTAGATGGCAGAATCAGTTTTCAGAATCTAAATCGTATCATCTTTGGATTTATTCCCTCAAAATATAAACCAAATTACATACATTGTACTAATCTGGCGGCATGGATTGGATTGGCAAGTCGGTGCGTAAAAATTATCTATCATTATTATTGTAGAAAAAAATTGTCAAAAAAGTTACAAATACCCTTCGTTTTTTTATGTTTAAAATAGCTGCATGATCAATTAACAATTTAATTCGAAGATAAAAAATGTCATCAATGACGGAAAGTGATTAGAGGAAGATCAAAGAATCATAATGTACTAATGATTAAAGGGGTTCTAAATTTGTTTCACATTTTGATCTATAAGAAGAAAAAAGAGGGAGAGAGGGGGGAATTATTGACTAATCAGTCAAAAAGGATGGGAAAAGGGGAAATGCACATATGCATTTGGTCCTTTTAGAAGCCCTTTCTAATGAAAGCGAAAGGAACATATTCTTGATGAGCTTTCGCGATGCCTTTCTCTAGGGTAGTCTGGCCCACATAAATACAATGGAACAACATAAGCCAGAAAAAAGGTAGGATCCCTGGCATTACATCCTATTTAAAGGGTGATTGAGTGGGTATTATGGGTTAAGCAACATCAATTTAAGTAATGAAAACTACAAATCATTAAATTTTACAATAAAACATGAAACTAAAGTTATATATATCTTTTATTATCTTGTAACTCACCATTTAAAAATTTATTAGTCAAAAATTCAGTTTTTTAACTTCTTACTCACTATTTCTTAACTTCGCACTCAATGTCATGAGACCATTAGCCTTTTTTTCAAAAGACATGTCCGATGAAATATACAGTACACCCGTTTAAATAGTTAAAGACCTTTCATTTCTTATCCGATGTAGGATTAATGCACTCTACCTACTTTTTTGGAGTAGTTGGCATGACATTCTCCCCCACACAATCTCATAACACCCTCGTCACATGCTTCTCCACCATTTTGCCTACCTTACTCTTAGAGTGTTTGGCGTGGAGTCATAGTTGGTCTACCTTGCCTACTCTACCTGTTGGGGTGCTCGGCATGAAATCGGATGCTCAAGGATTGGCTCTGATACAACTTGTCATGGGCTATTACCCTCTTCCCAAAAGATATACTTAATGAGATGTGTGGCACACCCGCTTATATGCCTAAAGACCTTTCTTTTCTTATCTGATGTGAGGTTAATGCATCCTGCCTAATTTAGAGCGCTTAGTGTGACACTCAATCCATATAAATATCTTTGTGTTTACTTATTTTTTAACTTTCCACTCAACAAATATACATATACACACACACACCCTTTTAACTTCCTACCAAAAAATTCACATGCATTTATATTTGTGTAAAATCTACTATATATAATAAAAGTGATTGAGTTTGGTGTCACTCCCAATTGGCTAAACTGTGTTTTTATTTTTCAAAATTCACTAAAGTCTGGAATTAAAAACTTATTTTCGTTTTAAGCTTTTTTTTAACTTTATGTAGTTATTTATAACTACCATTTACTTTTACATTTACTTTTTTTGTTAATTTTCAAAACAAAATTTGACGTGCACTAAAGTGTGTCACAAAAGCAAATATATATATATATATATATATATATATATATACGTGCTACAATTGTGATTGATTGGATGGATTAATAATGAGGAAAGATGAAAAAATTTTCATCACGGGGGCCGACAATCGACATGTTTTTCTTCTCATTTTCTTTTATTCGTTAGGTAGCTTCTTAACGGTCATTTTTTTTCATTCGAAAGAGGACACTGTCCTCTACTAAAAAAAATTCGGAATTTATAGTTAAGTCACATTTTGGCATATATATATGTTTTGCCGATTTAGGGATGGAATAGAACTTATATATTCCTTTTCTATGTTTAACAAAAGAGCAATAAGAAGAGTAGTGGTGATGGTCCAAACCCAATGCTTTACTATGTCAGTGAAGGTTGGCAGAAGAAAAACATTTAAAAGAACAAAGAACAAGGATGCTAAGCTTAAAGATGGATCCCATTCAACGAATTTCTTTAGAGATTGAGATCAGTAATTCTGGAACGCACGCGTTTTAACCTTTTTTTTCCTTTTGAGTCACTTTCCCACTTATGCATGATCTATTGGCCTGGCCAGCTTCCCAGTTAACGGAAGCAGGAAATGAATATGATTGAACTAGGATTGTATTTGTGGGAGAACATAACCTTAGCCTTTAGCCTAATCAGCCATATATGAAGCAGACAGTCTGTATATTGTCACTTTCTCTTTCTTTCGAAAGCCAGCCATAGAGCTGAATAGTTTATTGTCCATTATCACTTTTAATTTCTTCTTCAAGGGGCAGAAATAAATAAAGCAATTTAAAAGATTAAAGTGTGATATCGTTGCACAAAGGTTCTTTTGACGCTTCCTGTCACATGTTTATTGACAAAGTCATATTCAGGATCACACAGCAATGGCATGTAAAGGTGGGTCATTCAGATATAATATATTATGCCCACATAATTCACACGAAAAACTCATAGTAAGAGCTATACATGGGTTTCGCACATTCAAAACAAAACATATATATATACACACGCATGATATCGCCACATTTCAATAAAAAGCTAAAGTAATTCTCATAAACTTAATATTAGTGAATAATCATATAAGCTTTTTTGGTTTATCTTTTTATTTAAGATATATGTTTCGACAACATGTCCATTGCTTTGAATTAATGTGAACAATAAATAAAACCGAGAGAGAAGCAGAGATGCATAATTCGAAAGAAAAGAATACTTATTTGGAGGATTCATATTTACGTAATTAACATAAGAGAATATAAACAGAGAAAGCCCGTTACAAGCGGGTGGAAAGCAATGGAAGAAGTGAACTCCTTGCTTAATTTTCATGGTCTTTTAGCTATGATCTGAATTTTGCTGCCATTGCATCTTCTACCTGGCCCACCGGGTACAATATAGACAAGAATACAGAGGGCATAAAGAGCCCTACACGCGCTAGTATTAGAAGTTGAACAAGCATGGTCAAAATTTATAAAGATGTTGGGAATTAAACGTACAAAAGCAAACCGGAAAACGCCAAAATATTTTTAAATTTCTTAATTATTGGGTTCTGCTGAAAAATACTTGCAGAATCTTACTAAGCTATGCACATTGGGTAGAAAGCACTTTTAGGGTTTGCAATTTGTAACAAGTCCTTATCTCTAGAACTACCACTTTAGATTGTGCTAAACTATCATATGTCCAAGTGTCTAGTCTTTGACAGTAAAATGTTAATTCGTATATCCTAAAGCCAATCAAACTGAACATAGGAGCATACAATCAATAATACAAAGCCATCACTATCGGAAAAAATTAATGGAGCAAGAAAATTACAAGGTAGACTTTGAGGTGTGAAAACACTTTCCTTAAGATTTTACAATGCCTCTAAGATACAACAAAGTCATAAATTGCTAAAATAGAAAAGTAAAAAAAATAGCTAGATTGAAAGGTCTTGATATATAGATAAAGTAAAGTTACATTTGTTAGCAACTTGTCTTTTTTGGCTTACATAACTTGCCTATTTAGCATGAGTAACCTATCTATTAGAATAAGAAAATTATCTTTTGACACAAGCTACTTGCCTATTGGCATGAGTTATGTTCTTACATAACAACTTTTTTAGCTAAGTATTATATTCTTTGAACACAATTATACTTATGCAAATATTTCAAAAATAATTTTTTGACTTAATCATAATTTAATTATTTCAAAAAATAAAAAATTAAGAAAATAGTTACATCTCTAATTTTAAGCCCAAGTGCATCGGTGAGCCTAGGAATATTTTTGGCTCAAATAACTACTCTATTATATAAATAAGAATAACTTATAATAAATTGTTTATTCTCGACTTTTCTAAGTAATGTTGGATAAGTTTTATCATCAATATTGCAAACTATCAACAATTCCGCATTAGTTGCCTTTCACTCAAATAGATATTACGCATACAAAAAGATATCTCTCGATTTGAACTATCGATTAGCAAATGTATCTTAGAATTTTAATGAAATTGTTGGTTTTTACAGATTGAACCACAATTCTTTGCATTAAAATTGAAGATACACTACACATAAAATTTATTCATATTTCTATTGGAATGTTTTTTTAACTTTTAGCACTAAATCATGTTCTTAATAAACATTTATAAGAAAGGTCCTTGATTCTTTTCGTTGAAGTGGCATCACTTCTGAAGGTTATATAAGTACAGTTCATTAATTTTCCTATTGCTTTGGACATTTAAAAAATGAACTTTATTAAGAGTATTTAACTTGTCCTTTATATACAATAGGCTGCACTAATATGAAATTTTCTTTGGAATAGATTTTACTAATGCATAACTGACGTGTAGCAATACTTGTTTTTTGGTATAGTAGAAGTAAAGAAAGCAAAAATAAGAAACTTAGCCTTTCATGAGCAGCACTCCTCAAGAATTGGAAAGAAGTAAAGGCTAAAATGCTTAAGGAAGTTGATACCATAGTCTACACTCATCAAAACCTTGAGTTCCCAATTTAGCAAGGATATTAGCTTAGCTATATGCCTCACCTGGTGTATGACGAAAGGTGACTTCCCAATTATGTCTGAGTAGTCCATGGATGTTTGCTATGACTATTGGATAATAGCGGACAAATAGCATCCAGAGAATCCAGCTCAAAATCAACCATTCTAGCATTTGATGCCAAGCAACCTATAAGCCTTTGAAAATTGCCATTAGTTTCGCATGTAGATTATCCGAGAAACCAATAAAACCGGTGACACCAATAATCCAAACACCATTTTTCTTTTTCAAAATTCCTATAAAACTGGCTCTTCATTGATTATCTAAATTACTTGCATCAACATTAAGCTTCATGACACCATGTAATGGCCTACTCCAACCCACCATGCAATTGTTTTTGGCATGACCTTGAGAGGTATGTCCCTCAGTGAGACTACCACAAAGTTGAAAATGGACTAGATGTGTTTGTTAGGCTCTAATATGAGTATTTAAATTCTTTTATTAACTTTCCAATAATAGGTTTACATATATGTCTTGATAGTTTGCAAACTACAAATGCTATATTCAATCTAAAACAACACATGGCGTACATTATAATCCTAATAGCACTAGCTTTTTCAAGTTATGCAATTACTTGATCATGATTCTCAATTTAATTTCATACTCAAATCATATAGAGTACTAAATTCTTTTATATTGAGATGTTCAAATTTTGTAACAAATTTCTTAGCATAATGACTTTGATTAAGAACATAGCCATTGTCACAACATGGCCCAAATACTAATATTGACTAGTCTAACTTAAAATGGTAGGTGTACCCTTCGTTCTTATATAAATCTTTATATCATTATTCTTTTATTTTTAGGGGCTATATTATTATTATTTTTCTTATTTTAAATGGTTGGGGATAAGTCATCGAGACGAATCACTCATTTGATTTAACTTTAAATAGTCATTATGAAACAACTATTTATTTTGGAGTTGCCACCAGCATGTTTTGGCTAGGCGAGATTTGTCACCTATCAGAGTTCATATTTCAAGGGTTACAAAACCCTCTAAAACAAACTTTGAGATTTACGAAAAGTTTAGAGATAGCATGAAAGGGTCTGAGAGTCTATTCAAGTATATAGTATACTCACTGTGTTTAATAAACTTGAGGAACTTAACAACCTCTTTTTTTTCACTAATTTTTGCACTTCCACGGGGATATCTTCAATAACTACTGCTTTTTTATATTTTTGTCCCTTTAATTTGATTTTGGCATCGGGTTCACTAGTTTTTAGCATGTAATGTGACCACTTCACATCACATGGCTTACCCTAGTAATATCAATAGCAGCCAATTGGCTTGTAATAGCCTCTGGAGTTGTCACCCTACCATCATATCTCCATCGGTACATGTTTATTATTTTAATACAAAAGGGTGTTGATGCTCTGATAATGAGTTTGGAAGTAACTTCAACCTTACAAGATGTGGCCTTTGACTAGTTGTGATGAATGATAAGAGGGTGACCGATGCCATTATATGGTTGCAACGATCCTTTAATGGCCATGTTAACTAATTTTTCTTCCCCTAGTCTGGCTTCTTCGAAGAATCTGATTTCACCATTGTCCATCATTCTTTAGATCATGGCAGAAAAGTCCAGGTAATTTTACAAAGTGTGTCCTAACATCTTATGGAATTTGTAGCAGTTAACACTAGAATCAGACTAATTATTGATGCTTTAATGATTCTAACCAAGGATCCTAGTTTTAGTCAGCATTACCTATACTTTTCCCATTAAAATTCTAACTTCTTGGACTTTTAACTTTTTTCACCACTCTTTTTCAGCAATCACAGCATTAATCCTGGGTTTGAGATTATCAGGTAAGGGATTTGCTACCACATTAGGTGTTAAGGCATTATCAAATCGAAAGGCCATATAATTTTTGATCGAGTGACCTACTACTGCATGATACTCACAATACAGATTTAGGTCATACCAGCTAGGGTAATTACCCTCACATGGTTTAAAAAAATGGAAGGCACTAATTGTGCCTTAAAAAGTTTATCAAACATTTCTTTATAAGAGTAAGGAATGAGATCGTAATAGGGTTTAGGTTGGTTGGCTCTTTGGGTTAATGGATTAACCTTGGGTCTTGATTGGTTGGCTCTTTAGGCTAGTGTATTAACATTGGGCCTTGGTTGGTTTTGTTAAAGAGAGTTTAAAATATTAGTTTAAGGTGATGTTAGAGTGGAAGCATGAGGTATTCTAAGAGAATAGTTATTTTGGCTTTGTTGTCTTTGGCTTTAAAAGTAGGGACAAATCCTTAATGATACAGTTAACCAGCATAGTTAATAGATGGAGCCTCTTCTTTCTTCTTTCTTAGCCCTAACTTCTTTTAGGCAAAGGACTTTCCAATCATAATTTTTTGACCTTTACAACTGTCTCAATCATTTTTCCAGAAATAGTAAGATCAATAAAAATTTGGTCACATTCCTCTTCAACTTGTCATAGTAAGAGGACAGAAGGTGTTCATGAACAACATTATGGTCTCCTTCTCAGTTATCAAAAGCTAAACTTGAGAGACCATGTCTCTCCATCCTTATGCATAATCTTTTAAAGATTCCGTAGATTTCTTTTCCATATTCAAGAGAGTCAGTCTATCGGGCACCCATTCAGCCATATGTTTATATTGCTAAAGAAATGCATTGGCTAAGTCAGTCCAGCATTGAATCTAAGTGCAGTTTACCATTGTACCATCTTAGAGCAAATCCAAACAAGTTTTCTTTAAAATAGTGAATCAAAAGCTTGTTATTTTAGGCATAGCTAGCCATTTTCTTTATGAACATTTTGATATGTGCTTGAAGGGAAGTGCTGCCCTTGTACTTTTCAAACTTGAGCATTTTAAATTTCAATATAAGGACTAAATTTGGTACTAGACTGAAGTCTTTTACATCAACACTACTATATAGTTCAACCCCTTTAATGGCTTTTAACCTTCTCTCAAGGACTTGCAACTTTTTTTTTCAATCTCTACTTCAGCTCGCTCTTTACCATTTTGTTTACGTTTCCCCTTCATCAATACTAGGGCCCACTAGTTTTTTTTAGCGATTGTAGTTTTTACACTCACCCCTTGCGAAAGGGAGTCAGGGTTAATAATGATGACTTGTGTATTAGCTGTAAGGATTTTTATTGCACATTTTGGATATTAGCTGACTATGCATTTTGAGCATTAGTTGTCTATTCCTCAATTGGTACCCTTAAAAACCCTAGTAAGAGTATCAATATTTATCTTTAGTTACTGACGAACTAGCTCCCTTGCCATTAATAACTCAATTATCCTTGTGATTTGAGCTTGTAACTATTCTTGCCTTTTTAGCATGGCCTCTTGGGCCAGTCAGTAACTTTCTTCTAATTTTTTCGAAACTTGCTCATTGGTCTTTAGCTATTCTTCTTGTTCTGAATCTAGTAGCTATCGATGAGGAGGTAGTGGTTGAGCTGATCTCTCTGGGTTTGCAATGTTGGAACCTTAAAAGAATTCCAAATTTCTTTAAGTTAATTAATTTTAATTATGGACTAATAAAATTAATAATCATGTATATATGTGTATATTTATGTATATGTATAGGTATTCTATGCATGGTGTGAGTATGAATGGATTTGCAGGGGCACTTGATTTAAATTTTCCATTAACTTTATGAAAAATACGATATTCACATCGTTGTTCATGTAGGGATTACATCTAACAAAAGTCCTAACTTGATCTTATTATTTTTTAACCTCATCCAAAAACTAAAGTACAACATGGTTGTATTCTCCTACAGTGTTAGTCGTATCTGTAAGGCTTTAATCTACTCCACCATTTTCCTACCTCAGATGGTAGCTAAGTGGATTTATTTTCTAAGATAATCTCCATACATATGTTGGCCACAAAAATTAGCTGCCCACCTTCTGCCATCATATTCGGCCTACCATAATTTATCAACCTAACATACATCTAGATCATGGTAGGCTTGATACCAAGGCATGAATTTCATCTCTTTTGCATTGTATCAACCTTCCATGTTCTTGATCAAAGGTAGCCTGGAGTCATTCAAACTCTTTTCAGTAGACCTCTTTAACTCAAGACGTGTTGAAATGCTCTCTTTTTTATTTTTTTTTTCAAAAATACTTTTCTTGGCTTCTTCATTCAAAGTTTTAGCATTCCATACTTCTAAAATTTTTGAAAGCTTATATATTTCCTCCCTTATTCCCTTAGTGCTAAAACTCTCGGATATCCCAACGAGTTTCATCTTCTTGCTCTATTCAATCCAGTTGTTTTTCATATGATTGTACTTTTTTTCCATTCTTTCAACTTTTTTTCCCTTTGCCTCTATCTTCATTAATAAATAGGCCATTTTTTCTCAAAGTTGATGATTCTCATCACTCATTCTCTTTCAATCCCTAGCAGTTTCCTCTTTAGTCAAGTCAATCTTAGATGGCCTGACAGGCTCTGGTTGGATAGATACTTGAGGAATAGAAACATCTAATCGTGAAATGATTATATTATAGCCCTAAGCTCTCTTTCAAGCATCATACCCGGGGGTAATCTTATCTATGTATGTACATAACCCTAACTTATGCCTCTTCCTTTAATGTAAAGTGACAATTTGAAGTGACTTTCTATAATCCTTGCCTTAATACTCTAGGTCCATACTAGCTAAATTAAAGTCACAAGGATAAACTGCTGCGAGTCATATTGTTTTTGAACCAATAATGCCACATAAGCCATGGTGCCCTATATGCGAGTGAAAGTATATAAAGTAGATTACCCCATCAATAAATAAAGCATTTTGGTAAAAACCAAGGTGCCCACTTGGTTATATCATTAAAACCCAGATTCTTGAGTGTTTCAACCCATTGTTTCTTAATTTCAAACTTAAGCTATTCTTTTTTAATAAATACTTGAATAGAGACAAAATATGAAGAGTAAGGTTTAACTCTTTATTTTTTTCCTTAAAAATGACTTTAGGCTTAAATATACAATAACAGAGCACTTCCAAAGAATCTCCTTGACTCTTCTTTTGACATGCACTGAATGCTTAAATCATCTTAACTAATGCATGTTCCTTTTTAACCGATCAAATAAATCCATATACTATCGCCTTCACATATCCCAACACTCTCAAGAGGAAAACCATCCCACATATAGCAAAAGTGAATGCATCCAAAGCTTTCTCAATATCAAATCACATTTGGATATATTTCTATATAAATTGCCATTAAATGACACTAGTGTTCCCTTTTTGCTCTATATAATGTTGGTCATCTTTGAAATCTAAATCCAAAATTTAACTTAGTTTTTTTGATAGCTAGTTGGATTACGCTCTTTGCAGTAAATAGGTTTTCTCTCCAAAAAGCCTAAACCCAATGAAAGCCAAAATCTTTTCCACAATTGGAGTCATGTCATGTTGATTGAACGAGAAACATCAAAATGATGGATCCCAAAACTTAATCACAGCCCTGACTAGCTAATCATCCATATGCTTTTTGAGTAAGAGATCTAAATGTGTGATCTTCAGCAACCGAGTTCGCTTTAAATTTTCCCATTGATCCCATATTTCGGCCAACACTCTCAAATTATTCTAGAAGAGGTCTAAATGTGTGACCTTCAGCAACTCTGGCATAAAAGCTCTTGGCATATAGTCCCCATCTTTTTTCTGATTAAATTCAAACTTAGAACGAGCCTCTTCAAATTCCTCGAAAATAATCACTACATGTATTGGCTCAGCTATTAAGTTAATTAAAAATTGATCTAAGTCAAAAAAATTTTTAAGGCAAGCATTCCTGTATGCATATGAGGAAAGAAAAATGAACCAAAAAAGAAAAAAAATGAGTTAGTATTCTTAAGAAATATCAAATTCAAACAAAATTATAAAACAATAAAAATCACACATTATTCAAATAAGTTATCAAGATTAACCAAAAAAATAAATTTTAAAGCAATGAAAATCATAAATTATTCAAATAAAATATTAAAATTATCCAAATAAATAAAAAAATAAAAATAAAAAGAAAGAGATAGCTTTGTCCCTTCATGTGTCCCTAATTTTGGTGAGACCTCAAAAAGAGCATGATTTTGATTGGAAGGTTTATGGTTCACTATATTAGGTTTAGGTCAGACCTTAAATTAAGTTATCAAATTCCTTAAGCTTGGAAAGGAATAACAAGGTATCTTATCCATCACAAATTTATGTTCAACTAGGTTTAATTCGAGTGGGCGTGTCTTTCATGCACGTAACGAGGCTGACACATTAGGTAGGCATAAGAATCTACACTTGATAAGCTTCTCGCTAACCTAGATAGAGGCTAACACCTCAAAAGGCAAAGCTACTTTACCCCTTCCTAAAATATTGAGTACCTATGCCCTCCCATAGCTGATGGAAAAGCAACCACTACACATGTGCACACTGTATGCAAAGGGCCAAATATACCTTTTTATGACATAACATTAAAAACAAAACATGCTATCCTAATTCCCAAAAGACAAAAAGAAAAAAAGAATCAATACAAAATATATATTAATATAATGAAAAAAAAATTTCCTTAAAAAAAGGAATTTAAAATTAAATCCAATTGAAATTTAATTAATTAAAATTTAGTTAACATGTAATTAATTTTAGGCTTGACTTTCAAAACCATCCCTAGTGGAGTTGCCAAGCGATTGCAACATGGCTTGGATATGAATCTTGACCAAGCTTGACTTAAATAGTCCTCGATCCTATATTTGATGATATATCATTGCTTTATATGCCCTTATATCTATGGGCCATAGCATTATCCATATTTTCTTAGTTTTGAGGACTAGGTGGTCGAGATGAATCACTCACTCGATTGAACCTTAAATAGTCATTATGAAATGACTATTTACTTGGAGCTACCACCAATCTGTTTCAGCTAGGTGATATTGGTCACTTATAGGAATTCATATTTTAAGTGTTACAAAACCATAAGATACCAATTCCGAGGTTTGCAGCGGAGATCATATAAAAAGGTCCAGGAGTTGGTCATGATCACAAGTAAGGATCGACCCTCTCATGATGCTCGAAAATCAGTACCTTAGTGATTACAGTTTAACTTGAATTTTAATTTTAATTTATTTTCAATATATAGCATTTAAGTGTAATTCCCTAAATAATATTTTATAAAACCAATTTATTATTCTGTGTTGGAAAAATTGGGTTTTTTTGAAATTTTTGAAAATCAAAATCTTTTATGTACCCACTAGAGGACCAGTGAAACATAAAAGCTTTTAAAAATCAAAATATCTTTGACACCCCGTGGGAAGGCTAGAAAAATGGGAAAGGTTTTATTTTTCCAAAATTTATAAAAATCTTGATTTTCATTTTGAAAAGGGTATCTCATTATTAAAATCATCCGTAGAACCCCTTTTATATTTTAGAAGTAATGTCATGTATTATTTTAACTTAGAGACATTGCTTAATTTTTTTTAAAAAAATTGATTTTATTAAAAATATTAATAGAGTATCCTAAGACCTAAAATAGTCTAAAATGATCAACCTATTCCTAGTATGTACTTTTGACATGAAAGTACCCAGTAATCACATAGAACTTTGTTCTAATGCCAAAGTGAACATATCGTAATACTTTTGGCATAAAAGCATCTCGATGACTACCTAGCACTTGATTCTAAGAAAAATTACCAAAATACCCTTAAAGCATACCTTTAATGTGAAAGTACCTCGGTAACATTAAAGGACATGAAACAGGATCATAAAAGGGTGAACTTATCCTAAATGCACACTTTTGGCATATAAGCATCCCAATGACTACTTAGGACTTGGTACTGTGGAAAATTACCAAAATACTCCTAAGGTATACCTTTGATAGGAAAGTATCATGGTAATCTTAAAGGACTCGAAAATGATCATAAAATGCTGAATCTATTCCAAATACACACCTTTGGCATAAAATCATCTAGGTGTCTACATCAGACTCGATTTTAGGGAAATTACCAAAATACCTTAGGGTATACCTTTGATGTAAAAGTATCCAGGTAACCCTAAAGGACATGAAACAGGACCATAAAAAGGGTGAACTTATCCTAAATATATACCTTTGGCATAAAAGCATCCTGGTGACTGCCTAGGACTCAATTCTAAGGAAAATTACCAAAATTTCCTTAGGGTATATCTTTGACATGATATTATCTTGGTAAACCTAAAAGACATGAAAAAATAAATGTTGATGATTTTTATCCTTAATGGGTAGTTTAGATATAAAAAATGACCTAAAATGGAAAAAATGCAATTAAGTCACTAAATTTTTTAAAACCACATTTCATACCCTAATAGAGAACCGAAAGAATATCAAAAGTTTTATTATTTTCAACACCCCACCAAAGGACCAATGAAATGCTAGAATATTTTGAAATATTCCGATTAGATGATTTTTTTTAAAGATGACATTTTGACCAAAAATGCTAAATTTTGTTAATGGTCCCTAAACTTTTCTAAATTTGCAATATCATACCCTACAAAATTAAAACACAAAATTAACATCATATATATTAAAATAAATACAAAAAATCTTTTCTAAAATTCACCAAGCAAGGTTCCGCCACTTTTCTTTGGCCTTAGCACAAATTTTTCGATATTTATATAAAAGTCCCTAACCTTCATAAAATTACCAAAAGACCTCAAAAATCAAAAAATGGTATTTTTACTTGATAAAATGCATGAAATTCATTCTTAAAGGTATATGAGGGTTTTGGCCAAGCATGGAATGGCTAAAAATTATTTTTTTCAATTTTTATATTTTACATATTAGTACTTAAACATTTTATATTTATAAAATGGCCACAAAAATAAAAAATCATCACATACACATGCAAAGTATAATAAATCATGAAAATAAACATATAAATATGTTGTTCCAACATACCAAATAGAAAATGCCAAGATAAATAACACACATATAATCATATATATGACAAATATAATATAGAAACCAATATCATATCAACAAAAACATGATTCATGAAGAAAAACAAATATTAGCAAGAAAAATTAAAAAAAAAAAAGTTAGATCAAAGAAATTAATTCATGGCCATCATGCTTAATCTTTCAAAATGGATCAAAATCCATGAACTTAAGCATGATTTTGGCTCATCAATAAAAGAAAAAATGGACAAAAATGAAGAAAAACCAAAGCTTTATGAAGAAATTTATCTCATCAAAACTTAAAACTAAATTGTTTTATAGTGTTTTATTCATCCTTTTTTTTTCAAGCAAAATCTCCCAAAATGAAAAACCCTCCATGTATTACCATGGCCACTTTGACTAGCACCGAGTTTGGCCATTATGGGTTTAGGGTTGTAAGGCTAACTTGGAAAATTAAAAAATGTAATCTTAAGAGTTGACCTATCTAAAAATGATATTTGGGTACGTTTAGGGATTTTTGGGTGCCTTTTGGTTTCTTTTGGAATGATGGTTTCCTTGTTAAGACTTTAATAATCCAATGAATGGCATCAAAAATTTTCTATTTTACTCTAGACTACCTTGTTTTGGGTTTTTAGCCTAAAGCTTTAATCCATCCATTTTCTATTTCTTTTTTTTTTCAATTGATAGTTTCATCATGCTTCGTAAGAAGACTTAAAATTTGTTAAAGAATAGTTTCCTGAAGAATGGATCCATTAGTTCACATGGCTATGCTTAATTGAAATGGATTTTTTTAGGACTATAATGTAGGCCAAGGTTCATGGTTCTGAAAGAAAAGGTATAAAGCCCTAAATTTAATGTTTAGGGGTGATTATATCAGGGATCATTTTTTTTGTAAGGGCATCTATCCTTTTTACTTTTAGGATGTCATTGTTTCCTAATTTTTCATTACCTCTTTCTTGATTTTACTTTTGCCTTTTTTTTTGGTTTAGTTTTTCTCTTTCTTTTTCATCTTTCATTTTGTGCTTTTTCTTGCTTTTTTTGTTTTTTAAAAGGGAATTCTAGATTTTGGAAACTCAATACATTTTGCACTTGCTCCTTGATGCCAAGCATTTTAACAATTATGCCTGGCATTTTTAGGTTTGTTATGCCCTCAAATGTAGGGGTAATCCTTGACTAGGGTTGTTTTTAAAAGAAGGATTTCATTAGGCTCAAAAGAAAGTTTTCTAATTTATGAGAGAATGATGAAAGATGGCCATTTTTCGTCTTAAACACAACTATGTGAATTGGATGGCCATCTTTCATCTCAAACACAACTATGTGAATTGGAGTCATTCTTTTGAAGAAAGTTGTTTTAGAAAAATTTTGAACATCTTAATCACATGGTGTTCCATTTAATTTTCTTTTTCCCCATTTTTTTCAAAAGCATGCCTTCATACTACATTTCACTCCACTTGCTTGAGGATGCCCTACTTTGGTTTGCCACTAATAGGAAACCACATAATGCCAAAGTTTAGGCTGTAGAGAACATTTTGTGTTTGATCCTCGAAGGTTTGCAAAGACTAAGGATTTGGTTATGTAATGATAATATAGGAAAAAATAGATAAGATGCCTAATAGAATTTTAAAATTTTTTTAATCTAATCATACTAAATCATGTTGTTATATACAATTAAACCAATATAATCGATTACCTAAGTTATAGATCTGAGGATGCCATCTAAGGATTCCTAGATCTATGCGACAGCTTCAAACAACTCGTCTTCTCCACTATTCTTCAATTCCCAGATCATAGAATATATGGGCACTCTTTTTCTGGATCAACTGTACATTCGTACAACTTGATTCTTCTTAATGACCACCTTGTGACAACAACTTAAAAATCATGAGATATTATGATTAGAAACCCCTAATGTGGTGCCAAAGTCTAACCTGAAACCCTAGGCACATGCTTGTTATTTATAACAAGTAACAAGGTAGCCGTAACTTTTTAATTTTAATTAAAATGATTATTTTACCCATCTCCATATAATCTAGATGTGGTGCCAACTCTAAAATAGGTGCCCACCAAATTTTGGCCAAGCCCTAGTCTACTTAGACAATATTCTAGCCTAATTTGTTTTATAAAGTTTAGGCCATTTAATCTGAATACTAATTAATGTTGATTAAATTGTTAATTTTATTTAACTAGATAATTTTGCATAACTTCAGTTCCAATTCAAAATAAAATCATGGCAATTTTGTTCAAATAAAATAATTATGTAATAATTATCAAAACAAAAATTAGCTATAATAAAGTAATTAATTTAATTGTAAATAAAAAATAAATAAATAAAATAATTTTTCTTAATTTATTTAGAATAATATACATATTTAATTTACAAATAATTCTTTAAACAAGACTTTATAGATATCAAATTAATTATGTAAATAACTAATTTTTACATATCTATTTAATTTAAATTAATTCCCATATTTATGAGAAGATAAATATAATTAATTTAAATTAATAATTCTTTTCCAAATAAATATTTAATTGAAATTAAGCATATATTATAAATAAATAATAGCAAAAATCATTTTCATTTATTTATTAAAGAAAACACCTTTACCCCTAAAAAAAAGTGTATCCAGCATACCATTTCACCATATTAAGAATCTCTTAACTACGGATATTCTAATCAATAACTAATCCGTTAAAGAATTATGTTGAGCTAGTGGAGGGACTAATTGGACATATATAATAGGCTCCAATAATCTATGTGCTAATTATTCTATCCTGAATAATTAATCACATAATTATTAATCTCAGAGTCATACCACCAAATACCTGAGGCTGCACTCCCAATTATATATCATATTACATAAGCTCTATATATTGCCCTTTAGTCTAATAACCCTGTAATCTGTGTAATACCCTTATATGATATCTATGATTAACTTAAGGTTATAATCCATTTTACATACTTAATCACCTTATCTTAAAGTTCCATTATACTCTCCACGTTAAAATTACATGTGAACAATTTATCATTTGTCATACAAATGATCTAGGCCTTATGCACTTTCATTGTACCATATAATGCCTTTAAGAGGATAACCTTAATTCTTTGTAAGAGCTATGACTCCATATCTATAAGTAAAGCTCTCATCAAGTATAAGTCATATGCCCAACAAATAGGTCTAGTAGCTTAGTACTTCAAGATGCTTTACCCTTTAGAATGTCAAAGCATACAAGTTATACACATTGAGTCAATTACTTACCCAGGATTAAGGTAATTACACAATGAACATAAAAAATGAATTAATCTATGTAAATAGACTTATTAATATATTAATTGCACTTGGGCCAATCCAATATATCACCACCTCTAGGCAATATATCTATGTTTTTACTCAAGAGTTAGTCTGCTTTAGATGGCCACGACAAGCCATCTCCCTAATTGGATTTAAACAACTAAGAGTTAATTACTCACATTAACCCTGTAGACTATGGACTATCAGTTTAGACTACTTACCTTAAAATGTTGTCTTCCGACATACAAAGTCCATGATATACAATATTCTAACAGTATAAACATGAATAGTCAATGAGTAATATTTGCTTACGTTTACTTTAACATGTAAATTAAATAAAAATGGAATAGCATTGATATAATGATACCTCGAATATATAAATATGAATAATCATTCAAACTAATGAAATCATCAAAATATATTTCATCCTTACAACATTCTTAGAAAATTAGGGAAAATTTAGAATAAGAGGCTATGGCAAGACCAAGACACATCTTAAAAAAACCTTTTAGGAAATGGTTTGGAGATGTTAAATTAATAAGAAGAGATATGGTCCAAAAAATTTTACTAAGGAAACAAGGCAGTTTATGGTATTGCCCGAGATATGATTTGAAAAGCTTTAAAGTATGATTTGGTAGCTTAGGTTTTGTTTTGTTAAGAAGAAGATGGATGTCTTTAGCATAATCCTAGTACGTGTCAAATCACCATTGTTAGGATTCTTAAAAGATGTCACATTTGTTTAATTCCCTAAGGAATCTATGAATTTTAAAAATCAGTGTTTAACAAACTAATTCCCTCAAGTCTTGGGTCTTTCACTATGTCAACTTATGCATGGAAAAGTTTGAAAGAGAGATGAAAAGCATCAATATTCTTGAGACTTTCTACTATCATGGTTTCACTAAACATATGATTCAAAGTTCAAAACATGTTAATTTCATAAAAAAAGATAATTCAAAGGTAGTAGATTGTCACATAAAGATGCTAAATTGGAATGCCCACATTATCCTAGGTTTGCATATCGCATTTCATTCACATTATCAATCTATTCAGCACTTTACTATGTATGAGTAAATGAATGAACGAATGAATGAATGAAAGATGCCATGAGTGATTAACATGGTGTAAACAAGGGGAAACAAATGTAGAAATAACAATAATTTGAATTTTGGCTCCATTCATAACATCTCTATGAATTTAAACATATTCCTTGACATTTCATTGATGTTCACAACACATATTTACTAAATGCCCTAAAGTGGCGAATCATTGTATTGATGAACATAACCTCGGCTTGATGTCCTAAAACCTATAGACGAAACACTTATTTCTTATTATCATCTGAAGCTTTAATTTTTCATGTAAAATTCTCTACTGACCAAGGTTTTTGGATTAAGCCATCTACTGTCAATGAAGGGTTACACTTTGTTCTTGAAGAACAAGTAGTTTTTGATGGAATGCCAATGTGCTCCATAAGGATACTCATATTTGGCTTTAGGATAATGGCACTTAGGGGATAATAGGTGTTGAAGTTCAACAGGTGCACATGTGACCAAGTAACTTTGCAGTAATACAAGGAAGATTTCTTTTTAACTGACTAAGGGAAGGCCAAAGTATCTTAACACTATTTCCTTAGCTTTCTCCTGATTGGTTTGTTGGCTAGAAGCAGAGGCTTTCACTGAAGATACCATAATTTATGTCAGAAAAGTTGGCAGACAAGGTAGCTGAGTGATTTAGATGGTGTTATATGGAGAGGTAAGTAAATGATTATCTCTAATAGGGTATATAGGTTTGTGATGCTAAAGTGTATAGGCATGGGTTCAAGCTAAAGGCAATTAGGTTAGAATCGTAAGGGTTGGGCAAAGGGCATGAAGTTAAGTTGAGCCACCAACCACATTATCTTTGCCATTTTCATTTGAAAACTTCTTAATAATAGAGTTAAAGGATAATTGGAAAGTGACCAGAGGGTACTCTAGGTTGAAAAGCAGACCAACCTATAATGGCGTGGAGTTAGAATGGTGGACTTTAGACATCAGGTGTAGTATAAAAACAAGTGGATTTGTTTGGCCAATTGCATCTTTTGTTTAAGTATTCAATTTCTTAGTATATAGGATTGGGTTGATGGTAACAGTGACCTCCGAGGATAATATGTCTTTATCTGACCAAGGTTTAAGATCATCACTATTAATACCCCAAATTGATCCTTCATCTCCTAATTATCTCTTCTGACCTTTTTCATATTCTCTTTAAAGTAGTAATATGCATTTTTAGGGAATCTACTATGCTCTGACCTATTTGGTCCATTACAAATAATGGAGCCTCTTTGGTGGAATAACTTTTAGCCTTAAGAAAATCAATATTGCTCCCATCACTTTTGCAAGCTGTTCCTTTAATTCTTAAACATCATTCCTAGTTCCTCTTAAATGCTTTCCAAAGTATTAATTCTTGCTTCTAACTGATCCCCCATGTTACACCCTTTCCGCGTAATCAACAAATAGGTTTAGCGCAATGTAATGATCAATGCATGAACATACTAAGGAATGATGAATAAGGATGGAAGATATGACATGTCAGGGATGCTTATCTAGACCTATAAGACCTAAAATGGTATGAATGCATTGAAAATGTCATAAAGGAATTAAGGGCAATGATGGCTTAATGTCTCTCTATTTTTTCTTTTTTGGCTTATGATATTTTTGTTTGTTTATTGTTTTGTTGTTTTTTTTTCATTTTTTCATTTTTTCTTGGTTTTCTTTTCCTTGGCTGATGACTATTTTTTGTTCCTTTTCTACTCAAGTTTTTTAATCTTTTACAAAGAGAATATGATTATAGATAATTTTTAGGATGAAAATAATAGGAAAAAAAAGTAAAATTCAATAGAAATTTACCTCGAGAAAAACATTAAAGTAGTATAATACCCTTGGGGTAAAAATAAATGACCCTAGGCAATGTAATTTATCCTCTAAACCTGGACTAGCATGGACAGCATATAGCATGTCCGATTGAAATCTACGACCCATGTGATTGTATTTGCTCATCATTACCTAGGGGTTATCTGTGGCAAGCCATTAATTGAACAACATGGCAACTTAATTAAGCTAAAATTTTGTTCCATTGATAGCGATACCAAATATTGAATGAAATTTTTAAATGACAACATTAGCAAGCTATCATTTTAGTGGTATAATGATTGTTAGCCATCAATCAAACAGCCAAATCAAGTTAAGCTTGCCCTTAATAGGTGATATAAAATCTCTCAGGTGGTATCGACCAACTAGGTAATGACGTGCATATTTTCTCATTTATTGGCGAGCATGCATTAAGTTGCCAATAAATGACATAACGGCTTGAATGGGTCAGCTTTATTCATTTAAAGGCATAGAGGGCCTTAAAAAGTACTATAAGTGACACACTTGCATGTTTCACCTAAAGGAAAAATGAGCATCAATCATCCTTTAGATAGCATAACGGCATGTCCTAGTGATCTATCAAGGGGCAAAATTGAAAACGTAAGCAACAATGTACATTCATCATTGCCTATGTAAAATAATGGTACGAAAGAGTAAAAGGTAAGAAGTGTTTCCCTAAGTGTCTTATTTTCTGTGTTATTCTAGAACCTTGGTATGGCTTGACATGTTATAGCTCATTTGGCTCATTACATAAGGTTTGAGTAGACGCCTAAATCTATATCTAAATCATTCTTCTATCAAAAAAGGATAGCTGAGGCACCATAATCCTAGACTAATCGCAAGTAATGAAATGAGTTTAACCGAGCGATGTATTTCTTGATGCAAATGCAAAGGGTTAGTTACGAGAGACATAGGTAATTTACACCCCAAAAGTTCCTGCTATACCCATGGAAAAGGTTTTTCACAAAGGTAGATAACTCACTTCCTTCTAACATTGGGGAACATAATCCTACCATGGAGTTTGGTGAGAATAGAGTACAAATGCAAATGCACAAATGCATAGTGTATAGTGGGGAAACAATCAAACTTTTTTATTTACCCTTTATTACCATACTTATCAAACCAATACTTATTTGAGAACAAGGCAGTCCCTGATGAACAAGACAAAAATCATGACAAGGAAAAGGCTAGTAGATAAAAATCAAATGGATTATATTTAAAGAATGACTAAAAATGGAGAGAATTGAGAACCAAGTAAAAGGCGGCTAGTCATAGGCCTAACTCTCTAAAAATATCCTTAGTGGATTTGCCAAGCTATTGCAACATGTCCTTACTCAGGCACAACCACTAGAATTATTCAAATGGTGATGAACGTGACTTAAAAAATGTTAAGACCTGCCTTTAGGTTATCCTTTGATCGAGATATGGATTAGGCATGATGAGGTGATAACGAGGGGAAAGATCATCGAATGAATTGCTCATCTAACTTGTCTTGGATGGCCACCACAAAGTGGCTGAAGACTTAGAGTTGCCACCAATTATTTAGGGCTAGGCATGATTAGATGCCTACTGAAGATAATATTCTAAGTTATGAAATCGATTTCAAGATCTACGAGTCCAGAGATTGGTTAATTGCATTTGGGAATTTATTAGCATTGGAAGATTAGTGCCCCCATGATGCCTGAAATCGTACCTAGTAGCCATGTCTTACATTAATTTTGGTTTTTCTCAGTTTTGACTTGTCATTATTTTGATATAATTCCTATTCAATGCATGAATTTTGTATAAAAATTGTAAACCTTGGTTTTAGGAAATATTTAAGTCACATATGCGCCTAGGAGATGTGAAGAACATAGGGATTTTTTTATGAAAATGATCCCTAGGTTTAATTTTAAAAATCATATATTTTGTGTCAAGCACTGGAAAGAGATCAACATAGAACATTACCTTATAATTTTCAAAAAAACAATGTGAAAATATAAATGCACAATGGACACTACAAAGAGAAATGTGTTAGTAAGATGAAAAAGAATATAATAATATTACATGAAAAATAAGAACACAAAAACATAAAATAGAGGTATGGTAGGCATTTATCTTGTAATTGTCTTCGATTATTGAGGAATAACTGGGATGACAACTTTGAGACATGTTTAGACTCATTGGTCGCTTAAGGAGTGGAAAAAAAGTTTTGGTTAAAAAGCTCAGAGTAGTCCAAGAAAGAGAAATTTGGATTTTTTTAGTGAAAAGTGGCGTTGGAGTATTTCCTTAAAAGATGAGGTTGGAATGTCCCCAATGGTAAAAATTTTAGTAATTATAGAACTTGAGCAAAGTTTGCAAAAATGATGTTGGTAATGTGAAACTTAGGATGAAAACACAACCTAAAACCTGATTGGATGGAATTAAAATCCTAGGATCGTTTTCAAAGTCAAGTAAAGAGAACTTGACCCCAATCAAACCTGCTGATTATAACCAAAGTTATAATAATCTTGATCCCCACAAGTTACCTTGATAAGATCAATTTGAGTTCTTATTTAAAGCACAAAGAAGAAGTTCTCAGAAAGTGAAAAACTCTCTAGATATTTTTTTATACCCAAATCTGCTGATTTACATGAATGAGGCAACCTTATATAGGCCTAAAATCTATAGAGTCCTAACTAAACAAGGATAATCCTAACCAAGAAGGAAAAGTCTATTCTTTATCCTAGTCTAATTAGGACTTATCAAAACACCTTAAAATCCTAAACACAGTCCTAATCAATAAGGAAAAGTCTATTCCTTATCCTAATTTGATTAGGACTAATCTAAACAAATTAAAATTGAAAAGTCAAATTCTTATTCAAAAAAATAAAAAATTTGAAATCTTAAACTATAGGCCCATGAATACGTGCAAATTGGGCTCCATTATTCTTAGACATGCGAATTGGGCTTTAAGCTTTATTCTTCTTCTTTTTTAGCCTCAACACAATGTGAAAAAGTAATCAATCTTGGCAATGCATCAGATTCACCTTGAACAGCCTCTTTTGCTTGATTTCCATGATTAGTCCTTGCAAAGCTTGCTCCATGCATTTAGTCTTTGCTCTAGTCATTAGACCTCCAATTCCTTGTAAAGGATCATAAGAATGACTAGAAATAAGTGCTTGTGCAAGTTGATTTCCATCATTCCCTCCCTCCTTGAAAAGGATTCATCCTCAAATCACACTTGAAAAGATCCATCTCCTCTAGGCTGCAACTTAGATTTCTTTTTAATAGGAAACTCTCCTTACACAAATGAACCCAGACCCAATATTTAGGTTTGAAAATGACCTTAATATGCCCTTTATTAGCCATCATACTTAGCCTAAAATGATCATTGGTGACTCTAAACTTTTAGCCGCTTCATGGTGGACTACTCAAACAAGCGATTTATCTAACGATCCTCCCATTCTAATTACAAGAAACATACTTTTTCTTTTACAATTTCATGCAGAATAAAATTCCAAGTAAAAGATATTCTTTAAGTCAGGCATGTCCCATCCCATTGTTGGGGAGAGGGCACATAGCAACAGCTATGTTGTTTCAAATGCATACAACCTAATCGTATGGTTTTAAAGGTAATGGTTAGGCGAAATGCATATGACACATTTTGGCAAAGCATTACCAGGTAACTGATCTAAGAGTTGCATGGAGATACAATTGACAAGTTAAGTGACTTGTTCAATTAGTTTCTACATGGTCTGTTGAGTCACTTAAGGTCATATAAGGATGAAAAGGTTAATTGTTTAAAAAAAAGTTCAATTTTGAATTTCTCCTATTATAGTTGAGGGCTATAATTTTAATAAAATAATGAGAATAATCATTAAAGTATTAAAACCTAACTTAATAGTTACCTTATGCATACAATTAAAACCATATATATTTTGTATTCATATTAGATTCATTTCTCGTAGTATATGATGCCTAGATGTTGGTACCTAAATATGTGTGACATATTGTAAGAACTAAAAGAAAGTTGTGAAAATAGACCATGAGAATGGAAATCTTATTGATATTGATCAAAGCTTGCCTTTTTGTTTATGTTTTTTTTTGAAACATTATCATGATTTATTTTGGCAATCACATACTAGTTAAGGATCATTATAGGTATTCAATGCTGCACTTCGATCTATTATTCTTTCAATAATCATTAGTCATATAATTTGTTCTATGTCATGGTCTTATTATTCTCAAATACATACTTGCAATAGTATTAAGAAACAATGATAGGCTAACACGGAGGAAACAACCCTACTAATGCAGATCAAGTTGTCGATCAATCTTAGAAAGCTTATGAAACTTTTATGATTTATTATTAAACATTTAGATGTTCTATTTTTTGCAATTATGTGTCAAATTATGAGGATATTATATTATGTTTTGAGAAAAAATGAACATTTTGCTGGACTATGGATGCCATGCTAATTTAGTTCCTCTATTTTAATATATCGTAGTAGAATTATTCTACAGCTTGGTCTATCATTTAATTTATACTGAATGAACACATAATTAATATGTTATAGCCCAATTAGTTGAAATCCAAAATTAGATTTGAATTGGAATTCCCTATAAGATCTTACACATGCAGGATTTAGTAGGAGGCCTTATGAATTATTAAAAGGTAATAATAATGTTTGAGTGACAACAAGTCATAAATACTTGGATGTAATATTGGAAAGGTTCCAAACTAAAGATTACATATTTATGTCCTTAAGCAATCAAACAAATAGCTTTGGATCATTAGCTATTAATTGTCGTAACATGGCTCAGATATAAATCCTGACCAACTTGACTTAAAATGCCAGTGTACCCACTGTTCTTATATATATATATCCATATATCATTATTCTTTTATTTTTAGAGCCCATATCATTATTTTTCTTATTTTTTGTGTTTAGGGATTGAGTTGTTGAGATGAATCACTCACTAGACTTAACTTTAAATAGTAGTTTCAAAACAACCCTTTATTTAGAGTCGCCATCAATCCATTTTGACTAGGTAAGGTTGGTCACCTGTCAAAGTTTATATTTTCAAGGGTTACTAAACTCTTAAGTGAAACTCCAAGGTCTGTGCCTATACTAAAGATTGCTTAAAAAGGTTTGGGATTATAAGTAAGGATCGACCTTCCAGTGATGCCTAGCAATCAGTACCTTATTAATTATGTGTTAACATCAATTTAATTTTTATTCAACTTCAATATTTGATATTTAATTATAATTCTTATACATCAAAAATAAAATTTTATGAAATAAATTTATTATTCTGAATGAGAAAATTGGGTCTTTAATATTTTTTAAAATCAAAATATCTTCTACACCCTTAGAAGAACTAGAAGAACATGAAAGCTTTTACCATTCTCTGTCGTACCCTATTGGACAGCCAGTGGAATACAAAAAGTTTTTTTTTTTTCAAAATTTATGGAAAATCCTAATTTCATTTTGAAAAGGGTATCTCGTTATTAAAATAATCAATCAAAGCTCCCTCATATGTTGTGAGAAATTCCACTATTATTTTAACATCAGAGAGATTGCCTTTATTTGCAAAAATTCTAATTTTATTAATAATATCTAAAAATTATCCTAAGACTCGGTTTAGATGAAATATACTAAACTTGACTCTAAGGACCTGAATGTGGTTGATATGACCAACATGTCCTATAAAGTACACCTTTGACCTAAAAGTATCTCGATGACCCTAAAAGACTTGATCCAAAAATAAATTAGTGAAATGTCCTTAAGGGGTACCTTTAACAAATAAGTATCTTGGTACCACGAAGATTCTATAACTTTATAGACAAACGAACGACATGAAAGTATCCTAGTGATCATATAAGACTTGGTTCTAACATAATTTACTAAACTGTCCCTAAGGTCTACCTTTGACATAAAAGTACCTCGATAAGCCTAAAAGACTAAATGACTCTATAAAAGGATGAACCTATCCCTATTACACACCTTTGACATTTATGTATCCCAATGATCATTAAGGATTCAGTTCTAGGGTAAATTACTAAAATGTTCCTAAGGTCTACCTTTGACATCTTGGTATCCTGATAAGCCCAAAAGACTGAATGACTCTATAAAAAAGCAAACCTATCTCCATTAGACACCTTTGACCTATAAGTATCTTGGGATCATAAAGGATTCGATTTTAAGGTAAATTATTATATACCTTCAACATCTACACATCTTGGTAACCTAAAGGCTAGATGACATTATAAATAAATGAACCTACTCCTCTATACACCTTTGACATAGAAATGTCCCAATGATTAATAAAAATTGATTCTAAGAAAAATTACCAAAATAACTCTAACATTATACCTTCGACATATACGTATCCCGATATCCTAAAGGACTTGAAAAGGATATGAAATAACCATTATACCCTTCATGGTAACTTAAATATTAAAATAGACTTAAAATGCAAAAATTACTAATAGGACCTTTAACTTTTCAAAATTGCATTTCGTACCCTAAGGAAAACTAGAAGAATACAAAAAGTTTTAATAATTTCTACACCCTTATGGAAGACCATAAGAATGTTAGAAACATTTTTAAAATGTCAAAAATATTTATTAGCCCTAAAATGCAAAGTTTTTTCTAACTGATCCCTAAACTTTGCAATTTAGTCTCTATACAAAATAAAGTCATAATTGAACACAAAACTCATCATAAGAAATATGGAAATCATACCAAGAATCATTTAATAAATTCGGCCAAGTACCTATGACCTTAGAACAAAAATTTAGCAATTTTCCAAATAAGTCCTTAAACTTTTAAAAATATAAAAATAGCCATAAAATGATGGAAAATACAGAAAACATATTCATACATATCAAAATAAACATGAAAACACTTTCATAAGTATACACAAGCAACCTACTAGGCATTGATGGCCTTAAAACAAAATTTTTCATTTTTACAATTTAGTCTTTACATAATAGAAAATCATAAATTAAGACAAGCACATCATGAAAAATCATAAAATTCACATAAAAAATCAAGAAAATGATCCAGCCAAATACCTATGGCCACAAAGCAAATTTTTTCATATTTTGCAATTTAGTCCCCAAACTTTCTAAGATTACAAAATGGCTCTAAAATGGTATAAAATGCATAAAACACATTTAAATATGTTAAACTAAACACAAAACATTTCTAAAGCTACCTACATCATTAGCCAAGCATGGATGGCCAGCAAAAAAATTTTGTAACTTTTTTTGCAATTTAGTCTTTATATTTTATATAATTTCAACATAATCTAAATAAGATAAAAATATCACAAAAATCATCAAATTCAGATCTAGCCAAGCTTAGAATCAACCTTCCAAAGCCTTTAAAATTTTGCAAAAATATTCCAAAGCCTTCAAAATTTTGGGAAAATTGTTTTTAGGTTAGTAAAAGTTTCAAACTTTGCAAAATAGTCCTAAATTTCATGAAATCAAGCATGAAAGATTATTCAAGGACCACAAATATTTTTGATCAGCATATATTCCAACCAAAAGTAGTATTTTTCATCACATATTTGCATAAATATCAACATATATACATGTCTTAATTTTTACCAAGCTAAAATATGCATAAAATCAACGTAAATCAATGTGAGAGTTATCAAAAAAATAACGAAAAAAATACATACACAAAAATAACAATATTTCTACTAAAAGAAAGAAAATTGAATGAAGTAACAAAACTAAAAATTTTTTGTACAAGAATTTACCTTAAAAATTCTAAAGCCATAAATGATGAGAAGCATCCCCTATTTATAGGGGATAGAAGTCAGCCTTTGTCTAAATTGTTCGTCGAATTAGCTATGATTTTTTTTTTCATTTAATATTCATTTTATTTTTTAATTTTTTTTTACTTAGACTTGATATAAATTAATTATTTTTGTCATTTAGTGGATTGCATCATCCACGACATCATCAATTTGAGAGATTTTTTTTTAAGGTATTTATATAATATGCAAAAATATATAAAAAAATTGATCAACAAGAGTAAATTGTAAAAATTAAAAAATTATGTATTTAAAATAAAGTTTCATATGATTAGTTTAATTTAATCTAATAAGATAATCAAGTTTAAAGTTAAAGAAAAAAACATTAAAATTCCAAACTCATAAAATTTTACGAGAAAAACCTTAAGAGAAAATTATTTCATGAAAAAAATACAAAACTCATAAGGTAAATTAAATTTTCACAAACCGATTTAATATGAATTTAATGAAAATATTTAAAGAATTTTAAAAATTATAGATTCAAAAAAATCTTCCTAAAAAATTTACTAAGTAGAACACTTTGTAGCTTGAAAATGGGAGAATTCTAAAAAGAATGCAAAACTTATAAAATAAATTAAATTTTAAAAACTGATTTAATATAAATTAAATAATCATATTTGAAGAATTTTAAAAATTACAAACATAAAAAATCCTCTGGAAAAAATTATGAAGTAGAAAACTTCGTATCTTGAAAACAAAAAAAATTCTAAAAAAACTAAAACTCATAAAATAAATTGGATTTTGAAAATCCAATTTAATGTGAATTAAAAAATAATATTTGAAAAATTTTTAAATTATAAACTCAAAAAATCTTTTCAAAAAATTTACGAAGTAGAAAACACCGTAACTTGAGAATAAAAAAATCCAAAAATATGTTTAAATTTTATAAAAATAAATTTTATCCAACACATTAATCGTAATATTAATTTATAAAAATAATAAAGGCAAAGACTAGAAATCTCGAAACAATTTTATCGGGAAAAATTTAAGAAGTATGTACTCACAGTGTTGTGAAAAATTCAAATTTAAGTCCCAAAATTTACAACTTGATATCTCGAGGTGAAAAATGCCAATATGAATTTTTTTCTTGAATATTTATGATTTTTAGGAATGCATACGACATAAATAGCACACTAGTATCAGTAAATATATATGATAGTCAACTTCCCAAATTTAAGAAAAAATTCTCAAGAAATTCCTAAAAATGTGAAATTTGGCTATAATAATGTATGTAAAAACAAATTTCAAAATTTCATAAGTATGAAGTTAAAATTTAATTATTTGACCTTGATATTTATCTTTTTTGTTTGAGATTTACTCTTCATGACCCTTGAAATGACACTAATTTTGTCAAGTGCACTTGAGGTCATTTAAGCACAACTAAATAGCTCTTGAAAATGTTCATTTTGCTTGCAAGAAGCCTATCCTTATCGAGTAGCTGCTAAGTGCTTTGTCTTGAATATTTTAGACTGTTTGAAAAAAGGGCTCAGACAAAATTAGGTGTTTATATTGAGCTAATCACTTGATTCCAAAGTCACAAAATGACAGAGCCATTTGATTGGAATCAAGGTCTCGTTGTTATCCAAACTGTTTAATGACTTGATAATAGAGACTATCGCATATGAATATGCATATTCTCCATACACAAAGAACAATATGATTGTTCAATAAAAGTAGGAGATGTTAATGTATGCCCTTGAACTAATCAAATTGGGACATGGGATACACAATCAATTAATTGCATACTTGTTGCATGATTGACTATCATGAAACCACTAACTGGATGAAGCCCATGGAGTATAAAAGGCCTTACAAAGGAATCGTAAAGTGTTGTAATTATCATATCCTTATGCATCAAAAATAGCTTGTGTTATGCCTTCTTGCTTAGGAAGCAAGCAACTAATCTTATAAGTTAAAGTATGCAAAATACTTGGGATGGCATAGGGGAGCTTATTTTGTGGAAATAAGTTCATCAAACATGGCCTGTAGGAAAACTCCATTTGGTATTAGCCACTTAAATGTCTATGGAATATGTTCTCATGTGCCGATTATGTAAATAATCCTCAGAATAATGATACCAAGTCATTTCGTGTACATAGAATCATCAATGAATGGGTCCACAAGGATGGATGCTAAAAACAAAAGATGGTTTTGAATATGGTATGAAGCATATGGTAGATGGATAAGTGATCCAAAAAAGATTCACCACTTTCAATGACATTGGAGACTTATCTTGAATGATCTTAACTATGGTTAATTAGATTAAAGTCTTTGGCCAGAGCACGAAGAATTATGAGGTATCGTTTTTCATAAATTCATTATCATTAAGCATAAGTTTACTATCTAGGGTGGATTAAAGCATGAGCAAACATTGCATCATGCTTATGCTTATTCTGGGCTACATGGCAAAAAGACATTATTACCTAATAGGATAGTTATTGAAAGGTTTCAATGAGGTCACATTGATTTTTCAACATTTACATGGTCATGTGGTTGCTAGATTTCATTCTTGATTTATAAACATTTAGTTGTGTTCATTGCCAACATGTTGGGACCCTAATGTCTCAAATACAAGAAAATGGATTTGTTGGATTAAATCTAAGATTTAATTAAATATGATTTAATTAAATAAAAGGTATCATGAGGACTTAATGGAATTAGTTTGATTAATAATTATTTAAGGCATAAATTAGATTTATGAAATCTAATTAGAGAGGTCTTAATAAGGATATAAAGACAAGAAAATTTTATCTTTATATGTCTAACTATAGACAAGGCAATAGGGATGTCTTAGTTTTAGGGTTGAAAATTACTTATAGTAAATTAAATAATTATTTGATAATCATTTAGTTGTATTTACATAAAGTAAAATTGTTTTATTTGGGCTAGAAATTCAGTTGAGAACTAAATTTTCTTGCATGTAAATAAGGTTAGTTAAAAGCTTAATTATTAGGTTACATGGGTTTGGTTTTGAACTAATCCTTTTAGGACTTATTATAAGATTAGGTGCATAAGTGTGGGCCACATTAATATAGTATCATGCCTAGGTATTAATTGGTTAATAACTAGGCCCCATATTAGGTGGATTGGTTAAAATACCTTGGACTCAAGGAAACCTACTAAAGTGGTGCCTTAAAACAGGTATGGTTAACACATTAGTTAAGCCTAACCTAGTTTTAAATGTATATAAATACATTATTAAGGCTTTTTGGCTAAGTATGGCTATTAGAAAACCCTAATCACAAAAAACCTAAGGTTTTTACTGAGGCTAGCACTTTTTTAAGCTCTTAATGCCATTTTCAGCTTGGAGATCTATTGTTCTTGATCTAATTTTTAGAGGTAAAATAGTTTTCTAGTATTAGAAGAGTAACTGCCACTCATAGGATGCCAAACACTCCCATTGGTGATACATATAGCTTTTCTACAGCATTATCTCACATCTGTATAACTACTTTAAGTTGGTATTGGATGTGTGAGATTAAAACCAATTATGTTTCTACCTTTTAGCTAAGGCCTGATAAGCCTTCTAGCTAGCACCAGAAAATTAATAGACCATGTGAAGGTTCTAGCAGCTATCTATGTAGATAAACTTTAAAGGCAGGAAACATGTACTGCTCATGATCTTAGAGATCTTTTTAGGAAGCCATTGCTACCAGTCATTAGGGATCTTCTAATTTTTTTAAACTCTAGATGATGATATCTAAGAGTAAGGTAATCCCTAAATAGATGTGTGTTTAAATTTTTAGAAAAATTTATTTGTGCCTTTCATCTCATTTTTGTATTTGTTCTTAAGTATAGTCCATATTGGCTCTTGTTGAAGTTATGTTACTACAGAGATCATATAATCAATTAATAAGAAAGTTCAAAATATATTCACAATAGATGAACTTATTATCACGGTGCTTGCTTCTCTCTTTTGTAATAGCATTAGAATCTATAGTTATTTCATCCTGTAATGGTTGTAAATTCGGATCAACATAAAAAATTTTCAATGTGGTTAACAAAAACACCATATTATCTTTTAATCTTATGCAACTTATCTTATTGAACATATCTAGTTTGATCATATCATGACTTCTAAAATGAACTTTCATACATGAATTCAATTCTATCTTTATCATTATAAAGCCTTAAACTTGTTGGAAAAAAATAATGGAGAATAGAAATTATAAAGTAGACTTTAGGGCATGAAAACATTCCTTAAGGCTTGTAATGCCTCCAAGATACAACAAAATCATAAATGTCCAAAGTAGAAAAGTGAAAATGGCATAATAAAAAAATTTCCTTATATTGACAATATAAAGTTTCATTTGTTAGTAACCTATTTTGTCACGACGTGCCCCTCGCATAATGCATTATGACTTAAAAACAAAAGAAAAAAGTAAAGAGAAGGGACTCACCTTTGGGTTATCCTTTGATTGGGATTGAAGTTAGGCATCATAGGGCGAAAGTTGAAAAGAGGATTGTCAAACAAATCACTCATCCAACCAGTCTCAGATGGGCATTATGAAAGGACCATTACTTAGTATTGCCACCAACCTTTTTTGGGCTAGGCATGACTGAACACTTATTAAAACTAGTGATTTCTGAGTTACAAAATTCAAAATACCAATTTTACCGACTGCATATACCAGAGTTCATTAAAGTTGGTTATGCGTGCGAATGATTAACATACCCACGACATCCAAAGTTGGTACCATCTAGCCATATATTATCAAAGTCTCAATTTTCCTTGATTTTTTTCATATGGTCATTATTTATGTGTAATCTTCTTCTTATAAATGCAAATTTTTAAATATTAAATCTAGATTTTCATGATAAAAGTTTAATTAATATCTTTCTATACAACCTAAGAGGGAGGAGACACATAGAGGATTTGGTAGAATAAAATCTAGATTGATTTAGAAGAGGATACTCTATGTCAAGCACTAGAAGGAAACTAACGTAGAACACTATCTTGAGTTAAATGAAAATTGATTTTTTAGAAAGCATGAATACAAATCATCATCAAGGAGAGAAACGAGTTAGTAAGACATAAAGAAATGTGATAAAATTTGCATTAAAAAAGAATACACAAAAAAAAAAAAAGAGGTATGGTTAGGATGTATCGCGTAATTGACCTTAATTATTCAAGAATAATCATATTGACAATTTTGAGATTGTTTGGATTTGGTAGCCATCTTAGGCATAAAAAGGTTGATAAGAACAAGTACGAGGAGCCTGGGAAAGGAAGACTTAGATTTTCAACAAAGTTTCAAAAAGTGAGGTTGGATTATTCCTTCAGAAGGAATATGACTAAAGAATCCCCTTAGAAAAGCAAGATTAGAGTATCCCTTCGAAAAAAATGATTTTAAGTGGATTTTGCAAATCAAAATTTTTGATATTTTTAAATAAATAAGATTTTACAATGGAAAATCAATTTTTAAATAGGAAAAGGAAATTAATTTTAAAAATGTTTTTAGGTTTTGATTCGAGCCTAAAGGGACTACATCATGATTCATGATACCATAGGGGAACCATTGTTTAGCAAAAATAGGGAACAACACCACGCTATCTATATTCCCTAATTTATTTTAGTCTGGTCCGGTGGTTTCTAGTGGCAAACAATGTACCATTATGTAAAAATATTTCAAAAATCCTAGAAAATCACTTGTTAGGTGAAATTAATTTTTGAAATTGTGAGTCTAAGCAAGTAGTGACAACCAATGTAAAAGAAAGAGGCTATGAACTTTGAAAAATTGCCATAGACTTAAATGAGATTGTTAAATCACAAATGAAACCTTCTCAAAAAGGGAATGTTATAAAATTTTTAGGAAAAATATTAAAAATTTTTGGAAAAAATCATATGACAAGTCAGAATCACTTGAGCAAAATATGAATTGCTGACTCCAAGGGTTTCAGATAGTAAAAGTTTAAAAAATCATAAGCCCAATATCAGGAATGATTCAAGGGCAAATATGGTGTTCGTGAAAAGCCAATTCAAGGCCCTTTCAAGGAAAAATGCTAAAAAATTAAACAAAAATTGTTTGTAGTCCAAAAATAATTCTTAAATAGGGATCATTGTGCTGCTAGTACTAAAGCAAATGTTTTATTCTTATTTAAGGCTTTTATAGTCACGTGCCAAGGTGTCAGACATACAAATACAAATATCCAATCATTGAGGTCCTTAGTAGTGAAGTAACAGACCAATCCAACTTCTATAGAGTAGGCTATTGAACCATCCGCTATCCATGCCAATAGTCATGATAGGCTCTAAACAAGGCTTAAACTAAATACTTGAAAGCATTTTTTATTTTGGATTAAAAACAAAATTTATTTGGCCTAATGTTGCCATTATTCCAAATATTTATGCTTGGTATATCCCCAAAAAAGGAGAACAAATGTATTGAAAACATTAAATCCATGCTAATCCCTATTGATTAAGGTTAGTGTAGACTTAACTTGGGGTTTTCCTTGAAAATAGAATTTTACAAGCATCATAAAACCTTTTCAACAAGCATATGATGAATTAAACTAAGTAACGATATTAAACATGAACAACCACTCAAACTAGCAAACTATCCATGCACTTCAATAAAGAAATCATAGTTAAAATGCAACCCAAGGTATGGTCAAGATCAAAATATGCTAGGCTAAACATTTACACATGAAATGAGCATGTTAAGATGAAGAAAACATGGCAAAAATGCATAAGCAGGAGCTATTTTAATGTTAACTTGAAATATGGCATTCCAGTTCATTAAAACACCATGGAAGCATGAAGAAAATCATCAAAATCTTGAGGCTACCATAAATAAAGCCTTAACAACGCATGAAAGCCTTAATAGGTCATGGAAACATGAAGGTTCACTAAGATCATAAGGATGAAGAAAATAAAAAATGAAAGAAAGAAAAGATAGAAAATATACCCTAATAGAAGCTTGAACTCTTAGCCATATCTTTAAATAGCAATCTAATAATTTCTAGCTCATTTTCTTTCTTTTCATTACTATGGACTAGCAAAAAAAGAATGAAAAGAAAGAGATTTTGGTTATGGTGGCTATGAAGGATAGTTTTTAGGATAAAGATGAGGGAAATGAGGTTTTAGATGAGATTTTGGAAGAGTAGAAAGGGAGCTATGTGAATGGAGTTTTTTGGGAGAGTTTAAGGGTCTTTTTTCGTGGCTAATGTAAATTTTTCTCACTGAGTTAGAAAATTGGATTATGCAGTGGTGGATTCCAGCAATTAAAATGAGCTATAAAAAGGGTATATATGACTTTTGACATGTACAATATCATGACTCATTGTACCAATATGAAACCTTTCAACATTTAATTGGTTAATTTTAAATCTTACAAGCAAACAAACCATGCCTTAGTTGATCAAATGAGTAATCACAACTTTGTCCTTCATTAAATTAGATTTATGATGAAATACCTTTATGCCAAGCTTAATTGACCATTCTAAAATATGTCAATCTAGTGTTTAAAGCATAAAAATGAAATCCACGTGATTTATGTGAAGTTATGTCTAATTTTAGATGATTTGAAGGTTAAGTCGTAACCAAAATTGATTTATTTTATGTTGTATTGAAAAAATATCAAAATGGCACAAAATAGGTAGATTTTACCTTATGGTATTGGTATAGAAAGCTCTGTATCAATGCTATCAGCCTCCAAAAATTGATACTAGGGATTTTGTGTCGATACGTTCTATAATTTTGGCTTTTATTTTAAATACAATGAGCATTGTATCGATAACAAGCTTTATATTTTTTTGAGTATTGATACTTCATGCTTTATATCGATACAACTTGACACAAAATCACTTTTTTGCTTTGAAACAATCCAATATCGATACTTAGGCCTTTGGTATTGATACCATTCCTCAAGTATCAATACTAAGCTTGTTGGTATCGTTACATATCGTAAAATTTTAGCATTTAAATGACATGGGGCCTTGTATCAATACTTTACACTTATGTATCGAGACATACATACAAAAGTGTGGATTTTCTTACTTTCAACTTTCTAAACTTACCTTTAACTGAGAGTGATGGAAATTATGCTTCTTCAAATAACCCTGATTGTGTCTGAAATAATGACTTTTGATACTTTAAAATTGGCCTTCATAAAATAAGATGTATATAGCTATATTTCTTAGCTGTTATTGAATATTAGGAATAGGGTAAAGATAAATAGACCTTATTTTATCTGGGATGTAACATTGCCTCCTAACTACCATAGCAAAATAGAGATCTAATTAGTATTACACCAAGATAGGTTGAGTATGTTGGTAGCAGTTTTGACTGATAAAAAATTTTAATAGGCTTTGAAGGGTTTGACTTCCCTACTAGGTTTGTAGTTTCTTAGGTTTGGCCTCTTAAACAAGCACCAGTTAGTCTGGGCTTTGACTTGTTAGGCATCTAGTTATTTATAGACTCTGGTAGGTAGGCATCCAGGTCTTTGTGGACTTACTTGATAGGCGTCTAGCTTTTTATGGACTAAGGTAAGTAGGCATCCAACTTTTTATGAACTAAAGTAGAAAGTGTCTAGCTCTTTATGGACTGAGGTAGGTAGGCGAGCAGTTTTTTATGGAATAAAGTAGGTAGGCATGAAGCTCTTTGTGGACTTAGGTAGGTATTCATCTAGCTCTTTGTAGACTAAGGTAAGTAGGCATCTAACTCTTTATGGACTAAGTAAGTAGGCATTCAGCTCTTTATGGGCTGACGTAATGTAAGCGTTCATGGACTAAGGTAGATAAGTGCCAAGCTTTTTTTAGATTGAAATACGTTGAGTTTAGGGAGTTTACTTAGGGTTTTCAAGGGTTTTGAGACAATAATTAGTACTTGTAGTTCTGAGTTTGCTTAGGACTTTTGAAGGCAAGGGTCTATATTTGAAAGGTGGTAAAATAGTTTCATGTATGATACATAAGGGTGCAGATGCATGCTTAGATGATGTAGATATGATGATTAAGAAATCTAATTCGGCAAATGACTTTGAAAATTTGAATCATTTTCCACCTTTAAGTTTCATTAGGTATCTTTTGCTTTAAGGTTCACCAATTTTACTCTCAATGTGCAAAAGTTTTTTTTTTTTTGAATGGTTGAGGTCATTTTTGAAGGTTGAGGGGACCCATTATACCTAGGAAGGTTTTTGAGTTTGATTGGCTCATATTAAAGGTTCATTCATCAAGGTTGGTTAATAGACTTAGTGAGCTTGTTTTTGACATGACTGAAAAGGTGAATCTGGTAGTCTAAATTGATTGATAGGAATGAAGTTTAATGTCAAGAGTCAAGGATCATTGATTCGGCTCTACCTTTAGGATAAGATCTATTATGAGACATCTTTGATATCATTTTGAATATAAAAGAAGTCTAAAGGGTAAGTCTAGTTGTGGTTCCAGAATCCATTCTTGGCTTTTGAACTTAAAAAGATTTTTTTTCAAAGTTTCATCTTCTTTGATGTAATACTAGGAAATCATATCATCAATTTTGTACAATCCATCAAGCATTCTCAATTATATGATAAGCATAATGCAATATGGTATGCAAGTATGAGAAAAGAAATTTAGACAATGAATGGTTGTATTTGATCTTTGAAAGAAAAGGAATACAATTCATTAAACATTTTGGTATATACAAAAAAAAGTTAAAGATTAACTTTTCTGGGTAATCGATCCTATTTGATGCTATTAACATAAGTCTTCCGCTGAGTACTTTTGGAGACTTCTCTCAAATGAGCAACTCTTCTAGTGTTAGCTGCTCTTTGAGGAACCTCTTGGATAGCTCTATGGTAACTGCCCCAAACGAAGGTAAATATTGTCATTTTTCATCGGGGATCAAGTAAAAGTGGGTTTGGTAGGTTTAAAATAGGATAAATAGGTTGGGCCAAAATTTGGCATTTTAATTAAATTTGGTTTTGTTAGGTTAGCATTAGTCTTGGTTAGGTTTAAACAAAGGTAAGCTTTGGTTGCTTAAGTTATCCTTCCAAGTTTTTAACTTAAATAATTTTAGTACCCTGGATACTACTTTGGGTTCTTACCCAAGTTTTTTTTTTTTATTTTAGAGATGAGGATGTCTTTGTAGGTTTCCATTTCAAGGGCCTTCTTAGGCATAATACTTCTTGATGGAATTAGAGTTGATGGTTGGGCAGGTCATTACCATCCATCTCAGTTAAAATCAATGCTCTACCAGAGAAAGCTTGCTTAACCATATTAGGATTGTCCCACTTTAGGGTATAATTTCCTTAAGTGTCTTTGTGAATTGGAAGGATTTTTTTGAGAATTAAGTCTCCTTCTAGAAACTAACAAGGATGGACTTTCTTGTTATCTTATCATATGCTTTGGATACATCTGTCCATGACAGATAGCTTTCACCCTTTTTTCATCGATAAGGTTAAGTTGCTTGTATCAGCTCTTAACTGACTCAGTTTCTTCAAGCTATCATTGCACTAAGACCTCAAGTGAAATGATTTAGATTTGATAGGCAAAATTGCCTCCATCCCATAGACTAGGGAGAATGGTAGCTTCAGTAAAAGTCTAAACTACTGTATGGTAGGCATAGAGCATAATGGGCAACTTCTTATGCTGATGTTTATAAGTTTCACTATTTTTTTAACTATTTTTTTAATGTTTTTGTTGGCTGCTTCAATCACTCTGATCATTTTTGGATGATAACTAAATTATGGTGATTGATCTTGAACTAAGAGCAAATTGCTTCCATTATTTTATTGTTCAAGTTATGCACATTATCAATGATGATATGTTAGGGAAGTCCATATCGACAGATAATGTCTCATTTCACAAACTTGCACACAACAGATCTAGTGACATTAGAATATGAGACCATTTCTACCTATTTAATGAAATAATCAATAGCAACCAAGATGAAGCAAAGCCTATTCGAAGCTTTGGGAATGATGGGTCCAATCATATCTATGCCATACATAGGGAAAAACAATGGAACCGTCGTGACATGCAGGGGTGAAGGTGGCATATGGAGTCTATCTGCATAAATTTGGCACTTATGGCATTTTTTACCATAATCAATGTAGTCTTTTTCAAGTGTCAACTAGTAATAACTAGACCTCATGACTTCTTTTGCCATTTGGTGTTCGCTAGCATGCATACCATAAATTCCTTTATCGATCATCTCTAGAATTCTTTTAGCTTTAGGAGCATCCATACATTGGAGTAATGTTTGATCCCAGCTTTTCATTGAATCATTGTTTTTCTTCATTAATTAGCCTCCTATATTAGATTAGCTTAACATCCTAAGTTTCCCATTCTTTTTAGCATTGATAGATAATCTCTGTACACTAGTATAGTTTTGATGCCCTCTTAATAGCTACTTAGAGCCTTAATGCACATACCATATATTTAGCTATGTTACTATGCAATTGAAGTTCAGTATAATGGTGAAAGGATAATAATTTTCATTTAGTGAGATCAAGATAGCCCCAATTCTATGCCTAAATATATTTGAGACTCCGTCAAAATACATTTTCCAAGTTTGATTACAATCGATACCATTCTTTGCATTGGATATGATGATTAGGTCTTCATGTAAGAATTCAAAATTAACAATTCATAGTCCTCTTTAGCTCAGCTTGCAAAGAACTCAGCTACTGCACTACCTTTTTTGGCTTTCTGGCTCACATAAACAATGTCATATTTGAAAAGTAAGACTTGACACTGGGCCAAGTGTCATCAAAATTCTAAGGCTACCATAAACAAAGCCATAATAATGCATGGAAGCCTTAATAGGGTTTATGGACAAATAAAGGTTCATTAAGATGACGATGATGATGATGAAGAAAAATAGAAAATAAAAGGAAGAAATGATAGAAAATATACCCCAATGGAATGAACTCCTAGCTATGTCCTTAAATAGCAATCCAACAACTTCTAGTTCGCTCTTTCTTTTTGCTATGGATTAGCAAGAAAGGAATGAAAGAAAAAGCTTTTTGTTATGGTGGCTATGGATAGTTTTTGGGTTAAGATAAGAAAAATAAGAAGTTCTAGAGGGTTTTTAGAAAGATAGAAAAAGAGCTATGGGAATGGAGTTTTTTAAGAGGGCTTGAGGGTTTTTTTGGTGGCTAATGTAAATTTTTCTAGTAGAGTAAGAAAATTGGATTACTAATGGTGGATTTCAACCATTAAAGTGATCGACAGGACTTATGGCGTGTGCAATATGATGACTCATTGTACCAGTGTGATACCTTTCAAAATTTGATAGGTTAATCTTGGTTCTTGTAGGCAAAAAAAAACCATGCATTAGTTGATCAAATGAGTAATCACAACTTTGTCCTTCATTAAATCAGATTTTCTCATGAAATACATTCATGCAAAGCTTAATGAGACTTTCCAAAATATGTTAATCCAATGTTTAAAGCCCAAAAATGAAATCCACATGATTTGTGTGAAGTTATGTGTAATTTTAGGTGATTTTGAAGGCCAATTTTGTAACCAAAATTGATTTTCTTGATGTTACAATGAAAAATTGTGAAAATGGCATGAAACAAAGAGATTTTGCCGCATGTTATCAATACAAAGAGCTTTGTATCGATACCACAGGCCTTGAGGAATCAATACCATCAGTTTGCATCAATACTTTCTGCAATTTTGGCTCCTGGTATTAACATAACGAGCACTGCATGGATACCAAGTTTAATATTTTTCTAAGGATCAATACTTCATGCTTTGTATCGATATAACTTACCATAAATTCACTATTTTTTGCTTCAAAACAATCCTTTAACAATACTAAGGCCTTTGGTATCAATGCCACTTCTTAAGTGTCGATACTAAGTTTGTTGGCATTGATACAAAAGGCAAACTTTTGGCATTTGAATGATGTTCAGCCTTGTATTGATACCTCACACCTATGTATCGAGAAATACATACAAAAGTGTGGATTTTTCTTATCTTTGACTCTCTGAATTCATTTCCTTAATCGAGAATGGTGGGAAATTAATCCACCCTTTTTTGAATGACTTGGATAATGCCTTAAACGATGACTTCTGATACCTCGAATGTTAGCCTGAACAAAATAGGGTTTTTGTATTTCTTTTTTGGCTTAAGTAACTTGTCTATTCAGCATGAGTAACTTGTCTACTACCACAAGTAAATTGTCTATTGATATAAGTAACTTGTCTTTTGACACAACTGACATGTCTATTGGCATAGTTATGTTCTTACACAATAACCCTTTTAACTAATTATTGTGTTCTTTTAACACAATTGTTTTTAATGCAACTCTTCAAAAATAATTTGTTGGTTTAATCATAATTTAATTATTCCAAAAAATAAAAAATAAGATAAATACAATTGCATCTCCAATTTTAATCCTAAGTACCCACCTTTGACATTAAATAATTATTAGTCCGTAAGTGAGCCTAGTAATATTTTGGGCTTAAAGCATTTTACTCAATTGTCTAAATAGGAATAACTTATTATAAATTGTTTATTATTGACTTTTCTAAGTAATGTGAGGTAAGTTTTTCCATGAACATAGCAAACCAGCAGTCAATACACTATAGTGATATAAGGCTTTCCTTCATGTTAAAGGCATGACTAATAATCATGAAACTACTAATTAGATGAAGCCCATGGAACATATAAGGCTTTACAAAGGAATTATAAAGAGTCACAATTATGAGATCGTTATGCATTAAAGCCATGTTCTTAAAACTATTCTTGGTCATTATATTGTTAAGACCAGGCATTGGCAACGTTAAAAAGTAGCACATGTTATGCCTTCCTACTTATGAAGTAAGCAACTAATCTATAGGTTACGGTATAAAGGATGCTTAGGATGGCATCTTAATGCTTTTTTTTTGGAAACATATTCACTAAACATAGGCCATGTGAGAACTCTGTTTGGTATTCATTACTCAAGTGTTTATGAAAAGTTTCTCATATGCCAATTATGTAACTAGTCCTCTGACTTATGATACTAGGTCATTTTGTATGATGAGTGCCATACTTTGATTTCATTTGAATAAGTCAACGTGGAAGGATGCTTAAAATAAGGTGGTTTTTGGTAGGGCATGAAAAATATAAAGGTGGATGAGTGATATAGAAGGATTCACCACTCTTAGTAACAATAAAGATATATCTAATTATTCTTAGATATGGTTAATTGATGAAAGTCTTTGGATAAAGCATAATGAATTTAGGAGAAATTATTTCTCTAAATTCATATTTTTAACCATGAGTTGTAGGAACTAATATGAATTAAAGCATGAGTAGACATTATATAATGCTCTTACGTAATACGGATCAATATTTGGTGAAAGGACCTTATTACACTGAGACGTTATTAACTAAAAGGTTTCAAAGAGATCACATTGACTCTTCAACATTTGGATGGTTATAATGGGTTGCTAGATTTGCTTATGATCTATGTTCATAAATAATAAGCTATGTGTAAAACTGTAGATTATAGTTTATGCTTATTGCCAACATGTTGGGAACTTAACAGTCACATGCAATAGGATATATGAGTTAGATTAAATTCAGGATTTAATTAAATTGGACTTTACTGAATAAAAGATAAAATGTGAATGACTTAATGGAATTAGTTCAATTAAGATTTATTAAAATATAAATTAGATTTATGAAATCCAATTAACGATGTCTTAATATTTCAAGAAATATAAGACAATGTCTAATTGTAGACATGTGATTATTGTTGTCTTAATCTTTTTTGGATATTTCCAGAAGTGTAAGAGTTTCACATTGACCATGAATTTAATTCTCAATTAAATTCATGAATTATCCTTACATTGGTTAATTATTCTACTTGGTAAATTAGATAATTATATAATAATTATTTAATTAGATTTACATGCAAGTAAAATTGATGCACTTAGGCAAGAAGTTTAATCATGAATTAAACTTTTGCATGTAAATTCCTATCTTAGTCAAAAATCACCTAGTTTGACTTGGCTTGGCTGGAATTAATTGTGCCTTATTGGTTTGGCCAAAGACACTAATTATTATTGCCATGATCAAAACATCATAACTTTAGATGAATGACTTTCACCTATAGTTAGAGTGTTTGATGTTAATCAAACTTCCTTCTTTTTACCCACCTAAGGGTCAAAAGGGTGAGGTATAGATGGAGAGAAAAAATTTTCTAGCTTGGTGAAAATTTCAAGGGAGAAAACATCAAAGAAAAAAAATCCAAGAACCCTGAACACCATAACAATACGTATTCTTTCTTCCCTCTTGTTATTTTTCACCTACCATAATCAATAAGGTTTTTCATTTTAAGAATGGATAATGTCTTAGCCTAAATTTGAAGTTAATGGATTCATTGCCTTTTAACTCTTTTTCTTTCAATTTGTTCTAAATAAAAATACAAAAAAGGATTTATTTTTTGATTGAATGGTTACGGTTATTCTCATGAAACTTTATGCATAGAAGGGGTGGCATAGAAAATATAAATAGGAAAAGCTGGTTAGCTAAGAGTCCTAATTCAATTGGAACACAAGTTGGATGGCTTGACCTAAGTCTAATCTAATTAGATTAGCTTGATAACGATCTCATCCTTCTTTGCTTTTAGATAGAATTCCATAAAGATAACCAATAAATACCTATTAAATTAGTTCAAGTTGGTACTTAAGTAAAGCACTTTTTCATTGCCATTAAGTGCAACATAATTTCAACCTTACTAAAAAAATTAGGTTTCTATAGCATCATATTAAAAAGATTGCTAATCTTTATGCTATTAAAAGCTTAGCGGAACTTTAAATGAACTCTAACTTACTAGTGCTTACATGTTGTCATAGTGTCAAATGCGAATCTGACATGCCAGATTTGGAACAAATAAAATTTCTACTCTTTTTTCTCATACTGGAATGAGACCTACTTGTCAGATCGGATTGCTCATTCGATTTAACACTAAATGGTCATTATGAAATGACCAAAATACTTAGGGTTGCCACCAATCTATTTTGGCTAGATGAGTTTGGTAACCTATTAGATTTCATCTTTTAGGTGTTATAAAAACCTTCGTAAACTAACTTGGAAATCGACTATTAACCAGAGATTCATGTGAAAACGGTTCAATAATCGGTTAACCATAGAGTGCGACATGTCCCCTTCTTGATGCTAGTAAAATGATACCTATTAATTAAGTGTTATCTTGAATTTTGATTAAATTGGGTTTTAATTTTGATATTTAATTATAATTCTTGTATTTTGAAATTGTTAGAAAATAATGCTGTTATTCCAATTAAAAGTAAATCAAGTTTTAATTGATTTTGAAAATTAAAATATTTTTTGCACCCTTTTAGAAAACCTGAAAGATTACAAAAGTTTTGTTTCTCAAGAAAATAAAAAATTATGATTTTACTTATTTAAAAGAGGTATTCCTTTATTTAAAATAATTGACGAGGTGACTTCTATATACTGGAATCACATTTACGCACTATTTTAACTCGAGGGTATTGCCTCAAATTTAATGAAAACATCTATTATAATTAATAAAATCATACCAAATTTTTTTAACATAATAGCACCTAAAAGACTCAAAAGTATATGCAGCAACATGAAAAATTCCTGCATGACCCTAATGAACATGTATTGACATAAAGGTTCCTACATGATCCTAAAATTGACTTTAGGATACTATTATCAAAATAACCCTAAGCGACATGTTTTAACATGAAGGTTCCTAAATAATCTTTACGGACTTGAATGACCTAAAATGCATGAAATTACATAATAGTCCCTAAATGCATGGAAAATGCCTTAAATGACCTAAAATGTATGAAATAGCATAATAGGCCCTCAATCATGGAAAATAACTAAATGGCCTAAAAATGCATGAGATTACACAGATGGTCTTAAATCATGGAAAATTGACTAAAATGATAAATGGCCTAAAAATGCATGAGATTACATAGATGGTCCTAAATCATGGAAAATTTACTAAAATGACCCTAAAATGCATGAAATTGCATAAATGGTCTTAAGTCATGGCAAAATTAGTAAAATGACCCTAAGATGCATGAAATGACATAAGGTCCCTAAGTTAAGTAAAATGACTAAATTAGTGCTCGAATTCATGCAATTACATAATAGTACCTTTAAATTTTAAAAGATTATGCATTTGAAATATAAACAAAGCCAAATTCAATGACAATTAAAGCCTATTTCATAGCTTTTGTTAGCTTATTTATATGTTGAATTCTAGCAAATAAAACATTTATGGTTTATGTAACTCAACAACAGTTAAACAGGTGGGGAATATTGGGGTGAACCAGAAAAGTTTGGGTAGAGCCGAATCTAAATGTTGGCTAGATAAGCGTCCTTTAGTAAGAGGAGTATTGCTATCCATACCACTACCTGGTTCCTTATGAAACGCATCCTACTGCAGCTTTCCAGCACCAACATTCAACGAAACAAAGTACTGATTGTGTCCCATAAATACACGGTACTGAATGGATTTAATAGCACCTAAAATGTATGAAATTATACAATAATCCCTAAAAATGCATGGAATGACTGAAAACAGTAAAATGCAAGAAATGACAAAAAAAAAAGTTCATAAATCATAGAATATAATTTCAATATCTAAAAAATACATGCAATGATATAATAATTTCTAAATCATAAAAAATAACTTAAACAGCCCTAAATGCATGAAATGACATACATATCCTTAAGTCATGGAAAATAACTAAAATGATATAAAAATGCATGAAATGACACAAAAGTCCCTAATATGCATGAAAACATAATAGAAAAATTGCAAAATGATTCTTACAACTTTCTAACATCACAAATGCACTTGTAGACATTTTACTTACCAATAAACATACAAGCTTGGTATAATGTATGATTTTTAATCTTAAAACACAAACCTTAAGATGAACATACCTAGAGTTACTAATATGCATTATGATGTTGTCGTAATCACAATATATTCAAAAAAAATGCATAGACATATGAATCATGATTATTATGCATGAAAATGTCATAAAATGCATGAATCAAACATAACATGAAATATGATAACATAGAATGTCAACAAAAGTTGAAACACAAAAAAAAAATGGATAAAAAATAAAAACTAAAGAACTTGGCATATAACATTTGGAAAACAAGTTTCTTGAAAATAGGATTTTTAGGAAACTTTAAGCCAAAATCACAAAGAAAACAAAGATAAAGCATTTGGAGATCATTACTAAAGATTTAGTAATAAACTTGGTTTTTAAACCTTTTGCTCAAATCATCACCTAAGTATGGTTAGGATCTTCAAAATCACATAAAAGGAAGAGAAAATGAGTAAAAACAAAGTAGAAAACCACCTCGAAACCAACTTTTCCAGAACACTTATTTCTTTTTTTTTCTTTCTCCTTTTTTTTTTGGTTTCCTTAGTTGAGAACTAGCTCTCCCTCTATATTAGATTCCCTAAAAGAGTTACAACACTCCTTGCCTAGTCAACCATTATCCCTATGCACTACCAGCATTTTCTTGACACCTTACCTAAACTTACTTGTAAGCAAATACCGTAAACTTTTTGCTGACCTGATCCAAGGGTGAAATCCTCTAGAAATAGGGCATAGTTTTAGCTAAGTTTGGTGGATAAACTCTGCTGCATGCTTTTAGGAAGAAACATACATAAAAGTGGTCATATCTTAGTTCCATGCAAGAAGCACCCCAATAAATTCAACAAACCTAAGCTTAAAATAGTCAGAAAACCATTTAACTAGATGCTATTTAGTTTTTAAGTATAATTAAAGAATTAATTTCACTTATCCCAAGTTCATTTAAGCTTTAATGGCCTAAGCTATATGGGTGCTTCTTATGCTCATGTTTTAATGTGAAAATATTGGTGAAAAACCTTGTTCATGGTCATGAAATAATCTCAAGCCATTAAGAAGGTGAAATGTTAGGAAAATTTGATTAGATAACTTGTTCGTGCCCAAAAATATCATGTAGTATCGATACATTTTAAGATGTATCGATACAATTACTTCCTAGTAGCCAAAATCCATGAAAAACACAAAGATGTATTGATATAACATCCAATGGTATCGATACAAATGCATTCCCAGGTCATAGAAGGGCCCCAGCTGGATGATATATCTGTACACTAACGAAATGTGTCAATACATCATGAATTTTATAAAAATGACATTTTTATATCTTTCAAGGGTTTCCAAGCACTAGCCCTTCTTTTTTCTTTACTAGCAACATGACACCTAACAGGCCCTTTTTATTTTTATTTTTAGTTTTTAATGTCCTTCCAATGAAGTCTTAGAATGTCAGAAAATTAGTTGCAGAAAAAAATAATAGCATTTTATGTAAAGTATCAAATTGAGCATGGTTTATTTGAAAGGAGCATGAACAGAAGTACGTGTCTGCAAATGTTTTGAATTTTGATAATTAATTAATATAATAGCATTTGAAGAACAAAAATGCTGCTAATCTTTTTTCTCAATAAAATAACGGTGTTTAGAATCAAAAACACTGCTAAATATAATAATTGAAAACCTTTTTTATTTCTCAATGCCTATAAGTTTAATAATTTACCAACATCTATTCAATCTGAACACTATGAAATGGTGAAATTTTACATAAGAAAATAAAATTACAAAATAGTTGAAAGATTTTATTCCTAGAAATATACCATTTTAAAAATATATGTATAGTGACATTTATGAAATTTTATTTGATAAACACCACCATTGTGATAATTTAGTAGCATTTCCTTATGAAAACTATTAGAATATAAAAAATGAGAGTTAATATGAATAAAGTCTGAAGGGGAATCATTTATCTAAATACTAGAAGGAAATCATTTTTCTAAATTGCTATAATTAATTTTTGCAATACATTCTTTTCTTTTTTTATCTCGTAAACTTAATCTACATATTAAACTGTAGCTTTGAAATTAAAAATTTGTGTTCCAATACTTCAATTAGATATTTCAATATATTTACAAATTTGGGTGCACTGATAAAAATTTAACATGACTTTGAGTTGTCGTCCTATTTGTTTTAGGTGGCCTACATGCTTATAAAGCCATGCACTAAAACTTAATTGTTATGTGAATTTTGTCTTTTTGGTATGTAATGAATGTCACTAAAGTGTTGTCCTACATTAAACTTATTTATGGATCGAGTTGTCCACCAAGTCTACATTAGATCATCGACATGATTTTTCTAGAGATGACAACTAAGTAGGTTTATGTTTTAATCATTATGGATTGAGGTATTTTTAGGTTTGAAATTTTCATATTTAGATCTTTTAGTATCTGAGTTCCATTTGTGTTTGAGTATGTTTTACATTATAATCATTCCTACATAATTTAAATGTTTACATCTAAAAATAAATTATTATTTTATTATTTTTAAATATGCTTTTTATAATATGGTTTTTTTAATTATATTTAGATATTAAAATCAATATTTGTTAGCACCAAAATGGTAAAAAATAAATTTGTTTAATAATTTATTTAAAAATAGGGTATATTATAAATTAATCATATTGATATTTAAAATAATTTGATAAATTTGAATTTAAACATGTAAAATATATTATGATTATATTATACATACAAATAAATCTACATAAACGTGGAGTAAGGGTAGGCATGGGCTTTGGCCCCTTGGTTCCTCAAAATTGTTAATTTTAATGTTATTTAAAGTAAATATTTTATTCCTCAAAATGTTTATATTTTGATTTTTTTATCCCAACCCCTTAACATAAAGCTTTTGGCTTTGCCGCCATTGCACATACTAGTAATCAAATTAAAATGAATAAATGCTTATATTTGAAGAATAAATAAGAGCATAAAACTAAAATTTAAGAGTCAATAACAGATAACTTTATAAAGCAAAGTTATTTAGTCATATTATACGTATTAAAATTAGCTAAGTTGTAGAGGTTTTTATTTAGATTTGTTTAACTTTTAGATATGTTTAAATTATTTTTATTTATATTTTTCTATTTGAATTATAGAGTAATTTAGTATTTTCATGTTTTTATATACTCAAAAGCCCAAAGAAGTTTTCAAGATGTGAGAACTCAATAAAGCAAAGTAGACCCAACCCATCAACTTTAATAAACTACTTATGTTACTTGCACATTAAGTTTCTTTTCTAGGTTTTAGAAATTTATAAATAGGAGTTTTTAGGGTGATAGATTAGAAGACTTCATTTTTTAACCTAGTTTATGGAGAGGAGAGTAACCACCATAACATTCAAGGAGGAAGAAATAGATTTTTGAGAAGCTTAAAGACCAAAGACTTAGCTAATCTTAGTTTTTTTCTTTTCCTTTTCTTTCTTTTTCTTTTTATATTTCTTGTACTATTTAGGATGGTGAAACTCATTGGTTTTGTGTTTACTTTATTTATATGAACTAGATTATTTTTCGAGGGCAACACTGGAACTTAACATGCAGTTTAAATTCTTTTATTATTTTTTCCCAATTTAATGATTTTTAAGTTATTTGTTCAATTTTATTCTTAGTGCTTCTATTGCTTGATTGCCAATTAGATTAATTTGGTAATCTTAATGGACTTAGAAAAGAGAATTTTGTGCTTAGACTTGGGTAGAATAAGATATGTTTCATATTTATTTATTATAATGAATTCATTTGCATTATAGTCTAGGCTTAATAAGTTTTTCTTTAATTCAGTTTGCATAAGAATATAGTAAATTAGTTAAGAGATCTTTATAAAACCATCAAAAGATACGTATAAATAAATTAAAACTCTAGGTCAACAACTCATTTTCATAAAACAAGTTAAGAGAGCAGGGTTTTATTCTAATAAAGTTTTGAGAGAAATTGAAAACCTAGGCTTTTATTATTGATTATTTGCTTGATTATTATTTTATTTTATTAAGTTCTTAGTTTAAAATTTTAGTAGTTTGTTTGAATAAGATTAAGTTATTATAATGTTAATACTTAACAAAATTGGTAACAATTCCACATTGGATCGACATATTACTTTGTCATTTTATTATTTATCGCGATACGTACACTTGTATAGTCAAAACTGACAATAGTAAGGAGATACAAAAAGAAGTATTGCTAATTAGTTATTATTCAATTATTTGTTACTATGATCTAATCTTAACTTAAAACTAATTTTTCTAAAAACTCATGATTAAAAATCACTTTATATATAGTATATATTTTATTAATTTACCATTTGAATGGAATATGAAAAAATAATAATGACTAATAAAGATAGATAATTAATAATTTTAGATATGATACAATTACATAACACATGGATCGACACATGGTATATAGAATAATATCCCTAATGGACTTGATTTGATTATAAAAATTAGGTTCAACTTTGAAAAAGTTTTTCCTCTAAAATTATGTTGGACTTATTTTTTTAATTTGATTGGATGTCTAGTAGGCTTATTGGGTTTAGTTCTTTTATTCTTGAGTTATTAGGCTAGTTTTTGAACTACGGAGCTTTGAGGCCTAAAGTAAGCTCTCATTCTAGTCTTGTCTTGTTTGCATCCCATACACCCAGTTGCAGCAAGCCACTCCCTTGATGATGACAACCTAGTGTGTCCATGACAACTCTAACCAGATAGCTTTGGTGTTTTTTTGTTTTTTTTTTTTAAGTTCTGAATCCTGTAAATATAGGAAAAAGAAGAAAGAAAAATACAAACGACAAGTAATAAGTGATGTTAAAGTTATATTGAAAAATAAATTATCATACAAAATAAAATAACATTGAAAAGAGACAAGTAAAACTTTACCTTAATTTTCTTTTCACATCTATTATCATAAGTTTAGAATCTTTAAATACTGGACTTATTAAGATATGGGACATTAAAGTTACAAGTAATTTGCTTTTTTACAGAAGGATAATTATACGACACACAGATAATAGAATTTTTAATCAACAAGAAGGGTTAAAAGACCATCATATCTCATTTATTTATTTTTTTATTTTTTAAATATATAGTAAGGACATGTGGTGACTTCTAGCCTTGCTTGTGGAATTAAAGAACTCCACAGTTGGTGTACTTCATAATAATCATTTAAAAACAATTATTTCATCATATAAAAATTTTAATTTTTAATTAAATTAGTAAAAAAGTGATAAGAATAGAACTGATAGTTAAAGTTTTTGTTTTATAAAAAATTATTTAATTACAGTTCAATCATTCTTATTTTTAATATTAAATTTTGATTCAAGTTTCAGTTTTTTAGGCTCAAGGTTTTTTGTGTTCGTGTTATTTTAGTTTGAGTTTTCTCAAATTCAAAGTGTTTAAGCTTTTGGTCAATTTGATTTGGACCGGTTTGGGTATAGGTTTTCTTGGACAGCTTTTCTAGTTTCAGTTTATTTGGCTACCTGCAATTTTTTCAAATCCAATTTTGGTTTGTAAAAATTTTTTATTACTAAATTATTATTTTTATTTAATTTTAAATTTAAAATATATTTCAAATTTTAAAATATTAATATAATAATATTTAATTAACATTTATATCAAACAGATCTAATTGAGCATTACTGAAGATTCTAATTAAAAGTGCCAGTTGAGCCAGACTTGACTCAATCTAACATTGCCCAGAATACCTCTACTCTACGTGCAGTATTATTTTTGCTGTTAAAGAGTTGTCTTACTAATTTTAAAACAAATTGATGCTAAAGTCACTTTATCTTACCCACTAAAATGGTAAAAAGTAAATATAGAATCTAATTTACTATGAGATTGTATATGATACACTGTTTATATATAAATTTATAAACTGATATTAAATATTAAAATGATATCTTATCAATAAGTTAATATAAAATTTTAAAAATTTAAATAATAATTACAGATGATTATAAATTTTAATCAATGACAATATTAATTCACTGTATATGAATAAATATCAGTGTATGAATATATATAGTGATATAGTGCATGAAGTATAAATCCATTTTACTATTGTCAAATTAAAAAATAAAAATAAAAAAGTGATGCAGTGGTGCATTCTTCAAATGCACGTGCAAGGAATTGGGACAAGAATGCATGGGAAAGTGATGATATCATGGATAGTTTAATGCCGAAGACAGGAACATTGCGTGAAATGTCATTTATTGATATTCAATTCATGTATCCTCCGTCCCAATAAAATAAAATAAAATAGTAAACAAAAATTTACGCATTTTCTTTTGTCTCACAACTTGCACAAGAATCCAACTTAATTAAAAACAAAAATCTGCAGAATCTTCAATGATAACTCTCTACTAAGTTCAAACCTCAATAACGGAGAAAAATTTATTATGATTTTTACATAATACTTATTTTATTTTAATAATAAACGCGATATTGAAAAACATTTTAATGGACCCATTATATTATTTATCTTTAAATATTTATTTAATGAAACATCATATTGGTGTAACTTTCAACTTAAAAATCTAACGGATTCGTTAGGTTATATATATATATATATATTTGTTAGTGAACATCTATCTGTAGAGAATAAAATTTAGATAATAAATTTTTTCAGTTCAGTCATAAATAACAAATTAATTGTCAAATTATTTTTTATAGCAATTGGACTGCCTGACGTTGAATACTTCAACATTTTTTTCCAAAAAAATATAATCATTAATTATTGTTACTATTATCAAAGACTGAATCTCTCATTTCAAAGCTTTGGTTGACTCTGTAGGGCGATGAAAAAGGGGTCGAAGGTACTACAAAGTCAATGGTATCTCATCTTTCTTTTCAACAAAACAAATTGAGGCAACAATAAGGCTCAAGCTATTGACAAGTGGTCTTTTGGACGAAGCAACAGCCAACTTAATGTTTACCCCACAAGGCTATCTCAAATATTAAGTCAAACAAATTTAATACATATTGCATTACACACGTTAAGTGACCATGAAAGGCATTGTTTGAGAACATTTTGCACTTTTTATATATAATTTGGATATTGTTGTCATCTACGGCCATATAATACCCAACTTAAAGAGAGCCTTTTATATTTTACTACCAATTATGGCTCTAAAATTTTATTTTATTATAATTATACCTATTAAATCTGAAAATAGGTTGATAAAAGTTCAGTTGTTCATATTATAAAAATATTATAATTCTTTCAAATATTTATCATCTAGTTCATTCAAACAAATTTGGGTAAATATTCTTTATAGATTAACAAACAAAAGTGTTTTTAAATATTCTATAGTATTAAGGTTCTCGTTATGATAGACTAAAAATCAATAACTTTAAGGATTATTATATGATACAAGTGGAGTCAAAAGATTATCATGTATCCTATTTATTTAGTTTTTAGTTTTTTAAATATACATTTAGGACAATAGCAGTAATTTAATCTTACTTGTAGAGTTAAAAAAAATCTGTTACCAGTCCATTAGATAATTACTCTAACTTTAATTTTGCAAAATAAAAGATAAAAAGTTCATTTCCATTTGGTCATTTCATGGTAAATTGTAATTAAGTTTGTTTAAATCAAAATTACTATTGAACTTCTGCTACATTGGTTGTTGCTTTTGAATAATATAAATTTTATAGTATCCATTTCTTTCTTATAATAAACCAAATGATTACAGTTTATTGTTAATTTAGATTGAATTAATTCATATGACCACAATCATGCATATTTTTTTCAGTGAAATCTTGTTTGTTATATATTATTGATAAAAATTAAAAATTTAAATTCTGTTTTTTAATTGCTTTTATATTTAAACAAATTCATGATTTCTGGTCAAACGGGGGCAAACAATTTAAGTTTCTTTGTTAACTTTCATTGGATTGTCAATTAATATTATTAACTTTCATTGAATTTTCGATTAATATAAAATTCACAAGCATAATTAAAATGTAAAATAATTTTTTATAAAAAAATAAAACTATTTTTTTGCAAAAAAATAATATTTTTATATCTAGAATTAAATATATAATTCTTGACATATGTAGCTTAATACACAATTTATAACATAGATAAATCATCTTCAAAGATGCACAAATACAAATATAGACCCATACATATTCTTGTTTGTGTATATATTACTTTAATTGAATTATCCTTATACAATTCTTAAAGATGAAAATTATGTGTGAAAGAATAAAAATAATTTGGAGGATATTTCTAATTTTACCTTTTACTTTTAATAAGGAAATATATTTTATTTTTTATTCATTATAATTTTTAGAATAATAAATGCCTTTCTTATATGCAATAAAAGGAAGAATGAAACAAAAACCTATATTAGTTAAACATAGTTTTTATTTTTCATTTAAATTAATTCATACTATATGTTATATACCTTATAATTAAATTGTTCACCACCCAAAGTGTAAACTGTTGATGTCATCTTAAGGAGGACTAGATATGAAGGTTGTCAAGCAGGACCTATAACATAAAAAAAATGTTAAAAGGTGTCGGAGTTGAGATTCTGGGTACAAACTTGAAGAGAAAAAAGAGAAAGAGTATTCAATATGACAATTAAGAAATAGCCCTTCTATTTTGGGCTTACTTCATATCCTTTATGCCTAGTTGCATATGAAGGGCTCATGATGCCTACCTTTTTTACTTGTTGCCCACCAAATATAACTATCTGCTTGCTTATACCATGGGTACATTGGCTGTATGAGCTTGTGCAGCACTTGGTAGGAGATTGTTCAATGGTCTTTTTCAAGTAACTTGAACAAATGTCACTATTTTGGATAAACTGCTCAGAGGTTCTTATCTCACTACCTTACACAGGTGTCATTATTTAAGGTAAATTACTCAATGGTCCTTGGCGATTGATTCTTTTAGACCTGTTGTGAATTAGACTATGTCTTTAGGCTCGTAGCCAGTATAATAATTAACCTTAAGGCTAAATGTAGATCTAAAGTGACCATTCTCAGGCCTAGTTAAGTTGGAATTTTCCTTGGTTAAATATGTGGAAAGTATGTTGATGGGTTGTAAAGATATTTTAGGTTGACTGAAATGATGACAAGGTATGGGCTACTTGTTCAACTATAGGTTAGGTTGAATGATGTTCAATCAAGGTGGGACTTTGCAGCTTGCTTTTAAAGGTAGATTAGGTTAAATAATGATCAATCAAGGCATGATTTAAATCGTTCAACCTTTGCGATAGATTAGGTTGAATGATGATTTGTCGTGGTACATGTTGGGTATTCAACCCTGGTGATAAGTTAGGTTAAGTGGTGATTTATCAAAGCATTGCTTACTTATTCGATCTTGGTGATATGTTAGGTCTTTTAAAAGTTAAAACCGATTACTTTGGTTGGTTTTTCATCCATTCGTTGTTTGGATTTGCATGTGCATGTATGGAATAGATATGCTGCCATTCCTCTAGTGCTCATGCACATTAAGCAAGAGTAAGTGACTATTCATTTATTTCACAAGTTACGATTATGTTGGTAGCCAATACATGATTGTTACATTTTGTAGCCTAAGACACTAGGCATGTCCTTTTTGCATAGTAATGAATGCTATCGTCCTGAGGTATTTCATTTTTCATAGCAAATTTCTTCTCTTATGAGTTTTTTCCTTTTTTTTTCTTACTTTCAAATTTTGTCCATTTAATGTTTTCTTGAGTTTTTTTTTCTTGTTGGGTGTTTTGTGTTTGATTTGCTTTTAATTTTTCTTGAATTATTCATTTCCATAGAAGGTGAGTTGAATTGAGAGTGTTGCCTTAGTTTGCTTTGATGAGCTCATTTAGGTTATTTTAAAAAATCTTCAAGTTGTTCATCAATGATTTTTCTTTACTTTAGATTTTTGAGTAAGTTTTGTTACCATTTTAGTTGTGCCTCTATGGATTAGCTTGATATTTTGTTATAGTTATGGTTTTTTAGATTTTGGATAATTTTTGGTGTCTTATCAGTTTATTAGCATAAAGAGAATGACTAAATAAAGACATCTTGTTAAAACTTCAGAGGCAAGTGCATAAGGTTTAACAAAGAGTGTAGGGTTAAGGCTAGGCAGATGGAGTTAGGTGGTGCTACCCTATCTAGTCAGGTGGAGTTAGATAGCTCTAACACCATTTGACTTATTGTAAACATATCTTTGGTGGTGAGGATTTCAATATCGAAGTGATGTAAAAAGATACAAGTCCAATGGATGCCTTTTAGTAAGTGTGAAAGAGATAGAAAAGTTGATTGGTGCTTGTAGGCATGGTTTGAAGGATGACAAGTTTGATATACAAGTTCCATGGCCTGGCCTTTTAGTCTCCAAGGTCTAGGAAATAAAGTGCCCTTTTATTTATCCATCTCTAAAGGTGAGTTCCATCTTTTTCTTAACCCTTTTCTTTTGTAGTGTTGTGAATAGGTATGATGTATTGTGTAACCAACTGCTACTGAATGATTAGGCAACCTTATTTACCTACTTCATCGCTTATAGATAGAAAAATTGGCCACCATTGCATGTTACGGTGAAAAAGTTATTTTTCTTAATAGAGTAGGATAAATACCAATGCTATTTGCAATCCAAGAAAAGAAATGTTGTTACAAACATTTTGTCCAGTGCTTATCCTTGAAAGAAGTAGTTTTTTATGGCTAAAAAGAAGGACAATGAGGTATACGACTTTAAAGTGGAAAAGGATTATTATTTTTTGATGGCTAAATCGAAGATACATCTATTAGCCTTAAGACTAAAAAAGTATACTATTTTTATAGGGCCAAGTTAAGTTGCCTTAAATATTTGATCGTGGTGAATGTTTGGGAGCACTATTATTGTTTGGGTCATACTAATGCCCTTAAGGGTGAAGTTGAGTCAATTGAACTAGGAAGGTTTACACTGTAGAAAGGAAGATAAAGTTTGCAAGTATGTTTTATAACGTTTTATTTATACCATAAGTTGCCTTAAATATTTGATCGTGGTGAATGTTTGGGAGCACTATTATTGTTTGGGTCATACTAATGCCCTTAAGGGTGAAGTTGAGTCAATTGAACTAGGAAGGTTTACACTGTAGAAAGGAAGATAAAGTTTGCAAGTATGTTTTATAACGTTTTATTTATACCATTGGCATGTTGATTTTCTATTTTATGATATGTCTAATTAAATTTGTAGGGCTCACTTCTTTTATTCCTAGTTTATCAAGTCATTTTTTTGATCAACTGTGGGAGCCATTCGACCAGACAGATACATTACTAAATCAATTATCTAATTTAACTACTCTCTAGTGCCTCTGCTATAAAAGGTTCTGAAAAGCATGGGAACGATATACTAAGTGAGACTTATAGTGTTGCAAGATGTTTCTTTTAACTTAACTTTTTTTAGTTTTATTACAATTATGGATCCTATAATGCAAGCTTTGTTAAAGGCAGTTGAGGCAAAGAAACATGCCTTTTAACAAAAGAAGGTCGCTGGGAAAACGAAAGCTAGTAACAATCTGCCTTTTCACTTATGAAAAAAACATATGGTGGTCCTTTTTTTGGGTTAATATTGGTTAGCCACCTTAAATTTGTAGCTGCAGGTGTGAGTATAGGCGTGTTAATAGAGTTAGTGAAATCACCTATTGTTTCTCTTGCTTAAAATACTACGATTATGCCACCGGCTACTGGTACTACCTTTGGGGTAGCTTCCCTAATGAGCATAGCAAAGTTGGTTATTAGGTTGCCCCTAAGTTATAGGTGAGAGAAAGAGTTTATTAAGGATTTCTCTTTTAAGGTCTGTTAACCTCGTTGGCAACATTGCGTGTGATGAAGAATACGCATATAGGTTGGTGAGAGCAGATATTTTTTTTTGTAACTTAGGGCAATATAGCCATTATGATGCTTTAAAAAACCATCTCTTAGTTCCTGTTTGATTAATGCAGTAAATAGCATTATAATGTTTACATTTTGCAAGCATTGATAGCTGAGATCGCCTGCCACTAGCAGTTGACTGAGACAATAGCCTTTACAAGTGAAATAAAGAAAAAATGAATAATGGCAAAAAATATATTAGAGTTTCAAGCAATTATCTCAAATCTAACAAAAAAAAGAGTGGACAACCTATAGCAAGAGAAGAAGATAGTTGATGATATGGCACGAAAAGTTAAAGAAGGTGGATAAGCTAAAGGTTAACCTCATAGCCGTGTCCGAGTAGCCAAGGACAAAAAAAAATTAGTTATCGAGGTAGCCACCACCACAGCTAATTTAGAGGAGTTGATAAAGGTGTACTTTGACTTAGCAACACAAGTATAAGATATGATTATGAAAATTATAAAGATTTAATAAGAGTTAAAGAGGCTTAAGGTTGAGGATGCAGACATCATTTTTACCTTTACACCTAAGAAGTTGAGTTTGGAGATTCTTACTAAGAAAAAAAATGTGTAGTTTAAGTTCCTAGTTCTAGGTTCAATGTTGCTCAAGACCCTATTAAACTTGAATGATTTGTAATTCTATTAACATCTTATAGCTTTCTTAGCATTCAGGTAGGCTATCCTAGGTTTTGTATGTGGTTATGAACCCATTTGGAATATTTTTGTAAAAATAACTTTCATTATTTGATGTTTCATGTTAAGGTGTTTTATTCAAACCTTGGTGTTTTCGTATTTGTTATTATCTAGTTATCTACATGCTTATTGCCAAATGATTGATCTTGCAAGCCAAGTGGGTACATGTTTATAATAACTTTTCATTATTTGTTTGTGTGCCATGTCTGTGCTGACAAACCTTAAGGGTTAACATGTGTTAAGGATAACTTTAAGTTATCTATTGGTTTGTTATGTTAGGCGAGAGGACATAAGGGTTGGGTGATCATGCCTTGTAACTTGATGTTATTTGTTTAAGCACCATGTGAGGGGATTGGACCCTATGGTTCGAGTATGTTAGTGTAAGCCTTACAAGCTAATTGGATTTGCTTGTAATGTGCTATCTTTTAATCATTCATTATGTTTTTCTAATGTTAAATAAGGTATTTCTTTATCCCTAAGATTCTTAGATAATTTTTATTTACATTTTATGCAAATAAGGCCCATGAAACACATCTTCCTTGTAAAAGAATTATGCAGAGTTACAATAATGAGATCTTTATACATCAAAGGCATGTTTTTAAAAAACTCCTTGGTCATTGTGTTGTCAAAAAGGGCTTTGACAATGCACAAAGGCTAGTATGTACTAATCCTCTATGTATTTAATGCATGCAAATCTCATAAGTTGAAGTATACATATACTTAGGGATGGCATATGGGTGTTCGTTATGAGAAAAATTTCACAAAACATGACCTGCTATGACATTTTCAATTAGTATTTCACTCAAGTGTCTATAAAAATATTTTTATATGTTAATAATGTAAGTGATCTTCAGACTTGTGACACTAAGTTCACCTTTTGTGTGAATCATTATACTTAGAGCTCGTTCACTTTGTTGGAAGCCTATGGTAAGGCAGTTTTAGGTTTCTTGTAAAACATATTGAAGGTGGATCTATGGTCTAAAGAGGATTCATCACCTCAAGTGATATAAGGGGATATATCTCACTTATTCTTGGCTCATCTTAACTTAAAGTCCTTGGCCAAAGCAATATTGATTATGGAGTTAACAAAAAAAGGCTACAGGACAAACATGGAAAGCGTTAAAAGTAGAAACTGAACCATGCTAGTTGGGTGGCCATTATGCTAAATGCCAATCTTTGTCTATAAATATGAATTTTCTTAACTGAATTTTTAATTTTTAATACTAATGTAATAAAGGCTTAATAGGTCTTAAACATAAAGGTGATTTTGTGGATTAAAATGAGACTAGGTTTTAAATTACCAAAAGAGTAAAAGTTATTTAGGAGTTTTTTTTAATAGTTAAAAAATGAGGGACTTAATTGTAATTAATTAAAAGTTAGGAGCACTTTTACTCTAGGTATTTAAACCCTACTTTAGTTGTCCCTTGGGACTTAGGTGCATTTTCCTCAAAGTGAAAAGTTATTGCACTTTAAAAGTTCAACACCACCTTTATATGGATTCAAAGAGAAATCATTTTTTCTTTTATTCCTTGAGGTTTACATGTTAGATCTTTGCTGAAGAAAGGTTTTCAAAATCTAAGCTGTTAGCATGGTTCCTAGTAAAGTAAAGTCTCAATCTTTCAAAGGTTTTTCAACTTATCTATACAGATCAATGTTAAAGCCTAGAGGCTTGGATTGTCTTATGACATTTGGGCTTAATGTACAAGAATAAAGTAGAGACTTTAATTAATCCAAAGGATGCAACCATCGAATTAAGGTATAAATTTTTAGATCTTTAATTCTTTTTATGGTTGGTAAATCAATCAAAAGCTTGTAAGATGATCTATTGAAACTATTTTGTTTGTTTCATTGTGCCATTTTTACTTCTTTTAGTTTAATTTAATTTTTATTACAAATTGATTAGGCTAATGCAAACAGCAAGCAACTGATGTTCAGGATCGATCCTTTAGAGTGGGCATGCTTGATAACTTAATGTTATCCATTTGAACACCATGTTTGGCTAGTAGACCTTATGGGTCAAGTAAGCATATGCCGATAACTTGATGTTAAAGGACGTTATGGTTCAAGTGAGCATGCCTAATAACTTGATATTATCTATTTGAACACCATGTTAGATGAGTAGACCTAGTATGTCAAGTTAGCATGCCTAATAACTTGATTTTGTCCATTTAAACTCCATGTTAAATGAATGGACCTTATGGGTTAAAAGACCATGCTTAATAACATGATGTTATCCATCTGAATGCCATGTTGGGCGATAGACTTTATGGGTCAAGCGAGCTCATGTCTGGGTTAACTTTGCTTTATCTGTTTGAACACCATGTTGAGCAAGTGGACCCTTTGGGTTAAGTGAGCATTATAACTTGATGTAATCTAATTTAAATGCCATGTTAGGTAAGTAGAACCTATGGGTCAAGCAAGCTCGTGTGTGGGATAACTGTGTTATCTATTTGAATACCATGTCGAGCTAATGGACCTTGTGGATCAAATAAGCTTGTATGCATGGTAACTTAGTGTTACCCATTTGTATGCTAAGTTGACTAGATTGTGTTTACGAAATCATTTAGGGTTATGATGATTTTGTTAGTTGGATAAGATGGGTTAAATATAATTTTTTTAGGTGAAAACCATTCCAAGTGTTAGGCGTAGGCTTATCATTCATATCTTTTAACTTGTAAGCTTTAAATCCTAAAACATAAGAGATTTGGAATAGGCTTCCCCAGTTAGGGGATAGTTTTCTTCTTTTTGTTAGTCAACTACCCTTACAACGTTGTAGTATAAAGTCTCTAACTTGGAATTACTTTTTCTTGACCTTCTATTATAATATTTCACCACTTATTGTGCCCTTATAGCCATCCAAATCTATGCATGATAACTAGCTTCTCCTAATAGATTGAGGTCTATTGCAAGGTAGATTTCATTTAAAGTAGCATCAATGTTCTCCGTTCATGAACTGTGAACCCCAATCACTGCTGGGTAACTACTTTTGTGCTATAAACTAGGCTAAAAGATATTTCATTCTTTGATTGGCACTCACTTGTTCTAACAGTCTATAAAATGCTTAGCATTTCCTCATCTCAAGGTCCTTTTGCTTCATCAAGCCTTTTTAAGAGCATAAACTATATTCTTGTTCATTGACTTAACTTGCCCATTGATTTGAGGGTAACCCATTGAGCTATGGATGAGTTTGATTTAGAATTGCTCCTAAAGCTTGCTTAGCTTGTAATTAGTATTTACGACCTCAAAGAGTTCAACCAATCTTGCTGTTATGGTGGCTATAGGTTCTACTTTAACTCACTTAGTAAAGTAATTATAAATCATAATTAAAAGTTTTCTTTGGCTGGTGGTCACTGATAAGAGACCTAGGATGTCCACTTCCCACACGGTGAAGGCCCAAAGACTAAAACCTTTTTAGGGCTTCAACAGGATGTCAAAGTATTCAGGTGAAGTCTTGACATTTATCACACTTTTTTGCCAATTATGTGGCATCTCTTTTCATTGTTGGCTAATAAAATGCTTGCCTCATGGCTTTTTGTGCTAATATTGCCTTCCAAATGATTTCCATACATTCCCTCATGTATCTTTCTTAAAATATAATTGGCTTCTTTAAGGTAGACATATTTAAGTAATGGGACAATGAATAACTTTTTTGTGTAGGGTATCATTGATTACTATGTTCTTGATGACCTTTTTTCAACCTATCTCCTGCTAATGGGTTATCAAGCACTGTTTCACCCTAAAAGAAGGAGATGATCAATGTTATCTAATTGGTGACATTGTTTAACATCAGCACTTAGGGTTGCCTTTCATAGCTAAGTATTTTAACTCGTTAAAAGAGTAATTTTCCTTTATTGGCAATTTTATAGTACTTGCTTTTAGATAAAGAGTTTGCTTAACCTCTGTCCTCTTAAAGGATCTGTTTAAATTTGCAAAATAGGTTGTTCATTATTTACTAATATTTACTTAAGGTTAGGTTTATGACTTTGTATTATCCATTTATTTGATTTGTCAATTAATTAAGATCGGTGTAGATGTGCAGGCCTTTGACACCTATGCCAATTGTAAGCCAGCAATTAATGCCTTACACTCTGCTATTAGAGCTACAAAGTCAAATGCCAAACTATATTTCCACTCTTAGATTTTGGGATCAATCAATAGGATTCCAACTTCTAATCCTTCTTTATTTGATGATCTATCCAAATAAAAGGTCTAGGTGTAGGTATTTTATTGGTCAAGAGTTTGGTATTGTCTTAAAGTAACAACTTTGAGTCGAGTGGCATTATTCATGTCTGAATGTGTAAGTGAAGCTATAATTGCTGTAAAAAAGTATTTTGCAATAAAATCTACTAAACTTTATGCCTTAATTGCTTTTCTATGGCTAAATTGCAAGCCAAATTGCTGAGCTTGATGCTCTAATGAATCATTCGACTACTTTGAAGAATACAACCTTGAGAGGCTAGTTGTGAGCACTATTATGGGGTGGGCTTGAAAGTATTGCATTAGTTGTCTTACAGCCATAACTAGGACATGCAACATATTTTCAAGCATTGTGTAGTTCAACTCTCCAATCTAAAGCAGCCTACTGACATTCCAGTATGGTAGTGATAGTTTCATTAGATGATGCTAGGTATAAATATATAGTTGTTCTTTTTGTTATGGGTTTGTCAAGAGAGGTGGCAAATAGAGGTATGATTTTAATTGGTGAAATACTTAGTGACAATCATTTGTCTATTTGTCTTTTGCTGCACTTTGAATACAAAGAATGATAGATATTCATCTACTAGTTTTGAAATGTGGTTGAATGCTATAGATATGCTTGTAAGGCATTACATCTCTTTGGAAGATTTAGGGGGTGTCACATCTATAATTGTTTTGGATTTTCTTAGGTTTTGCCTCGATTTGATGATAAGAAAACTTAAAGCCTAAGAATTTTCCTAGGGCAACTTTAAAGTTACACTTGGCTAGATTGAGTTTCGTATTGTATTTCCCAACACTTGAAACTTCTCAGCCAGATGTTTGATGTCTTTGCTTTATAGTAGCATTTTTTATGAACATGTCATAAATTTCCATAGATTTACCCATCTGATCTTTGAAAATTTTGTTCACTAGGTGTTAGTATGTGACACCAACATTCTTAAGTCCAAATGGTATTACCTTATAATGAAAAGTGCTATCCTTCATAATGAAAGAGTTTTTTTTCTTGATTTGTTAGGTCTATTTTGATTTCATTATAGCCTTTTCAAGCATTTGTAAAGCTTAAGTATTTGTGTTAATCTGTTAATTACTAAGAATAGGTAACTATCTTAAGGGTAAGCTTTACTTAGATTAGTGAAGTTGATGCATATCTTTCACTTTTCGCTTACCATTTTAACCATTACAAATTTAGCTAGCACTTTGAGTATTTAATTTCCTTAATATACCCTACAGCTAGGAGTTTATCAGCCTTCTCTCTAATAGCTTTTACCTTTTTAGGGGTAAATTGGTATTTTTTTGCTTTACTAGCCTTATATTTGGGTTGACATTGAGTGAATGTATGATGACTCTTACACTAAAGCATGGCATGTCAGCTACTGAATAGGTAAAGACCCAATGTTGTTTAGCAAGAAACATATCGAGTGATTTTTTGCTTTTTGGTAGAGCTAAGCTCTAATTTTATGAGGGAGGTTAGGGTCTATCTTATATAAGGTCGCCTTTTATGTTTCTTCTACAATTTGTGGTTTAGAATGGTCTATGCCATCCTTAGCATTGAGACTATTGAGCATGAGGGATTGATGTTAGGCTAATGTTAATCATTTTGATGGCCATTGTTGTTAGGATTAAGCTATATTTTACAGCATGTTTCGCTCACTAGAATGGAATAAGGCTGTAATGGAATAGTTATTCTTTAAGAATGGAATAGAGCTAGAATGGGAATGGATGAGCTTATGTAGTAGTTTGGTTCAGTGGAATAGAATAATATTTGTATAATATTCTTATATTTGGTTGTGGTGAATTGAAAATGTAAATAATTATAGAATAAGGACAAAATAACTAAATTACCTATACTTTAAATATTTTTGTTTCTTTTAACAAAAAAGGATCAAACCCTATTCTTAAACCTTTTGATTGTTCATCTGAAAAAAACCCTCAAAGTCATCATTTTTGTTTTGGACAAAATTCATGATTTCCAAATGAAATTGAGCTAAAAATTGTTCAATCTATTTATAATCTCAAATATTTTCGATGTTGAAGGGCTATCATGGAACTCTAACTATCTCCAATCATAGTTTTTTTTCTCTATTTTACTTTCACTTTTCTCTTAGACTACTTCGATTCTATCTTTCTTCATAAACCCATATTCTTTTGCCATGTTTCAAAGGTTTGGTGACAGCCATGGTAGGCCCTATGAGCACCACAGCGCAAAACCTAACCAATCTCATGTTGAAGTGAAGCTCTTCAATCGCTGGAATTTTGAAGAAGTTTAGGTACTTCTTTTTTACAAATTTGCCTCCTCTATTTGTTTTCTTGGTCTTTTTAAGTCAATTAGATGTAGCTAGAGTAGAAAATTCTATTAAAGGATAATTCACTTTAGGAGATTTTGATTAATTTGCTTTTGGCTTAACATTCTCTAAAGCTTGGTGTTATGGTTTAATCAATGGATTGAATTTATGTTATGAACTTCACAATCCATGTATAGCATCATCTAGATCATGGAATGTCTATATTGTTTTTCTCTGATTTGAGCTTTGCCTTGTTTGTTGTCTCTACTATTAGTGATAATTGATTTTGACAATTAATGTTAGCCAACAAGTTGGACTTTGTTTCTCTTGTTCTATTATAAATTTTTTGAGCAATTTTTATTATTTTGTAGGTTGGATTAATCAAATAAGATGCTTGTTTTTTATTGTCTTTTGAAGTGTCCTAAGATTCTTGATTGGAAATAATTATTACTTAGTTTTGTGTTCTATTTGATAATTAAAATTGTTTGAATTGATCCTTGATATGAATGATTTTTCTACTTTTAGGTTGACAATATCTCTTTAAGTCACTACATTGGCATCCAAGCTTCTAAGCATGGAAACTGTGTGCCATAAACTATTAGGAGATTCTTAGTTAAACATTTTAGAAAGGCTTAGTGCCTAATTGTTAAGAGACTTACAAACTCATTAATGATGCATGATTAAAACAATGGGAAGAAGCTTATGGTAATTAGGCTTGCAAATCTATGGTCAATAACAGTGAACCCATCATAGAAAAATCGGCAAAACCAAAGCTTTCAGTGCACACAAGCAACAGAAAATGACATTCTTTGACATGTTCTATGAAGGTCCAGAGGAGATTCCTACAATAAAGCTTTAACAGCATAATGGTTTAGGGATAGGGCTTTATTAGTTGCTTTCATAGCAAAAGCTACAATAAAAAATGGAAGTTATTGTTTTGTTGGTAGAAATTTATGGTAATTCCATTTTTGTAAACATGTGTCCAATTTGGTAGATTAATGGAGATAATTTTGTAATACATAAACATAATGCATGTATATTTTTTGGCCTCGATGAGACCAAGTTAGTAATGTATATTTTGCATTCTATTTAGATATGGAATTAAGATTTGAATTTTATAATTTATTGGAAACGTGAATATCTTGTTGTTTTGTCACTTTTGATTGTGTTTACATTTAAAATAAACAAGAAAATGAAGGTTTCCATATGGTTCATTTTGTCAGTTCATGACATTTGATTAGATTTTTAGCATTCAAGTAAAGGACAAAATCAATGCATTATAGCATAACTATTTCAAATACATTCCAAGGCCAATCTATTATTCTTACAAAATGGCATAAACTTCAGAAAACGAGAAACGTAAACCTGCCTAACATGCAGTAAATAGATCAAATGATTAGTTTTAAACATCTTGAATCTAACATCCCAAGAAGTTACAAAATCATCAAAGGGCTTATAAGAACCATCTCCATCATATGCTCTAAAAAGCGCTACCATTTAGTTGTCTTGGCTATCTATTCAAAATCAGTTAAGTGCTGATAACTCTATAAGATAGAGTTATTTAGTCTTACTACTCATAGTAAATTAGCTAGCTCTTAGAGATTTTTATTTAAATTTTATTTATATTTAGTAGTTTTTAATTTAGTATTATTTTATTTAAATTTGATTTATTTTTAGTAGTTTTTAATTTAGCCTTATTTACTTTCCTTATATTTTAATTTCCTAGTTGTTTAAATACTTTCCATATTTTTGTAAGTAAAAAAAAATCAAGCAAGGTGGTTCCAAGTTAGAAATTTCTAAAAATACATGCTCAAGTTATTTACAGATCAAGTCTCTTCACTTTAAGGTTTTTGCCTATAAATAGGATTCTTAGGTTTAGGTTTCAAATCAATCGTAGATAGTTTAGAGCTATTATTTTTAACATAGAAGAAAAGTTGTCAAGATTGTGCAAGAGGAGAAAGATTGAAGAAGTTGAAGACCAAGACTTAACAACTCTCGGTTTTCTCTTTTCACTTAAACTTTTTATCTTTATTGCTATATTTATGATGGTGAAACTTTATTGTTTTGTGTTTTATTTAATCTATATGATCTAAATTTATTTTTCTAGGATTATAATGAAACTCAACATGTACTTTGGATTATTCTATTTTTTCTTTTCTTGATTTAATGATAATTGAGTTGTTTGTCCAATCTTGTTCTTAATGCTTCTAGTTGATTGGCCACCAATTAGATTGATTTGAAAATCTTAATGAACTTAGAAAGGGAATTTTGGTTTAGATTGGGATTGAATGACATATGTTTCTTATTTATTTATTATGATTAATTGATCTGTATGTTAGATAGAAATATACAAGCATGCCATATGTAATTGAATTAGAGTCTAATGTATTTCATTTAATTCATTTGCATAGGAATATAGTAAATTGGTTAAAAAAGATATTTTTATATGACCATCAAAAGATACTTATAAATAAACTAGAACTCTAGGTTGATAACTTATTATTATTAGTCAAGTTAAGAGGGTAAAATAAATTCAAATGAGGTGTTAAGGAAAATTGTAATCTAGTTTTTATCATTGATTAAATAAACTTCATTTAAATTTCTTTGCTATCTAGTTGAATTTGGTTTAGTTAACTTAGTTTAATTTTAATTTTAATTATTAATCCTTTAATTATTTGTTTGAATAAGATTACGTTGTGTTAATTTTAGTACTTAGCAAATTTAGTGCAATTCCTTATGGGATTGACACTCTACTTTATCACTATATTACTTGTTGTGATATGTGTACTTGCATGGTTAATTCTAACAACAAGTGCTATGATCTTTGCAAGGTAGCTTTTGGTATACGCGTGGTGCTTGTAGCCATGTGCTTAATGTTATACCCTAGACTTCCTTGCTAGGTTTCTTACTGAGTTGGCTATTTAAATGGATCTTTCGTTGCTAAAATTCCAGTTGTTCCTGCATAGGCAGCATGCAACTGTCCTAACATAGATTCTATTCGATCAAACCTAACTCTAAATTTGTTCTCATGGCTTTCAAATTGTTTCTTCATTTTTTGATTTAATGATCATGGTCATTAACATATTCTCCATGGAACTGGACATGGTGGACAACCTATTGTTTATGCACATAAGTAAATTGACTAACATGCTAGATGAATGCTACCTTAAGGGTGCTTCATGAATATTTTCATGCTACCCTTCATTTACATCCTCCTTGCTTGCCCTTTCTACTTTATCTTCGAAGTTACCCTAATTTGGATCTTCATCTTGAACATTTTTCTAAAACCATTGTCCATTCTCTTCTTTATATCCTATTACTTCAATAGAGGTTTTACTATATACTGCAACCATCATTTGTAAGCCCCTATCGTCGCTTGATCTCCAAAAATAGTTCTCTTTTGCCAGTTGGGTGATAATATTTCCATATGCAAGGGCTATCTAGTCAGCATATTGAACTTTGGAATTAAGCTTTACCTTCAAAGTAGTTTTCTCCCTATGTAGAATATACATAGGAAGATTGACATACACACCATTATAAATTCAATATAATAACCACAAATCACCTCCAAAGTCTTAATATTACAATGTATTGATGTGGCAATAAAATGGTGCAAAAGACATAATTCCAATGCCTTTGACTTGCTTGCTTTTGCATTTTTCGTAAAACCTCATTAAAGTTAGTATATTTTCTCCAAACCTCATTTACATCAAAATTATTGGAGGGCTTCTAAGTACCATCTTTATCATATGCTCCAATAGCCCTTGTAACATGCTTTGTAGTAATAACCTCTTTTTCCCTGTTCAAGTACATGTATATATGTTTATCCCAATAAACATGCTTAACATTTGTATTAGTATGTTTTAAGGCGATTCTTGAATAAAATTCTATCACAAAGTTTGGACTACGTTGAAGTTCATCAAGTTCAGATAAGCCTAAGACTTTGACTTTTTCCATAATTTCTCTCATTCATGGCCCAAAACTAGTGAGAGAAAGACTATTCCAATCAACTATTCTACCACATATCACCTTCGAGTTTTTGATCAGGTCATACCTCTCATTATGTTTACAATTTTGAAATTTTAATCTCGAGCTCGAAAACTCATCAGGAATTGTTGATGAAAGGGGTTTAAGAACATCTCGCTCTCGCTTTATGTTCCCTCTTTAGATCGTTAATAAATTCCTCATCCTGCTTGCATTTGGGTTTGAGTTTTGGGGATGTAATTATGGGTGAATTGGTGTTATATAGGTTAAAAATTGAATTCTAACAGCTTATGGTGTTCAAAAATATAGGAAATTAGATGGGTTTATGTTTAAGGTTATGAGATTTAAAGGCTTGAGGAGAAAGGGAGATGAAAATATATGTATTAAAAGAAGTATATGAGTGAAAAAATGACACAAGGGCTAACTTAAAAGACATTAATAATAAGGGATTTAAATCCATGATTAGGGATTCAAATCCCTTAAGCCAAATTTCAACAAAATACCTAACTTTGATATTTCATGCTTGAGGTATTCAAATCCCTTGATAAGGAAATTTGCATTCCTTAAGCCAAATTTAAATAGATTCAAATTTTGTTAAACCAGGCTTCAGGTATTCAAATCTTTATTTAAACTACAGCCATAGTTACTACCGGCCATATTCCTATCTTCTCATTTACTGTAGCATCCTTCGATAGAATTTGAGTTATAAACCATTCCAAGAGTTATATGCCTAAAATCAATAGAAAGTTTTCGCATCAAAGGTAATCTTTAAAACCTAACAAACACCTTCATAGATAATTACACTAACAACTAATCATAGTTGATGCTGCAAAAGGTAATGTCACATATAAAACTCCCCATGTCATAAGTACGATCGGGAATTAACATTAAATCTACAAAATGTGACTACAATAAGGTACATACTTAAGAATGTAACATAAGCAAAAAGTTACACTTACATGTTACATTATCAACAGTGACATATAAGTCATACACAACAAAGATTAGTTTCAACAATGTTGCATCCTCACTGGGTAGAAAGAAATCCTCTAACCTATGTTAATCACCGATAAGGCAATAGATTGTAAAACACAAGCATTTGAGTAGGTTGATCTGGAATTTTGCTGAAAGCAACATTTTTCTCATCTTCTATTAAACCTTCAATAACACGTAATGCTGCATCTAGCTATTGCACCTTCTTATGAATCAATATTTTAAAGCCATTGCTTTTACTCAATTCCTATCCAACCTCCTTTGTGTTTTGACTAATAAGCAGCAACATAGATAATCAACTTAGCAGAAACTGCTTTACCCATGTCAATACTCTTTTTCCCTTTTTCTAAGGTTAGATGCTTATGGTTATGGTTGTGTTTTGAGGTATCCATCTTATCAATAAAAGCTTTAGCTTCCCATCTATTTTCTGTGCTTCCCTCCTTATTCATCCTTTGATGATATTTATATTCAGCTTCTATTTCTTTGATGATATCCTTTGCAATTTGAGCATCTGCACCTGTTGTTTGATCTTCTACATATATTGTAGATAATTGATGGTAAAACAGAAAACTCCTTAATCTAAACTATGCAGCTTCTTTATAACTCTGCATATTCACATAGGTTAAAGTAATATAACATATTATGTATAAGTTTTATGAAATCAAGACTTTAGTCAAAAACTTACACTAATATAAGACTCCCACATAGGATCTTTAGCAATAACCATCTGCATATGATCATCCCACCTGAATCCACTTGTGTCTTTCATTCTTATCATATCATGAATAATCTCCCAATCTTCCTTTCAAGTTTTAATCCTAGCTTCCAGGTTAGGCCTAGGCTTCAAGTTAAAAGGAAATCACAAGCTAATGCTTATTAATATAAACATAAAAATTTAATCAGAATCAAACTTACGCAAAAAAATTAAAGAAGAAAAGAACTAGATTTCCATAGGATCTTTAGGAAAAGATGTACTTGTGATCAAATAGTAATCTTAAAACACATATATGATAAAAATCATACCTACTTAGAGATTCGTAACTTTAAGCTTGTTGATCCCTTCATGAATGTACCATATGTTGATTACTACAATCTCTCTTAAAGGCTAAATGTAGTAGAAATGTCCTACCTCTAATGATGATTGACACAGGTGCCTATTAGAAGCTTCATGAGGTTTGGTGGTTCTCCGATGCTAGCCAGAAGGCTTTCCAAGCCTCAACCAAAAGATATATAGCCAATAATTTTAGATCTAAAGTGATCCAAGAACAATTCCCATACTTGTTTCATTAAAATAGAGAAAAAAATTCATAAAAAGGTAACTGCTTTTTGCAAATACAAGCAAATGAATCCAAAAATCCTAAATATTTTATGATAACTTTGGGATGAAAACTAATTTTCCATCTTTCGTTGTGATCAAAAACATGTTCTAATCACCTAGGATGCAGATCTGCATAATCAGGCTTAGGGAAGTAGAGATTTAGAGATTTAGCCAATCTCTCTTTTAATGCTAGAAAATCTTTTTTTCTTTTTTCATTGAGTCAAGAATGATTCAAGAGCACTCAGGAAAACCATGAAAAGGCAAAAAAAGCTTAGGGAAGCATAGGTATTATGCCAAACCCTTTAAAAAAGTCAATGGCTGGTACCTAGGGTTTTTTTATGCTTCTTATCAGTTAAAAAAACCTTTAATAATGCATTTAACTACACCTTGAACTAGGTTAGGCTTGACCATTAGGTCAACTAAGCTCAATACTAACATACCCAAAAAGTGGCGATACTTTAAAATGTTTCTTGAAGCCTAGTTAAAACTATTTCAATTCAGTTGTCCAAGATTGGGCCCAATAGTAACTTCTTGATATTTTAGCCCAATAGCACACCGAGAATGGCTATTCCATGTGCTAAGCCCATTATCAAGCTTAACTTGGAGTAGTTGACAACTAAACTCTATTAAAATGATAATTAGGGCTTTTAGCTGCCTAACCTTTTAATTTACATGTTAGTAATTTAATTCGTTATTGAAATTTTTAACCTAATTAAAATAATTTTACTTTATTTAAATATTATTAAATAATTATTTAATTTTTCAAATATAATTATTTGTCTTAATTTAATAAAAATCCTAAACCATGTCTATAATAGACATTATCTTAATAAGACATTCTTACTGTTGTTGCCATATTAAGACATCTCTAATTAGATTTCATGAATCTAATTTATGTCTTAAATTCCTTCTTATTATACCTTTTATTTAATTAATTCGTATTTAATTACATCTCACTTTTAATCTAACAAATCGTCTTATTATGTGTGACCCATTAGGCTTCCATTATAATAGCAATAAACATAATTATCCATTAAATGTATTTATATTTGTAGGCCAAGATTGGCATCTAGCAAGGCATCATGGCCACTAATAAGCAAGAAAAGTCAATATAACCTCCTAAGAAATCTTTCAATATCTAGCCTTTCAATATACTTCGGTCTTTTCACTAGATATCCTAGAAAGATCATGAGCATGGTGTAGTGTCTACTCGTGTATCAGTCCATGTTAGCTCTTACAGCTTTCAGTTAACCTTATGAATTTAGAGAAATAATTTCTCCTAAACTCATCATGTATTGGCCAATGACTTTATCAAGTTAACCATACATTTTTCAAAAACTATTTAATCTCTTCTTTCTGTATTAATGATTCTATTGCATTCTTAATATCTACATAGTCCAAAATTATATGTCCAATGTCATTATGGAATTCACAGTATTTTTTAGGTTTTCTTTTACTTCTTTCACCCCTCATAAGTGGTGGTCTCTTAACTAAACCATCATTCACTATAGTGTTGAGAATTAAGGTTTTACTAGTATTAAAGGGGTTTATGAATCATTGTAGATACCTCAATTTGTCTAGGCCATCATCCGAGGCTTTGGAGGTCATTATTCTAGTACCCTTGGAGTTATATAGATGAGCATAGGTTAGTTTCCCATTATTTTTTAACAAAGTGAAATATTTAGAGAGCTTAAGGTCTGTGCAAGTCATGTTAGTGTGCATGTATTGATACCAAGCTTTCACATCACTAAAAATTTAAATTTTCACACGTAGAACCAATATTTAGCATGTTTATATCAATACAGGTCTTAAAAGTAACTAAAATAGTGATTTTTGGCCAAATGTATTGATACACAAGCAAGAGTATCAATATAGGTCTCCAAGTCTTGAGACTAGGAACATTTTTTAATCTTAATATCAATACTAACTGCATTTTATAAATACTGGTGGGCAAAATTTGCCTTATCGATTGCCTTGTGTATCGATACAAAATCGATACCCCAAGGCATTTTCACCCAGTTTGAACCATTTTTCAGCCTTCACACTATTAATCTGAGAATCTGACTTAAACATGTTTCTTACACCAAAAATCATCAAAATTCACGCTAGACCTTAGCTTTAGACTTGCGATTGGATTTTAAAAAAATTTTGAGGCCCAAATAACCATGACAAGGGACATTTTATGACACTAAGCAAGTTGCCAAAGGGTAAGCTTGATTTTCTCAATGCTCAGCTACATAAAGTAGACTTAGGTCTGCTATTTTCGATGAACAAACCAATAAGTTTGCAAGGCAATTGAGCATAATACCTTGTCCCTACATGAGGTACATGCACCAAAACCTTATAATACCCTTGCTTTTTGCCAACTTTGGCTCAGCTAAGAACAAGAGCACATTTTCCACACAACACACAAACACGTTTTCAATAGAAAACACTTATTTTCATACATTCTCTCAACATTCCTTAGCCACTAAGAAAGACCTAAAAACCTTATCCATTCTTATAACTTTTTCAATCCACCATTGAAAGCCCTTCGAAAACCCTCCACTCCACTCATTATTCTTCTTAAAACTCCCCTTATCAACACCTACCTAAAAAGCTCCTTTTTTATCACTTTCTTGTTATTCAACATCAAAAGAGGGAAGAAGCCGAGTCCAAAGTTACTACTCAAAGAAAGAGGCTAAACTTTGAAGCTTTTAGTATATTTTCTCACCTTGTTCTATTTATTTTCTTATTTTTCAACATTTGTGTCATTCCAGTAAGCCATCCATGTCTTATAACCATCTTAGGACTCTCATATATTGTTATGGCCTTGGATATGGTAGTCTTAGGTTTTTCTTATGGTTTTCTAATGTTGCTTGGATGACTAAATATGCCATGATCAAAACAATCCTTGTTCACGCATCTCTGTCATGTTTTATCCACTTTCTCATACTCAACACATGCTCAAATTTTCAACTTAACATGTTTTAGACATATAAATGCATTTTCTTGCATCTTGGTAGGTTTCATGAAATAAAAATGTCATCCTAAAAATTTAAAAATGGTTTCTTTTGGTTAAACATGTCCATACCGTTATCCATATCTTCATCCTAGATATCATTTATAAGGCTAACACTCTTATGCATCTTATTTGTCATCACCTTATGTTTTAGCCACTTTTTCTCTTGTCAAAATATCTTCTTTGTTTGTTTGAATGTGTTGTCCATGCTCCCTATTATTTAAATTACATCTTATTCTTAACACTTTTGTCAACATGCTTGCTTGTCTGTTACAAAAATTTGATTTTCAAAAACCCCAAGTTAAATTCTTGTTACCTCCAACAAATAAAGAATAACATGGATTTAATGTTTTCATTAAATTGAGCTTCTAATCCTTGGGACAAATCAAACTTTTCAGGTCTAGATTTATGGTTAAATAAACTCATTAATGCTGTTTGTTTAGAAAAATGCCCCTTTTATTTTATTAAAGAAATATTAAGCCTCGATCTTGAGTCTAGCCCCCTCATTTATGGCATGATCAACGGGTTGTTTCATCATCCCAAACTACTTTGGGATTGTGGAATGAACTTATGAAACCCATGTCACCCTTTTCTCTATTTCATGGATGTTCAAACTTCCTTGGCTCTAGTTTAGTCCTAAGAAACCTGAAATATTGAAAAACTAGTATTTTTGCTTTGGTAACACTGTGCATAATAAAAATGTTTTTGTTTTCAAGATGAAACACATTTTCCTAGATTTGTTTTCATATTTTTCCTTGAAAGAGCATCGAATTACCTTTCCAACAATGTCTTGTTTGCATACAGAGCATTTTGGACAAGGGAGCTATGATTTCTCAAATCTTTATTGTCCATAACACCTTGAGCCAACAAATTGCATTTTGTTTAGGCTATTTTGGCCCACCAAATGACTTTTTAAATATTTTAAATATTTTTTCTAGAAAGTTCATGAAATTGCCTTTCCAAAAAGGTATCATTTGTGATTTATTGATACCAAATAATATTAAGGCAATTTTCCAAATTCTATTACTCACTTTCCCCTACACATGCTACTAGTGTCAACATACCTAAATTCGACAATTAATCCCACCTAAAAAGTGAAATATTTTTATATAACTCTTTATCGAGTCATTTTTCTAACGATACCTTATTCACTACCTAAAGCCTTCAGATAAACTCAAAATAAATTTGGCAAAGGAGATAGCTTGATGTTGTCCCTTATTTTTATAAAATTAAAATTATTTCAATTTCTTGAACCACATTTAGTGAGACATTCAAACATCTTGAAGTGCATCTGATTGACTCTCTTAAAGTCATATACTAAAACACAAGACCTTAGGCTCGAATCAAGGCTAAAACAAAAAGATAATTTTATTAAAATTCTTAGTTTCTATTTCCAAAATACTTTTTCACCCAAAATATTCATTTTCTCCATAAACATCAAAGTTTTCATCAATGTAGATATTCTAATACTAATTCTTTGAAGGGATACTTTAACCTTACTTTTCATTCAACTTGAATTTTCTCTTTAATAAAACCCCTTTTTAAAAAATGTAAAATTTTTAGTTTTCGGGATACTCCAATCCCATTTTTTGAGGGAATATTCTAACCCTATTTCTATTTAAAACTTAATTTTCTCATTCTTGGATCTTTTTAGGATACATAATCAGGCCTTTTTTAATTATAAATTTTTTGCTTTTGGGGAAATTCCAACCTCGCTGTTTGAAGAGATATTCCGACCTCTCTTTTCATTTAAAATTTAAATTTTCTCTCTCCTAAATCTTCCTAAAAGGTCTTTCGATCAAAACTTGTGAACACATCTAAAACCATCACCATTAGGGATACTCCAACCCCACCTTCTGAGGGGTATTCCAACCTTGCTTTTTAAATTTCACCTAAAATTCAATCTCTCTCTTTCGGCCACCTTCTGTTCACCAATCAAAACCTTTTTCTATCCCTTAAGTTACCACTAAATCCAAATATGTATCAAAATTGTCATTCCGATTATTCCTCAATAATTGAAGATAATTAAAAGATATGTTCTGACCGCTTTTCTTTTTTATGTTTTTTGTGTGTTTATTTTTATGCAATGTTATTATATTCTTCTTTATCTTACTAACATGTTTCCTTTGTAATGACTATTATGCATTCATATTTTAAAATTATTTTAAAAAATTACAAGGCAATATTCGGTGTTATCTCTTAAGTGCCTGACATAAAGTATCCAAATTTTTAAAATTTAATTTGGATATTCATTTCATAAAAAATCCCTATGTTCCTCACACCTTCAAGATGCATAGGTGATCTAAATTTTCTATCAAAACCCATATCCACAATTTTCACAAAATTAATGCATTACATGGGATTATTTTGAAACAATGATAAAGTGAAACTGATTAAACTAAAATCGAAGGGAGACATGGTTAACGAGTACTAATTTTAAGCATTTTAAGGGTGCTAATCTTTCCCCATGTGTAACCAACTTCCTAGCTTAATTAACAAATCTTTGGACTTTGTAGACCTTGAAATAGATGTTTCGAGTTTTGTAACTCAAAATATTGTTTTCAATGTACATTTGATCTGACTTAGCCTAAAATGATTAGTGACAACTTCAAATTTATGGCTATTCATGATAACGTTTTAAGACTAGTGGGTGAGCAGTTTGCCCGGTGGTCTTTTTTCCCTTATGTTATTTTACCTAATTTAAATCTCGATTAAGAGATAACTCAAAGGCTCTAACCAATATAACCACACCATCTATTTTAAGTCATGTGCATTTTCTTTGGATGGTAAAAATAGAGGCACATAGCAAAAATCATGTTTTACATAAGAGGGTGTCAATGATCTTTTTTTGCTTTGTTAATATGTGTTTTAACTTTGGTTTGGTTTACTATCTTGTTTAGGTCAGGGACTAAAAAATTTATTCTTTCTCTGAGTAAGCCAAAATAATCACCCTTCTACTTTCTATCAGACTGCTCAACTTTAAAAGTTGTCTAGATTTTTTTCTTTTTCAGTATATATATATATGTGCTTTCTTATAAAGGTAATACTACTTTGTTGGTTGGGTGTTTGTGATGCATACTTAAGGTGTTTATGGCACACTCCTAAGATGAATGCCTAGATGGCCCATTAATGTTTCAACTCATGAACCTCCAGAGTTATTGTGTTAAATATATTTATTTATTCCCTACGGGTTTCCTCAAGGTTTTGTTTAAGGGCTATCAGGTTAGTTGATGTTCTAAGGTTATTTAGTAGCTTGCAAATTGGGTTATGAAATCTTTACCCAACTAATCAAAATTCATAATGGATCCCAGGTTCATTAAGTATCACAATGTTCTTGCAGGACCATGTGAAGGTTGTTGGGAAATTTGGCACTCAACTGCATCGGGACATACCTTTGGTTGTGAAACACCCAAAAATGGTTAAAATGGTATCTTGGGTTGATTATGCCATCATGAATATTAATGACCAAAAATAGGAGTTATGCTTATCGTTGGGCCACTTTCAGTAATCTTTGTTTAGGTGTCAAATGCTTTTGATTTCTTATTTTAGTGTTACAACTTGCTCAGCTATGTCTGGGTCTTGGAGAAGGTATGTAAGCCTATCCATTTGCCTAAACCTTCTAAGTTGTTGTCTGGCTTATTTTTATGTAGAGTAAGAGCTTTGTTGGGCTTTTGGTCAAGTTTGATTTTTAGGCCAATTAAGTTATTATACAACTTACAAGGTTGGTTGTCAAGCTGAGATTGCACTGGTTAGGCCAGTTGTTGTTGAGTCCATTGTATAAAGGATTGTTGGGTGGTGAGTATGACTTTTTTAAGTGAGCAAACCTAACCGATTTTGGACTAATTCGAGGAAATCATTAGGTGCATTTCATAAAATTTATTAAATTAGTGAACATAGTGGTATTACATGGATTATAGATCTTTAAAGTATAATTTAACTAGAATTTTAAGCTTAGTAGATCCAATTACCAGGTAAGTGCCAACGAATCTCTAGTGTGTATGTGTTTGAAATAAGTCATCAATAATTTTGTACATTTTATATGATAGATTTTTTTGAATAAATATGAAAATAAGTTAAAAGTTAGGAATTGATTATTTCATTATATTTTGAATCTTTCCTAGAATTATACAATGGAAATTATGCTTAATATGGATATGATTTTAATGATATTTTTCCTTATGTTCATGAATTTGAATATGTATATGAATATGTTTATGAATCGATACAAGGATGTTTTTTTGCATGTGAGTTTGAATTTGGATACGTTCTAGACCCTACCATTATGGACAAATACTATGATACTACATGCTAGCATTGTATTAACCTCTTCGAGGTTTTATTCTAAATATAAACCTTGTCACTAAGGTGAATGTGGTCATAGCTCAACGATCTTTGACTTGGCTACATTTTCGACCCTATTATTATGGATGAATATAATGGTAGTATATGCTAGTATTGTACTGAACCTCTTTGTGAGGTGTCATTTTGAATATGGACCTTGCCACTAGGGTGAAAGTGGTCGTAACCTAATAAATTTGAATTTGAATATGTAAATAAGTATATATATGAATATGTTATGGATCGTAACCTAATAAATTTGAATTTGAATATGTAAATAAGTATATATATGAATATGTTATGGATCCATACATAAATGTGTTTTTGTATGTGAATATAAATTTGGCTATTTTCTGAACCTTGCCATTATGGATGAATATAATGGTATTACATGCGAGCATTGTATTAACCTCTTTGAGGTTGTATTTTGAACATAGACCTTGCCACTAAGGTGAAAGTCATCTTAGCTCATTGTTTTTTGACTTGGCTATGTTTTGGACCTTGGCATTGGAATGAATATAATAGTACTACATGCTAGTATGGCATTTAACCTATTCAAGGTGACATTATGAATATGGACCTTTGCCCTGAGGTGAAAGTGGTCGTAGACAAATGATTTTCAAATAAAATATGTGTATGAATATGTTCATGAATCCATACGTGATACCTTTCTATATGTAAAAATGAGTTTGAATATGTATCTGCAATACTTATTCTTCATGCTTTGTTATTTGAATTTGAGGATGTATTTGATTATTGAAATTTCAATGATTTGTATATGATTGTTTAATGATAAAACATTGATGTTTGAATCTATTATATGAAAATTGGCTTGATGGTGCTTGAAATAGATTTGACAAATATATATATGTAACATATGTAGGCCTAGTTTGCTAAGAAGGTTTTCCACTTACTAAGTATTTATACTCATTTTGTAAATTTCACATTCCCTTTCAGATGTTAAGGAATAACTCACGGTTAAATAGTTATCGCTTGCAAAATTTGGGATTAAGAGATTCGTTGCTAGCATCTATGATATTTTAGAGCTGTGAGCTTGCTACTTGGTTTAATAATTTGGAGACTACTAGTTTGTTATACTTAAGGTTAAGGATTGTACCTTCTTATAGATATATTTATTATGTGTTTTGTAGTTTTCAAGTGATTATTATGGTTATAAATGTTAGAAATACAACCTTACATGTTTCTAACATATGTGGCAATTGTATGTCACAGAATCAGTGTAGGGCCATGATAACTGCAGCGGCTCGCTAAGTTGTCAAGATTTGAAGTAGAGTGAAATATTATGAGCGACAATCAAGTTATGCCAACAATGATGGTAGGGTGGATAGTAGTATAGGGTATAGTGGTATCGACAACTGTGCATATGACGGGTTAAGCAAATTTGGCCATTTTGGAAGTAGCAAAGTTACATTAACATTATTGGATCTCAGAAGTGGGTTGGCCAAGTCTCTTGTTGAAGTCATTAAGGCAGTGCTCGCGATCGTCGTGAGATTATTAAGGCCTGATGGTTGGGTATTTTGTATTTTTAATATTGGATGGCTATTTATGAAAAGGTTTGCATGGCTAATGAGAGACACTAACAGGATCTAAAAGTAGCTAGAAGGTTGTTTTGGTAGCTAGCTGCCTAGGGAAATTAGTGTTTAAGGGTATGTAAGTGCATACATATAAGTAGGGCTAGAGGCCTTTAGAAAAAGAAGTGTTAACGTTATGCTGGAAACTATGGTAGCAAGGAAGTGATAATATATTCAATTGTTTATGGGATTGTCTTAATGATTAGTTAGTCGTTGATTTGTTTGTCCAATTCCCACAGATGACACCAATTGTTGTTGTCTCTCTTAAAGAGGACTAGGGATAAAGGTTGTCAAGTAGGGCTTACAACTCAAGGAAAAATTAAAAAAAAATGCCAAAGTTAAGATTCTGATACATACTCCGATGCTTAAGTTAGCCAAGGGTTTAATAGAGCTAGGAAGAAAAGAGAAAAAGAGTATTCAAGATGATAACAAAGAAAGCCCTTTAATTTTAGGCTTACCTCATACCTCTTATTACTCGTTGTACATGAGGGCTCATGCTGTTGGCCCACTCTACTCGCTATCTAGCTAGCATAACTGCCTGCTAATTTGTCTCCTAAGTATAATGGCCATATGAGTTGGCATGGCACTTGCCTGAAAAATGTTCAATGGTCCTTGTAAGGTGGTTCAATAAGAGTCACTATTTGGGTAGACCATTCAGTGGTCTTTATCTGACAACCTTGGACAGGTGTCAATATTTAAGGATTGTTTAATGGTACTGGGCAATTGAGCCATTGAGGCCTTTCAAGACTATTTAAGGATTTCAAACCTTAAAGATTTGAATTTTAAAAACCTCTTGAGATTTTTTTAATAAACCTAAAAGGATTTTTTAAGACTTACCTCTAAAACATCTCTTATGTAGATCAGTCGATGTATTTAAAATACATTACTCTTGGCTTCCCAGAAAGCCTACATAAAAATTGAAACAAACCATTTTCAAAGTTTTATTTTTAGGAAAAATATATGTCATTTGCTTTTTTTTTTCTTTATTAAGCATGAACAATTAATATTTATGCTCACCCTTTACACTATATTTACTTGACATTGTACATATAAATTTTTGAAGGAAATATGATAAAGAAAATTTAAAGTCGAATAAGACTTTTGTTTATCAAATGTGGAGACCTCAACCTTTGTAAAGTCTTAAAGATAAAAAAATCCTCCAATTCTTTTCTTCACAAGGAAATTTAATTCAAAGGTCTTTGGATGATTTAACCTCGAATTGATTTAGTTGACTTTAACAGTCTTTGGATAACTTAGTGTTGAATTAGATTTGCTTCAAAGGAATACTTGATCTTAAATTATGGTGTTGAATTGGTTTTGTTTTAAAGGCCATGAAGACTTGATCTTAAATTAAATTTGTTTCAAGGGTCTTAGAGACTTGATCATGAACTAAATAAATTTGATCTCAAATTTAGGGAGTTTTAGAATCATGGAATTGTTGAAATTTGGTCCCAATTTACAGGGTTTAGGACCTACAGGCTTAGATCTTTGTATCCTCCTCTTGGGTTTAATTGACAAAATTTTAGAGACTATTATGAAGATTTTCTTTCCCCAGATTGTGTTTTATTGGTCTTGATGACTTAATTAAGCATGAAGAGCTTGCCTAAAAGATTTTCAAGATATGATCTCATGCAAAAATGATTTATCTTCTTTCTTATATTTCTGTTTATCTTCTTGCATGGATTAAGACAAGACAAAGACTATTTCTTAAAATTTCTTAATACCTAAAGATGTTGCTCTTCGAAATTTCACTAACTTTTTAATTTTGCAGAGCCTACTCTTCAAGACTTGATCTTGAGCAAACATGATTTATCTTCTTTCATGGATTATGATTTATCTTCTTTAGTGGATCAAAACAAGATAAAAGACTAATTTCATAAAATTTCTTGAAATTCAAAGATATTGCTATTTAAAATTTCTTAAATTCTTCAGTTCTTTGGAGATTAATTCTTAGAACTTTGGAGAGGCTTGAAATCTTATAATTCTTATTCTTCTTTTCAAGTTTATGAATTATGATAAATGATCAAAGGAAGTCCCTATTTATAATGCAACCCACTCATTAGAAGAAATTTTAAAAGAATTCGATCTTTTTATGAAAAGTTTTGGAAGAACTTAGGTTTTTTTGTTTATCTCTAAATTTATTCAATTTAATTATAGGTAAAATCATAATAACCATGGGTGAATTTTGATAGATGGCCTATGAATCCTTGAAAATTGATTGAATGGCCCATAGAGTTACTGCCATGTGATGAGGCAAAACCCTATGATGCATCTCTTGTGCTTAATTCTACTCATTGCATAAGTCCACAAATTGCTTCTCCTCCTTGTTTCTTGGTTCACCATAGACCCTATAAGTTGTTTTATTAAGAAAAAAACCAAAAAAGACAACCTTTTAATTATGATCCTAATAAGATCAATTTGTTAGCATAAGTAAATCCTAAAACATCTAAAAGGCTTAACATCTATTTGTGTGGATTACAATTAAAGGAATGATATTCATGCTTTTCTTCAACATTAGATAAATCTAAAGTAGTCATGCCATAGCAGTGTTCTTGCAGGGAATGAGACACTTAAGATTATAATATCTAAAGTAGGTGTGGTTCTTTATCAGATGTTCAAAAATTTAAATTGTTGTTGTGGTCACATGTAAGTCTTACATAAATATCTTTATGGAAAACTCGATATTTTTTTTGTTTAACTTTTTCGCTGTGTATTCTTTAATCTTTATGTTTTTATGCATATATGCATAAGCCTAAGGTGTTCCTCCAAGCCCATCATTGTCAATCCTTTGACTTATTTCATCCTACCATTGTGGTGTATAATGAGCAGAATTGAATAGCTATAAGATACAATGAAGGCTTTATTTGACTCATATTGCTTTAATAAAATCAAACCATTAAACATTTCTTAATGAACGATAAAAATCATTTTTGTACATTTTTTTGAAAAGAATAATGTTTAAAATACTGGCGAGAATAAGAAGAAAGAATTTTTTAAACTTGCAGTGTAGTAGAGCATGCTCAAATATGTTGAAAAGAATTTTGACATCTCTTTTTACAAAGATCTTAATCAAGACTTATAGCTCTTCAATTAAGTTAATTTGTTTAATTAATGGGTTAAATATCCATTTGAACCTTGTCCTTTAGCCTGATTTTCAATTTTGTAACTAAAGAAAAAAAATTATCAACTTGATAATTGATATTTCATTTCATCAAACATCTTGGCCCTTTGGACTAATATTATTAGTCAAACATTGACATGGCAGTTAGCAGCGAATAAAAGCTTGAAACATGGCAAAATTCAATATCAGCAAAAAAATTTTCAAATTCTTTTTAATTTTCTAATTTTTTAGATATCTTTCAATGATGACGTATTATTTTGCCACATGTCATGTTCTCATTAGATGTTGACTAGCATGCCACTGTTTGACTAATGATGTTTTTCAAATGGCCAACATGCATGACAGAATAAAAGTTTAAGTACTAAGTTGACAATTTTTTCTTTAGGTACCAAATTAAAAATTAAGCTAAAGTACAAGACCAAATAAGTATTCAACCCTTAATTAATTTGTCTTTTCATTTAGTTTACATCTTTGGAAAGTCAATTGTTGTTGTTGAACAATTTGAGAGCGAAAGAATAGCTTATGAAAAGGCTCCAATGTGTTTGAAAGGATACTAGCTATTACAATTGAAACTATCAAAACTTGTACTTAGGTACTCAAATACCTTATGCAAAGTATTCAATTTCTCAAATTTAACGTAAATAATTGAAATTAGTAAAATCCCTAAATATATATGCTATTTAAAAACAATATGATACTGTTTTAAGAAAATAATAACAAAATGTTAGTATAAGTGCAGCTGGGCAGAGTAGGGTCGATCATAAACCATAACAAACCCTTCCCTATATTATTTTACTTTTAAAAAAATGGTATTGTATTTTTAAACTATGGTACCATTCGTTAAATAAACACGAAAAAATCCACACCTATAGTGTGAAAAATCCTTATGTATATGTTTTTCTATTAATTTAGGTGAGAAAAAAGGGAGAAAAAACTCAATCCTTTTACACTAAACAAATTGAAAGTTATTAATAACCTTTCATAAATGTAAATAATAATCAATAATCTTTAAAAATTTTATTTCTATTACTTTTGGGTTAAATACTCATTTGGCCCTTGTACTTTAATTTGATTTTCAATTTGATACTTAAAAAAATTATCAACTTGTTACCTAAACTTTCATTCTATCAAGCATTTTGGTCTTTTTGACTAACGTCGTTGGTCAAATGTTGATATGACAGTTAAAAGCCAATAAGAGTGTGACACATGGCAAAAATACCACATCATTAGCACCATGTCATCATGAAAAATCTAAAAAAACAAAAATTAAAAAATTTTTGAGAATTTTATTTTGACATAGTGTTTTTCTCACATGTCTAGCTTCCATTGGCTATTGGTCTATATTTGACTAATGATGTTAATCTAAAGAGCTAACATATTTAAGGGAATAAAAATTTATATATCAAAGTAATAAATTTTTTTTCTTTAAATACTAAACTAAATATCAAACAAATACATAAATCAAATGAATATTTAACCCATTTTTTTCAACTTCTGTAAGTTGGAACTTGCAAGTCACATGTGCCATTCAATTTTACCTTAATGATAAGGAAAGACTCTAGATTCCAAGTTCAGGCCCATCAAGTATAGATTTTCTCCGATTATCAATGACTCATGGCACCAATTCAAGTAGAGAATTTATCAAACAATTAAATATTTTATAATCAAATAATCATATATAAGAGCATATATGTCTTTTAGTTATTTTATATAATATATTTTAAAGGAAACTTCCTACTATCTTAAAAGACTATCATTTCCATGAAAATGTATATGATAATTATTTACTATAAGAGTAGTGGAATGTAAAAACTCCATAAGCTAAAGGATATGTATTATTTCATTAATCCTACTTAAGGAATTTCTTAAGGGTTAGCTTATTTATTGCTTTCTTTTTCCAGGTATATTAAAAATTATTCAGTTATAATTATAATTTAAATATAATTTCATAAAGGATAAAAATTTATGAATCCACTTATTGGAGAGTAGCAACTTGCAATTTAAGAGGCATTATAAGTTTATAGAAGATTCAAAAAACAATCAATATTATTTTGTACATTAGGACTGCAATTTAAGAACTTGACAAATGGATTTTACTACTTGCCAACATGTCTATGTGAGTACAGGAATACTATATCCTACAATGAAGTTTTTTAATTATACAAATTTTACATACATATATATAATTACTAAAATATGTAAACTTGATAATTTGGCTTCGATTTCTATAATTAAAATTAAAGTGTTCATATTTCAGTATTATACTTAAATAAATACATGGGTAGAATATAAAACTGCAGTATTGATGCAGAAGCCATATAATTCGATCTAGCTTACATAAAAAATAAAATCCTATACCTACCTCTATTAAATTTTTCATTTAAGATTTACACTATTTCTCTTGAAATCCTTTCATTTAACCCCCATTTATATACATATATATATTGTAATATAACTGAAAAGATACATCTACATCATCATATATGCGAAAACTCCAGGAATGATTTTTTCCTTTTATTTTTTTATATGCATTAGGGATTTCAATTGAGCTCTTTGAACCAAGAACATTGAGTTAAATATTTAAGTGTCCAAGAAACTCTTGATAGTTATCGCATGTTTGCTTGATTAAATTTAAATTAACATTCTTTTTTATAGTTGAACGATATAGAAAAAGTCTTAAAAGCTTATAAAAAATCATTATTGAAGTTTCGAACTTTAACATCTAAGAATGTGATAAACATTTCAAAATATATTTTGAGTGTCTTAGGATATTAGGTAAGTTACCATTTTCAATAAATTTGAATTTGTCAAATTAATAATAATTATTAAATTTGACATAAATATTACCATAAATGATAACAAAATCATTCCTAATTAAGTACTCTAAAAGCATTTATTAACAAAAATCCACATATATATATATATTTGAAAATTTTAAGATTTGTTCCAATCATTCATATATACATTCAACATGTACAAGGCAAAATACAAAGCTCAGCAGCCATAATTAGAGCTAATAAAGAAAAATAGAACTCCAAACTTAAATTTCCCATGTCAGTGCTGTCATTAATGAACAACTGGACTCCTCGTTTTCCCATATGTGCAATTACCATTGGAGTCAAAGCCTTGGTATCATTACTTCTCCAGAGTTACTGCCCCATTTCCCATTTAACATTTTAACTTATCAATTCTAGCAATTTGAACTGTATATAATATCTCACGTAGTAATATCCTTGTTTCTTATTTATTGCTTAGACAATATGCTACCTATTCATTGGTCCCAAAAAAGCCCATATTTTCCCTTCTAGTTTTCTATTTCTTTTTAAAAATACCATGGCCTTTGGTTTTACTATAAATTTGCTTCATTCCTGGCAAGCGTTAGTAAAACCAACCAAAAAATATTTTCCTTTCTCCTTCCTTAGAGTACTCTCTTTTCCCTATTGACACTGATTTGATATATATATATATATAAAGTTATATAACTTTTAGTTGTTGAGTGCTTGAGATCACCACCATGGTTGCGATGGTGGTGTGTTTGATTACCCTTTCGGTTGTATTCATTTCCTTGGTGTTTAAAATTGTGTTTGACACCATCTCATGTTACCTCCTGATTCCCAGACGCATCAGGAAAATCATGGAGAAACAAGGTGTGCGTGGGCCTGAACCCCGGGGAGTAACTGGCAACATGCTCGAAATGTTCAAGCTAAACTCCCAATCCACTTCAAAAGACATGGATACCATCCACCATGATATCGTCGGCCGGCTTTTGCCGCATTATGTCAAATGGTCTAAATCATATGGTATCTATCTATCTATCTATCTGCCTATTTGTCTTTAATTAATCTTGCCATAGACGGTGAGGAATTTTGGTTTTAGTCTTATGCTTTTCTCGTGAATAGGGAAAAGATTTATATACTGGCATGGGATTGAGCCAAGGCTGTGTGTGACAGAGACTGAATTGATCAAGGAACTCCTGACCAAACACCACCTTGTAACAGGCAAATCATGGCTGCAACAGCAGGGCTCAAAACATTTTACTGGGAGAGGTTTATTAATGGCAAACGACCTGGACTGGTACCACCAGCGCCATATAGCTGCTCCAGCATTCATGGGAGATAAGCTTAAGGTAATCTAAACTCATATTTTCTGATGTTTTTGTCTTTCTTTTTCGATGGTTTGGACTTGGATTTTTCGTTTTTGTTTTTCAACAGAGTTATGCCGGACACATGGTGGAGTGCACTAAGCAGATGCTCCAATCACTGCAAAATGCAGTAGAATCAGGCCAAACAGAGTTCGAAATTGGAGGATACATGTCTCGACTTACTGCTGATATAATAGCGAGAACCGAATTCGATAGCAGTTACGAGAAAGGAAAGCAAATATTCTATCTTTTAACATCTCTGCAACACCTTTGTGCTCAAGCAAGCAGGCACTTGTGCTTTCCAGGAAGCCGGTGAGATTTTCTTTTTCTTCTCTCTCTTACTCTCTCGATCTCGAAGGATTCTCTTTTTCGATAAAGGAAAAAAAAAAAAAAAAGAGTGTCTTCGCCTCGTAAGTGGTAAGGTTTTCTTGTTTTACCTTTACTTACAAGATTCCATCTTTATTCCTATGTTAAGTTCAACCTTTCCAGGTAGTATGAAAGAGAAATGTATATAATTTCTTATGAATTTCTTACTTACAGGTTCTTTCCAACCAAATATAACAGAGAAATGAAGTCCCTGAAGATGGAGGTGGATAGATTACTATTGGAAATTATACAAAGCCGAAAAGACTGTGTAGAAATTGGTCGGAGCAGTTCATATGGAAATGATTTGTTAGGTATTCTGCTTAATGAGATGGAAAAGAAGAGAGGACACAAATTTAAACTTAACCTACAGCTTATAATGGATGAATGCAAAACTTTCTTCTTTGCTGGCCATGAAACTACGGCTCTTTTGCTTACATGGACTATCATGTTGCTGGCCACCAACCCTGCATGGCAAGATAAGGTTCGAGCTGAGCTCAAAGAGGTCTACAATGGTGGATTTCCCTCTGTTGATCAACTCTCTAAACTAACTGTGGTAAGCAGAAAAAAAAAAAAAAGACTTTTTTTCTTCTTCTGGTGGGATGAGGTTTTTTTAATTTTTAATTTTATGAGGTGTTTATAAATTAAAAAGGGTAGCGTTCTTGTAAAAACACTCTTCCGCCACCAGCTAATTTTGGACAATGCCAATTTGTACCACCTAAGCTATATATATATATATATATATATATATATATCAGATAGATCCTACTTGGCTACCTGTAGCCATAACTAAGAGAAATAGCCCTTCTCTTTGACTATCATTATTATGAAACTCCAAGTATAGAAAGCTTATATAATCTAGTTCGGATTGAAAATCATAGAGAAATATTGGACCTTTCTCGTAATGAAAAACTAGTCTAAGAAGGATCCAGCAAAGGTGTACCAGGAAGTTTGCTAGTCTCCACCTGGGTTGGACCCTGCTGCAATATATTAGATTCTTTCTGCTGAAAATGACTGTCCACTTCAATAGTTTTGAGTTTTAATTCATCCATCTTTGATAGTTTCTCTAAATTTTGTCATAAATAGAACTTACATCATCTGTCCTGTTTTATTTTGTAGCTACACATGGTTATAAATGAGTCATTGAGACTATATCCACCGGCTACTTTGCTGCCACGCATGGCTTTCGAAAATATAAAATTAGGTGATCTCTTCATCCCTAAGGGGCTATCGATATGGATACCGGTGCTAGCAATACATCACAGTGAAGAATTATGGGGAAAAGATGTAAATGAATTCAATCCTGATAGGTTCAACTCAAGGCCATTTGCCTGTGGTCGGCATTTCATACCCTTTGCTGCTGGCCCTCGGAATTGTATTGGCCAATCTTTTGCAATGATGGAAGTTAAGATCATATTAGCCATGTTGATCTCACGCTTTTGCTTCACAATTTCACAAAGTTACCGCCATGCTCCGGTTATTGTCATGACTATAAAGCCAAAATATGGAGTACAAGTGTATTTGAAGCCATTGGATCCTTGAAGCAGGCTGATTTTGAAGTGGAATCCTTTTGAGTAGACAACTTAGTTTTCATAAAATACTAATTATTAATGTTCCAATTCCCCCCTCCCCGCCATCCCTCTATAGAAAGGATCCAAGAGATAGACATGAAAAATCATCATGCTTTTACGAGCTATTGTTTATCTCTCTCTCTCTCTCTCTCTCTCTATTATATATATATATATACATATATGTATATATATATATTCATATATGTATATATATATATTCCACAAAGTGGAGAGAAATACAACTTTATTAGATCAAGATTACTTGTTACCATGTTTATCAAAATAGTCACTACAACATGTTATATATATATTTTCCCTATAACATCTTATGGTTGTGAGGACAAATCTTCTTTACATTTTCTTCCTTTTTTTTCTCTTTTTTCAGAGAAGAAGATAATCCTAAAAAATTTGTTTTCCCTTTTTAGAACTTAAGAAATACTGTGAGTGTCATATCAGTCGAACTGTTTGTTTGCTGTTCTTTTCATTTTTTGTTTCATTATTAGGAAAACCTCTATTTTTTTAAGATTAAAAGGAAAACAAGTTTTCGAAATGGAGCTGTTTAGATAAGCCTAAAAAACCAATTGGAATAGGAAAAATAAAATCTAGAGAAGAAAGTGACAGTGAAAAGTGCTTCTCCTTTAATTAGTTAATTAGGGATGTGTTTCATAACACATAATTAAACTTATAGGTAATATATATTATTCATCCACCTTTTCCTTCAAATTTTATATTAGTTTTTTTTTTTTTCATTTAATTTTACAGAGTGCGTAGCTTTACATTACAAAAATATTGCCGACTTGTATTTGACAAGGGTAGGGACAGGATCTTATTCAATTCAATTTAATTTTAGTTTTGGTGTTTCGAAGAATGCTTTATTTCATAGCCACCCCATCATCTCTTGCCACCAGTCTGTGAATATGCTCCTCCACTACTCTATTTCTCTTTTTTTTTTTTTTTCTTCAGAACTGTGTTTATTTTCTAAATTATTTCTGTCATTGTCTAAGCACTGTCTACGAGAAATTCTTATACAAGCTCGCTCTCTTTTTATCATTAGCGTTAAGTTATCCTTCCCGACCCGTTGATTTTAAGAACGCACTTACTCAAATTGACATGATACATTTATAATTTTATTTTCATACGAGGATTCAGCTTTAATTTCCATAGTAGGAGAACCCTTTTTTTTACCAATTACATCAGGATTTATGGGTATACACACAAATGCTCTTCTACAAACTTTGAAATACTATTTGGTAGATAAATTTTGCCAGCAGATATACATACCTTATCATGTTTTTCTTCCTACGTTATCAACAAATTCCATCATTTCCATTGATTTTTCAATCGATTTAACATATTTATTTTATTTGTTTAATCTAAGCTTAGAGTTCAACAGTAATGACAACACAGATATTTTAGTGGGTTGCTTGTTCGGCTAATTAATGATGCTGTATTCATTGTGCTTGATGAAGTTAAAGAATTTTGTAGCTTCTTTCTCACTCACTGGCTACTTGATACCTATCAAATTTGAGTATTTGGTTATAAACTTTGGTGTTTAAGGAATGAGAGTAGTGTCTTTTTACTAAATTTCACTTTTCGATGCTATTGGAGCATAACATCTACCACTCCGAGTTTGGTGGCTTACCCTTAAAAGGTCAACGTATATGGCTTGCTGACTAGATTCACTAGTGATCTAAATTTTGCATAATTCAAAAAACTACCTTGTTGTTCTTATAAGGAAAGGGGATGAAAGTTGTTGATCATCTTTGGCCCAAGCTGAACACAGGAAGCATTGACTCTCGATCAATTCTCAAACAAGATCAATGATTTTCTAAACTTGTAAGGAGGATTGCTATCATCCTTTTTCGTGGCATTGATGGATGGCATCAGATTTACTGATTGGGCATGTAAGACTCGCTTTTGTCCATTAGAATTCAATACTACCCTCATTCTTTATCCTTTAGACCATGGCGCAAAACTCTTTACATATTTGAAGAGTGTGGCCATAGACAGTGTGGAAATCATAAAAGTCATTGGTTTTTTCCTCTGTCCTTATAGCCACATTAACTAACTCGTCTTCCATCAAGATTTGCCAGACCAAATTTATTGGCATTCTGACATCTTCTATTTTTTTTTTACAATCTCTTTCAGTCCTCTTCAATTGCCATTTTTCTATATCGGATTCAATATGAACTTCGAATGAGCTAGATCCAACATTGTATTTCGGCTTTTGCCTAACCTTAACTTTTTCTTTTTCTTTGCCTTTGAGGGTATCTTTTTTGTCTGATTCACTTTTCATGGCTTCATCAATCATTCCACCTAATATGACCACCTCCGTAAAATTTTTTGGGTGGCTTTTTACTAACTTTTCGTAGTAATGTGCTGATGAATCTGATTATCATCTTTTTTTCTTGTCAATAAGGGATAAATCTAGACAACCTTTTCCATCCATCTCAAAGTGTATTGCTTAAAGGTTTCATCAGTTCTCTTTTCCATGCTCATGAAAGAAAGACAATTCGACATCCAATCGTCAGTAGGTCTCTCTTCATCTATGGCATCAATAAATGGATCGATATGTTCATCCCACTACTCATAGAACTTAATTTTGGACCGACCCATCATACTTTGGACCATATCTAAGAACGATGAGCAGTGCAGAAGAACATGCTCTTGATTACAGTGATAGCATAATGGTTCAATGGCTTTTGTACTTTGGTTTTTAATGTCTAACACTATTCTAGCTTTCACAAAGGCTTACCAGACCTTGCTCATTGTAGTTTTGACTTCTCTAATGCTTTTTTTGACCTAAAAACCTTTTTCATCGATTATTGCATTCACTCTCGGTTCTGTATGGTTAGGAAATAGATTGGCTTCGACATTTGGTCTAAGCCTTTGTTTGACCTTGATCACACTTTTTTCTAGTATACCTTGTACCTTTCTCTTAAATGAGTTGCAGTTCTTAATAGAGTAACCTTATGCTCCGGGCACGGTACTCATGATAGGCGTTCTCATGGTACCACCTAGGAAACAATGGCAATCTTAGGTTTATGAATACTAAGGCCGCTAGTTAACCTGCCAATAGATAAGAGTAGATCTCTTTGTAGGAGTAAAGGAGTCCTTAAATTGCTCCCTTTTCTCGAGCACTTGTTGAGTATTTGGAGCTCTTGCATTGTTATGTTGTGAAGGTGTGTGCTTTGGGTTACTTTTTACGGGACTGAATGCGAAGCTCATTGTTGGAGTAAACTCGACAAACGAACTAGTTGTGGGTGCTAGTGAGTAAGGGTTAAAACATGGATTCAACATGTTTGGAAGGTACATAGCCTATGTTAGATGTGGATTCTGATTAAACTAGGCATGACTTTCGCTAATAGCATTCACCTCATTTTCCTTACCCTTATTTATTGGCTTCTTGACCAATCCAGATGATTCTTCAATAGATATCTTGCCATATTTGATTGAGTTATCGATCATTTTATCGATAAAATTTTTCATGGCATTTCCCATTAACCTTTCATAGCAGAGAGCTCGTAAAGTGCTGATAAAAGTGACCATTGTTTTTTTCTTGGTCAAAAGAGGGTGAATGTAAGCTTTTTACTCTCTCCACCTTTGAGTGCATTGCTTGAAGCTCTCAAATTCTTTTCCATGTTCATAAGGGAGAGATGATCTGAGGCCTATCAACATGTGCTTGTATTGATCAAGGAAGGCATGAGCCAAATTTGCCCATGTCTAAAATCTTACGGGATCAAGCCTTATATATCATTAGGTAGATGCCCCAGTTAGACTATCCTGAAAGCAGTGAATTGGTAACTTTTCATTCTTTTTATATCTGACCATCTTATGGTAGTACATGTAGAGGTGTGCTGTGGGTTTGTATTCCTATTGTATTTTTCAAAATCTGGCACTTTGAGTTTAGACAAGATGACGAGATTAAAAACTAATCGTAAAGATTTTGCATCTACAACCCTATATTTGTCACTTTCTTTGATAGCTCAAAGGCATTTTTCTAATGATTGATTGTTGTCGGAATTAACCATGCAATTGCACGTATCGCAACAAGTAATATAGTAATGAAATAGAGTGTCAAGCCTATGAGGAATTGATACAAAATTTGTTAAACACTAAAATTAAAACAACTTAATCTTATTCAAACAAACAATTATAAATTGTAAATTATAACAAATAATAATAATATGCAGCAAATAATAATAATATGCAGCAAATAATAAATAATAAAAGCCTAGGATTACAATTTCCCTCAACACTTCAATTGAATAAATCCTACTCTCTTAACTTGACTAATAATAATGAGTTGCTAACCTAGAGTTCTAATTTATGTATAAGTATCTTTCGATAGTCTTATAAAAATATCTTTCTTAATCAAATTATTATATTCCTATGCAAATTGAATTAAAAGAAACTCATTAAGCTTAGACTCTAATTTGGTTATATAACGCATGCTTGTATATTCCTATCTAACATGCAGATCAATGCATCCTAATAAATGAATATGAAACATATGTCATTCAATCCAAGTCTAAACACAAAATTCATTTTTCCAAGTTTATTAAGGTTACCAACTCAATCTAATTGGTGATCAAGCAATTAGAAGCATTAAAAACAAGATTAAACAAATAACTTAAATATCATTAAATCAAGAAAAGAAAATAAAATAATCCAAATTACATGTTGAGTTCCATTGCAACCCTAGAAAAATAAATCTAATTTATAATAAATATATAAAATATGAAACCAAGGAGTTTCACCATCATAAATAATACAAGAAAGATAAAAAGAGTAAAGAAAAAGAGAAAACTAAGATTGGTCAATTCTTTGATCTTCAAGCTTCTCCAAAATCTCTCTAGCTTCTTGAAAATTATGGTGGCTTCTCTCCTCTTCCGAGAACTAGAGAAAAATAAAACTATAGAATATCTGGGACTATCTCTGATGTTATCTCTAAGTCTAGTCCTAAGATTCTTATTTATAGGCAAACCTTGAAAGTAAAAACTTGGTCTCTAACTAGCTTGAAAATATTATTTTTGGAAATTACCAAACTTAATCACTTTCCTTGATTAAGTCTACTTTACTTCTTGATTAAGTTGTTGTACTTTTGGAAACTCAAAAATATGGAAATTTTTTAAATAACTAAGCAATTAAAATATAAGAAAAGTAAAAAATACTAAATCAAAAACTACTAAAAATAAATAAATGTTAAATAAAAATCTTTTAGACATAGCTAATTTAATTTGAATAATAAGACTAAATAGCTCTATTTTATAGAGTTATCATTGATACTTGTTTAAGCTTTCATCATTTTCTAAGGACCTCTTTAGTTTTTCTAGTTTCATTTACTCGTCGAGATTTGGGACTATAGGCTTCATCGGTGAAGAGCTTGCACCCTTAAATTCTTGGAATAGATAAGATGTTGCTGCAGGGTTAATGTAAATGAATGACTGAGTTGATAAGATATTTTTCGATGGAGGATCTCATTAATTCCTTTTCCTAAGCATTAGTAGCTTCAATACCACTATTTAAGTTGCTTTTGAAATTAACCAATTCTTTCCATGCATCGATAGTGCTCGTTTGCCCTTTTTTCGTCAATGCCTTAGACAATAGTTTAGTCAATTCTGCAATCTGAGCTTGGAGTTCCTTATTCTTATAGAATGACTGCTCTTGGGAATCCCTATACATAAGTTCAAGTTACTTAATGAAGGCTTGGTGATCATTCTCAATGGCTTTCTGATGATTGAGAGTATTATATCAATGATGAACTTTAGAATCGATGTTTCAGAGCACCTTTACTTTAGATTATTACTAGCTTAGACTTTTATAATATGTCATGTTTAATGAGATAAATACGGGTATGCAATTAAATGAAAATTAACATGAATGCATGAAGTAGTAAAAAAATTAGATTAGTCATGAAATGAACATGGGACAATCGAACTTAGCGAGTAACTTTGTCAATAGCATACAACAAAATATTCTAATTACACTCGATTACATTAAAAGATGCCCGATAACGTTACATTGCTTTATCATATATTCCATAAAATACAATAATTCTTGTTTGTGGGCTTTAATGGGTGAGATGTCACATGTCAACGATCTAGCTACGTCCCTTATGTTCTTGGCCTCCAACTGGGCTACCAAATCTGCTCGGTGAGATGGCAATAGTGGTCTTGATAATTTTGGCATGCGTGATCGACCACTTGAAGCCATTCTTGCTCTCGCTGTTCGGAGGCTCTTACTAGTTCATCAACTTAGTCTTGGCGAGCTTAAAGAGAATGCTCTAAATGTTGAATTCTGAGTGTCACAATCTTATTCTCAACATGATTTGCTTTCAAATCTTAGATTCAAGCTTCTAGCCATCCATTCTTCCTTCGGTAAATTAATGCAAAGCCATAGCTTTTAACAAGCTTTTCCTTATCCACTTTGGCTTATTCTTTACATCGATGTAGTTCTTTTTGAGATGTAACTATTTCTACCTTCCACTCATCTACCAATTTACCAAGGTGTCAAGGCTTGCTTACTTTACTAAGGGCCACGTAGTCTTTCCTCAGACTCTCAAGATCTTCTTTGAGAAGGCTTTTCTCTTTATAGCCTATTCACTTTGCCATTTTAGAGGTAGAGGTCCATCTCTAATTGACTCTTTTTTTCCTTTAAACAAGCGATTTCCTTGGTGAAGGTTGCCTTTTCTTGTTTGAACTCTCGCTTGAGCATTTCAATCTTAAAGGGAAATTCATCAACTAGTATTTGTAATGTACGATAGATAAAGATAAGGAGTCATTGATGTGACGTATCCTTCACTCGTCAAGTCATACTATATCCTCTCTAATACCTTTCCATGCAACAGGTTTGTCTCCAATAATGGAAAGGTAGCTAAACTTTTGACTTGTAATCAAACTCACCATAGTAGAAATCCCATTGCTCTAGGTCTTAGGCAAAGGGGATAAACTATCAATATTGAAATGATCATAGGACTAGGATGGGTGTGTAACCAGTGCTTCCACATAATCCCATAAGTGACACGTAACCATAATCTCTACATCGATATATGATTGCCTGTAGTGAAAACCAAAAGGTCTTCCATGTCACTTCTTCTCCATTTAGGTTCTAGAATTTTTGGACCCATTGCTCTTCAGACCTTAGAGATAGGGATAAAGCTAGGTAAAAGGTTGTACGACATCATCTTTTCTTCAAAAGAAAAGTGATTGACAAGCTAGATGTGAAGAAGTGGAGCGCATCTAATGAAGTGACCTATACCCATCTCTGCAGCACAATCACGAAAAGAGATCTACTACTATAACTTCAAGATAGCCTAATGTTTTTGAAAATATGACCAGACCATTATATTGCTAGAACATAGATATCTTGAACTTTTTGGATATCAATGGCACTAGCCATTTCTTCTTTCAAACTAGCCCATGAAATCCAATATTACATTGCCCTGAGAATCTGAACTAATTTTCTCTTGAAAGTTAGAGGGTGTAAAGCCTTACAATATATTCTATCAATCATGGCCTTCTCGATATTGAGTAACATAATGTATTTGTCAACTGTAGGGACCAAATCTTCATGATTGAAATTGAAACATTGATATGTTAGGTTGCAAAACTAAGATGCTGCTTGCAATAGACCAACATCCAAATGGACCTAGAGTAAAAAGGCTATCTTCGTATCTCTTAGTGAATGACTCCTTTTTGGTATTGTCTTAACTAGTCTATATATGATTCAAATCTTGCCAATCATTCTAACGATATCCTATATTGACCCTTTCAAGCATTGTTAAGACATACTTAGATTTAAGAACATCCCCATCTTCACATTGTCAGTGCTCGTACCATGCTCGAACTTCCTCAAAAGGTTTTAGATCTGAAATGGACTATTGCTCCATGACATATATCCTTTGATGAAAATTGAACCATTAGCCAATTGTCTTAAAATGATGATAATATGATGAAATCATGTATATATCAAATAGTAAAATAAAAATAAAGTAAGTTAGTGATCATACGAAGCAATAATCATGAAAATAAGGGTATATATAAAAAATAGCAGCAAAATTGCATCATAAAAATTGCCCCGACAATAAACAGTATGATGCCTAGGGGCAAAACAAAAATTTACAGCAAACGGATAGCTTAATGGCTTGCCTTGGTTAAAATCACCTTTAGCGAGGTGACATGATACCTTAAAAGGACAAGACTGACCAATTAAGTGGTGACGTTCATTCATCAACAACTATGACAAGTACATGTTAAGCTGTCATTTAGACAGCATTATGGCTTATTTTGGTCAAATATCATTTTTTATAGGGGACTATAGGTGATGGCATTTGCTCATTATCACCTATTTATTGAGGAGGTTAACCGCAAAACATAATAGCATACCCTAAAATTATCATGAAATAAAATAACAAATGTGGGTGACAATATCTATTATGGCCTATGTAACATGGTGTATAGGACTGAAGGTAAAAAATGTTTCCATGAGTGACCCTATTTTTTGGGTTATTTTAGCAATATTCTAGTATGGTTTAACATAGTTTAGGGTATAGGGTTGATTATATGGGTTTAAGTGTAGGCCTAAACTGGTAATCGAATAGTTCCTCCATCCAGTAAGGATAACCAAGCACACGATCCTATGCCCATCGTGGGTTTGGCAAAACATTTAATCTAGTGGATGTATTTCTCTATGCAAATATGGAGTAGTACTCATGAGAGACATAGGTAATTTACACCCTAAAAAGTCTTGCCATGCCTATGCAGAGGTTTACCCATGAACGTAGGTAGCTCACTTTTTTCTAATAATCGGGACCATAACCTCATCATGATGTTTGGTGGGAATCTAATTCACATGCAAGTGTACTGTGCGTGTCAGGAAACAATCAAACCTTTTTATTTTACTCTTATATTACCAGACTTATTTGAGTCGATATTTATTCGAAAATAGAATAGTCCCCAACAAACACAAAACAAAGCCACGAAAAGTAAAAGGTTAGAAAATAAAAATAAAAGGGAATTATATCTAAATAATATTAAAGTAAAAAAACCAAGGGTTGTACAAGACATAGCTAGTCATAGGCCTAACTCTCTAAATAGTCCTAAGTGAAGTCACCAAGCTATCACCATGTACCCCTTTTTTCTTTTCTCTTTGGACAATCTGAAGCTGGTGCACATGACTTCAAAGATATATGGTGTTTGGTCAGAGCCTTTGAGTTATCCCTTGGTTGGGATTTGGATTAGGCATGATAATGTGAAAAGGAGAGCGACTGTAAGACGAATTGCTCAGCCAACTAGCCTTAGGAAGTTATCATCAACTAACCATATATTTGGAGTTACCACCAACCATTACAAGCTAGGCATGATCGGATGGCTATTGAAAATAACATCCTAAGTTACAAAACTCAAAAATATTGATTTTCAGATCTACAATGTCCAGAGATTCGTTGGTTAGGTTTGGGAATTAGTTATGCATGGGGAAGGATTAACACCCTCATGACACCTAAAATTGGTACTGGCTAACTATTTCTTGCCGCAGTTTTGGCTTAATTGGCTCTATTTGGTCATTATTTAGATATAATCATCTTTAATGCATGAACTTTGGGGAAAATGTAAATTCGGGTTTTGATAGAAAATTTTATACCATCTAGTGCCACAAAGGTATAAGCAGCATAGGGATTTATTATGAAAATGATTTTCGGATTAAATTTTGAAAATTTGGATATTTCGTATTAGGCATTAGAAAGATACTGACATGGAACACTGCCTTGTAAAACTTTTTCAAAAGAAATTTTAAATATGAAGGCACAATAGTCACTACAAAAAGAAACATGTTAATAAGACGAAAAAGAATATACTAATATAACAAATAAACAATCACAAGGAAAAGAATGTAAAAATGAAGGATGACTCGAATGTATCTTTAATTGTCTTTGATTATTAAAGAATAACCAAAATAACAATTTGGAGATGTGTTTGGCTTCGATAGTAATTTGAAAGATGAAAAAAATTTTAATCAAAGCAATCTAAGGTATCCGGAAGAGAGTAAGTTTTTGGATTTTAAGGTAAAAGCGGGGTTAGAGTATCCCTTTAGAAAGTTAGGATTAGAGCATTCCCAAAATGAAAATTTTTAATAATTTAAAAAAAGAATTAGGAATTTTAAATAAACCCAAAAGAGAAAATTCAAGTTTTTTGGGTTAGAGTATCACCTCGTAGTGCTGGGGTTAGAGTATCCCCAAGAATGAAAATTTTTTATGATTTAAAAAAATAATTAGGAATTTCAAATAAATCTTAGAGGGAAAATTGAAGTTCTTATTTTTAATGGAAAATGGGGTTAGAGTACAGGTTAGACTACCCTAAGAATGAAATTTTTTATGCTTCCAAAAAATGATTATCTTAAAAAAAAAGGTATTTTGAAAATAGAAAATTGAAGATTTGAATAAAATATATTTTTGTCTTTATGGGCTTATGTTGTAAAGGAACCAATCGAATGCATTTTGAGATGTCAAATGTCTTTATAAAGGTGTTTAGGAGATTGGGCTAAAAACAAGGGACAACATCATGCCATCCCCCTTTACGAATTTATTTAGGATTCATCCAAAGTCTTTAAGGGGTAAATAAGGTGCTGTCAGAAAAGTAACTTCATGAGGACTAATTTAAAAATATTTTAAAAATCATAGAAAATCGCCTTCTAGGCCGAATTAATTTAATTTAGTTTTATTTTGACGCTGACAGCAACATGGGAAAGGGCGTGATGGATTTTGAAAAATCATTCTAGACTCATCTAGAATTGTTAAATCATAAACAACACCTTTTTGAAAAAAGAATTTTGTGAACTTTTAAAGAAAGATATTTAAATAATCAAAAAATCATCTGATGGGCTAAAATAGCCCAAACAGAATGTAATACGCTGGTTCTAAGGGCTCTAGATAGCAAAGGTTCGAAAATCATAATTCCTCAATCTGGAATGATCCTAGGGCAAATAAGACACTTTTGCAAAGGTACTTTAATGCCTTTTAAGGGAAAATATCAAAAAATTCTAAAAATATTATTTATGGTTTGAAAATAATTTTTAAATTTGAACTATAATTCTATAAGGTCAAAAATAGGGGACTTTCTGATTTTTTGAGTTTTTAGGGTCAAATTCGAGTTATGGACATTCGAATGTCCACAACACAAGGAAAAAATGACTCGGGCATCACGAGTTCATTCTACAATCTCGAAGTAGTTTTGGGACAATGATTCAACTTGTTAACCATGCCATTATGAAGGTGTTAAACTTAAGATCAAGGCATATTTTTTATCAATTAAAAGGGGCATTGTTGTTTGAAAAACAACATCTTTAAACTCATTTTACCATGAATCTAGATTTAAAATGTTTAATTTGCCCCCAAGATTAGAAGACCAATTTTTTGAAAAACATTAAATCCATGTTATTCTCCATAGATCAGAGGTAGCATGAACTTAAGTTGCGAACAAGCATCTTGATAGGGATATCACAAACAAAATGCAACTTACATAAAGATGAACAGGGATAACATATGCAAACACACATATATAACATTTTGACATGGAAAAGATGACAAGAGTGTAAGAAGATGACAAATAAGATGCATAAAAATGACAACTCCATGAATGGCATTTAAAATCATGCTATGGAAGAAGACATGAACATATTAAAGCAAAAAAAATCATGCTGAATTTTTAAAACAACATTTTCATGCCATGAAACTCTTTAAAATGCAAAAAAAAATCCAAGAACATACTTAATGGATCTTAAGAAGAACATTTAAGTATATGTTAAGCATGTGAAAATAGGTGAAACATGATAGAAATGCCTGAACAAAGGACTGCTTTGATGATAGAATGAAAGAGGAGATGTTTGGCCTAGAAAGCAACATCAAGGCATCCAAAGACAACCAAAATCCTAAGACCAACACAACCAAAGCAATAATAATGCATGGGAGTCCTAGGATGGTTATGATGGCATAAATGGTTCCCTAAAATGATGCCAATGCTGGAAATGAGAAAAAATAGAGCTAGGTGAGAAAATGTATCAAAAGCCTTAAGTTTGAGCCTTTTCTTTGAGTAGCAACTTGGAATTCACCTTTTTTTCCCTTTTTTGATGTTAATGTGTAAGGAAATGATGGAAAAAAGGAGTTTTTTTGTAGCATTTGATGGAAAGAAGTTTTAAGAGGAAGGATGAATGTAATAAAGGCTCTTAAAAGTGTTTTTGGTGGTAACTTGAAGGAGCTATAGGAATAAAGGAAGGTTAAGGGTGAAAGGCAATGGAATAGTGTTTTAGGGCTAGAGGTTGCTGAAGGTTTTTGAGATTGCTGAAAAAATGATTCCTCAACTGCTTGAGCCAGCTTTGGCTTCATTTTAAATTCAAAGGTTGGCCAATGATTTTTAGAGACAAAGCAAAGGCATTCTTGATCTTTCATTCATGTAATAGGGGACAACTCCAGGTATTATGCTCAGCGGCCATTACTTATATTAGTTCTTCATGCAGAATAGTGGTGCAGAATGGCTTGGTATGAATTATGATAATTTTTTGTGCAAGAAATATGTTTGAATCGAATTTTCAAATGCTGAAAAATAGCTCGAGCTAGGGAAAAATACCTTGGTGTATTAACATAAAACATTTTGTATCGACACATAAGGCAACTTTTACCCATGAGTATCAATACAATGAAGTATTTATCCATACCAAGAGTAAAAAATTATTTCTAGTCTCGAGACTTAAAGCCTTGTATTGATACTCCATGGATTTGTATTGATATTCTTGCTTGAGTATCAATACATTTTGCCAAAAACTCGCAGCTTTAGCTATTGCCAAGGCTTGTATCGATACAAAGTTGCTAAATATCGATACACACCTTATAAATCTGTACTAAACACTATTGTATTGATGCTACACATGAAAATTTGAAATTTTGGCAACATGAAAGCTTTATATCAATACTTATGCACCAATGTGACTTGCACATACCTTAGGCCCTTTGAATACCTCACCTTGGTCACAAACAGTGGGAAATTGACCTGTGCTCATCTGAATTATATCGGTGACACCTCGAATAATGACCATTAATGCCTCATTTTTATATTTTTATTTAATACAACCTATAGGCATTTTAGGTTTTTCGAAAAAATTTTCACCTGGAGACACGACACCTGGTAGTCAGCCCTATATTTATTTTTTATTTTATTGATTCTATCATCTTTTGATTATGCCTTCGAGATGCCAAAAAATGGCTTGGACAAAATGAAATGTCTACATGACAAACTTAGATATCATGCTTCATTGGTTCCTAACCAAGTAAAGTTGACCAATAACAAATAAACCTATTATTCCTCTACACCTTTGGCATAAAAGCATCCTGATGATCATAAATGATTTGTTTCTAACATAAATGAACCTATTCATCTTCTACAGCTTTAGCACAAAAACATGTCGATGATTAAAAAAGAATTAGTTCTAATGCAAATGAACCTATTCCTTCTAAACAACTTTGGCATATAAGTATCCCACTGATCATAAAAGATTTGGTTTTAACACAAATGAATGTATTCCTCATGTACAACTTTGGCATAGAAGCATCTTGGTGATTACAAAAGATATGCTTATAACATAAACTTCATCGATCCTTCTGCTTAACCGAATAAAGTTGCCTTGAAAAGTTTTGAACACTTTTATGGATGCTTCTAACATTACCATCAAAGCTTTAAAAACATTTTCTGAATGAAAACTTTTGAATGCTTGGAATATTGCCATCGAAGCTTTGTCTTCAAATATCACCATCGAAGACTTTGAAAGCATTATCTGAATGGAAACTTTTGAACACTTTGAATATCACTATTGAAGCTTTGTCTTCAAATATCACCAATGAAAACTTTGAAAGCATTTTCTGAATGCCTCGAATATCACCATAGAAGCTTTTTTTCAATGCTTCGAATATCACCATTGAAGCTTTTTCTAAATGCTTTGAATATCACCATTGAAGCTTTTTCAAAGCCTTCTTCACATGCCTTTTCATAGGATCACATGAAAAGGTGATATATTTCCTTATAGAATCATTTAATCTTTCCTGAAAAGTCATCAGACATCAAATATCAAATTAGTTTTCATTGATTTAATGATATAATTTATGCAATTGGATAAATATTTCCTTAAGGCATATTCGCAAACTTTTATTGAAACAATGAAAAGCATCGTAATTCATCAAAATTCAAGGATTTATGGAATGAGATCACCTTCTCATTTTGGCCTAGGGAAAAGTCTATTTGATCAAAATCTATGAAAATTACAAAACAAAATCAACCATGGATTTTCCAATATCAAGGATAATGGATATGCTATCTTTATCATGATGTTAAAACCTTTTTTTATCGATGATCGCCATTAGGGACTTCTTTGAATAAGATGAAGAAATGAATTTAGAGGCATAAATAGGGTGGCACTGCTAAAATTTATCTTGAAGAAATTGATATAACAAAGTCAAGGTTTATCAAGACCAAATTTAGATGAATGTTCATTTCATAGGAGTTTCTTGAAAGATAAACAATCAAATTATAACATCCTTTTGATCTTCAAATACAATAGCTCGATAGGTGTTAAACTAATGCTAGTAAACACCAAGATTTAAAGGGTTCATTTAAAAGGCCTTTGGTAAACATCAATTCCCAAAGTTGGGTACAAAATTTCTAAAAGTTTATTTTGAAAGAAATCAATTTTTGGGCATTTGACTCAACCTTTTGTTGATTGCATGAAATTTTGAAAAGTTTGGGGTTATTTCTGAATTAGCATGAAGGGTTCTCATTGGTGCTTGTCTTCGTTGATTTAAGAGCAATTCTGAGGCCTTTAAGGTTGCCCTATCATATTATTGAGGACTCAAAAATCATTTAAAAAGATGAATTTTTAAAATGTTTTCTACGAATAGCCCAACAACTTAAATAGCCATGTCTAATGGAAATGACTTTGTTAGGTATGTAATGTAGGCCATGGTTTTGGGTTTAGAAAAAAGGATCAATAGGCTCAAATTAAGTGTTTAAGGGTAATTGAATCAAGGATCACTTTTTTTTTAATAGAACTCTATCTGGCATGTCTTTGAAGACAAACAAATTTTCATTTCTTCATCCTTTCTGTTTTTCATCTTTCTTTGCTTTTTTTATTTATTTCTTCATCACATTTTTTTCATTCTTCATTTTGAAAGAACTTGAAATTTTCTTCATTTTTCACTGGAATATTTTAACTTGAAGTTCAAACTTACTTCTGTCTTAAAAATTAGGCTTAATGACATCTAACTTGGCCTTCTTGTAACTTTAAAACAAAGTTTGCTCCTTTTAATTTTGAAACTTCACTTCATTTTCCCTTAGTATGGAGTGTGATACTTGATTAGGGTTCAAACAAAGAAAATAAATTATTAGGCTCAAAAGGGATTGCAAAGGGATAATTTTCTATATTTGTGAAGGGATAGAAAAAAATGTCATTTTTCATTTCAAACATAGCTATTTGGACTAGCAAGCACTTTGCTAGGAAAGAAAGGTTTTTTTCTTTCTAAAATCATTTTGAATGCCTCAGTAATATGATGTTGCACTCAATTTTTAAAGGCTTAAGGTATACCCCTTAGTATTTTTATATTCATAGCCACCAATGGCTAGTTAAGCATATAAGAAAAAAAATTGGATTGGCATGGAAAACATCTTGGATTTCATATCTCGTGTATCATGCATTGTTTAAAAAGGTTTTAGCCTAAGAGAAAAGGTGCTTTGGTTCAGTTTCATTCTCATTCTTCCTGAATCAAGGATTTGGAAGAGTGTCATTGCAATTATGGAAAACGATTATCAAAATGAGGGAGATCTTAAAATTACTATCATTATTTTAACACATGTCAAATTATCGATATCTGAATCTTTTAGGAGCATAACTTATTTGTAAGACTTTCAAGGAATCCATAGAAATGAACACTTAGATGTGGAAGGTCACTGGTAGTGAAAGGTCTATAGTTGAATGTCTGGGATAATCATATATGTGGAAATGAAAAACCATTTTAAGAGAGTTCAAACTATTGGTGATCACCTACCAAAGAAAAATTTTTCAAAATATTCTCACTATCCTATGTACTAGAGATAATTATTAACAAAATTCATGGTCGATGACAGTATCCATACTATTTACAAACCAAAATTCATTTCAAAATTCATAATTTCCAAAAAGAAATGTATAGACTTTTAAGTCAAGATAGAAATTGCCCCTAATTGGCATACTACCCTAAGGTCTTTAACCTTTATAGCAATCATCCTTAATAGGCTTCCACCAACTTCAAATTTTTGCTAGATTGGCATCTCTGAGGGCCAATTGTAAATTAGCTAATGGAACATCAGGAGGCGTATCAAACTCTAAGTTTTCATGTTTAAAGTTTCCACAAGATGCATGGTTATTTCTTATCATCTTAATCACGTCATCTCTTCACTAAAGTCTTTAGCAAAGAACATGAATCCAAAAGCTCATGACATGGCAAGCAACCATCCAAGCAATTCAAGCTAGAATTTACAGCAACCTGTGATTCCCATTCTAGATAGGGAGGTTTGTGGGCTTTATTGGAATGGTAAAGATCATCTAATCTTGAGTGAGTAAAAAAAAAGAGCTCATTGTAAAAAATTAGTGAGACATGGTACACCTTTATCTTTTTTGTTTTCTTCTTCTAAGAATTGCCTAAACTATTTCTCGGGTTTCTTGACTTTGTAGAACTCTGGATCAAAAAAGTTTGTATGAAGGGCTGTGAGGTATAGGGGTAAACCTGTTAAGGTTGTTGAGCACTGAAAGGCTGGAGGTGAAGACACTGTCTGAATGGATTCCCTCATTTTCTTGACTCACAATGATCTTAGCTTTCATTGGCAATGTCTTGTTGGCATTTAGTAACAAAATGACTCTTGTCTCACATATGCTACCTGTTGCCCTTTTGGTCAACATGAATTTATTATGGGACTGGCTCCCCAGAGATTTAGTACTTTGAGGTAATTGCCTTTCAACTTTACTTCCTCGAATTCCTGACAAAAATTTTCATATGATACAGGACTATTTGTAAACTTTTCCTCCGTAGTTGCTTTTTTTTTAATTGTTTGTATGGCTTAGAATGCTTGGGGCTCCCATCTCCATTCATTGTTTTGCACTTGTTTCCACTTGTCTCATCGAGTAATGTTTTCTTTCTATATCTTGTAATTCCATATTATTTCACCTTGAATAAAAAAATAAACTTAAATTAGTCTATAGAAATGTATATATGTTTTATTATTATCTTTATATGATTATCATTGAATGGAAAATTGATATATGAACTAAAAAATGAATAAATAAACTAATGTAGAAATGAATAAGTGTATGAAATAATATTAATGGAATGAATTGAAGGCTAAGCAATTAGTTAAATATCAAAAATCAAAATTATTGAAGAATTCAAATCATAACTCAATACCATTATTTCATGAACCGATATTTTCAATTTATCCATTATGCAAAACCATATTTATAAGTTTCAAAAGTAACTAAAAAGGATTGCTTTTGCAGGAATTCATTTTCCTAACTATGTTAGTACTTGTAAGAGATTTTTTAAATCCTAGTCATCATTTTTTAAACCCTATATTTACAAAACCAAGGGAGTAGCTCAAAAAGTTGCGTCCATAACTACTTCATTGCTCCCTAGCATTCTAGTATTTCCCATAATGCAATGGGAATTTAACAGTCTCTTTTTTTTGGTTTTTTTGCTTTAGTTTAATCTAAAGTACACCAATTTTGAGTTGGTCTCAAACCTTTCCTTTGAACTCATCAAAATTTTCTATACAATGCCCCCATAATCAGGCATGTAATTCACAACGTGCATTAATATCATAACAATTGGAATTTAAGGGTCAAGGGAAGGCTTGTATATAGGAACAAGGAGCTGATCCTAAAGCAAAATAAAGAACAATTCTTTTTAAGTAAATGGGAATGAATCGAGTTCACTTTTCTGTAGCTTTTTCTCATTGTGAACTCTGGAGGATGATGGAATAGTGCCAAAAAAATAAAAAAAGATTAGAAGGTAAGCAAATTTGGGTAGATCCCGAATTGGGTGTTTTTGCTTCAATCATGTTTTGTTAGACACTTGATCTAATCTTCAAGTTTTCAAATGTTAATTTGAAAATTTGTTCTTTCACCTCTTACATCTTTCATTGTTTGGATTTCATTTTCGTATACTCCTTCAATAGATTCCAAGGTACTAATTTTTACCAACTAATCATCCATAGCCCAATCCTTGACAGAGAATAAATGGTACTATAGAAATTGCAATTGCATAGGCATATGAAATGTAAACTTTGTAGATGTAAAAATGCATGAATGAACTTACAAGTTTCCATGACATATGGATGTCATGCCAAAAAATAAAAAAAAATTCATAATATAACAAACTAATGTGAGAAATAAATAAAAGCAAAATGTATCATAAGAACACAACATACACGTATTAATATCAAGAAAATCAAATTACAAGAATAACAGGTTATAGGTATTCCCCTATATGTACTAATTCAGTACCCTCTAGAACTGGGCATTGCTCTAACATGGTGAAGGCCTTATGGTTAATTACATGAGGTTTGGGTTAGACATCTATATAGGTTCTTGATTTATTCCCCAAGTTCGAAAAGAATTAACAAGGTACCTAATCTTTCCCCATCATAGGTTTATGTTGGAAATGGTTCAATTCAAGTAGGAATACCTTTCATGTCCACAGCAAGGCTAACACCTCAAGACGTGTAGGAAATTATACCTAGTAGACTTTTCACTAGCCCAAACAGAGGCTAACACCTTAGAAGGTAGAGTTATTTTGCCTCTCTTAGAAGATTGAGTACCTATGCCCTCTCCATATACCTAGAAGAGAATCTATGCATATGAATGTGAAAAATATGCGTAGGGGATCAAATTACCTTTTGTGACTCGACACGTTCAAAAATTATAAAAACCCCATCCTAAATGCCCTATAAAAGTAACACAGTAAAGGAAAGGGCTAGTAAAAAATATGAACAATATATACTAAAACATCCATATAGATCAAAAATATAAATTTATTTTGGAAATACCAGGAATTATAGTTAAATATCGATTGAAACTGAATTAATCAAAATTATTTAACACATGATTACTTTTAGGGCTGAATCTCTAACTTGTCCCGAGCAGTGTCACCAAGCTGTTGCAACATGGCCTAGATACAAATCCTAACTAGCCCACTTAAAGTAGTGAGTTTACCTATTGTTCTTATATATATCCGTATATTGTTATTTTCTTTTATTTGGGGCCTATATCATTATTTATTATTATTATTATTATTATTATTATTATTATTATCACCATCATTATCATCATTATTATTATTATTATTTTATTTTGTATCTGAGGACTAAGTTGTCAAGATGAATCACTCACTTGACTTAACTCTAAATAGTCGTTACGAAATGACCATTTCCTAGAGTCACAACCAATCTTACTTGGCTAGATGAGATTGGAAACCTTCCAAAGTTTGTATTTTTTGAGGGTTACAAAACCTTTAACACAAACTTCGAGGTCTACACATATACTAGAGATTGCATAAAAGGGTTCGGAAGTTGGTTACAATCACAAGTAAAGAATGACCTTCTCGTGATGCCCGGTGATTGGTACCTTATTAATCGTGTGTTGACATAAATTTGATTTTTATTCTATTTTAATATTTAATATTTAATTATAATTACCATTTATAAAAATAAAATTTGATGAAACAATTTTTATTATTCCATATGAAAAATCAGGTTTTTAATATTTTTGAAAATTAAAATATCTTTTGCACCCATTGGAGGGTATGAAAAATTAGGTTTTTAATATTTTTGAAAATTAAAATATCTTTTCCACCCTTTTGGAGAACTAGAAGAACATGAAGGCTTTTATCAATCTCTTTCGTACCCTAATGGAGAGCTAGTGGAATACGAAATGTTTTAAAAATTAAAATATATTTTGTACCCATTAGAGGGCTGGAGGAATATAAAAGGTTTTATTTTTGCAGAATTCAAAAAAATCTTAATTTTCATATTTTTAAAAGAATGTCTTGTTATTAAAATAATCAATAGAACCCTTCAAATATTTTAGGAGAAATTCCACGTAGTATTTTAACATTAGAGACATTGCTTTTATTTACAAAAAGTCCAATTTTATTATAAATATTAATAATAAAAATCGCCCCAAGACTCAGTCTAGACAAAATGTACTAAACTCACCCCTAAGGATCCAAATTTGGTTGAAATGACCAACATGTCCCCTAAAGTACACCTTCGAGCTAAAAGTATCCTAGTGATCTTAAAAGACTCAATTCTAAAATAAATTAATGCAATATCCCTAGGAAGTACGCTTGACATAAACGTATCCCATAATCCTAAAGGATTCTATAATTATATAAACAAATAACGTATCCTTGCTGTACACCTTTGACGTAAAAGTATTATAGTAATCAAATAGGACTAGGTTTTAGAAAAATGACTAAAATACCCCTAAGTTGTACCTTTGATGTATACGTATCTTGATAACCTAAAGGGCTGGATAACATTAAGAACAAATGAACCAACTCCTATTGTACATCTTCAACCTATAAGTATCCTAATGATTACATAGGACTCAGTTCTAAAGAAATTACTAAAATACCCTTAAGGTGTATCTTTGACGTATACATACCTCGATAACCTAGAGGATTCTAAAATGATATGAAATGTCAATTATACCCTTCATGGGTAACTTAAACATAAGATAAACCTAAAATGCAAAAATTACTAATAGGTCATTAAACTTTTCAAAATTGTATTTTGTATATTAATGAAAAGTTGAAAGAATGCATAAAGTTTTAATAATTTCTACACCTCTAAGGAAGACCATAAGAATGTTAGAAACAATTTGAAAATGTTAAAAATATCAAATTTGCCCTAAAGTGCAAAGTCTTCCTAAATGCCTCTAAAATTTTTTAAGTTTGCGATTTAGTCACTATACAAAATAAAATCATAATTAAATACAAAATTTATTACAAAAAATTATGGAAATCATACCAAAAATCATATAATAAATTTGGTCAAGTATATATGGCTTAGAACAAAAATTTTTCTATTTTGCAAATAAGTCCTTAAACTATCTAAAATTACAAAATGGCTCAAAAATAATGAAAAATGCATAAAACATATTCATACACATAAAAAAAAAACATGAAAACACTTCTACAAGTATAACAAGCAATTGGCCAAGCATGATAGCCTTGAAAAAAGTTTTCCATTTTTACAATTTAGTCCCTACATAATAGAAAATCATAAATTAACACAAAATATACCATGAAAAATCACAAAAACCATACCAAAAATCATGAAAATGATTCAGCCAAACACCTAGGGCCAAAAAATAATTTTTTCAAACTTTGCAACTTAGTCTTTTAACCTTTAAAATTACAATATGGCCCTAAAATGGCATAAAATGCATAAAACATACTCAAATATGTTAAACTAAGCACAAAAACATTTCTAATGGTCACTATAAGCAATCGACCAAGCTTGGATGGCTCTCTAAGATTTCCATATTTACCAAATAAGCAAAATAAAATCAAAACATCACAAAATCATTAAAATCAGATTCAGCAAAGCTTAGAATCAACCCTACAAGGCCATAAAAAGTTTAGGAAAATTATTTTTGAGCCTCTAAAAGTTTCAAACTTTACAAAATAATCCTAAATTTCATGAAGTCAAGCAGGAAAAACTATTCAAGGCCCACAAATATTTTCCATCAGCATATATTTCAACCAAAAATGATATTTTTCATCATATATTTGCATAAATATCAACATATACAAGTGACATAGTCTTTAACAAACTAAAATATGCATAAAATCAACATAAATGATGAATAAATCAACATGAAAGTTATCAAAAAAATTAACACAAAAAAATGCATATGTGAAAATAATAATATTACCACCAAAAATGAATGAAAATAATAAACAAAAATTTTTGTATAAGAGTTTACCTTAAAACTTGATGATCTAATTAATTTTTTTGTCTTTTTCTTTTTCTTCTCCTTTTTTTTCATCTCCCACCAAAAGGTTGAACTGAGGAAATCCAACCCCTATTTATAAGGGATGAAAGATGGCAAGAAGGTGGAGATTCCACCAATTTCTGCAACTCTATTTATTTATTCATTTTAGACTTTTTTTATTTTTATTAATTTAGAGTTGACCTGAACTAATTATATTTGTCTTTTAGTGGATAACATCATGCATGACATCATTAAGGTCTAGAGAATTTTGGAAAATATTTGTATAATCTGTAAAATTATATGGTAAAAATTACTTAGAAGGACTAAATTATAAAAATTAAAAATTATGTATATAAAATAAAGTTTCATATAATCAATTCAATTCAATCTAATAACAAAAACAATTTTTATATGCAATAAAAAATTAAAAAATAGCAAACTCACAAAATTTTATGAGAAAAACCCTCATCGAAAAAAATTATTATATGTAATAAAATGCAAATCTCATAAAATACATTGAATTTTCCAAAACTGATTTAACATAAACTTAATGACAATATTTAAGTAAATTTCAAAATTATAAACACAAAAAAATCCTACCATAAAAATTTTACAAAGAAAAAACTCTATATCTTAGAAACAAAAATTTCTAAAACAACGTAAAACTCATAAAATAAAATAAATTTTAAAAAAATGATTTAATATAAATTTAACAAAAATATTTAAGGAATATTAGCAATTATATACTCAGAAAAATCCTTTTGAAAATATTTTCAAAATTGAAAACTCTGTATTTCAAAAGCAAAAAAATTATGGAAGAAAATGTAAAACACATAAAATAAAATAATTTTTTAAAAAAAGATTTAATATAAATTAGAAAATAATATTTGAAGAAGTTTGAAAATTATAAACTCAGAAAAATCCTCTTGAAAAAATTTATGGTGTAGAAAACTCCACATTTTGAAAATAAAAAAAAATTATGAAAGAAAATGCAAAACTAATAAAACAAAATGATTTTTGTTCAAAACTGATTTAATACAATTTAAACAATAATATTTAAAGATTTTTTAAAATTATAAAGTCAAAAAAGTCTTCCCAAAACAATTTACAAAGGAGTAAACTTTGTATTGTAGAAAGGAGAAATTTTGAATGGGAACGTAAAACTTATAACTTAAGATGAATTTTAATTGATTTAATGATGGTTAAATGAAATTATTTAAAGAATTTTCAAGTTTAAAACTCGAGAAAATTCCATCAAAAAATTTACAGATAAATGAAAGCTTGTATTTTAAAACTTGAAAAATTTTAAAAAATATATTAAAACTTATATAAAATGAATTAAATATTCAAAATATTAATTTACAAGATGGTAAACATGAAAATCCAATATTCGAAATAAGTTTTTACCAAACAATTAACTAGCAAAATACTCGCGATACAGCAAAAAATTCAAAATTAGTAGCAAAATTGCTAACTTGATATGTCATGGTAAAAGAGGCCAACATGAATTTTCCCTTGAATATTTATGATTTTTTGAAGTGTATATCGACATAAATACCACATTGGTACCGGTAAAAATATACAATGATCAACTTCCCAAATTTAACAAAAAATTCTTGAAAAAATCTTAAAAATGCAAAATTTGACTATGATAACATCTATAAAAATAAATTTTAAAATTTCACAAGCAAAAAGTTAAAAAGCTAATTTCTTACCTTGATATTTATTTTTTTTATCCGAGATTTATTTTGTATGACCCTTGAAATGGCGCTAATTTTGTCACGTGCACCTGTGGCCATTTATGCATAACTAAATAGGTCTTAAAAATGTTCATTCCCCTTGAATGAAATTTACCTCTGGGTTAAGTGTCGATTTTTTAACTTGTATATTTTTGGATTGATAGGGAAAGGGGCTCAGATAAAATTAGACGTCTACAGTGAAAACTAAAAAATATGTCCAAATCAAATTGAGCAATGTGTTAGTACCATCTAAGAGTTGAAGATGATCATGGTGGGAAATAAGTCCAGAACCGAAACAAATGATAAGAGTGAATATTCCAATTGTTGAATAATTAGATCTTTAAAGTTTTCCTCACAGAGATCATCTAAAAGGCCTTGACTTCCTTTTTGTCAGGATTCTACATAAGAATGTCATTCATCTCCCCTAATCTTTCCTAAAATGTTCGAAAGAATTTGGAATATTAATTAAGACCCTTAAAATATTGTGATCTCCTTCCAAAGTAATGTAAGGAATTCAAATTGTCATTTTTTCATCAATTCCTATTTCCTTAAAATGTTAATTATCATTTAGCAAAAATCTTAGCATGATTAAAAATAGTCTAAAAAATGTACAAATGAAAATATATACTTGTATTGCCAACAGTGAAAGAAGATACAAAATTGGCTATTTTACAAAAATAATGGTAACATACAAAAGAGATTTGGATATTGCTCAGATAAATGGAATCTCCAGTTCAGTTCTTCAAAGATTTTTTCTGAACAAAATGTTTACTTTTGCGAAGATCCATCATACAATGCTTCTTTCAACTTAATCTTCTGACAAATTATGTTTTGGCTATTCCTTCTAAATGCTTGAGTAGTCGCTTTAAGTTTTCAGCTCAAAGCTTCCCCCTTATACTGCCTTTAATCGGATGCCCTTTTTAGGTTTTCATCTATTTTTTTGGTGGAAAGGACGTCCTTGTAGGTTTTCATCCATTTTTTAAAACAAGCACCCTTTTAGATTTTTATCCATTTATTTGGAATGAATGCCCTTTTGCAGTTTTCATCCATGTTTCTCAGCATAAACTTCTTTACATTATCTAAATTAAAGGTTTGTTAGAATGCCTATATCCATCTCAACTAATATCAATGCTCTTCTTGAAAATACCTTCTAGACTACATAAGGCTTTTCCAATTAAGTGCCCATTTGCCTTAAAGATCTTTTTGTCCGGGTAAAATTTTTCTCAACATGAATTTTCCCTCGTTGGATTTTTTGGGATGCATTTTCTTATCATGTGCTCTCATCATTCTTTTCTAGCATATCTGCCTATGTTAAATAGCTTTTAGCCTTTTTTCTTTAATAAAATTAACTACTCATAATGATTTTAGACCTATTTGGTTTCCTTCAACTTGGTTTCCATTAGAACCCAGAGTAAAAGGTTTTTTGCTTCAATCCATAAGATAGCGTCCGTGCCATAGACTAACAAATAAAGCATTACCCTAATTAAAGTGCAAACAAAAGTTCTATATGCTAAGAGGGTAAAGAAGAGCTTTTCATGCCAATCTTTGTAGGTTTCTACCATCCTCTCTATGATTTTCTTAATATTCTTATTAGTTACCTCGATGGCTCTGTTATCTTTAGACGAATGTCACTAAATTATGAAAGGAAATTTTATGCTAGGTACACACCTCTGTCATTAATTTATTCTTCAAATTGGAGGCATTATCCATTATAATTCTTTTAGGGATCTTAAATCAATAAGTAATGTTGGTCCTTAAAAATTTTATCACTATTGACACCTTATCATATTTATATAGGAGGCCACTTTGACCAATTTGGTAAAGTAATTTATAGCTACCAAGATGAAGCGACAATGGTTCAAAGCTACAGGGATAATTAGTCCAATAACATCCATACCCCATATGGGAAAGGCAATGGCGTAGTTATGAAGTGCAACAGCAAAGATGGTATATAGATCTTGTCGATATAGACTTTGCAATGATGACACTTTTGGACAAACTTGATACAATTACCCTCCATGATCATCCAAAAATAACCCAATCTCATGATTTGCCTTGCCATTTTATGTCCATTAGCATAGATTCTACAAATCCCCTCATGTACTTCTTTTAATATCTTCTGTACTTGAAAAGCATCAACACATTTTAGCAACATTTGATCATTACTTTTTTAGTAAAGAATCTCTCCATCCAAGGCAAATTCATTGCCGACCTTTTTAAAGTTTTTTTTATCAATTTTAGAGGTATTTTCTAAGTATACTCGTTCTTTGAAAAATCTTTTAATGCCATGATAAGATAGAAGGTCATTTGCTTCTATTTCGACATTGCAACAGTACGTAAAAGACTTATATATGCTTATTTGAATTAACGTTACTGCCCCTCATTCATTTTAAACATCAAAGCTAGGGTGGCTAGAGCATTTGCCATTTGATTGTCATCTCAAGTCAAAATAAATGTACTTCACTTTCTCAAACTTTTCAAGAAATTCTAGAATCAGCCTTCTATATTGTATCCTTAGATCTCGAGTTTTTCATTTTTTGCACAATTGATAAATCACCAAGATTGAATCCTTATAAACTTGTAATGATCAAACTTTTCATTCTATAGCTGCTCGAAATCCCATAGTACATGCTTCATATTCTACTACATAATTTGTATTGTTGAAGTCTAATCAACCAATGAAAGAATAATAATCCTCTTCTAGAGGTATTAAGATCACCTTGATTCCATGGCCTAAAGCATTTGACTCTCCATTAAAATGCATTTTCTAGGTTGATTCATCTGACAGCTCTCATTCCTTTTTTATCAAAATATTCGTTAATCCTTATCACGAATGTCAAAATTCAGTGGCTAATAATCATCAAGTGCATTGCATTTTAGGAATTCGGTAATAGCGTTTCCTTTGATTGCTTTCTAACTCATATAAACCATATCATATTCCCATAGCAAGACTTGCCATTTACCTATCCTTTTTAACAGAGTTGGTTTTTTGAGCAAATACTTGATCAGGTCTATTTTAGTGATCAGCTAGGTTGTATGATACAAAATGTATTGTCAAAGCCTTTTGTAGTCCAAACTAAGGCACAACATATCTTTCTATTTGAGAATAATTTACCTTATAGTCTAATTGCTATTTACTGAGGTAATAAATTGCCTGCTTCTTCCTTCCTATCTCATCTTTTTACCGCAACACACAACCCATAGACTTTTCAAATATTGATAAGTACAAAATCAAAGGTCTTTCTAGTACAAGTGCTGTTAACACTAGCAGATTACAAAGATAGTTTTTAACTTTCTTTAATGGCTTTTGGCATTATCATTCCATTCACCAGGGTTTTATTTTCACAAAAGCAAGAATATAGGGTCACACTTATGTATGAGTTGGGATATGAATCTGGCAATGTAATTCAACCTCCCTAAGAAACTTTGCACCTTTTTTTATGTACATGGGGATGGCAATTCTTGGATGGCTTTAATATTATTCAGATAAACTTCAATCCTTTTTTCACTCAAAATGAAGCCTGATAACTTTCCTGACTTTGCATAAAAAATGCATTTTACAAGATTTAATTTAAATGGTACTTTCTTAGTCTTTTGAACAGCTTTTGTAAATCCATAATGTGTCCTTCCTCTTGGGGTGACTTGGTAATCATATTATCCACCCTTTACCTCTTTGTGCACTATATCATGGAATAGAGTGACCATGGCCCTCTGATAAGTTGCCCTGGCATTTTCAATCCAAATAACATCACTTTATAACAAAAAGTTTCACAAATGGTGACAATGTGGTCTTTTCCATGTTTTCTGGTGCTATTTTTATTTGGTCCATGAAAAAAATAGACAATTAATTGCAGTATTATCAACCAGAGTATCTATGTGGGGAAGAAGGAAATTATCCTTTAGATTTGCTCGATTTAGGTCCTGGTAGTCTATACATATCCTAACTTTACCATCTTTTTTAGGAACTGGGATAATATTTACAACCTATTCTTGGTATTTTGCCATCTCGAGAAATCTGGCCTCGAATTTTTTAACCTTTTCTTTTATTTTCAAAAGCAATTTTAGCTTTATTCTTTTCAACACTTGTTGAATTGGTTTGCATTTTGATTTTAGAGGTAATTTATAGACCCTGCCTTTTATATCCAATCTAGGCATGTCTTGGTAGGACCCTGAGAAAACATCTTGAAACTCCTAAAGCAAACTTATTAATTCTTCTCTGGAAGTGAGCATGAGAACAATCTCCATTTTGACTTCTTTTCTATCATTTTCCTCATCCCCTAAATTTATCACCTTTATAGATTCTCCATGGGGCATTATTTGTTCATCCTCTCACTTAATTTTTTTAGCAAATTAGCAGGCAAAATATGATCATTAACATTTTCTTTGAAATTGACCTTGTTCAAGTAGATAGCCTATTCAAAATCAACCTTTCAATCATGATTGGGATCATTTACTTCTCTTTGAGCGGGGAATCTACAAAGAAGAAAAGAAATAGGCAAAAAAATATATGGCATGATTTGTGAATTTGTATGTAAAAAGAAAAAAAAAGGAATATTGATGTGAAAGAAATTAATAATAAAAAAAATTATCTGTATTTCATTTTTAACAATGATAATTTAACACTTTAAGTTTTTTTACAAAAGTAATCCTTAAATATCAAAGTAAGTTCCTAATATTACTCTGAAAATGGCCTAAATATTACAATTTTCTAGGTAATAGTCCAATTCTTCTAGATATATTCAGAAAACATGAACGGATTACATGACCATAATTTGGTTCTTTAATGTTTCTCCTATGGTGGCAATTTGACAATCTCAAAAGCATTGCTAATCATCATTAGAACATTGTCATCTTTTTTTTCCTTTTGGTTTCTGGATTAATGACTCTTCCGCTACAAAAAATTTCTTTTAGGGAAGAGTAGAAAGCTATTTTTTGACATAGTTCCTGGCTTCTGGCCTAGAATGACTTTTTTCTCAATTTTTGTTCTCTTTCTTCTTCAGACACTTCTCTGACTTAAATTCTAGCCCATGTTTGTCTCTCTTGCTGTTGTATATGGCTCTTATAATTTTATATACAAAGGTAAGTAGGCTAATGCTGGAGCAAAGCGGAGGCCTTTTGTAGGGCCCACGGATAGATAGGTTTGGGTACATGAGAAATTTTGTAAAATTGTACTGGGTAGGGTTAGTATAAATATATGGTTGATGCAACCTTAAATTAAGTAGTGAATAAAATCATCAGCTGCTCCTCCTCGAAGATATAGGTACATTGCCGAACCTCGTTAAATCTCAGTGTTGATTTGTTTTTCTTTTTTTTTTAATGTTTTCGTGATTCCTTGGTTCTTAGATTCAACAACTAGTATCAGCGCTGGGTTAAAATGATGAACTCTGTTGCAAAATTTGATGTGGGAAAATTTGACAGAGCAGGTAATTTCGGATTATGGCAACGGAGGGTGAAAGACTTATTGGCACAGCAAGGGATGTTAAAAGCACTGAATGAAAATAAACCACAAACTGTGGAAGATTTTGAATGGGAGGAATTATAGGTGCGAGCAGCGAGAACGATTCAGCTGTCTTTCAGATGATGTTTTGTACCACGTTATAGATCTCACGTCCCCAGTAGAGGTCTAGAAGAAATTGGAGAGTCAGTATATGTCAAAGTCCCTGACAAATAAATTATATCTGAAGCAAAAATTATATGGCCTGAAGATGCAAGAGGGTACAGGTCTGGCACAACACATTAATTTCTTCAATCATATTATTAGTGATCTGTTGAGAATTGAAGTTAAGATTGAAAAAGAAGACGAGGCTACAATTTTGCTGTGTTTGTTACCTCTTTCATATGAATACCTGGTTACTACACTCATATGGGGAAATGATACAATTACTGTGGAAAAGATTATTGTAGCACTATTAGCCCATAACTAATACAAGTAGAATTTCGCTGATAGCACCCAAAACAAAGGGCTGTATGTGAAAGGGAACTAGGAACATGGAAAAAGGCAGAGTAAAGATACTGTAAGCAAAAAGAACTCCAGGTCGAAATCTAAGGGTAGAAAAAAATATTCGATGTTATAAGTGCTAGCAAATGAGGCATGTTAAAAGGGACTATCCAAATAAGAAGAAATAAAATAATGAAAGGATTGGTGATTCATCAAAATCTGCTAATGTGGTACAAAATGATGATTCAGATGGCAGTGATAGGGATTTGCTATCAATCTCTTCATGTCAACTCATGGATTCATGGATTCTGGATATAGGATGTTCGTTTTACATGACTTTTAACAAGGATTGGTTCGATTCATATAGCTTAGGTAATTTTGGTTTCGTCTATTTGGGTAATGATAAGCTTGTGCTATTACTGGAAAAGGACAAATCAAAATTAGGATGCATGATGGTGTTGTTAGGACATTGTGTGATGTTAGACATGTACTAGAATAGAAAAAGAATTTGATTTCTTTGGGTGCCTTGCATGCTAACAGTTTTGGCTATAAAACTCATGAGGATTGCATCAAGGTGAATAAAGGTGTGTTGATAGTAATAAAAGGGAAGATGACAGCATGGAACATTTACAGGCTGGTAGGAGATACAGTTGTAGGTGGAGCTGCTGTTGCAGAATCTGATCATGATAATACAGCTCTGCGGAACATGAGACTAGGTGATCTAGGTGAAAATGGGATGGCTGAACTTCATAAAAGGGGTTTATTAAAGGGAATTAAATGTTGCAAATTGGATTTTTATAAGTTCTGTGTGCTTGGGAAACAGTCTAGAGTGAAATTCAAGACAGTTAGACATAAAACTGAAGGAATTCTTGATTATGTGCACTCTGATGCATGAGGTCCTACAAGGGAGTAGTCAGTGGGTGGTTCACAATATTTTGTTACTTTTATTGACGATTTTTCTAGGAAGGTCTGGGTATACTTCATAAAATAGAAATCTAAAGTTTTTGCCAAGTTCAAGATATGGAAAGTAGAGGTTGAGAACTAGACGGGAAGAAAGATCAAGTATTTAAGATCAGACAATGGCACTAAGTACACAGACTCACAGTTTCAGAAAATTTGTGAAGAGCATGGCATTCAAAGGCACTTCACAGTCCATAAAACACCACAGCAGAATGGAATTTCAGAAAGGATGAACTGTCCTTAACTGAAAGAGCTAGGTGTTTGAGATTGAATGCAGGACTTCCTAAACATTTCTGGGCAGAAGCAGTGAGTATGGCATGTTATCTCATCAACAGATCACCACGGGCCTCTTTGGGTGGAAAAGTCACAGAGGAAGTGTGGGCAGGTAATGACGTTAATCTTTCTAAAGTAAGAATTTTTGGTTGCCCAGCTTATGTGCATGTTCCTAGTGACAAGAGGTCTAAACTTGATCCAAAGTCAAAGAAGTGCATTTTCTTAGGATACACGAAGGGGGTCAAGGGGTACAAGTTCTGGGATCCAAAAGTAAAGAAAGTGGTGATCAGTAGCAATGCAGTATTTAATGAAAAATCTATGTTGCAGCAAAACAATAGTGAGAATGTTCCAGCTTTAAAAGAGAGCAGTTAAAAGGTGATAAAGGTAGAGCTAGAACAACATGCAAAATATGTTGAAAAAGTTGGAAGTTTTAGTTCAAGGGATGAGAGATCCTCGTCAGATGGAGATCAACATCAAAGTATAGCTACAGACAGACCCAGACGCATGGTTAAGCCTCTAACCAGGTATGGTTTTGAAGATTTAGCCTTATTTGCACTTACTGTTAGTTGTGGAGATCCTGTCACTTTTCAAGAGGCAATAAATAGTGAGGATAAAGATAAATGGCTAGGTGCCATGGTAGAAGAAATGGAGGCCTTACACAAGACCAAAACTTGGGAGCTGGTTGAACTTCCTAAAAGAAAATGAGCTATAGGGTTTAAGTGGGTGTACAAGAAAAAGTCAGCAGTATCAGAAAAAGAGAGGGAAAAATTCAAAGCTCGTCTAGTGGTAAAAGGATACTCACAACAGAAAAAAGTTGATTATGATGAGATATTTTCTCCTGTGGTTAGACACACTTCCATCAAGGTGCTATAGGCATTAGTAGCTAGCTGGGATATACATTTAGAGTAGATGGATGTGAAAATAGCTTTCCTTCATGGTGATTTGGAGGAGCAGATTTACATAGAACAATCACATGGGTTTATTCAACCTGGACAAGAGAATTTAGTTTGTAGCTTGAAGAAATCACTCTATAGGTTAAAGTAATCTCCACGGCAATGGTACAAACGATTTGATGGCTACATGATCAAAATTGGCTACAGACGATGTGAGTATGATTGCTATTTATGTTAGGACACTTGATGGTGGTTCTTTTATTTTTCTGCTACTGTATGTGGATGATATGTTGATTGCTGCTAAGAATATGCATTCTGTGATTGAGTTGAAAGCCTTGTTGGGAAAGGAATTTGCTATGAAGGATTTAGGTGCTGCCAAAAAGATTCTTAGGATGGAGATCTATAGGGATAGGAGCTCAAGAAAACTGTGGTTATCTCAACGTAACTATGTTAAGAAGGTGTTGAACAGATTTGGTATGAGCAAGGCTAAACCTGTTAGTACTCCATTGGCAAATCATTTCAAACTTTCCCTGGATCAATGCCTAAAGTCAGATAGTGAGATTGAATGTATGGCTTCAGTTCCTTATGCAAATGCTATTGGTTACCAGATGTATGCCATGGTTTGTATAAGACCAGATTTGGCTCATGCTGTTAGTCAGGTTAGCAAGTTCATGTCAAAGCTTGGTAAACAGCATTGGGAAGCAGTTAAGTGGATTTTTAGGTATCTAAGAGACACTATGGAGTATGGCCTTATGTTTGGCAGTAAAAAGAGTAATCCTTTAGTTGTGGGATATGTGGATTCTGACTATGCAAGTAATTTGGATGATAGAAGGTCTACAACTGGATTTGTTTTTACTCTTGCAGGAGGACCAATTTGTTGGAAATCAACTATTTAGTCCATTGTTGCATTGTTTACAATTGAAGCAAAGTACATGGCAATTGTTGAGGCTGCCAAGGAAGCTTTATGGCTTACAGGCCTAGTGAAAGAATTGGGTATTGAGCAATGTGGAGTTAAATTGCACTGTGATAGTCAAACTGCTATTTACTTGGCAAAGAATCAGGTTTATCATGCTAGAACCAACATATTGATGTAAGGTTCCACAAGATCAGGGAATTGATTGGATTTGGTCAGATATTATTAGGAAAAAATCATACATCTGAGAATGCAGCTGATATGTTTACAAAGCTAGTTACTACAGATAAGTTCAAGTATTGCTTGGACTTGATCAATGTTTCCAAATTCTAAAGAAGCATGTCACCCAACCTATTGAAAGTATGAGGGGTTCTAGTTCTTACCTTTTATCTTCATGGGGTATATTCACCAAGGTAGAGATTGTTGTATATGGCTCATATAATTTTATATATAGAGGTAAGTGGGCTGATGCTGGAGCAGAGCGGAGGCCTTTTATAGGGCCTACAAATAGATAGGTTTACGGTGTGAGGGCAATGCCCCTGCGGTACAGTACATGGGCAATTTTATAAAATTATACTGGGTAGGGTTAGTCTAAATATATGGTTGATGTAACCTTAAATTAAGTAGTGAATAAAATCATTAACCATCACTCCCCAAAGACGTAGGTACATTGCTGAACCTCGTTAAATCTCTGTGTTGATTTTCTTTTTGTTTTCTTTGTGTTTTCGTGATTCTTTGGTTCTTAGATTCAACACTTGCCTACTGCATTGATGGATTGGCTCATCCTATATAAATATCTTTCGAGCCCTTTCCCTGCTCGAGCTTTTGAGACTACAGACCCTTCTACCCTAAAAGCAGCATTGACGATCTCAAAGGTTCAAAATGAGCACTATTCAGCTTCAAGATTTGTCTTAACATATAGGACCTCAATATAAGGCATGGCTATGATATCTTCTTCCTTGGATATGCTAACCATTTTTTCATTAATTATAAACTAAAGTTTTAATGAAGTGATGATGGTACAGCCCTAGCAGAATAAATCCATGGTCACCCCAATAAATAATTGTATGTCAAGACGATATCCATGACATGAAACTCTATATCGAGCAAGCACGATCTAATATTTAGAGTAATTGAAATAATCCCTTTGATTTCTCTTTTTGTACCATAAAATGCCTTGACATTTATCTGGCTGTGTTTAATTAAGCTGATATCAACTAGTAAGTGAGAAAGAGTGATTAATGGTATTACATTAAAAGCTGATCCATTGTTAGTAAGGACTTTGGGCAATATAATGCCATTGTAATTTGTTGTTATGTGAAGTGTTTTTATAGAAGCAATCCCTCTTGGTGGTATTTCATCATCACTAAATGAAGTTGTTTGCAATAATATTGTTTACTAGATGATCAAGTTTGTTTATAGATGAGGAATGTATGCTTGGTTAAGAAACTTTTAAATATGAGACTCTGAGCTGAGTAGTAGAGCAAAAAGAAAGATTTTTGCAAGTTGATATTTCAATTGCTCTACAATGCTATACTTACTATGCTTTGTAAACTTAAGAAATTCAAATTTTTCTTTTCTTTCATCGATTCTTAGATTTCTACCAAGACATCTTTAGTAATTGTGGCTTTTTTGGAGGTTTGTCCCTTTAACGAGGCTTTGGCACCATCTTCACCAATATCACAGCCATAATGCCTACCTTATGTTATATGGCTAACCCTGGCTATATCAAAGGTTGCTAGAGGCTTGTAGTAGCTTTCGGGGTTATTACTTTGCTATCATAATTCCAATGCACTTGTTTATTATCCTCACATACACTTGTTTATTGTCCTTGTATGGAAAGGGCGTTAGTGCTCTGATGATAAGTCTAAGAGTATTTTCAATTTTGGGAGGAGAAGCATTTGACTGATTATAATAATTAATGAAAGGGTGATTGACACCATAGGGCAGCTGTGACAGCCATTTATCAATCATATTGACTAACTTTTCATCTTCCCAATTGGTTTCTTCATAAAACTTAATAATGCCACTATCCATCATCTATTGGATCATGTTTGTAAACTCTGAACATTCTTGCAAAGTGTATCCTAAAGCAATATGAAACTTACAAAAATCAGCTATAAGATCATATTAGCTTTCAATGCTTCTGTAATTCTGACGAAGGATTTTGCCTTCAATCAAGACCATCCAAACTTTTTCCATTAGGGTTCTGACTTCTCGAACATTCGTCTTCAGGGATTGCTTTTTTTTTTTTTATGATTAAAGCATTATTCTGGGCTCGGGATGATCTGATAAAGGATTTGTTGTGACATTTGGTTTTGAAGCATTATCAAATTTAAAAGCACCCGCTTAAAGATGACTTTGGACTTTTTTCTTGAAAGTTAGACAATTTTTAATTGAGTGACCAACCACATCATGATACAAATAGTAGGCATTCAGATTGTACTGGCTGGGAAATTATCCTTACATGGCTTGGAGAAAATAGGAGCTACTTATTGAGCTTTCAAAAGTTTTTGAAATTTTCCTTATAAGAATAAGAAAGAGGCTCATAATAGGGTCTAGGCTGATTAGTTCTTTGGATTGGTTGGCTGGTCTTGGGCCTAGTTTCATTTTGGAGAGGTGAATTTGGGATAGTAGTTTGAGAGGTCGATGGAGCAAAATTCCAGGATGCATTAAAAGAATAAGTATTTTGAGACTATCGACCTTGGTTTGGTAATATGGATGAGGTCATTGGTGGTAAGGTTATCTAGTAAAATTAATAAATGGAATCTTTTTTTCATTTTTGCTAGGTCTTACCTTTTTCCATAGGATGATTCACTTTTTCTAGCCTTTACTATTGTCTCAATCATTCCGCATGATACGATAATGCTAGTGAATTTCTTGGTTGCATTCCCTACTAGCTTATCATAGTAAGAAGGAAGTAAAGTATTTACGAACAATATTATATTCTTTTTCTTTATCAATGGAGGCTAAACTTGAAAAGCCATATCTCTCCACTTTGTGTATATTCTTTCAAAGGCTTTGCAGATTTCTTTTTCATATTCTGTAGAGTCAGTTTATTAGGTTCCCATTTGGCCATGTGTTTATATTATTATAAAAATGCTTTTGCAAGATTAGTACAACATTTTATCTAGGTACAGTTCAAATCGTTATACAATCTAAGCACTGATTTTGATAAACCTTTTTGGAAGTAGTGAATTAGAAGCTTGTGATTCTGAGCATATCTAGCCATATTTTGAATGAACATCTTAATATGTGCTAGTGGAGATGTAGCACCATTTTACTTCTCAAATTCTTGCATTTTGAATTTTGGTAGAAGGACCAGATTTGGTACTAAGCTAAGATCTTCGACATCAGCACTACTATACAATTTGGCCTCTTTTATAGCTTTTAGTCTTCTTTCAAGAAGTTATAATTTTCTTTTTTTTCACTTTAATATTTTAGTCTACTCTTTGCCTTTTAGTTTATGCCTTTTTCTTCATCGGTGTCACGACCCATTAAATCTTCTGTGTAATTGTGGTTCTCAGATCCACCCTTTGTGCAAGAGTGTCAGGATTAATGTGGATGGTTAGTAGAGGAGGTATATTTTGCTGGCCAGTTACTTATGTATCTTGAACATTAGTGGGTTGTCTTTTAGTAGGAGTATACGTAATAATTTTCAGCTGTGGGTGAGCTGGCTCCTTGGCCATGAGTAATTCCATCATTCAGGTGATCTACAATTGCATTTCTTCTTGTCTTTTTCATCATGGCCACTTGGGCCTTCCTATGTCTTGCTTCCAATTGTTCAATTCTTGTTAGATGGTCTTTGGCCATTCTTTTTATTCTATATTAAGTATAGTATCAATAAGTAGGTTGTGGTCCAGTTGGTTTTACTAAATTTGCAATAGTGATACCTTAGCAAATCCATATCTCCTCAAGTTAAATATATGATGCATGGTATGAATGACTTTTAGGGTGTTTGCTTTAACAAAGGATTCTAAACTTGGAAATTTTCATTAACTTTATAAGAAACTCTGTATTGATCATATGTGGGTTACATCTAAAGACAGTCTTAACCTGATGATACTGTTTCTGAGCTTCCTCTAAAAACTAAAGTACAATATGCTCATGTTCTCCTACAAGATAAATCTGGGTTTATAGGACATTAATTTTTCCACCATCTTTCTTGCTTGGATGATAGCTAAATTAATTTGCTCTGTGAGATAGTCAAAGTACCTCTATCGGCCTTTACATTCGGCTTGCAATCTTTGGCATTTGTCTTCAGCCCACCATAATGTGTCATCGTAATATGCATCTTTATCCTGATAAGCTCGTATCAAAGCATGAATATCTTCTCCTCTCTATTGCGATTCGAGCCCCATCTCTACAATAGTGATTGTAAAGGCTATAATATTTAAATTAAGAAATGTACCTCTACCCATTTTTTATCAAGAACACGACCTTGCTCCAAGTACACAAAGAGAACACCTCATGTAAGCCTTTTAGTCTATTTATTTTTCTTGATATTTACCTTATGATAGTGCACAGACAATTTATATAGACTATATTAGGAACCTATACTAGAAGACTAATTAGAGTTGTGTCCTACCATCAAGGAGTCTATATTCTAATTAGTTACTGAAGTAAAATTTAACTCTTACCACTAGAGTAGTTAATCTTAATAGAATCTAGCAGATAATATCACTTTAATATTAATTAAATATTAATCTCAATCTACTTAATTATCATGTAGGCCACATAAAGTCTAACATTCTTGCACTTGGCCCATATGATAAGCCAAGAACTTAAATAGGTGATATTTAAATTTAAAACTTTGGCCATAAGTTACTTTAGCCAAACTCTCACTTGATTAAAGATTCACAGGGCACGAATCATAGTGGTCGCATTCTAATCCGAATATTTCCTTCCATGTGTTACAACCCATGATCCTCTCTAAAGGAGTACTTTATGAGATAATACTTTATGAATGAATTTCCTGTAATCATTCAAGGTCCACTTGACATGTAAACTTTATGTGCTCAAATTGAAACATGTCTATGAACTCTAAGAATGTGAAATTAACACAATCAAAGAAGCCAAAATACATCTTGATAGAATTTAACTAGACCCATATGATCCATATGAATTTTAAACTCTTTTGTTGACAATGCTTAAATCATGGGACCAACTATTATTAAATCTATACTAATAAGTTGGATATCCACTTCTTGCTTTTTTATAGAGTCTCTAGCAACAAGCTACTTTATATCTATTTGCTTGCCGTGACTCCCATTTTTATCATTCTTAGAAAAGTATACTACATAAGAGTTGTCACAATAGATCTTTAATGGCCTTGTTGACAACTCTCAAACTAGAGATAAAATATCTCAACCTTATTGCCTGTGATGTTACTTTATGACATGAGTCCTTTGGCAGCTTTCATAGTTTAAGGCTAGGAATACTTTAATATCTGTGAAGCACTTCTATTATAAACCTTCTGTCAAGTTTCTTATTAATCTGATCATATATAAGGCTCCAATACTATATGCATATGCGATGCCTTTCATATGCTCTTTTTTCAAATTATTTGGAGATATTGGCTGAAATTGAAATATCCTTTTTACAATTTACGTCATTTCACATGAATAGTTTTTGTATCCTAATTTTTCCTAAAACTACTTTGATATAGGTTTCCTAAGATAGACTTATTATCTTTTCAAACCTATCTCTATGAATCTTTATGCCTATGACATATAAAGTTTCACTCAAATTCTTCATATCAAAGTTTGAAGAAAGAAAACTTTCATTTCATGCAACAAAGCTTCTTGCAAGGATAAAATCACCAATATAAAAGACTAAAATTATGACTTTACTCCTGCTAACTTTGAGGTATAAACAATGATCAACATTTTAATAAATCTTAAACTTTACCTACCATTGGTGGGATGCTTGTTTTAGTCTATATATTGACCTTTCAAAGAAACCTTTAAGTAAAATCATGTATACCTCTTCAAAGATCCTTATTCAAGTAAGTTGTTTTCACCACCATTTAATGTAACTCTCAATCCAAATGAGCCACTAAGCTATGATAATTCTTAATGAAACTTTCCTAAGAATGGGAAAGAAAGTTCCATGGCAATCAATACCTAATTTGAGTGAAACCTTTGACCATTAGTCTAACCTTATATGGTTTAAAATTACCAAAAGGCAATTCAACGAGTCACTAGACTAGATCATTAGCCATTGATTTCATCTATTTTATTATAGCTTTATGCCAAAGTGCGAAATTTTTACTATTCGTGGCTAGTGAAAATGAGATTATCTTTATGTCCAATACCAAAATTAGACTTTCATAAGTGTACAACCAAGTCATAGAAATGGATAGTTTCTTACCCATTGGATCTTTTAACTCTATAATCATTCGTACATATTGTACACCTTTGATCAGTAAGATTAATGATATATTGTAAATATTGTACTTTGATTTGATTGGTCTCCAGTTAATTCTATATATTTGGGTTTTTTTGGAGAAACAATCAAGTCCCTTAGAAAAGATCAATCTAAATAAATTTATTCCTCAATATCAACCTTATGAGGAAAACCACTCCTACTGGACTCATGATCCATCTGAAACATAGCATTTCCAACTTCAACAATTCTAATTGAATATGAAAGACTTTTAAAACCTGTACCCTTTTAAGTTAACTGCATAGTCTATAACTGCTAACTATTCTTGGATTCAATTTCCTTATGTTTACTTTATAAGCTTTCACTTTAAATATACAACCCAAGTTTGAAATGTCTTAAGATGGATTCTAACTATTCCGTAATTCTAAGAAAGTTTTAGAAGACAATTTAGTTAGCACTTTAATAAGGACATCAATTACAGTTTTAATACATTAATCCATAAACTTAGGGAAGGTTGCATGATCTCTACATATTGTAGTGCTTTCTTTAGCTCCCTTTAGTGGACTTGTTAGTTTGCTTTTTCATTAATACAACTAACTTAAATGTCAAACTGAAGAGTTTCAAGAATTCCATCATTGTCAATTCTCCTAAATTTCTATATGGGACGTGACACAATCTTTATATCATAACTTTAAATAAGTTTTTATCTATAGCACAACTTTACTACTAGAAATCATATAAATAGTTAATAAACTTATTCTAATCAGGATCTAAGTTAATGATGAAAAATCCAATAGAAAAATTTTCTTTTGAAATTTCAACAATAAAATTAAAGAATTTAAATATAAAACTCTTTTTAACTAAGAAAATTTCTAAAATGAAAGATAAAACCATTTTAAGGTTTAAAATAAATCTTGATTTCAAAAATGATCTTGATAGTCCTTAGCGGTTTCTGTAATAGATGTTCCTCCTACTTTTCCTTTGTTTTTTTTTTTTTTTACTTTATGAAACCTTAAAATAGTTGCGGAAATATAATTTATTGAACATAAGTACAACCACCATGTATTATTAGGAACATCACCAAAAAGAGATTCATATAAAAAAAGTTTACCTTTATTTTCAAGCCTTTTTTATACTTTAGGCAATATTTCTTTATGCGTCTAAATTAAAACAAAATGAAGGACTTAATGTCATTTTTTTTATTAGCATTTTTTCCTTCTTCGACTTTATTGCCTACTTATCACTTTTTACCTTGAGTTACTAGGCTAAATGAATTTATTTTCTCATGCTTTAATGCCTTTTGCTTTTGAACACATATAACTGAGAGTTCATTGATAGACCGTTTTCTTTATATGTGTTTCTCATGGTCATACTCATTAGGAAAAAAGTTGAATATGAAAGTAATAAGAAATTTACTTGAAGAAAACCTAATTTCGAAAATTTAAGTTAAGCAACAATATCTCTCAAATCCTATAATATGCTCTTGCACAATTTTAGAATTGTTGCACTTCATTCCTAAAAGCTTCCTTATCAAGGTGAAAGCTAAAACCTTATCAGATTTAACAATTTGGACTTTAGTGACTTTACAATAATCCTTAACCTTATAACAATTAAAATGAATTTTGAATTGATTTATAGATTTGATGTACATTATCTTTAAATGGTTAGATTGCTCTTATTATACAACAAAATCTATTTTCTTTTTGCGCACTTTATTCGTTGAGGACAAGTTGTCCACCCGAAATGCTAAGTCAAGATCCTTACACCCAAAATAACTTAATTAACTTCTTCATTAGAGTAATTTTTCATCACCGGATATCATTTAATTCTAGCAGCCTCACTAATTACAATAGTAGAAATTGCTACAAAATGCAGGGAACTATACTTTAATTGAATAGTTTATATTCAAATGTAAATCCAAACCTTCATGTGCATAGAGCTGCATCATACATATGAATTTACAGAACATTAATGATAAAAAAATAACTTTAAAAAACCAAAATTAAATAATCCATACCTGTAGGCTTAGGAAAATTTAATTTTAATGTTATATTGTTTTATCCTTTAACCATTTTACAAAATTAATTATTTCTCTGTGGGGCAAATGGTCTAACACTTTATAAATGTTATTTTTCTTTATGTAGTTTTAAATAACTACTATTTTATCTAAATCAATTAACTAAGGATGCTGTGGCTACTCTTAAGTTAATGATTTAGAACTGAATAATAACATTTGACATGTATGTGTAAAACTTATTGCGTATGGCAAATAATACTTTATCGATACCATTTTCTTGTGTAGTTTTTGAAAGGAAACCTTATTTTAAATAATTACAAATTGTCATCTAAATCAACCAACTTAAGATGCTGTGGCCACTCCTAAGCTAGCGATTTAAAACTTTAATAATGACATTCTTAATATGTGCAAAATTCATTATTGTACATTAATAATTGCCGTAGAATATAATATAAAATCATGTTAACTTATTCCAATTGTAGCATAAATAATTAAATATTAATGTCATCCTCCGTATGTAGTTATTTAAAGAACACTTTATTTTAAATAACTACTGATTTAACTAAATCAATCAACTTAAGATGCTATGGCTATTCCCAAGCAATTGATTTAGATTTTTTATAATGACATAACATATGTATACCATAAATAATTGCAAAAATGATTTAATAACTCAAATATATATCAAATAAATTTATGGCATAAAACTTTATTGATGTTTACCATATGTAATTATTTAAAGAAAAAATTTGTATTTTAAATAACTATCAATTTATCTAAATCATTTAACTTAAAATGCTTTGGCTAATACCAAGCTAGGGATTTAGATCCTTGATAATGACATTGATTCTTTATGTAGTAAAAATTTACATACTACTACAAAATTCCTAATTGTCATATTACAACTAATTTAAAAAAAAAATCATAACATAATATATGACATGCTTCTTAAGTCACATAAGAAAATGCATAATATCATAATGTATTTTTTTAATTATATATAGATGTGCACATTTACATTGTAATTCCAACAACAAACTTTATCGTACATATATGCACTTAAGCTTAGGTTAAAAGTATGAATTTTTGAATACTTTATAGGGAGAGTACATATTGTTATAATATTCTCAATATATCAAAATATTTTATCGTTAAATAAAATCATAAAAAATTTACGTATAAACATATATATTATTTAATTAAAAATAAATATTAAATAAAAAATATTTATGTGCCTTAAAAATTTCATAAAATTATTAAAAAAATTTAAAAATTCATTATGGAAAAAATCAGGGCCAAAAAAACCCAAAAATGAAGCCATACGCCCCCCACGTGCCACTTGAGGCACGTGGGATTCAGCTGGGACAAAAGTCCAACCTTTGTTCTTCCTCTAGCCAAGTCATGCCCAATCCGGCTAGGTTTTTTTTGACTCGTTCAGGTCCATTTCTTGTTTTTTTCTTATATTTTCATGTTTGTAAAGACCTAAAAACTTGATTTTAGTCTAGATTTACATGACCCATGCATAAAATTTGATCAAAAACACAAAAAATCATCATCAAACAATCAAAATTTTATGATTTTGACAGGACCTGATTTCAATATATCATAAATTTTCTCGTTTTAATGTCATTTTCTTTAATCCTAGGGTTTAATAACATGGATAGATGATTATTCTATTAAAACCCTATATAAATTTTAGTTTTACAAGAATTAATGAAGAATTTCATGATGAAATTTTAATAGACATAATATACAAGCAAATTCATGGTACATATGTGAAATATGTTTTGATATATAAATATAAATTACAAGATTAATCATAGCATAATGAAAATTCAGTTTCATGCTTTCACTAAATTTATTAAAAGTTGTTTATATTTAATAGGAATTATTTAATCGTTTATGTATAAAGAATATATGCATGAAAAAAATTCGTTCTTAATGATCTCACTAGATGATCTGAAGAACAGGGCTAGAAAGCCTGGCTCTGATGCCACATGCAATATTTAAATTAAAAAATGCACCTCTAGCCATTATTGATCAAGAATGCGACCTCACTCCAAGTACACGAATATAAACACCCAATATAAGCCTTCTAGTCTATTTCCTTTTCTTGGTAATTACCTTTTGATGGTGCACGGATAATTTATATAAACTAGTCTAGGGACCTATTCTAAAAGACTAATTAGAGTTGTATCTTACCATCAAAGAGTCTACATTCTAATTAGTTACTAAAGTAGAGTTTAACTCTTACCACTAGAGTATTTAATCTTAATAGGATGTGCTAGATAATATCACCTTAATATTAATTAAATTTAATCTCGGTCCACTTAATTATCATGTAGGCCACACAAAGTCCAACAAAGGCTTTTTTTTTAAGCAATCGAGATGTGCTCTCTACTTCTTGTCCTAGAGCTGTTTGAAGTCATTTATTCTTCTCAATAGACCTTTTAGCTGGAGACAAGTATCTGCATGCTCTTTTTTTCTTTTTCAAAAACTACTCTTCTCACTTCTCTTTCTAATACCTGGGATTTTCAAACCGTTATTTCCTCACAAAGCTTATGTATTTCTTCAATCATTCCCTCATAAATCTTGCTAGAGCACGCAGATATCCTAGTAAGCTTTAGTTTTTTGTTTTTCTCGATCCGATTATTCTTCATTAAATTAAACTTTTCCTCTATTCTCTCTACTTTCTTCTCTTCTGCTTTTATCTTTATCCTAGGATAAGCAATTTCTTCTTAAAGTATTCTATTCTCCTCATTCATTCTTTTCTGTTCTCTGACAATTTCTTCATGAACCAAATCAACCTTAGAAGGCATGCCAAGTTCTGGTCTGATGAGATTGCATTTATTTGACAAGTAATTAATTGTCATTTTTTGCGTTATTCATCAATGCTTACATGAAAAGATGAGATTGCATTTATTTGACAAGTAATTAATTGTCATTCAAAACATTTAGTAATGGTTACATTGATAATATCAACTAGTGGGTACTCAGAATCCAACTAAATTGGTTTAGAGAAAACTTGGAAATCAACTAGACTAGTTTATATGAAACTAATAGAAAATAATCAGTAATAAAAATAAAATTGAAATGATGATAATAAAATAAAAATAAAAAAAAATTACAATTAATAAATATAAACCAAATTTTGGAAATGAAATAATGAGAAAAAACTAGATTGGAACTCTAAAACTTGTAAAATTATACAAAAAAATCCTTATCAAGAAAATTGATATACAAAAAATTCAAAACTTACAAAATTAATTGAATTTTCAAAAATTGATTTAATATGAATTTATTTGACGAATTTTAAAATTATAAACTAGAAAAAATCCTCCCAAAAAAATTATTGAGTAGAAAACTCTGTATAAAACGATTGGAATTTTTAAAACTGATTTTGTGGTAGGTTAAAGAGAATATTTAAAGAATTTTGAAGTTCAAAACTTGATAAAATTCTACTGAAATTTTTATAGATAAAAGAAAGCTCATATTTTGGAACCCAAAAAAAATAAAAAGAAATACATTTAAACTTATAAAATGAATTAAAACAACATGTTATACAAAATATTAATTAAAATTAAAAAAGGTAAAGGTAAAAATTAGAAACCTGGAATAAATCTTTGCCAAAAAATATTTATGAGTGAAATATTCGTAACACTATGAAAAATTCAAAAATAATTGGTAAAATTGACAACTTGATACCTTGTGGTATAAAATGCCAATGCATAATATTTCTTGAATATTTTTAATTTTTTGAATGCATGTTGGCATAGATACTGCACACGTGTCAGTAAAAACATAAGATAGTCAGTTTTTTTAGTTTTAAGAAAATCTTAAAAAATTCATAAAAATAGAAATTTTGACTGTGATATCATCTGTAGGAATGATTTTCAAAATATGAATAAAGAATATTTAAAAAGCAAATTTTTTCTTATGAAAATTCATTATTTTATCAGGGATCAACTTTAAATGGCACTTTTTTGTTGCGTGTAAATATGGCAATCTATGTACATCAGAATAAATTACAAAAGCATGCAAGCTACCTGAGAAAGGTTAATGTCTATCGGGGTGGCAACTATATTCCTAATCTTGGATAATTGAGGCTACTAGAAATAAAGGCTCGAATGAAATTAAGTGTCTATAATTGAGCAAAAAAGTTTCTGAATTTGTAGCTCACTTTCTTCCCTTCTTTTCTATGGATGAGCATAAAAAGAATGCAAAGAAAGAGCTTGATGGTTGTAATGTCAAAGGAAGGCAGATTGGAGAGGAGGAATCTGAGGAATAGAGGGTTTTAAGAAAATGTTTTGAGGGCTGAATGAAGAGCTACAGGAATAAGCTTTTTTTTCAAGGGTGGAAGCTGATGTCAAATTTATGTAATCTTTTTTTGGCCGAGCTTATAATAGATTTTATATAGGATTTAATCTTGGCCATAAAAAACCTAGCAAATATGAGGCATTTAAGACATTTGGAGTGTACAATATTATGAACTATTAGACCAAAAAGTAGCCTTTCAACATTTGGTTGGTTGATGTACAGCTTAGGTAGCAGTAACAAACCATGCATGGGGTAATGTAGTGAGCAAGGTTAAGCTTACCCTTCATCAATCCATATTTTAGCATGAAATGCCCATGTAAGAAGCTTAATAGACCATTCAAGAATATCTAATTTTCAAAGAATGAAGTTTAGGAAGTTATGTATGAGATTGAATGATTTTTAGAGCCATGGTTATTTGAAAATTTGTTGATGTCACAGTAAAAGGCATGAAAATGGCAAGAGTCAGGCAAATTTTGTCTATGTGTATTGATACTATGTGTTTTATATCAATACTTAGAACAAATATGCTCAGATGTATCGATACGACAGTGCTAGTATTGATCCTTACAGCCTAGTATTGATCCCATCACTCCTTGTATCGATACTGGCTATATAGAAATGTGATTTTAAGCTGCAATATAACTTGCTATCAATACCATAGGTTAAGTATTGATACACAACAAAATGTATCGATATCATAAGCTATGGTATTAATGGACCAGAACTTATATCAATACATTGACATGTATCAATACAACATGTGAAATTTGGCTTTTTATTGATATGGAGACCCTATATTGATATACCAAGGCCCTGTATCGATGCATACATGAAAGCAATTAATGTTATGCACCTTTGACTCCCTAGGCACCTAACCTTAGCTAGGAATGATGGATGACCTTGATGACACCTTGAATAATGACCTTGATGCTTTAACATTAACCCAAAAAAAAGGGCATCTATAATGATGAGTTTAAAGGAGAAGAGAGAAGAGAAAGGTAGATAAAGTTGATTTTTAAGAAAAAGGATAAAATGTTGAAAAATCCATTTGACCAACAAGTTATAAATCTTCTTAAGTTCAAATGGTCTAACCAAGATTCAATAGTCCATATGCTTAAACTGAGTATTTGGTCAAATAATCTAAGCAAACAACGAGGCAATCGGGATAGAACTCTTATAGATCCATTCCTAATTTCATGCATAGAGTTAGTTCCTCATCTTATTTAGGATCATTTAGTTGTATCAGTATATTTGGGCCTACAAAGCCTTCTTATCCTAAATGGCCATACTGTTAGTGTAACTTATGATTATCACATTAGGATTTTAGACCATTCATAGAAAAATGCAGAGCTTTAATGTGCAATGTGTTAAATTTAGTCAAAGCAACTTTATTGGTTTTTGATGAGAAAACAAGGCCAAATGCTTAGTGGTATAAGGCTTTTATGAACATTATAGAGAGATTATGGAAATTGCATGCTACCTTTGAACTTTTTTAAGAAGTTAGATCCCTAAATGTTTGAAGAGGTCATTTATGTCTAGATTTCATTTATTTTTTTATCACTTTAAAGAGTTGGCAAGTTTAATGCATTTTTATTTCCTCTTTCTTTTATCAAATCTTTTTTTCTTTTATATATCCATTCTTCTTTTGCTTTTAATTTCACCTATGTGAATTTTCCAAACAATGAATGTGATGACAATTATGGCAATAATCTGAGATTCAGTTTTGCAAATTATATCCATATTGGTAAACTTAAACATATATGACCATATTTTGCCATTGGATTTATAGAGATTGTTGATATCCAATTTCAGCTTGATCTAAGAATTACTTCACAATAAGTATAGATGAATTTTAGAAGCTTATCGTTTCTCAATTAGGGTTTTTAGATGAGAATATTCACATTTAAGATGATAGATTACCATTTTTCTTTTATCCATTCATGAATGAAAGATTATCCCTTGCTACCTTTTTGAGCCTACTGATTCCTTTTTTTTCAAATGAACCCTAACCAAGGATCACCCTTCAAACTGAAGGCAAATATAAAAAAGGTTTAAGGTTTAAAGTTTAAGGATTTAAGGTTTAAAGTTTAAGATTTAGGGTTTAAGGTTTAAAGTTTAAGGGTTTAAGGTTTAAGTTTTAAGATTTGGAGTTAGAGGTTTAGGGTTTAAGGTTTAAGGTTTAAGGCTTGGGGCTTAGGGTTAGGGGTTGGAGGTTATGGGTTAGGGTTTGAAGGTTAAGGTTTGGGGTTTAAGGTTTGAGGTTGGGATTTAAGGTTCAGAGTTTAGGGGTTAGGGTTGAAGGTTAAGGTTTAGGGTTTAAGGTTTGAGGTTGGGACTTAAGGTTTAGGGTTTAGGGTTTGGGGTTTGGGTTGGGGTTGGGGTTTGGGGTTGGGGTTTAGGGTCTAGGGTTTGGGGTTTGAGGTTTGGGGTTTGGGGTTTAGGGTTTGGGGTTTAGGGTTTATGGTTTTGGGTTTGGGGTTTTGGGTTTTGGGTTTAGGGTTGGGGGTTTAGGGTTTAGGGTTGG
>JBBYHK010000006.1:4226871-4278676 GCA_038382065.1 Adansonia grandidieri | reverse complement strand
TATTAATTTGAGATTTAATATAAAATCTATTTTTATTTTTTATTATTTGTAAATGGTAATTCGGGATTTAATATAAATTTTTTTATTTGTAAATAATATTTTAAAATTTAATATAAAATATGTTTTTATTTTTTTATTATTTTTAAATAATAACTCAAGATTCAATAAAAAATATTTTCATATTTTTTATTATTTTTAAATACTATTTATATATATAATTTATATGTATAATTTATATATATAGTTTATATATATATGAAAGAGTCGGTTAGGAAAGCAGAGTTAAATTGTAATCACAATCTCTTTATTAATAATTCTAATAATTATTATTTTCTTTTTTCAAATAAATTTTTTAATTTTCTTAATTTGTAAAAATTATTATTTTATATCACTTTTATGAAATTATCCTTAAAGGGTATATATTTTTTTAAAAACAAATTAAAAATTTTCATCTAAAAATATATATTAATTAAAGCTAACGAAAAGCATATTATAAAAATTTTATTCTAAAATTTTCTTTAATTATACATATTATAAATCAAACTTGATCATAAACCGATGATAAAGGGTACAGCCTAAAAGATCCCGTGTGAATGGTTCCATCTGTAAGTACATAGTACTTATCCATCATCATCATCGTCGCCATCGTCTTCACCAAATCCTTTTTTTTTTTTTTTTTCTTTTTCTGTTTGGGAATCTTTCAATTTGACTTTCCCACTGCAATAATAATAATAATAATAATAATAATAATAATAATGAACTAATAAAAATAAAAATAGATATAATAATTAAAATTTCATTTTCCATTTGCATTTAAAGCAAAAATTTTTAAATATAAATAAAATTAAACTATTACTTATACTACATTCTGCAAAAATCCAAAATCTCTTCCCCTCACTTTTGCTTACTTTTTGCCTGTTTTCAATATTTCCAGACTTTAATTATTTAATTTAACTTCTTTGATTTTTTTTTTTTGCATTATTATTTACTTTTCAAAATAATAGTAGATCCACATGACTCTGAATTTTCAAACTTGTTGTGCAGCCTTCTTTCTGACGGTAATTCTAGAAACCCAAAAATTAAAAAATAAAATAAAAATAAAAAACAAAACTCATTTGTAATTATTTTTCTTGTGAAGAAATCGGGTGTTTAAGAAAGAGACAGAATTTTGGTGGGTGGCAGGCTTTTTTTTTTTTTTCTACAGAAAAAAAAAAAAAGCAGAGTAATAATGGGTAAGCCCCTGACGCTTAAAGGGGTGGATGAAGGGTTGCTCAAGATTTTGAATTCTAATATGGATGAAGCACCCGCTAGAAGGAGAGCCAGGGAAGCCTTTAAGGATATTCAACTTGGAATTGATCATATTTTGTTCAAGGTCATTCTTCAAATTTTTCTTCTTTTTGGCTACTAAATTTGTGTACTGACTTTAGCTATTAGGTTTTTTTTTTTTTTTTTTTTCAATGGCTCTGAGATGGGTTTATTTCATTAGCTTTCTGGATGCTGTTTAAAGGATTTGGTTTAGTTGATATATATGAAGTTCAAGGAATAGCTTATAATTAGGATGAGTAGATAACTTGTCAAAAATTTGAGTAGAGAATTGCCTTTGTTTTTGTCTGATATTTGAAATGAATACGTTATAAGTTGAGTGTTTGTTGGCATTATTTCATTTGTTTTTCTGATGCTTTTTATTGATAGTTAAAGGGATTTGGTTAAGTTGGTTACATTGAGAGAACCAATTATTTAAATAGAAGGGAAAATCGGGTAATTATTAGAATTTGTCAATGTGAGCTGAGCACTGAGTTTGCATTATCACTTTCTTTTTGGTTTGATAAGCTTAATAGATTACTTTAACATTTTGAGTGGCTGTTAAGTAATTGTTGATTGGTCTTACTTTTTTTTTTTTTAATTGGCATGTGCTATACAGGCACCTGCAGATGGACTGAAGATGAAGGAGGTAAAAGCTCTAGACTTGCACTTTTCTTCTTCTTCTTCTTCTTCTTCTCTCTCTCTCTGTGGTATTTGGTAGCTTTTGTTCACCACAGCTCCTCTTTCTTCCTCTACTCCTTTTAAATGCATAAGAGCTTCCGAATTCGATTGAAAAAGTTACTGTGAAAAAATCTTGTTATTATTTTAGCTGTTCTCTTTTGTTTATTTATACCAATTGAAAAGTCACCAGATTATTATCCTTAAAAAAGAATAATCTTCCACGACTGGAAAAAGCTTTTATCTTTCTGAAAGAAGATTTTTCGACTGTAAATCGGTCTATGATGTCTACGTTTTCTTATCTTTCTTGGACACAATTGATGAAGTTCATACCTAAGTTGTTGTCTGCTATACCAACTAAATGTTTAATTGCCTCGTGGTTGATTCTTTTTAGTGGCTGTAGTCTCCTTCTTAATCACTTAATATTTTGAAATTTTGTGGTACAGTCATATGAGGTGAATTCCAGGGGATTACAAATATTCACAAAAGGTTGGCTTCCAGAGACCTCCCGCCCCAAGGCAATGGTGTTCTTTTGTCATGGTTATGGCGACACTTGCACATTTTTTGCTGAAGGCATGTAGTTCATTACTAGTAACCAACGACCTTTTTGTAGTTTTGGGTACGTTGTCATGGGACCTAACCATCTTTTGACATTGTTAGCAGGAATTGCTAGGAAATTGGCATCATGTGGATATGGGGTTTTTGCAATAGATTACCCAGGATTTGGCTTGTCAGAAGGACTTCATTGCTATATTCCCAGCTTTGACAGGCTTGTAGATGATGTGATTGAGCAATACACCAAAGTCAAAGGTGTGGTTTTTCCCCCCTAAGCTCTAATGATATTATTTTTAAATCTTTTTGGTGAACTTCTCTGGTAGCTACAAAACCTTATATATAGCCTCAGGTTTTCTCTGGATAGAAAATTCCATTCATTCTATCAAGTGGGTAAGGTAACTTGATATAGGGACTTAGTTTATTACATTGTGGATTTATTTGTGTATGAGTTCTGGCAATTTATGATCCTTTATGATTTTTGTTTTATGTTGACATTAATATTTGAGCATTACGAACCACATAGTAATTATTGGTACTTCTGCTAGCCCTTGGAAAAATATGAAACCATGCTTTGAACATGGTTTCTCAATTAAAATTTATGTCCAAAAGATTTGCATTGACCTTCTGAATATGACATATATGCTGTTCCAGCCTCTTGAGCTGCATATAATCGACTAAAGCTGGTTGAAATACACTAAAGTCATTTCTTAGTACCCTGTAGTGATAAAAATGACCTGGAGATTTTTAGGAAAAACCATAACATTTTTTTAAAAAAAATTCCTGGCTTCAGCCCTTCATGAGGTATAGTTTGATATAAACTGAAGATGCAGGAGAGAAGGCACTGATTGCAGTTTCAATATCCAAAGGCATGGATGTATTAAGGCAGAGTGCCTTAAAGCTTCGCTAAAGAAGGAAAAATAAAAAATTTGAAAAGGAGGATAACTATTTGATTTTCCACTCTTGCTATGTTTAGATAGATTTATGAGTGAATTAAGTCCTAAAATTTTTTAGAACTTTCATGTTCTCTCACATTTTCCTCTTCGTAGTTTGTATGATGTGCTTGATCAAAATTTTATGTTCAAGTGAAAATTGCACTCTCACATTTTAATTCTCTCACTTTACTACTCTATTATATCATGTAGAAGAAAATTGCACATTCATTATTTTTTTTTTTTCCAATCTTTTCCTTTCTGTCCTCTCACTTCACTTTAATTGTGCACACAAGAAGCCTCTTGATTTCTGAAAAGAAGAGGCCAGGGAGTTTGCGACTAAGCTGGTAGAGAGATCACTTTCAAGCATTCTGTCCTCCTTTCTACTCTTCTCAAGTAGACGAACATTACACTTTCAATCCTTCCTTTTTAAATCTTCTCCTTTCCATCTTCTTACTTCTCTTTAACTGTGCACACAAAGCCGCTTGACTATTTTGTCAGAGAAGAGGACAAGGAGCTGAGGACTCATTTGCTAGAGACATGATGTAAAGCATTCTCTTTCCTCTTTCCAAGTGATATATCAAAGTAGTACATTTTTTAATTGTTCTTCCCAATTTATATCAAATTTAACTAAAGCGGGGGGCAGCAAAAAGAAAGAATTGAAGAAGAAGTAGTTTTTAATTGAAATATTGTTATTTTATCTTTGCAAAATATTGCAATCACATAGGTAAGAGATTATTTGCAATGACTCATTTTCTTCTTTTAGTTCTCTTGTTGTGTTTTTCCTCTTTCCAAGTGATATATACGTGTATGTGTGTGTGTGTGTGTGTGTGTGTGTGTGTGTGTGTGTGTGTGGTATATTTTTTATTGTTCTTCTCTATGTATATCAACTTCAATTAAAGCAATATTCAGCAGAAAGAAAATAATTGAAGATGCAGTAACTTTGGATTGGAATATTGTTATTTTCTCTTTGCAAACATCAGTATTTTTGTCAATATTGGCATCACTTAAGTAAAAGATGAATTGGAATAGTTCTTTTTCTTTTAGTTGTCTTACTGTGTTACTCATAAATACATAACAAGCTTCAGTTTTTCTATTTTCTCTAGCGAGTTACTTATTTCTTCTTTATAGACTTTTCCATCAATGATGATGTTTAGTTGTTAATGTACCTTAGTTTTGTTGTAATTTTATATGAAGGAAGACTTGCTCCCTTCTGTTATCCTTGATTACCGGATTGCTCTTGATGTTTTCATTTGTTGAATTCAATTGCAGAGAATCCTGATTTTCAGAGTCTTCCAAGCTTCCTTTTTGGTCAGTCCATGGGTGGAGCCGTAGCTCTGAAGATGCACCTAAAGCAACCTAATGCCTGGACTGGTGCCTGTCTTGTTGCTCCTATGTGCAAAGTATATTTCTGCGCTGAAACATTTTAAGGACTTTGATTACATCTTTTTTATTTTTTTCCTTACCTCTATTGGTTGGAGTACTTTGTGTAGATTGCTGATGACATGGTTCCACCCTGGATACTGAAGCAAATTCTGATTGGTTTGGCTAATATTCTTCCAAAACAGAAGTTAGTCCCGCAAAAGGATTTGGCTGAGGCAGCATTTAGAGACTCTAAGAAGAGAGAACTGGTTTGTTCCTATGGATCATTTGAATGTTTTGAATATACTTAAACGTTTACGGTAGTAAATATTAGTAGGGATGTCCTGTGGGATGCTTAAGTACATAACTGTGGCTTTTTTATTTTTATGCAGTTAGTTATCTTTCTGATGTAATCATTCATCTCTCTCCATCAGCACATTTGTTTGAATAAATAGCCAAAACTTGTATTATAGATATTTACTTTTCAGTTTGTTTTCTGCCAATGTAGACAGCCTACAACGTAATTGCTTACAAGGACAAGCCACGCTTGCGGACTGCTCTGGAGATGTTGAGAACCACTGCCGAGATAGAACAAAATTTGGAGAAGGTCCAATCTCCTTATTACTCTTCTAATTTGTACTTTAAAGAAATATGTAGGTTTGAGTCTTCTGTTATTTACGATACGCTTGCATTGCGTGAATATATTTGCAGGTCTCACTTCCAATATTAATATTGCATGGAGAGAAGGATGTGGTGACGGACCCATCTGTTAGCAAAGCATTGTATGAGAAAGCAAGCAGCTCGGACAAGAGGATCATTATATACAAGGAAGCCGGCCATTCTCTTCTTGAAGGTGAACCAGATGATATGATTGTTAGCGTTTTTGGTGACATAATTTCTTGGCTTGATGAACATACTAATACGAACGCATGCTAACCACAATCTCTCTTTCTGTTTCATTTCCTACCTATTTCTTGTACAACAATTAACAAATGGAATTTTAAGGTAGCAGATAGATAGATTATCATTAAAGTGGAATAAGGTTCCAGTGCAGTTCGGTAGCAGAAATTCTGGAATGTAAATTGATTTGAAGAATTTTTTTTTTTTTTTAACCAGTTAGAGGACTACGCCTATTCACCATTCACACTCTCGTACCTCGTTTGGTTCAATGGAATGGATATTCCATTACGAGCTTATTTAATGCGTTACAGTAACGTGATTGTTTGGTTTTCAGAATTATTATTCCGCAGAATAGTTTATTACAATTTATTCCGCGAAATTCAAAAATAGTCATTCAATACTCCATCCATTGAATGGTTAATTCGACCTAAGGTTGAATAAGAAATTGCTTTAAGAGATTTAATTTCTTTTATCAAGGATTTTAATATCATAGTATTTTATTTCACTAAATCAAATTACTGTTATAGCTATTCGTTTTAATTTCAGCTTTATTTTATTTTCGTAAAATAATTATTTTATTATAATTTTATTCTATTTTAATAAACTAAACAAACCGTTGGTATCTGTTATAAATGCATTTTTATGTTGAAAATATATAATTAACATTTTTATTGCCAACTTCGCTGACATAGAGGACAAAATAATTGCTTTTTATTAAAATCCAATTAGAATTGTATACCAAAAATCCAATAACTTTTTCTAATCTACAATGTTAAGTTCATGTATCATGTGGTTCATAATGTGAAAAAAATATATATTATTTTTTTGCATAGGGGAGGAATTAGACTTGAATTTTAAATCTGAAAATGATTTATATACTTTTTAAAAATACTTTTTAGGATTAAAGAGTGTTTTAAAAAAAAAATTAGAATAATATGATGGAATATTTTTATTTTAAAGTTATTACGCGAATGTGTTTTTAAAAAATATTCGTCCTCCCCTTTGTTACTTGAGCGATTGATACGGAGAATATAAACTAAGGTAGTCAATACCGTACCGGTGGGCGTACTGTTTTTGTTCTGATACAGGTATATATCGGTATTAGTGTGTTTCGGTGTACCGTTTCTGGTTTATCGGAGTTTGAATATTTTTAATTTATATATATATAAAATATTTTTAAATATGAAATAAATGAGATTAAATAAATTTTATATATTAAATATTCATCAATTATATATAATGTTCTATAAAAAAAACTTCATCAAATATAAAAAAATTAATATCAGTTAAGTAGTAAAGTAAAAATTTTTTAATAATAATTAAATTTATGAGTAATTATGTCTAACATTCATCAAATTTATGAGTAATTATATATAATATTCATTAGATTTAAGATCAATATTGGTTTAACTTTTTGTTTACAAGCTTATATTTGGTACTGACCGGTACAACTATTTTCGATCGATACCACCAAAACCAACCGATACAGACCGAAAGAAAATCAATTATCGCCGGTACTGTTATATATCAAAATCAATATTTACCAATCGATTCAACCGATATCGATACGATACCGACAACACTGATATAAACTTCAAGTTGAAATAATTATTCGATTTGGATATCTCCAATTTCATATCTTGCCTTTATATTGAAATTGCATAACCTCTTACCATTTTGTCTCCTTTTACATATATATATATATATATATATATATATATAATCATCATCATCATCATTATAATCATTCTTTATTATCTATATTATCATTACTAGAATTTGGGACACTCATGGAGTGGGTGATTAAAAAGTAATTTTTATAAAATATGAGTAATTTTTTTAAAAAAATAAAAGTAATTTTTTTATAAAAAAAGTGTGTATTCTTTTAAGAAATTATTAATTTTTTTTTTAAATTTAAATTACATTCATATCTTTATTTTATTATTTTGTATCATGAAATTAAGTGTTTTTTTGTAAATTCAATTGAGCTTGTCATTCTTTTTATAACAGTATAAATAACAATATAAAGTGTGTCACATAGTTTCATGTCATTGAATTAAAATTATAATAATAAAATAAAATTAAGGGTAATTAGGTATCTTCATTGTTTTAAAATAATAACTATCTATTTTTTTAATATATTTAATTTGAAAAATAATTACTTATTAAAAAAATTACTAAATATTTTTAAATTATTATTTTTTAAAATACAATATTATTCTTTTTCTAAAAAATAATGAAAAAAATTAAAAGAGTTTTTTACTCTAAAAAGAAATTCTTTTCGTGCACGTTTCATGATATTTTGTTAGTTTCCCTCAAATTCCCATTTTGAAAGTGAAAACGTGAAAGCTGTCATTTTCAAATTTCTTGCCCTACTCTAATCCGTATCTTGTCCTCTCCACCGCCCCAGAACTCCGAATCTTTCGCTTTCTTGCAAACAAGACTCAACTCCCGAAGGATCCCATCCAAAGTGTTTGATCTGGATAGGAAAGACGATATATTTAATTTAAAATTATTTGATAATATATAAAAAATTTAATTTAATTAAATATATAATTATAATAAATTTAAATTTTAATAAATATAAGATAATATTATTTTATAAAACTCACATCACTTCGTGTGTAAGCGGGGATACGATAACAATTAAGAATAATGTATAAAAATAACAAAACAAAACTTAAACTTTGATATCATATTAAAAATTTAACTTAAAATCAATTTTCAGCTTATATATAAACACATAAGAATCCCAAAATTGAAAGGATTAGAGATAATATCGATAAATTTTTTGCACTTCTTTTAGTATGAGAAAGCGCAATTGCCACCGGCGTCGAAAAAATTGAATCAAATTGATTAATAGGATTAGTTGAACCAAAAACTAATAGTATGTCTAGTTTGGTATATAATATAAGTTTGAGAATTATTACACCGGTGAAAAATTGATTGAACAAATAAAAATCGATAAAAACTCGTTAAAAATAAAAAAAATCAATTTAAAATTTTTTCTTTTAAAAAATTGTTGTATGCAAAGAGACTTAAATCCTTAATCTTTTGGTTCTATAAAAAATTATACTATTTAATTAAATGTATATTTTTATTAAATATTTTTAAAATTTTATACTTATTTAATATTAAAATTATTTATTTAATATTTAAAAATTATTTAATACAACTCATCGATCTAATCAAAGCAATTGAATCGATGATCAAATATCTTCTCGATTTAATTTCAAATTCAATTTTTTAAACATTGATTGCAGCTAACAAAATCCAAATATAAGCGCATAATATCATGAGGAATACTCCAATCTTTCCGTAATGAAAACTCCCTCAACCTAACTCCAATTAAAAGCCAAAACGTAGTCACTTTCCAATGACTTGAAATGCTGTTGATGAGTCATAGGCAGAGGCAGAGCCACGGGAAGATTGCGTACATCTGTGCATGAATTGGGGAGCTTGGTTTGGGACAAAAAATTGTTCGACCATGTCTTTTTGGTTTCCCAAACATCAAGGTCAAGGGAAGCCCTGACCCCCAAGTAATTCTCTCTAACTCTATCAACAAATTTCTCCATCCAATCCTCAAATTATCATCCTTCACGTCCCCACCTTTTAAGTATTGCCACTAAACAAAACCGCTGATTTTTCCACATAAAGACAACTGTTTATTGTTGATGTTAAGAGTAGAAGATAAAGGTGATAAATGAGGAAATTTAGATAGAATTATCTTTAAATTTAAATTATTTTAGATTTAAATTTATATTATTTTAAATTTAATTTATTTTGAGCTTAAATCATGTTTATCACGAATTTTTTTAAGTTAAAATTATTTTGAATTTGAATTGATTTTAGTGAATGGTGTTTTATTGGCATGAATTAATTAATTCTAGCTTTTACAAGGGGCTGCTGCCACTTCAATAATGTCTAGTAAAGACAGAAGCTATCCTCAAATTCTTTTTTAATGATTATAAATGAGCAAAACATATTATAAATAGTTTGATTTTTATTTTTTTATATCTGTTGATTAAGTTAAATAAACGAATATGAATAAAATTTTAAGACTTGTTTATTAAACAAATTAAACACAAATATAATATGTTTGGTTCATTTATATTCACGAACAAACTCGAATTGTTTAAAACTCGTTTAATAAATCATTTAAAACTTATTTATTATTCAATTATAATATAATTAATATTCTTATTTGTGTTTTATTTATTTATAATATAATTAATAATATTAATGTTTTATTATTTTATATTTAAAAATAATCCACATATGTATTTGTTTAAATTTGTGTAGATTTTTTATTTATTATTAATGAACATATTTTTAATTGCTCATGGACATGCTAGATTATATGTTCATAAATACGTTTATTTAGTTATTCACGAATAAATTTATTTAATTTAAACTAATAAACATCAATACATTAAACTTTAAACGAACGAACACGAATACAAATTTAAAATTTTTAATAAATAAAAATAAAATATAATAAAAATAAAAATAAACAAATAAATAAAAATAAAAATAAAAATTAATCTTTTCAAACTCAAATTCGCCCTCTTTATTCCTCCAAGTCCGAAATGAATCATTCATTGCCGAAATTTGCCAAACCCACCAAAAACTGAATGCATAACACAGTGGCATACAACTCATCATGGTCCATCTCATTCCCTCTTTTCTTTCCACTCCTCCCCTCCCCCCCTACCCACCACAAAAAAAAAATTGTTGAATGTAAAAAAAAAAAAATCCATGTACCCAATCAGCAGAATCCACGTGTCAAAATCCGGACATGAAAAACAGAAGTACAACAATTATCTATCTGTCTATCCACGCGATGATGCCCCCCAACAGAAATAAACAAACCTAAGTCGAGAGTTTTATGCACAGTCAGACAAAGACAATTTTGCAAGTGGACTGGACACACACATCACTCTCCTCGATGCCTTGGCTTTAAGTTTTAAATTTGGAAAGGATCAATGGATATATTTGACTGACCAATAACAATAGTTTTAAAGTTAGAAGATGAGATTTGATATTGTACTAGTAAAATAAAATTAGCATTAAAATATATATTTGGATAATAAAATAAAATTAATGATAAAATAAAAATAAAAATGACCGTCAAATATATTTAATTTAATAGTGCCATTATATATTAATGATACTTAATATTATGATTTTAATATATATTATTTTAAATATTTATTTAAATATTTTAATTAATTGATTTAAAATCATATAAATATATTTATTACTATTATTTGCTGTCACGTATATCATACATGAACTTGTTATTATAAATTTATTTTAAAAATATACAGTTGTATATAAATTAACAAATGTATTAACATATCAAGTTGATTCAATTTTCAAATTTATAGATTTATTATTTTTATTTTAATATAAAATAAAATTTCTGAAAATAAAAAACTTGATATAAATTTTATCCTTTTTATTCTTTATGAAATAAATTCATTATGTTTTAAAGTTAATGAAAAATTAGAAATTTGAAAATAAAATAATTTATTTTACTATTCCATATACTGTCAATAGAGTTGAAAAACTTTACAAGTAGAGTTAAAGAGATGACATATATCCATTTTTATTTTTTTATTTCTTTAAATATAATTTAAGGGATATTTGTCATCGCACTAACACTATCATCCTACTGACACTACTTATAAAAATTTTTAAATTCACTAATAGTGTATCAAATAATCATTTATAAATAAGATATATGACAATATTTAACACCGTTTGTAGAGCTAAAAAGCAATTGCCAATTCATAAAAAAATTATTGAAACAAAGTGGTAAATGGGATTTCTTTTTAATCAATGTATATCAAATGCACCGTATAAAGCCTTTGATTTTTTTTTTTTTCCTTTTACTAAAAGGGATGATACTTATTTGACCCTTACTGAGTTATATTCAATTTATATATTTATAAAAGGAGTGCTTAAGTTGATGTCAAGAGTTAATCGTATTTTAACTCAATCATTAAAATAAAAAAAATAAATAATAAACAAATTATATATATTTCGAAGTATAGATAAGTAATTTAATTTTTAAGATAACATCATATTTGTTATTTCATTTCTTTTTTCATTTTTCTAAGAGACTGTAATTTACAAAAATTAAAATTTATAGTTTTTTTTTAACAAATTTTCAGCATTTTTTCTCTTTTAATTATTTTACTTTTTATACATTATTTAATTGTTTATTACTTCACCCACGTAAAAGGTGTGTTTAAAAATGTGTAATATGATCATGTAATATAATTTTAATAACCAACATGCCACTAATGTCTAGCATCATTAATTATAAAACGGTGATGTATTGACTAATGAAATAATGACATGTAATAAATTTTTTGACCATGTTATTAACATAATCATTTTTTAAGTAAATGGGCCATCACATAATAGTGTATTAATAAACATAATTATTTTATATTTTAAAAATAAAAATTTATTTATCAAAAATATTAAAATAAAAATGATTATTTTTTTCCTTTCCCTCTCCCTTGATCCTTTTCATCGAGGCCAATTTTGGCCTACGATGTCTTCTTGCCAGACTCATCGATGAATGGCCGGATTTGGATTGAAATAGGAGAGAGAGAGAGAGAGGTGTGAAGTGAGGAAAGAAAATAAAAAGGACAAAGAAAATGAATTATTTTTTTTTTAAAATTAATTTTTAAATTATTTATTTTTAAAAAGGAATAACAAGTGAAAAGATGATTTTAATAAAAAATTTATTAAATTTTTAAACTTTCAAATTAATATTAAAATAACAACATCTACTTTTCAATATAATAAAAATTAATTAAAAATAAAAATAAAATATATAATAAATTCTTAATATATTTAAAAAAATTAAAAAATCGTTACTGTGGATACATATAATAGTAATACTCAATAAAAAATCGTAACGTGGCAGGTAATTGGACAATAGCCGCATCATCTACTTTCTTTATGAGGGCTAACCCAGGTACGTTTTTTTAAAATAAAATGCTATTTAAATAATTTATTATAATTCAAAGGTCAAAAATATATTATTATTTTATAACAAAATAAATAAATAAATAAACTCCTCTCCATCCTTCAAAGTGGAATTTCTCTTTCCTTTCTCTTTTGCCTGCCTCCATCTTTAGTGGAACTTCTCACCTCACCCTCAACACGCCCAATATATTTTTTTATCACCGCCTTTTATTTTATTTTATTTTTTTGTTTTAGTACTGTTTTTGATTGCCAACAAACGATTAGGCAATAGGGTTAGTACATAAAGCTGATGAAGAAGCCATTATCGGTGGTTTTGTTAAAGGGTATTTCAGCTTTTCAGCAATCATGTTCTTTCCTTCTTGCATTTCCCATCCTCTAATCTCACCCAAGGTTTTCTTTTTTTTTTTTGTTATGTTCTTTAGCTTACATTTTTAATACCCTTTTGAGGCTTTTGAAGTTTTTGGTTGGTTTCTTAGTCTGGGTGTTATTGAAACTCTGTCATTTGTTGCTTAATTTGTAATGGGGTGATGGAAACAGTTCTTTAAATTACTAGCATTGGTATGTTTTGTATTTTGGAACAATCAATTAGGTGATTTTAATAGGCACATTTCAGTTTAGTTTCTGCTAAATCTGAGTTATGCTTTTATGGCTTAGTTTTCTGGAGAATTAGTGTTTTGTTAATATTAGGAATGAAACTAAGGGATTTTTTGGTAATCTGCATGATGGACATAACTATCACTATGTTATTGCTTGCTCAATTAACATATTAGAACTTTGATTGTATTGACGCATACTGAAAACTGCAGTTAGCCTTTTAAATTGATTATATTGCCATTCAAATTCCCATTCCGAACTCTATACTTACACTTGCTCTGTGTTCCTTCTGTTGTTTTCTCTAAATTTTCCTTTTTCTGTGTATCACATTATCAACTTAAACTAATAATACATACATCAAATAGATAATGGGTTGGTATCCCCTAATGAATTTTATCCCAAAAAAGAAAAAAAGAAGAAAGAGAGATGATTGCCCATAATATGAGGGAATATTATCAGTTAAAACTCAAAATCTGTGCTCTATTTTCTTTCATTGCTTGTCATACTTGTCATATATTATCAGAGCATGTTAATTGTTAAGTATTAAAGAACTTGAGGCCTGATAAGCCATTTAATGGACTTTTTGAATTTGTGTAATTATGCTGTTTATTAATGTGTTGACATTTTGCTATTTAATGTTCAAGCTAAAGAGATTTCCTTAAATTTGGGGTTTACTTCTTTTAGATTAGTCCCTTTGGGCCACCAAGTAATGTTCGTCATAATGTGGAAGTGGACCGAAGATTCACTTCTGCTCTCAAAATCAGGACTACAGATCATTCTGGCCAGCAAGCAAGAACTGGAGCAGGCTTCCTTGATGAATGGAGTTTTGCTAGAGGAACAAGACTTGTTATTAGACAAAAAGTTTCAACATTTGTTCCCTTTAGAAACAGCTTTGAAGTAAAAGCTTCATGTAATTCTTTTTAACATTTTTACTGCTTAATTTTCAGTAGAATTTCACATACTGCTTTTAATTTGCTATAATAGCTTTTAGTTTTCATGCTTGTCTTATGGTCAGAATTGTGTAAATCGTTCATTAGAGTTGTACCTTCTGAGAGAGTGTTTTACATTCTTCTTTCCAGCGTCACCATGGTCCTTCTAAAGCTCCTTTATCTTTTGCGAGTAGCAGAAGTATATAACAAACGATTGTATTATGTTTTGTCTGCTAAAGTTTTGATAGTATACTGCCATGTCACCTCAAGGATTTCTATGAATATACACTTTTGGCGTTAAAGTTGTACCTCTCTTGTACCTGGCAAAACTTTCAGTCAATTCCTAGCATTCATCTCTCAGCGAAGTTTGTCTGCATTAGGCCTTTCCTGCTGTTATTTTTTGGCACCTCACTTATAGTTTTGTAGCAGAAACCAGTATTTTACTAGAAGGAGAATGGATATTGGTGACCATGTGAGGAAAAGTGTGAAGAAAAGAAATTGATATGTTCCTAAAGATCTGGGATATGCTAGAGGCATGTTCCGCATGTTATTTCTTTCCTGTATAAATTATTGCTCTTGAGAGGTAGTGAAAAGCTCTAAATAACTGTTTCCTTTGTTCTCTGTGCGGATTTATGCTTGGCTGTTGGGCCAGCTCTTTCTTTGTGCTGCCGCCTCGGTGCTTTCTAATGTGCTACTTGCAGCCATATGGTATTGGCATCTGCGGTTTACACTTAGTATTCTGATGCTGAAGTGCTTTTTTGAGTATTGGTTTAACATTGAAAGAAGTCAACATTGCTAAGCATGTTCTTTCATTCTTCCTAACTGGCACATGCTAACAATTTACAGGGTTGACAACTTCTCAAATTGCTAGCAGCGTATTTACCTTGGGAACAGCAGCTGTGCTTCCATTCTATACGCTTATGGTTTTTGCTCCAAAAGCTGAACTGGTAAGTTTCTTATCATTACTGCTAGGGAAATCTTATTTATCATTAGTTTCTTCTACTGATTTCTGACTTTATGTTTGCCATCTATAGCTAAGGAATCTAAACTTTATGAATATGTTGGTGAAAATTCTGTCGGAGCAAAAGTTTTTCATTCAATCTTTACTTGTGGGGGACATTGCTTATCTGTGTTTTCTCTAACAGACCATTTCGATATATTTCCATAATGATTCTAAGCCTTTATACAGAGGGAAGTTTTGGTTAACCAGTTGTAATTTTGTACCATCTCTCTGGGATCTGGTGGTTTGTGATTTTTTGTTTGCATTTAAGGTTTTTTTTCTTTCTTTTTTTTCTTTTTGGTTAGAACTTGCTGTAATATCATGTAAGCATCTGCAATGTCTAGGGTACATCCTGGACCTAGGTGTCGGTTTTTGCTTATGCTGTCTTTTAGTCTTGGAAACATTTGAAGTGTTGCAATCTTTGTTTTAATGATTCACGTAAGTTTTTTGAGCCATGCTATACTTCTCGAGGAATTCATGTGTTTGGCTTGCATAACTACGAATGCAGACTAAAAAGTCTATGGAAAGTAGCATCCCCTTTATCGTCCTTGGTCTTCTTTATACATATCTACTGTGCCTATCATGGACGCCTGATACATTAAGGCTGATGTTTGCTAGTAAATACTGGCTGCCAGAGGTAAATGTTTACTAGAACTTACATGATACGACATCTCTTTAGTTTGTTTCAGAGGTACATGATTGTTGTCAATGACAGCTGCAAATGGGCTGCTCACTTTGTTTTTTTTTTTTGGTCACTCTGAGCTGTAGCTGTCTGGTATAGCCAAAATGTTCTCTACTGAGATGACATTAGCTTCTGCATGGATTCATTTATTGGCTGTGGATCTCTTTGCTGCAAGGTATCTCTCTTTCTCTCAATTTCATGCTTGCACGTATAAACCGTTCGAACTACAGAGTTCTGACCTTTTTTATTGTTTCATTGTTCAATTTAGGCAGGTTTTTCATGATGGACTGCAAAACGGAATCGAGACTCGGCACTCAGTTTCTCTTTGTCTACTCTTTTGCCCCATTGGAATCGTTACTCATTTTGTAACCAAAGCACTTGCAAGAAGTGCTGGAGATGACAGACATAGACTGCACTGAGATTTACTTGATGCGAGTAGCATTCAACAATTAATCCTTTTATTTGGACAAATTGTGTCATCTCTAATTTGATTAGATTATGACTAAAAACATCATTTTCTTTACGCCTAGTGAACTTTCTGTTTCTCCATCTTTATCAAAGCAATTTCATTAATGGTTAACTTTCCCTGTTGATATAATTTCAGTACCAATATTAACGAAGAAATTGGGATGGAATGGATTTGAGAAGTCATTGGTCCTCCTCTGCCGTGGTGGAGCCTTTCGTTGAACCCGGTTTTATGAATTACCTCAGCAGCTGAAATGCCCAAAATTGGTTAGATGTCAAAATACTGATGTTCCCCTTCCTGGTTGAGTCATTTTCGCCTGTAACTATAAATATAAATATAAATATTATTAATAAGTAGGAAATTCTTTTCAACCAAGTTTCATTGAAAAAAAATTTTGAGAGATTCTTGTAAAAATGGAAAGTCAAAACATGAGAGAATCTGATTGAGGCATGTTGCAAATGTCATTTTTCTTTTGGCATATTTTGCCCTCTCTAGATATGGTATGCAAGAGGAGTTTATTGAATTGTCATAAAATACAATAAAATATATATTTGAAATCACTTTACACTGGTGAAATCAAACAATTAAACACTTCTTAAAGAACAGCAAAATTATATTTCTTATACTTCAATTTCTGTAGTAAACTAAGTCCAAAAGACTTGTTTTAATTGAGAATGATAGAAAAGGAAGAACCTCCTAAAGTTCTGGTGTTGCTTCATATGTCTCCATCTCTTTCTTCATATCTTTGTTGGAAAATTTTGGTTTCTATTATAGAAATTTAATCAAGAATTGTAACTTTTTAATTTTATTGTTTAATCCAACCAATTTGCTCTTTCATTAAGTCTTCAACTTTTAGTACTCAATAAATGTCATTGGCAACCTTTCACTAATGAAAGAGCAACATCTGAAGAGGTATAAATGAAGTTAAAATAAAACTAGCCTTACAAACGAATCCGTCAAAATTTGAACTAAAGATTTGAATCCTTAAATAAGGGGATTTAGATTTAGAGGTATTTACAGATTGGGTCAAGCTTAAGTATGGTATTAATATTATTCATGTTTATACAAGCCTAGCCCGGCCCAAAATATAAGCTTTAAATTTGGTCTAAGCCTACCCATATGTGTAAATAAGTAGTCCAAGTCTATTTAAGCCCCCTCATATTATATTTTTTAATTTATTTCTTTAAAAATTAATTTTTTAAAAAAATTAATATTTAGTGATTTAATAAATTTTTTTTATTAAGTTTTAAAATATAAATAACTTAACATATTTCTTTCAATATTTACAATATAATATTATATATTTACTCTTTATATGATAAAAATAATATGATGTATATAAATACAAAAACTAATATATATTATATAATTGAAAACATGTTAGGTTAGACTGAAGCTTTGAATGTTGAAGCCATGGCCAAGCCAAGTTTTTAAATGGGCCTAAGTCCAAGCCCATTTTTTGGGCATAATATTTTTGCTTATACCCCTTAAATATTGGGTGAGTCTTTGAACTTGAGCAAGTAGCTCAACTAATGAACACCTCTATTCAAATCCCTTTTATAAGAAAAGCCATTCCAAAACCTAATATTTGAATTCCTTAACAAGATTATACGAATCCCTTTGTGTAATATATAACATAAGCTTCTTTTCCGTTCCAAAACTTATGGGATGTGAATCCCATAAATGGCATTTGAATCCCATCATATGAAAGCTTCTCCAATTAATCTTTAAATCAATTTCCTTTGTTTAAAACTTAACTGAAGCTATCATATAGCTTTTCATGTGCCAGTTTCTTGTTAATTGATTATTCACTCAATTAATTTTTTATTCCTTTCACTCATTTTGAAAATATTTCCAACAATTTCCTACCATTTTTAAAATAGAAGTAAGTTCAAAAATTTTGAAAATCTTATGCATATGTGAAGATATTTTACTAATTTGAAACCTCCACATTCGTAAAAAGTGTTATTGAGCTAATCAGATTTGTATGGTGAATCTTAGATCTTTGAACCAACAATTCTATATGATTAGTCATGCATTTACATAATATTTTAGACTTAACAAGTCGTTTAGCAAGGTTTGACACTTTAACTGACCATGTGTCTTATATCCTTTCATGAGTGCCTAAGAGCCAAGCCTTTTACTCTTAAAAGTGCATCACTTCAACTTATATAAGTGAACTCCACCAAGAAAATACTATCATATAAAGTGTCGCAACATACCCATCTATCAGCAAAGCCATTGCGGCTTACGAGAATACATCCAACTTTAAAAAAATTTGGATTTAGGTGTATAGTGAATATGATAAAGGTAGTAATTTTAGGAGCATTTATGAATTAGAATTGAATGCATTTTGTCAGAAGCTTGAATTGACAACTTATGAAGGCCATGCGATCAATTAAAAAGGTTCTATTTGGATAATAAAGATGTAGGTTCTGAATATGCCAACTTGGTTGGAAAATAGAGCCAAGCCAAAGTTGAAGTAGATTACGTTAGTTTAAACTTATGTCTTTTAGTAGTCTAATGGTTGAAGCATGGATGGAGATTGATATACCTTGGTTTATGATGTAAAAGTTGGCTATAAGATTTAATATCCAATTTTATTAGGATAAAATTTTACAACTTTTAATTTTTGAAAATAGGAGATGTATCCACTTAAGTTTTATATTTTAAATCTAGATTTTTTTTTTTTGAATTATTTGGGTTTGTTCTATAAGGTCTTTGTGTTGTTTTATACACACTTCATCATTTACTTATTTATATATCTATATATGCACATTTATGAGTGTATACAAGATTACTTAACATATTTGTCTTAATTTTTATTTTTTGTATTTTTTTTGTAGATACGAATATGGAAATCAACTTTAATGATAATGATGGCTCTAATACTGTGGAATGTTCCTCAATGCCTACTCCTGCTTCTAACTTTTAAAAAGGCAAAAAAAATCCAATGTTTAGATTGCTTTTGTTAAGCTTAATCCTGAGAAACAACTGGTGTATCAAAGTAGGCACAAAGATGCCAAAGTAAGAGCTCGATGCAAGTTTTGCAAAACTTTTATAATTGGTGGGTCTTATTCAAGTGTGTTTACTATGCTTTTTCATATGGAAAGATTGTGCAAAAATAGATCTTTTTTATTGAGGATACAGGTGGAAGTAAAATATAGATCCATTTGTTACTCATGAATATCGATTTAAAATTGTTGAATATGTTAAACTTAAAGCCTTTCATCCATATTTGAATAGTTTTTTCAAACCCACTTGTAAGAACACTTGTAAGGTTGACAACTTGAAACTACAAAATAAAATGAAAGACAAACTTACTTCTTGTATGGAGAAAGTTTCAAGTAAAATTGGTTTGACAAGTGATATTTGGACATCATGCACAACTAATGGCTATTTTTTTTTTTGACTGCCCATTTTATTGATGCTGATAAGAAGTTATGTAGTCAAATTTTAAATTTTTGACATGTTCCACCATTACATGCTACATTTGTTCTGTATAGAAAGATTTACGAGTTATTTGAAGAATGGGGTATTGACAAAAAAAATTGTAGCATTCTCTTGGATAATGCAAGTAATATGGATAGCTACAATTTTTGTGTCGTCATCTTGATCAACAAGGTGCGTTATTATCTCATGATAAATATTTTTATATTTATTATGCTGCCCATATATTAAACCTTGTCATTTAGAATGATTTATAAGCTATCAGCAAAGCTTTGAAAAAAGTGAGGGAAAGTGTGAAATATGTTGAAGGCTCTAAAGCAAGAAAGATCAAGCTTCATAATTTTATGATTCAATTGAATTTGAATTATTGTGGTTGGACGTTGTAACTTGATGGAACTCGACATATTTGGTGCTCAAGAAAATTTTCTATTCTTGTGAAGCTTTTGCGAAGTTAAAAAGTTAATATGGAAATTATGATGATTTTCCTAGTCTTGAAGTTTTCTTTTACATTGAGAAGGTTTCCATTTTTTAAAGCTTTTTTTATGAAATTACCACTTTGTTAAGAAAAGATTACTCCATAGCTAACTTGTATTTTGCAACTATATGGCAAATTCAAAAAAATATTCAACATGTACATGTGTTTGGAGACCCCTTAATGGTACTAATGGTAGAAAAAGAGGGATGAAGAATTTTGCAAGTATTGGGATGATTATAGTTTAGTGTTATCTTTTGTTGTTATACTTGATCCTCACTTTAAGTTGTAACTTTCAATATATTTTTCTAAAATTGGGTATTGAATATGAAAACAAGTCGATGGGTATTTTTGAAAATTTAGTGCTACTTTTCAAGGAGTACGAGAATCAGAGTACTATTCTTTTTTTTTTATCATTTATAATAGTTAATAATAATGATCAAGGTGGTAAGAGAAAAGCTTGTGAAGAAATGAGTGTAAGTTAACATTTTGTTTAAGTTACTTTACTAATTTATATATTATTCCTTATTTTTAGATAATAAGTAATTTAATCAATTTATAAATTTTAATTTAATTGTCCATTTGTTAGTATAACTTAATATATGGATTTACTTTACTTTATTATAAGGATTTAAAAGCTATCACCTTGGGTTTATATAATAGAAAACAGAATTGAAATTATATTTGGATGAGCATAGAGAAAATTATGAAAGCAGCTATATGTTCTTGATTATTGGAAGAAAAATTAGTTTCGATATCCTATTCTTTCAATAATGGATAAGGATATATTGAGTATTTCAATTACCACAATTGCCTTCTTAATCAACATTTAGTATAGATTGTAAAGTTACCGACAAATGAAGAAGTTGTTTTACAGCTCATACCGCAGACGTATTGATTACCACTCGTAATTGTTTATCTGGATACGAGGTATTCATAAACTCTAGTGGTAAGATGTTATTGTTATTCATTATACTTTTATTAACTTTTTTATTATTATTTAATTGATTACATGATTATTTATATATTTTTATTAGATGAGAAAATGGTCAAACTTTGGATTAGGAAAAAAATGTTGAGATGTTGAACTTGAATGAATTGTTTTCCGAAAGAAAAGGGACTAAAAGTTTCTAATTGTAGAGCACGTTGATATTCTATTTTTCAATAGTTATTTTTTATTGTTGAAAAAAATTCTCTTAAATTTACTAAGATTAATTATAATTGTTTTGGTTGTAATTTATAGGTTCAAATTTTGGATGTTGATCTTCGGAGGGCTAATCGGAGTTGTATGATTTTAGAAATCGAAGAATATATTTTGTTTAAATACATTTTATTTAAATTTTATGTTTAATTAAGTTATTTAACTTTTTAATTTTTATATTTTCTTTCATAAAACAATGTTTTTTATTTTAAAGTAATCTTAATATCTTTATATGGTTGAACATTTAAAGTTAATTTTGTTTATAGTATTATTATTTATTAATGTTACAGAAAACATCACATTCAATTATTTATTGAAATTATATGATATTTTGAATGTTTGAATTATTATATTAAAATTTAAAATTAAATGTAAAATAAGTATAATAGTATAAATGGTTATATTTATTTATAATACAATCAATCAATCAAATGTTAAACCAATAACATTATTTGTTATTTTTATGCTTAATTATTGTAAATATCATATAGATGGTACTCAACGATATTTGAAGTTTAGAATTAATATTTTTATAGTTGGTATGTTTCAAGTTAAATCCAATATAAAAATTGACTATTAATTTTTATTTAATAATACATTATTGATATAATTATATAATAATTATAAATATATTTTTATAAATTAAGTATTTTATTTATCATTTATATACTTTATTTTAAATAAAATCATATAATTATAATTTACTGCTTTTTTCGTTTTTATGAATTTTGGATCGGATCAGTCTCGGACTCAATATAATATATTCTTGCTTTTACGGGTTTCAGGACTTTTTCATTTCAGGCTTTTTCACGCTCAAATTTTTTTGATATTGAGCTTTTTCAAGTTTGAATTTATTCGAACTCGAATTTTTTTAGATTTAGACTTTTAATCTTTTAAAATCAATTTAGATCAGATTAAATTCGATCTTGGATCAACTTGTGTAAGCTTTCAAGTATGAGCCTGCTTTGCTAGCTCTATTTGTGGTGGTGCCTTGTATCAGGAAGAAGCGAAGCGAAATTAGGGAAAAAAGAGTCAAAGCAAGGGATTTAAAGGTCTAAAACAGCTTTCATTCACTGAAAATGTTGAGAACCCGTTCTGTCCCATCGTCTCATAAGCGTGATACGGCCTGTAGTTCTTTTTCCGTTCTACCTTCAATGCCCCGGCCTTGGCCTTCAATATTATTCCGTATTCCATCACTTCAGATTCCACCATTCACCCTATGAATATGAATTGGCAACATCTGTGAGATTCTATTTATCAATATATATTTTTGGACCCAGTAATTTTTGTCTACCCTAACACTTAATTTGAATTTATTTTTATTGCTAGATGTTGGATAAAGCAATATTTATTCCCATGTCTTACACCTTTTATTTGATGAATTACTCATTTCCGACTGGTTGGAAAAATATAGTCTCGCATATCTACATCAAAAATGAAAAAAAAAAAAAAACTAATAAAAAATTATTCAATTGAGTCTAAGTTAAATCTAATCATGGGTAGAGGTATTTTTTGTATTAAATTTTAAATATAATTTTTTTAATTAAAACTTAAACCGAAAGCTTAAAAAATTTTCAAACCATTGACCATTCCAATTTTACCTAAAACACTATTAGTTAATCTGATTATCCAAAGAAGAGAGAATTGATGATATATACGTATATATACGTAGATAGATACAACTACCATGTAGAACTTTATTAAAAGCAAGTGATTAAAGTTGTGATGATGCTCCTCCATAATTGACTGCTGATCAATTCCGGAATGTTTATTTTTTATTGGTTTTAGAAAATCTATCTTTCTGGATAGCTGTTTCAAATACAAGTGACCATTGGAAAAGCTGATGTTCTTTTGGATAGCTGTAAAGCCCATCATTTTTACTGAGTCGAGACTGAGTGATCTGCTTGTCTTATGAAGTGCCAACCTTTTTTCATTTTAAATATCGATTAGAAGAGAATAGTTCCATGATTTTCTGCCACTTGACAAAGCTGATTCATACCTGAGAATATCAAGTGTCACTATATCAAGGTGGGTGAATGACGCAAGGGTTAACACATAAATTAGTTTAATAGAGATTTAATATTTTAAAAAAATTTACACTTAAATATTTAAATTTGTAATCCATCAATTTTATATAAAATGCAGGTAGAGTATGATTGACTAATATTAAATTGCTAGGTGTTAGATCAAATATTTTTTAAATGTTATTGTGGTATGTATGTGATAAATTACTATTCATTAACTAAATTATATCAACATCTTACGTAACGATTTTAGTTCATCAATTTAAATATCAAAATTTTAAATTTTTTTTAGATATTAAATAATTAAAATATATATAATTAAGAAAGTAATTTACATGTTAACCTATGATAAAAGTGTATGGGTGCACAAGATTCGTCACATGTCCTTATTCATGTCCATACATGATTAGCAAATCCCTTAAACATTTATGAGTTCTTTGCCTCTCAAAGAAACCCAAGTTGAATGAGATGAGACGGATTGGTAAGTGAAGTGGCCAAAACCCAATGCAACCCTGAATGAGATTGATTTGAGGACTGAGTTTGAAACAATTGAAAAGCAGTTCGCCTGTAATCTTAACTCGAGTGAAAAAGGGTATAGCCATTCTCTCTTGACCTAGTTTCACTGAGACGAAGGTGGGCCATAGGACTAATCAAAGAGACCATCTGTCTTTCAGGACATGCATCCTGTCCTAAGAGGGGTACGCGTGTTCTCCAAGCCTAGTTCAACTAGCTGATCTGAGGAAAGCATAAAGAGATAGATCAGTTGTTGCCAAAGCTATAGACTCAAGTCTAATAAGGGGCTATTAAGCTTCTCACTAAAGGTGAGCTAAACCCGAAAACTGAGTTAGAAGAACCGCTATCAACTGATTCAGAATTCCTTCTGTGAGATGCCTCATTTAAGGAGCTTGAGAATAGGATGATTGTGGGTTTCAATGAGGGAAGCCTGCCCCTCGAGTTGAGTGTAGATTTTAAAGGAAAAAGTAAAGGTAGTGGCACCACTATTGCCTTCTATCCTCCTAGTTGTTTTGGTTGTTTATTGATAGAACATAAAGACGATTTCTTATTGATCCGAGAAGTTTTGGGTTTCCCTTCTAAGGGAACCCAAGCATGAGGATTAGCTGACCAAGAAGGCCTATAATATAAGTGGCTGGTACCCTTTGTGTCTACGTTGGATTGGGTCGAAGGATACGGAAGGGTATCTTATTATTTGAACCGAAATGAGATCAATGTCTAGTTCCACTTTCACTATTTTGCAGGTAAACTTAGTATGACACCTAGCCCCGTAAGAGTACCTTGTCTAGCTTAAGACTAAACCTGGCTTTGAGTGAGTCAAGGTAAATAGATGGCATTTCTAAGGTTTTCTTTCTAAATATAATCAATCCTATCTTGCCATAGCGTGTGGAAAAGACAAGACTCTTTTTGTCTTCCTTTCACCTGAAATATTCGAATCATAAATTGGACATAAATGGTCCTGAAATATACAATAAATACATAAGTAGTCCTGCTAAGGACAGTTGATGCCTAACTTGCTCCAGCTGACACGCATCATTGGTGCACAAGGTGCTATGAGCCAGAAATAGATATTTAAAGACAAAAATAAGAAAAAGAAGCCCTTAATTTAGACCAAAAAGAGTATGGAACTCTTGTGGAATAGCAATAATTTTGGTTAGGAGAATTAACATCTAACTACAAACAGATTTGAATCGGGGGAAATTGAGGGCAGGAAGTATATTCATTCATGTGATTTATTTGATAGCAAACAACAAGGACCGAAAAAAGTGCAGTCAAAGTGGGCATGTCGAATGGAAGCAATGCTGTTCTCCATATCTACCTCGTGCCCATTTCTCCGTCTGTTGTGCCGCATGTGAATTTGTCCCCTGCATCGCTTACCATCCACAATCATTTTAACCAAATGTACACAATTCTGGCGTAAAGAATGTTTACCAAATTGCATATGTGAAATGAAGTTATTAGATTTCAGCTATGTAACATTATTTAAATTGTGATTGCGGATGTGCTTTATTCGTGCTGCATTTATTTAAGTTGCAAATGTAATTTATGTTATCGCAGAGATTATTGTTGTGATTTTTTTTTTTTTTTACACAGCTTATTATAAAACATAATAATTTTATGAGATTCTATGATCTTTATTTATAGAAGAAGGAAAAGTTATTCACAAGTTGTAAATTTTGTAAATTGAGCCAACATCCTCTTGGCTTAGCAACTACGAGTGCATCAAAATGCCGCGTTGAGTTTGGGTTCAAGTCCAAGCATCCTCTCCCCCGTCTCCAATTTATCATTACAATGTTGTTGCTTTCCTTATATCGAAACGCCTGAAATTTATTTAAGGAGGAAAAAGCCAAAACCATAAAATTAAATAATAACAACTAACATCTGGTTATGGCCGCTACTTAAAACCCACATTCCGTGTTTTGACAGGAAACTTATTCAAGTTCTTTTCAGCAAGTGATTTAGATTGAAAGCTAGTTTGTTACATTCAACTTTCATGTCTCTTTATCAGCAATTCAACATTGGAGAGTTTGAATAAAAAAGGTTGGCTATTGTCTACTTAGAAATGAGGAAAAAGAAAAAGTTGTCGATCATTGTTGGTGAAGCTTTCCTTCGAGAAGTTACTAACCTTTGTGATGCATTCTGTTTGGAAGTGGGAGTTGCACTTGAAGTAGTAAGAAGTGGCTGGCGCAAGCTCCATTGAAAGAAACTGATTTAGGGAAATAAATTAGAAGAAGAAGAAGGACATTGAATTTATTATCTCCTCCAGCACAACTGCCATTCCCATTGTCTGTTGTGTTGAATCAGGTCATAATAAACTCACACGCATGTTAATTTACTCACAGGCTATGTAAAACATAAAGATTGATTCAAGATCAATGCCAGAAATTAAGTTTACCCTGTGGCATCCAGGAACAAGGTCTTGCAAACACCTCATTTTCTCTTTTGTTTTCTCTTCTAACATGATAAAGCAAAATATGATCAATTTTTATAGTTACTTTACTCAACTTTTCATTGTTTCCATAAAATTCCATTCATACTGAGACTGAACCAGAGAAAGAAAAATAGCTAAGCTACCCTTTCTGCTAAACAGTGACTATCAGTTGCTGGCCCCTTCTTGCTCAAATATGAATGACTACTTCCTCTGCTTCTTTCTCATTGTTCCTTGCTCTTTTTTTCATTTTTCCCTTTGCCTAATCTCTGAAAATATAGCCATAAAATCAACATGAGAATTGAAAGTTTTTTTACACACGTTCTTTTTCCTTATATTTGTGGAAATTGCGGGAGAAATTATGTTGCAGTTTGATTGTTCCATTGCTTTGCATCTTCTTGCTTTCAATCATGACAGTATGAGCTGTTGGTAATGGTATTGCACTAAGGACGATACTCGAAAGGTTGCCATGACTACAACAACTTGATGGGAATACATGTTGTTGGTGGGCCAACAATGTTTGTAGAGACAAGTCTCTGTAATGCTGAAATTCTCTGAAGACTGCTTTGTCATTTCCGTTCTGACATCCATTTTTTTGGCATAAAAACCCTGCAGATGTTGTCTAAACTCTAAATTCACCCATATACAGAGTTTCTGCCCTAGAGATAGAGGGAAATTAAACACCTCAATTTATGGAATGTATTATATATAAACAGAATGAGAGTGCTACAAGGTGCCTTATTAGCATGTCCAAATGGTAATAACCCTGTAGAGTAGGGTATCTCAGTAATTTTGTTTTTCCTTTTCAATCAAGTAAAGTTGAAGACACATGGGATGTGAGTTAGTTCCATGAGATTCTTTTTCATTTGGTAGCCTCCTTTGACAAGATTACATATATCGAATAGAATGGGCCATTGTAATGCTTCAACTGGACTTAGAACATTGGAATATATATATATTCCCCATTTGATGATAAGAGGATTATAGATGCTGTGATTTGAATCCAACCTCTTATATATGAATGGATATGGATTCTCTATTCTTTCTTTTTCATTCTTTTCTTTAATTTTAATAGTTTCAAAACATTTTCGTACCGTAATCAGCAATGCAAGCACATATTACCATCATTTTTGCAAGATGAAGTAGTATTCACGGATGGAAATGAAGAAAGTGAAGCAATTGCCTGCGAAGCAGAACAGAAGAGTTCTTTTTTAACCTGCATGAAATCTGCTATATGCTTCCAAGGGCTCTCTATGGATAACTGCAGGAAGCCGCCTGTCCTGCGGCTCTAGACAAAAGATCTTGCTCCCTATGGCCTATACTCATCTCAACTAGCTTAGCTGCTTGATAGTTTTAGCACTAATAGTGTTTTTCTTTTTTCAGTTCAGAGCAGTTGTTTCAATTCATTTTATGTGCTGGGTGGACTCAGGTGGAATAGGGGAAAGAATTGCAAATGTTGAAATTTGAATATTAAATCTGCTACTATCGCCTCTTAAGAATGATTGCATCAACTGAGCTAAATCTCCAGATTCATTTATAGCATCATTTCCTTTATCAAGATTCAGAGGATATGCAATTTCTGCTCCAAATTCGAGTTCCATATATTTTATCATGTAATTTGGTTTTAATTCAAATAGATAAAGATCTCATCTATTCTTTCAAGAATTTTACCAACATGAGGAGATTGCCACAGTCAAGTATTCTACTCTGTTGCTGCTGACGATATAAGGACTCAGAAGAATTACATGGAACCATGAGAAAAATAGAGAAAGCAGCAGCTTGTAATTGGAAATGAATTCAATTATTTATTTATTTATTGATATTTTGATAGACATTAATGGTATTAAATTTTACTCTATGTATTTGCAAGTCCTAAATTTTATATTTATAGTGCAGGAATGGACAAACTATAAAATGGCAGCAAAAGATAGCATAGATACATGCAAAATTAATTAATTAATTAATTTATAAACTATTTACTCCCTCCCTAAGGCTGATGGCTGATGGCTGATGAGGTCTGGTCTAAATTCATGAGGCATGAAAGAACCGGCTGTTCACCCCTGCCCTGTATAGCTGCAGTTCACACGTAGCAGTAATGATAATCTCAGTGCTGCATGCTTTAAATAGCAAATCTCCTTCAGTAACTATATCTTCCCATGATCCGCTATGCAATGTTCCCTTCCCGACAAAGGCGAGGAAAATAGAAGGGCCGGGGATGGCTGGAAAAACGGTCGATGCTCCTTTTGGAAGAATGCAATGATCAACCTCAAACTCCTCAAAGGGTGGGAGATACCTCGTTACGTACGGATTCAATGGAAATCCTTTCAAGATGTCAGGATAACCCTGGAAACACAGCCACAAACAACAAGAATCAATAAATAATAAGTTTTGGAACTTCAGATACCTTCGAATTCATAAAGGAACCCATACGAAGTCAACAAGACCAAAACTAAAAATTTTATCCTAAATTAGGCAAGCCAATGTTCAGTGTCAACCACAAATAGCCAGCCACATCTGCTGAACTCATGATTCTACAGCCCATATCAAAGACAGAAGTATTCAAGTTAACATGATTTCCATGGAAAATTAATTTCCTACATAAAGCTGAATGTGTGGGAAAATAGGTGAAGCAAATGAAGAAAGGAATTCAGCAAAAATAGATAAAGCCTACGAGTAGTAGCATTATGCTTGATTAAAAAAATACCTGTACCTGCTTATACGTTAGCATGGAACAAAGAGTTTGGATATCACGATGCTTGGGAGTAAGACCAGCCCGGACAACATTGTCCGACGTAGCCATGCATTCAATGCACTCACCACTTAAGTATGCATGGGGCTCATTTGCCCCAAGATACAATGCTTCACCAGGATTAAGTTTCACATAATTGAAAAAAAAGGCTGATATAACACCTATGTCACCTGGGTATTGCTTTTCCAAGTGCAACACCAACTGTTCCTTCTCTGTCAGACTCCTCAACTGATGCCAAAAAAAAAAAAAAAAAAAAAAACAGGAAACAAATCAAGCAAAGGTCAAGAATATAGCCAGAAGAGAAAGGAGGGAGCAAAAACTATACAAAAAACGGCTACTTTTAACAACTTTACAAGGTGGAAAGAAAAAGAGAACATTATCTATTGAAGATAGTAATACTATAAAAATAAACAAATAAATTATTACAATAATCTAACTTGCCAGCCTAACAAGGGAAAAGAAAAAAAAAAAGTCTCCCATGCACTCTTTGCAGCCAAATTTATAACATAACAGCATCTTTTTCCCTGGCTGATTTCACCATACAAAACCAACATAGAGCCATTCAAAATAAGCTGACTATGTTTAAGCCCATAAATTAGCTATTTAGCTGCCTGAATAAGCATCAGCATGGGTCTCTGACCACATGACAACTTAATTAGATGAACTTTTTCATACCAATGCATTCAGGTATTGAAGTGACATTTGTGCCTGAAAGCGGTAATCAACAGAAGGTCTCCTAGATTAAATTATAGAAGGGAAATTAATTTGTTATTGTCATCATGAGGTTAAAGGTTTTTCTTCAAATAAATAAAAGTTGATTAGGAGCCCTTCTTCATATGCTGGCAAAAGTCTAATCGGACTAATACAGAGCATATTTTCAAGTCTTCGGAACAGCCATTTTATGAAGATGAACTTCTTCATACCAATGCATTCAGGTATTGAAGTGACAGTTTATGCCTAAAAGCAGTAATCAACAGAAGATCTCCTAAATTAAAATATAAAAGGAAAATTAGTTTGCTATTGTCAGCATGAGGTTAAATGGTTTTTCTTCAAATAAATAAAGTTGGCTAGGAGCCATTTTTTTGTCTGCTGGCAGAAGTCTAATCACAATAATACAGAGCATATTTTTAAGTTTTGGAACGGCCATTTTATGAAGGAAAACTACAAGGAAGGATCACATCAATGTTCCCTATTCAGATCATGTTTCTAAGGAAAGTAACTAGGTGATAGCCTTTGACCCTTTCTCCGTTCTATGCCTCTATGCAGTACAAAAAATAATTCTATAATGATGAAAATTCCACAGACCTGACTTTCTATGTGCAGCCGACTTTTAAGTTTTGATATTGCTTTAGTTGTCATCTCATTGCTAGCTGACATAAGTTGGGTAAAAACCAACCGCAGAGCATATTTTATTTTCTCTATCCCATCTTGCTTATCAATATTTAGGAATTGGTTTGCCGATGCGGTGCCAACCAATTCTACAATCTCTGGAGTATCTTCAAGCACACCCTTAAGCTCCTGCAAAGAAGATAGACACTTGGTTCTAATAAATGACTATAGTTGACAGAATCAAGAGAAAATGTTAAATACACAGATAAGAAGCATTGTTTAGCTAAAACCAAATAAAATGCAAGATTTGAAAAACAATAAATAAATAAATAAAGAACCTGCAAATCATAAGATATTGCAGACGTAATTTTGGAAGTAATTGAAAATAAGCAGTAGAAAAAAAAATGTTTGAGGAGACACTCAAATGTTTATCTTTTTTCACATTTAAAAATTTTTTCTTCCCCAGCATGCAGAAGCTTTATGAAATTGTTTGACTAGGTATCAAACTTCTCTAAATGCGATGGTACCTGTCGAGGAGCATTATAATATTTACAGAAAAAAAGCTTTAAATTATTAATAACCTCTCTAATATCAATAGACAATAACTATTCTGCTGCAGTGACATTAAATTTTACCAAATTGACAGCAAGTATAATATTTATGGATTATAACCCTGCTATTTAGGCCAAAACTTTGAGGCCAAAACAAGTCCAACCAGAATCAATCACAGTGGCTTCATGGAAAGTCAAGATCAATTATCTTCTGTTTCTAAATCAGATGTGGTTCAGCCTCAAAGTTTCGTCATGCATATCATTTCGAGAGTTGTTATTAAGCACGATTACAACTTGACAGCATGCATGACAAATTTAGTAGCAAAATGTAGTTAACAAAAGTTTTTACCAAACATAAAGGCAGAGTTATCCACTCGAAAAGGATAGTCAGCAGAAGGGCAATATTATAAGAACTAAAAGTTCCACCAAAAACTGAGCATGACTTATTTACTACCTCATGAGTAATGAACCCACAAAGGGCCCTGAACTCAGTTATTGCCAAAGCCATCTCAGGTTTGTGATTACCATCCTTATAGAGATTTGGCTTCAACTTATGCAATTCTTTGGCCAATTCTTTATCTGGATGCGCTTGTATTGACAGAGCTTTTGCCACTGAAAGTACCTATATTACACCATATGATCATAACCACAGAACAAAATTAGACAATTTATAGAAAAAAAATTGCTAATATTGTAGTTAAAGTTATGTTGATATCCATTTCAAACTCTCAAGCTTATTTCTTTGGCATGAAGTATCCAAGATCCATTCCAATATCCCAATTGCTATATCAGGGAATGTTGATATAATTTTAAATTGAGATCAAAACAACCCCAAAAAAAAAAAGGACAAATTTTTACAGTTCTAATCAAAACAAAATTCAGTCACATTCAACTTTAAGGAGGGAAAAAGAAAAATAAATGGAAATTTTAGATGAATGGCAAGAATTCAATTTCAATTAATATTGAAGCTAAAATTCCCATTAAAATGCAAAAGAAAAACCTTTAAAATGAAAACCCACTAACCCAATCAAAAATCCAAAAATAAGAAAAAAAAAAAACACAGAAACAAAAATCGAAATTCAATTTTCCACTAATCAAAGAGGAGAGGAAAAAGCGCAGAAATCCACGTAAAAGACAAGAAGAAACCTTGAACAAAAAAGGAAGATCAGGCCCCCATTTTTCCAAAACCTTATTACCAAGCACATTCGGATTCTTCCCAATCCACTCTTTTAAACTCACATTTTGATCTTCTTCATTACCATCAGCCAAAAAACTTGGCCCTGAGTCATGGGTTCCCATCCAAAACTCAGCATAAGGCCGGTCAGGGTCAATCTGAGCCCCACAATTCAAAGCCAGAAGCCTTGCCACCTGTGCCTCCGCCCCACATCTACCCCAATCATAGTTTTGCACCCAAGCTCTTAACCGCTTCAACTTGTCAACATTTGCTTTTGCCATGGTTGAAATTGGAAAAAAAAAGTTGTTTTGGAGAAAATAAAAGAAAGAAGTCTAGAGAAGAAAGATGATGCAGAAGGGAATGGGCATTGTTTGCTGGTATTTGAAGAGTTTGAAAGGGTAAGAAGAGAGAGGGAAACAAGTTGGAAGAAAACGAAAGGAGATGAGAAAAAGTGAAGAACAAGTTTTTAAGATAGAGAAAGAATGGAAGAAGCCGATTCTGGCTGTGGGGTCTCCAACTCTAACTATGACTCTGCTTTTGCTTCGTTTTTTTCCAACTCTGCACCAAATTTCCATGCTTTTTTGTTTTTTCCCTTTTCCAATTCTCCTACTAATTATTAAAATTGTAAATAAAAATTATTTTAAAAATAAAAAAATAATCTATACATTATTAATAAAGTTTTTAAATTTCATAATTAATGTTAAGATAATGATACATACTTTTTAAATATAATAAAAATTAATAAAAAATAAAAATAAAAATAAAAATAAAATACGTGGTGAACTCTTAACTTGTGAATTAAAAAGGTTTTTGCTATTTTTCTATCAATTATTAATTTTGAAAATATTAATTATAGAATGTTTTTTTTTTTTTTTACAAAAATATGTCAATAGAACATAACAAATTTCTTAATTCTCAAATATTCACTAAAAATTTGTACATTCATACTGTGGCTCAAACAAAATTAATTATGTCAAAAAATTAAAATATAAGATAAAATTATTTATAAAGTTATTACAAGGGAGGAAGAAAAAAATAAAAAAGAAAAAAGAAAAAAGAAAAAAGAAAATATATATATATATAGAGACAGATAAATTGTTTAGATTCTGATAAGAGAGTGCATAAGAATTACTTGGAGAATATGAATATCGAAAAAGTAATTATATCAATTCATAATAGGGAATAAAAAAAAAAAAAAAGAGGTTTTGCTATTAAAAGGGAATAAAGACTACTAGTTCTAGTTGTTTTATTTTCCTAAGTTCTACTTCAATTGTATCATAAATTGCTATTAAGAAAATGCACCCATATTGTACAAGCAATTAAAATATTCTTTTAACAATTAAGAGTAATAAATTCATTGTAATTAAACTCTTTTTTTTCCCTAAATTTCACCTTATTTAATTTATAATGAAAACATATTTAGTGGAACACAATACCAGAATAAACTTTTGTAATTTTCAAAAAAGAAAAATATATATTCTTTGACCCTACAATTTTGTTTCTATCATTTACCTTCTTGATGTGACAAAAAAAATTGTATTTTTTGGATTCAATTTAATAAATTTTAAATATCATATTTATAACTAAGTTCATTACCATAAATGAATCTATCCTATTACTAGATTTGGTATCACGGGTCAAGTATTAAGTTATTGATAAAAAGACGACAAAATCTAATAAATTATAAAATCAAAAATTAAATAAAGATAATTATGTTTTTAAGATTTTATATAATACCTTTTATAAAAAAAATCATCTTTTTACTTCTAAAAAACTACCCATTTTTCTAAAAAAAAACTATTTTTTAAGCAATTAAAAAAAAACTATCAACTTAAAATAATTATAAATTTTTTGTATTTAATTTTCTTAAGCAGAATTTTTTTTTTTTCAAAGTATATTTTCATTCATACAGTGAATGTGCGGAATTCTAACAAATATAAACCTAGAACCATAAGATTCAACATCAAAGAGTAATCATATGACACCAAGAGATGATAAACACTTTTCTAAATTAAGTTGGATCCACACGCTAGTCAAGGATAATCAATTATCATAGTTGATAGGTACAATCATTAGCCTTATAAGCTCATTTTTCGTTATATAAAAGGTACGAGGTAAAACTTAAAACCTTAAGTCATTTGTTTTTAATTATTCTCCTCTTTTTTTTATTATTTTGAAGTGCCTATTAATTATTTGGTGAAACTCAAAGTCTCAACTTTGACACCTCTCTATTGTTTGTTCATCCCTAACGTGTAGCATTAATCTTAAAACTATCTAATGAAATTTTGCCATATCAATAGAGATAGAAACAAGTAGAAAAACAATTGGGTAACTGGTATATTGAAATTTCTAATTATAAAAAAATCTCATATTTGAACCCGAAGAGAAGGATTTAAATATAACAAGTTATATATATATATTTTAAAAAGATATAATTATTAAAGAAAAACAAAGCCAATTTAATTCTTAATAATGAATACATGGACTATAAAACTATCCAAATATCAAGTGCTAAGTATTGACGTTAAAATGATTATTAATAAAATTATTAGTACCACCTTAAAAAACTTGGGTTAAAATGAACCTTTTGTTCAAAATATTGGTCTTATGTTGGTTACGAAAACTACGAGGCAAAGTCAACGAATAACCCAAATCATCCTTGGGAAATCAAACAAAGTATATATAAAAAGAAAAAAAAAGAAAAATTCATCACAATCAATTATAAAGTTGAACATGGAAATGGTCCTTTACTTTGGGCATTATTATTTACAAAAGGGAATTATAGGAACTTGACAAGATCTAATAATTCAATTTGATTTTCTTTATTTTTGAAGTCAAACTTTAATCAATGACTTAGTTCCAATTTGGCCATTTCGTTCCACCAACAATTAAAGTTAGTTATTTATTTAGTTAAAAATATAAAGACAATTCTGATTTATGAACTGTCGTTTTGCAGTTTTTTATTTTTATTTTCCCTAAAACCAAATAAATCTTTTTTTTTAAGGAAAAAAAAAAGAAAAAGAATTTGATAACATCGATGAAAAAATCAGGCATTCAAATTCTGGTAGCTGAAAAGATGGCATTGATAACGTCACCAGCAGATAGACATACCGTTATAGTCAATGACGTGTCGGTGGAGATCGTATGTTACTGTTCCTACGATTGCCGGTCGCAATCCTCAATTACCCTTCTGTTTTGTTTTTTCTCTTAAATTTCATGACCTTTCAATGGGACCCACATTTTCCAGTCATATGGTCTATACCTAAAAAAGTTGAATTGTAATTAATTAATTAATTAATTAATTATGATTAAGATTTAGAGCTAAATGTCAAGGTTCCACGTGGCAGATTCTCAATATTTTACGTGGCCGTCAGACTTTCATTTAAAAAAAAAGGTTGGCCTTTTGCGATTGCGGGTTAAAGAAAAGGGAAAATTAATGTGGAAAAAAGACGGGGAAAAAATTGAGGCGCACGTGCTGCATGGGGATTTCCACGTTCTGCAGCAGTACGATCGGACGCCCGTTATTCGAAGTCTTTTCTTTTCCAATTAATTCATAATTAAAAATAATAATAATAAATATATAAATTAATATTTTTAAATATAATACAAAAATAATTAAAATATAATATAAATATAAATATAAATATAATATGAATATATAAATTTATTAAAATTTATATAATATATTATTAAAAAATTATTTTTTTAAATATATAATATATTGAATAAAATCTTAATACAAAATAAAATGATTATTGCATGTAAAACAAACATAAACAAATATATAAATTATTATCAAGTCAAGATTTTATATTTTATTAAGATATAAAAGGGGAATGCTACTTTTTTTATTTAGCAAAAGCAAAAATAATAATCATAATGAAAGAAAGGCGTGCTAATGGTTGCACCCGAAAGAAAAGTGTGGCAAAGGCGGTGGGTGGGAAACTTAGGAATAATTCTTAAGCCAAATGGAAATGGGTATATTCTGATTGGGTTTCAATTCTGGTATATATTTCTTTTTCTCTTTATCCAATTATATATTCGTTGGAATAAATAAAATTGTGATTGAAGTTGTGTTTGATCATAATAATAATCAAATTTAGTTGTAAAATTGTTTTTTTTTTAAAGAAAAAAAGAGAAACACTATCTTATTCGGTATCAATAAAATATTAAAAAATTATCACATATCTTATTAGATTATGTTTAAGAAAAATTAAAACATTATTAATATGATAAAAAAATGATAATTTATCTCACAAAGAGAAGCTTCATTTCTTTGTTAATAATTCAATCCTTGTAAGAACCATTCCAATAATAAAATTAGTCATTAAGTCAAATATAAAAATACATCTTTAAAAATGTAAATCTTAGAGAAAAATACTCATGATGGCATTATTAATAATTTGTACTATTGATAACTCCATAAAATAGAATTATTAATAATTTGTACTATTGATAACTCTATAAAATAGAATTATTTACTCTCATTTTTTGCATTAAATTAGTTAAGTCTTAGAGGTGTTTATTTAAATTTTATTTATATTTAGTAGTTTTTAATTTAGTATTATTTTATTTAGGTTTTATTTATTTTTAATAGTTTTTAATTTAGTATTATTTATTTTTTTTATGTTTTAATTACTTAGTTATTTAAATACTTTCTATATTTTTGTAGGACAAAACTTAAAAGAGTTTCCAAAAGAGAAACAACTTAATGAAGAAGTAAAGTGCACTCAATCAAGCAAGCTAGTTTCAATTTGACAGTTTTCAAAAATAAACTCTTCAAGCTACTTGCAAACCAAGTCTCTCTTCTCTAGCCTTTCGCCTATATATAGAAATTTTATGATTAGACTTAGGGATATCCCATATACTCTATAGTTTTATTTTTTTTTAGTTTTCTGACAAGGAGAGAAGCCATCAAGACCTTACAATTAGAGAAGGATCTAGAGAAGCTTGAAGACCAAACTTTCTTAGTTTTCTCTTCCCTTAATCTTTTAATTTTTATTATAATGTTTATGATAGTAAAACTCCAATGTTTGTGTTTTATTTAATTAATATGGATTAAATTTATTTTTCTAGGGTTGCAATGGAACTTAACATGTAGTTTGGATTATCTTATTCTTCTTTCTTGATTTGATGATATTTGAGTTGTTTGTTCAATCTTGTTTATAATGCTTCTAATTATTTGGCCACCAATTAGATTGATTTAGTAACTCTAATTATTATGAAAAAGAGAATTTTGTATTTAGACCTGGATTGAATGATATATATTTCACATTCATTAATTAGGATGAGTTGATTTGCATGTTAGATTGAAATATATGAGCATGCCATATATAACTAAATTAGGGTTTAAGCTCAATGAGTTTCTTTTAATTCAATTTGCATAGGAATATAGTAAATTAGTTAAAAGAGATATTTTTATAAGACTATCGGAAAATACTTATAAATAAATTAAAACTCTAGGTTAACAACTTATTATCATTAGTCAAGTTAAGAGGGTAGAACAAAGTCAAATGAAGTATTGAGGAAAATTATAATCCTAGGCCTTTCTCATTGATTAAGTAATCTCTATTTAATTTGTTTTGTTGTTTAGTTAATTTTAGTTCCATTTTAATTTTATTTTACAATCTTTTAATTTGGATAAGATTAAATTATTCTAATTTTAGTAATTAGCAAAATTTAGTTCAATTCTTTGTGGGAACGACACTCTGTTCATTATTATGTTACTTTTTTACAATATGTTAATTTTAGTTCAATTTTAATTTTATTTTACAATATTTTAATTAGTTGTTTGGATAAGATTAAATTATATTACGTTTAGTAATTAGCCAAATTTAGTTCAATTACTTGTGGGAACGATACTTTATTTATCATTATATTATTCGTTTATAATACGTGCATTTGCGTAGAGGAAATCCGACAATAACTATTTATAAAGTTTGAGTTTGATGTCAGGAGTTAAGTGATACCAAGTCTTCTAGTAAAAATACAAAAATACCAATAATAAAATCAACAAATCAAAAATATAAAATAAAAGTAATGTAATTCCTTTTAATATTTTTGTATAATATTTTTCTATAAAAATTATTATTTTTAAAAGAATTTATCTTTTTTTTAAAAAAAAAAAACTCATTATTATTCGTGTAACTTCTCATCTCATCTCAAAAAAATTACTCACTCTTTTCGCATCTTCTAAAAATTTATCCATTTATTTTTAATATTATTACTTTTAAAATGCAAAATTTATATTAAAATATCAATTTTAACATTCTAGTAATAATTAATAGTAATGACAACTGTTTTCTCTCTTTAAACATAAAAGCCATTGCTTTACTAAAAGATGTCATGTATAAAATGCTCACTTAACCATTTTTGAACATGGAGATGCTGGTCAATTACGAAAGAGTAAGGTGAAAAGGTATAGGAAGCCAGGCCAGCAATTACTATATCAATCACATTCATACATATAGAATCATAGAAAATTGTTTTTCCTAATAATGAAAGCAAAGAGAATCATACCTTTTTTTTTTTTTAACATAGCTATCGGGGGAGAATAAGTAACTAATCTTGGGTAATTTTTTACATGGTTTATATTTGTTTAATTTGATTATTGTATTTTATGCTTTATATGTATAGATCATGCATTGTAAATCCAAGTAAATTAAAAATGCTTAACTATCCATTCAATCAAAAAATTGCAATCATACACAAAATTATAAAGATGCTTAGAATTAATTAATTTTACACAAATGTAAATTGATCTCTCCTCTGAATATATTTGTGCTATTTATTCTATCAGATAATTTTAACTTTATAATAGGAAATTTTGAAAAAAAAATCTTAAAATTATCAATTAAGAATTCTTCAAAATATAGATCTAAGTGAGATTTATAAAATAATAATCAAAGATTGTTAAATAGAAACAAATAAAATAAGGAAAAAGTGAAAGTAAAAGTACAAAAGTTACTTAAATTTTATCTTTGACTTGGATAAATTTTTTTTATTGCGTGTGTGGGTGATTAAAAAATAAAATTAATTAGAAAATATTTAAATTCTTATGTCAACACTGCAAAAATTACCATTTAGCAACAGAAGCAAATCCAAAAATCCATTGGTATAGGTTCTAGATATATGTTTTCATAGGTCGGGCTGCCTGCTTAAACTCGAAAACTTGTCTAATATTTAGGAAAGTTTGGGCAAAAATATTAAGCCCCAAAAAATGGGCTTGAGCTTAAAAATAAGGCCCATTTAGAAAATAGGTCGGACCTTGGCTCTGACATGCAAGGCCCAAGCTTGATTCATTTTCAATTATATAATATATATTAGCTTTATAGTTATATAAAAAATAATTATTTATCATATAAAATATAAATATCTATAATATTTAGTGTAAACGTTATAAAATATGTTAAGTTAATTATATTTTAAAACTTAATAAAAGAAAATCATTAAAAACTAAAGATTAAATTTTAAAAAAATAAAAAATAAATTAAAAATATTATATGGGTGGGCTTAAACGGGCTTAGATGATCTATTTATAAATATGGATGGGCTTAGATAAAATTTAAGCCTTGACTTAAGCAAGCATGAATGGTGTTAATACCATGCTTAGACCTAGCCTAAACCCAGCCTAGCCCAATTCATGAACACCTTTAGTCTTAGAGGCCTTTACAGACAAACAAATTGGACATTCCTACAAAATATTTATCATTTCTATAGGCCTTATTGGCATTGACCTTTATTGATGGACAAAATTCATCGGTAAAATTGTATGGTTCTATAATGATAAATTTTTCATCAATAAAAACGTTCCCAAAACAGCAATTATATAGAAATTTACTGATGGTTTTGGTTCATTTGTAAAGACTATTGAACTTATATTGATGGCTTGTCCTTCAGCAAAACTATTTCTAATATTTTTAACTATAATACCTTTGTCGATATAGAGTTAGTGTCCATGAGAAATATACTATATTTATAGACGTGTCCATTGACATAAGTTTAGTTCTCAATGTTTATCCATCAATAATGCTTAATGTTTGCATCAATATTTCTATACCATTGGTATAAGTCTAGTGTTTAATTGCTAAATAGCTTTTATTTCATTTATACATTTTACACTATTAAAATTGATTTTATTATAGTTGTAATTTTACATAAAAATATTAAATTAAAATGTATTTCTTATAAAAATGAAGAAAGAAATCAATTGTCTTATAATTAATAAGGTATTGTTGTATATATTACAAAATATATATATTTTACAAGGTGTCTTAGATGATTTACAAAGGTTTGAATGCATATAGTTTGCATTTGTGTTCGAAAATAAAGTTGGGAAGAAATTTATAGGCCTTCGGATAAAGATAGGTAAAAGGATTTAATCTCCTTTAAAGAAAATTTGAATGGTAAGTCTAAAATTGTAATTTGTTATAATTTTACCTAAAGGATCAGAATCCTTAAAGAATTGCAGGACTTTGTATTCTATATAATTATGGCCAAAGGGATTAGAATCCCATAATCGAAAATTCGAATTCCTCATCTGAAAATTAAAATTTTTTTTCCATTGGATATGATCTTTCATTCCAAAAATTATGAGTCTTCATTGAAGACATGTTTGATCATGACGTGGTGCTTCTAACACCTGTTGGGGCTTATAAATACTTCATTTAATATTCATTTTACACACTTTTGACAGTTTTACATCTAATTCTCTTCGAGAATCATTTCTTTTTTTCATTATCTTTTTGGTTCACGGTTCATGTATGTTCAAGAAGAACTTGAAGTGCAATCACGTTATTTTTTGAGTAAGCATTGTATACTAGGGATAATGTTTCTAAAGTGACCATTTGCACCATAGTGAAAAAATTATTATCCTAAAGAAAACTTCTTGAAAGTGCCTTGCCTACAACTTCCTCTAGTTCTTATTTTTCTCCATTATTATTCCTTTTTAATTACCTTAGTCTAAACTTTATATACGACAATTTTTGGATAATACTACTTCTTTAATGGCAACTATTGCAATCAAAGCCTATGTTTATGAAGTAGAGAAAATTAAAAGTTTTTAATGGCTTTAATTACAAGTTTAGTCTTGTGAAAGTTCATATGTATTGTATAACTATTATCCATAAGAAACTTGCGAGAATGGAGAATTGATGGTAAAACAACAAAAGTGGATTAAAGATATCTACATTTACCACCTAACCATCCTTCAAGTGCTCATTAATTCTTTTTTTAGTGTGTTTCACAAACATACTTCAGAATTGGAGTTATAGCATGCAATTGAAAACAGGTATAAGAATGAGGATGTAGGAAACAAGTCCTTCCTTATAAGCAAAACTTTAAAATGACAGATTCTAAATCTATTATTGATCAAGTGAATGAATTATATAACATTGCAATTGAGTGCAACGATGCGGAATAACGAATCTCTAAAAGTTTCTAAGTATCCACCATCATAAGTAAGATACCCCCATTTTAGAAAGTAATTCAAAGGTATTTGAAACATCAGAAAAGATCATTTACCTTGGATAAATTGGTTCAACATAAATAAATTAAAATTTTACCACAAAAGAGAGATGAAACCTCTAATAAAGTGAATGACAACAATGTGTATAACATTGAAAGTCCTATTTTATCATTTTCTTTCGAAGGTGAGAACAAAACTCACAACAAAGGGTAGAAAAAACTCTTCAAAGAGGAAAAGAAAGTTTAATAAAATTGGAAATAAATTTAAGAAGAAAAGAAGTCATTGCTATGTGTAGAAAGAATGGCCACTTTGCAAAGGTCATAAACGTGAAGCCAACATAGTGACTAAATATGACATAGTTGCATTGTTTAGCGAAGTTCTCATGATTGAAAACTAAGAGGATTGATGAATTGACTCCAGTGCAACTTGTCATGTCACTCTTTTCAAAGGTAAATTCAAAACTTATGAAGAGATTAACGAGGGCAAACTAGAATCTGCACTTGATATCAAGGTTGTGTTAAAAACCCTTTGTGCTTTTTAAGTCTATTTTTGTGCAATGTCAAGAATTGAAACCTACTTGCGTTTGCCTAAAAGCTTGTAGGAATTCTTTGTAACGGGCGTCCTTTACCAAATATTATTAATAAAAATGACTTGCATGATGCATTTCATCTTATATGCTCATTTTTTATTCTTCAAACCCTTTGTCTATATATTTTTATCTATCTTTCATCCTTTTAGGTGCTTTGATAAAAGTAACATGGATACTTTCAATGAGTTTCAGAGATTGATTTTGGAAGGTCAATTTGTACTAGTGAAGTTGGCTATGTTAAAGATTCTGGGGAAAGTTATGTTGAACATGAGGAAAATAGAACATGAGACTCCCTCACAATCACTTGAACCCTTCTACTTGGTCGATCGAAACTTAAGGTCATTTATGGCTAAGGTGAATTAGTGACTCTAAGGAACATGCCCTCGATTATGGAGAGAAAAGAATACCTAGGCATGCACATAGGAAAAAAAAAGAAAGAAAATGAAATTGAACGCTACATCATATGATTTAGACATTTAGTATGTTTTCTAAGAAAACCTTTTCCTGAAGAATGACTTATTAGTTCACATAGTTGTGTTTAAAATGAAAGATAATTGTATTTTTTATCCTTTCACGAAATAAAATCATTCCCCTCGTTACCCCTTTTAAGCCTAACGAATTCATTTTTTTAAAACCCTGATCAAGGATCATCCTCCATATTATGGGCATGAAAAATCTTTTAAGGGAAATAGGGCGAACACCACTTTTATAATTGTCAAAATGCCCAAAATCAAGGTGCAAATATGGAATGCACCAGGTTTCCAAAATCTAAAATTCCCTTTAAAAAATCAAAAAGGAAAGTCAAAGTTAAGATCAAAGTAAAAAAAATAAAATAAAATGCTAGATTAATCAAAAGTCACAGTCAAAACCAAATCAAGAAGGAGGGAACTAAAAGAAAAAGAAACGAGGACACCCAAGGGTGGAAACCTTTAAAGATGATCCTTGATCTAATCACCCTCAAATACTTAATTTGGGCATGTATACCTTTTCTTTCAAGACCTCAAACCCTAGCCTACATCATATACCTCGAAAAATCCATTTCTATCAAGCATGGCTATTTGAATTGATGATCCCATTCTCCAGGTAATTATTCTTTTAGAAAATTTTAGGTTTTCTTGAGAAACGTGATGAAGTAAAAAAAAAGTAAAGAAAGAAAAGAATGAAGCTCTAGGGTGAAACCTAAAAAAAACGTTTTAGAGTAATGCAAAAAATCTTGAAGTTATCTGTGATATTACCTAAATAGCCATAAAAAAAGAAAAAAAAGAAAATTGTCCCCTCTAACTAGACGGCTATCAAGACTTTTGAAATCTCAGGATGTCTAGGACCATCATGAGTTAAGGCATGAGGTTTAATTTCCAAAACCTCTATTAAAGTACTTCCCTGATTAATACTCTTCAATTAGGACTGGCACCTACCTTAGAGGCTTTCTAAGTAACCTCTCGAGAGCTAGGGATCACCAGCTAGGATTATCACCTATCAAATCATCACATTTAAAAATTGAAAGAGTATCATGGTAAGATTTTAAGAAATCTGAGTGGAGGGACATCCGTATCATTTTTTATTAGTTTTTGAAAGTCCAAACCTATGATTATTTCACATCGACTCTTGACGCTATGGTGACACTAGTCCAAACCCTAACTTTTTTGGTCAGCTTCAAAAGTCTTTGGTCATAATTAGCCAATATTTTGAACTCTTAACCTTTTGTGTCAACATGTCACACCCAAACTATCTAACCATAAAACAGGGTCTCAGAGGAAAACTTGGAAGGGCGGCTTAAGAAAATAAACCTTGACCAGACCCAAACCTCATCTGAACTAAATTAGATCCTACCCAAATACTTGTAAAAAAAAAAAACCTCAATCAAACCTTTGCCTAATTCTGACCATGTTAAACTAAATCTCATTCAACCTTACCCTTGACTAAACCGCATATCAGAACAAAACTCGATCGAACCAATCTTGAGTATGGAGGGATAAGGAAGAAATACCTGAGTTTGGGGGCTGCAACGAAATAGTGCGAGGCAATCTTAGAGGTTTTTAGAAGATTAGCTTGCTTCAGACATGTTGATCAGTCGGGAATGATCTTAAAGTTTATCAAATGAAGCATTCATGTTATGATTATCAAGGACATCGATTGCCCAAAAAATTACCCTAATGTCACTTTGCCTTTTTGTTAAATATAAACGAAATTGTATAATCTTTCTTGTCATGAATGAAATGCTAATTCATTCCTTTTAACCCCATCACAATAGATTTGCATTGCATTATGCTTGTTATTTAGTTGATAACACTTGATAATTGAATAAAATTCACTTTAGGATTTCTTGATATTACATCGAAAGGATAAAAAAAGCACAAAGAGCTTTATCTGTATCTTAATTGTCTAGGTCAAGAATTTCTTTCACTCAACGCATGCTAATCATGATCATGTGTTAACCTTTCTCGACTCCAAAGGCATCAGTCATGAAAGACCATTAAAACCCAAGTAGACCCGTCCAATCCAATCAAAAAACCCTACCAAAACTCAAACACTATAGAAACTTAATTTTGTCTATGCCCTTTTTCCAATAATCCTAAATATCTGAGACTAAGAACCTAGCGGCCGCCTTAGAGGGGTCAACCTCTTCCAGTCATATTCGGGATTTTCAAGACTAATTCAATCATGCTTAAATGGCCGTACATGCACGTGATGAAGAAAGTACAACTTCGAGGGTCATAGAGAACAAATCTTGGATAAAAAGAACGAATATTCAAGAGAAAAAATTAGTGTTTAAATATTTTTGATCAAATGTTGAAATTAAATTTTGGATATGATGTCATGATCACGTTTCCCTATTTTTAGAACTTTTTTAGAATTTCTTGTGAAATTTTAAAAATTGACTGTTGTATATATTTATTGATACCCATGTCGTAATATGCTGATGCTTACTTCAAAAAATCTAAAGTATGCCAAAAAAAATTGTATTGGCATTTTATATCATAAGGTGTCAAGTTGTTAAATTTATTTATTAATTTTAAACTTTTCACTATACTGCAAGTGTCATTCTTATGAAATTTTTTTGTAAAATTTGTTCTAGATTTTAGGTTTTTATCTTTATTATTTTTATTGATTAATATTTTGAATTTAATTCATTTTCATAAATTTGAACGTATTTTTTAAAATTTTTCTCTCTAAAATAAGAATTTTTATCTATAAAATTTTTCTAAGTTTATAATTCTAAATATTTTTACATATTTTAATAAAATAGCTTGGGTGTATCTTTTTTAAAATTCTGATTCATTTTTATTAAATATTAATTTTCTTCAATAAGGATTTTTTTATAAAATTTTATGAGTTTAGATTTTTTTTAATCGCCTTTTTCCTAAGCATAAAATTTTTGGAAAATTCCTTTTAGCGTTTAATACTTAGTATTCTTATAGAAACTTTTTTTAAAATTTTTTTGGGCCAAATTATTTTCATGGGCTTAAAATTTTCAAATTCTACTAATGGGCCTAATAAGCCCATTAAATTTTTAACAAGCTCAATACGTTGATTTTTTTTCTCCAACAAACCTAATTAGCCCATTTTGATTTTCCAATAAGCCTAAACAAGGCCATTTGGATTTTCCAACAACACTCATTAACTTTTGTCTCTCACTAAAATTTTTATTAATTCCTTTAGGTCAAAATTTTTATATAGACGTACAATTGGATCGCACCATTTGATACAGTTCTTAATTAATTTGTCATATGAAAATTTTATTTCTTGAATACATAACTTTTAATTTGTTACAATTTAATCTTTCCAATTCATTTTTTCATGGAATTTCTAATCAAGATTTTTGCAATTATAGTTTTATTTATTTCTTCATTTTCTAAATTTTGTTTATATTATTTTAATTTTAAAATTTGATAATTTATTTACATGAGAAGTAATTTAGTTAGGATTGAATTTTTCCCCAACTTATTTAGTTTAATCCTACACAAACCTTATCATGGTGACTCACCATGATGATTCATGAGGTCATGAAATAGATTAATGACTCATATAGGATGATTAAGACTAAATGACAAATTAATTAAATGAATTCTTATCTAAACTAAAATATCTAAGAAGTAAAAAAAAAAAAAATCAAAATAATAATAAAAACATAATAGAATTTCAGCCAAGGGCCTTTTCTTCTCCTTTTGCCAAATCCTTCTCTGTTACAAATAGGGAGAGGAAAGTTCATTATAATGCTTAATGCTTCCATATAAAAATAGCAAAAATTCCTTAAAATTTTTAAGTTTTTCAAAGTTTTAAAGCTTTAAAAATAGTTTCACTTGTAAAAACTTTCATTTTTGTTCATTTCATTCATGTTTCTTCCTTTTAGACTTTCATTTAGTGAGCCTAGAGATTACTTATGCTCATGGATTTTGATCCGTGTTTAAAGGCAAAGTATGAAGGCCATGAACAAATTTTTTATACATGTTGATGATGAAGTGAGCTTGGTAGAAATTAGGATGTATGATGATTATTCATGTAGCCATGTTGAAGAAAATTTTTCTTGTCTGATTGGTGAAGATCAAACATAGTAATGGCCTTTGGATAAATTTTAATTCTTGTTTTCATGATATTTAGGACTATTTTGAAATATTTAAAAGTTATGGGGCTAAAAATAATTTTGTCAAAAATTTTAAAGGCCTTTGAAAAATGTTTCCAAGCTTATCTAAACCTTGTATGGTTTATTTGTGAAGTTTTTGTTTTTTGGGCCATTTGTAATTATGAAAAATATAGGGACCAAATTATAAAAATGAAAAAAAATTATTTCAAGGCCATCCAAGCTTGACCGAATATTTTATGATACTTTTAGAAGTGCTTTCTTGCTTTTTTAACATGTTTAAATGCATATTATGTATTTTTAACTTTTTAAGAGCCTTTTTATAATTTTATAAAGTTTAGGGTTTATTTGCAAAACTTGAAAAATTTTGTCTTAAGGCCAAAGGTACTTGGCTAAATAATTCTTGTGATTTTTGGTGTGTTTTTCAAGTTGATTTTGGTATGTTTAGTGTTTATTAGTAATTTTAAATCATGTAGGGACTAAATTGAAAAATTAGAAAAGTTTGGAGTCTATTGGGTGAAGCCTTGCATTTTAAAGTTAGAAAGGTCATTTCTCATGTCAAATTATCCATTTAGGGTATTTTTGTGATTTTAAGAACACTTTTATTTTTGGCCATTTAAGGATTAAAATGTAATTTTGAGAAATGTAAGGACGTATTAGCAATTTTTGCATTTTAAGTCATATTTGCCATTAAGTTACCCATTTAGGGTAAAATTACCATTTCATACCATTTTTGAATCCTTAGGGTTATTAAGATACTTTCTCATTGAAAGTAGACATTAAGGGTATTTTAGTAATTTATTTAAAATCAAGTCCTATGTGAGTACTGAAATATTTTTATATCAAAGATACACATTAGAGATAGGTTCATCCTTTCATAATGTTATCGAGTCCTTTAGGATTATTGGGATATTTTCACGTCAATGGTATACCTTTGGGACATTTTAGTAATTTACTATAGAATTGAATCTTTTAGAGTCATTGGGATACTTTTATGTCAAATGTGCACTTTAAGGGGTATTTTGGTCTCTTCGACCAACTTTAAGTCTTTAGAGTCTAGTTTCGTATTGTTCATCAAAATCGGGTCCTAGGATAAGCTTTTTATATTTTTGATTAAGTTGAAATTTTTAAAAACTAAGGCAGTGTCTCTAATGTTGAAATGGTATGTGGAATGTCTTTTAGCATACGGAAGGGATTTCATGGATTATTTTAATGATGAGATATCTTTTTTAATAAGTAAAATCGAGATTTTTTTAATTTTATAAGAATTAAACCTTTCATGTTCCTCCAATCATTTGGAGGGGTGTGGAAGATATTCTTACCTTTCGTATTCCTCTAGTAGGGTGCCAAAAATATTTTAACTTTAAAATGATTAAAAACCCAATTTTCTCAAATAGGATAATAAATTTGGACATATGAAAATTTTGAAATGTGAGAATTACAATAAAATACAGGATTTTGAAGTCGAATCAAAATCAAAATTTAAATTCACATGTAATTAATAAGGTACCGATTTTCAGGCATCATGAGAAGGATCGATCTTTACTCATGATTGGAACTGATTTTTGACCCTTTCAGGTGATCTCTAGTATAAACGTAGACCTCAAAATTTGTTTTTGAAGGTTTCTTAACCTTTCAAATACAAACTCCATTATGTGACCAATTTCACTTAGCCAAATTATATTCATGGTGGCTCCAAGACAAATGGTTGTTTCGTAACAACTATTTAGGGTTTAGTTAAGAGATTGATTCATTTCGATGACTTAGTCATCAAACATGAAAAGATATACATTGACAAGGGTTCACCACTTCTTTAAGTCTGACTAGTTAGGATTTGTGTTAACCTGGAATGTATCGATACAAAAAACATGGTATCAATATCAAGCATGTTGTATCGATACCATTACTCCTTATATCAATATTGGCTGGCCAAAATCACGATTTTAGTTATGATATAACTCTGTATCAAAACAAAGGCTTAATGTATCGATACCAAGAGCAAGTGTATCAATACATGGCTTCTCGTATCGATACCAACAACAAGTGTATCGATACATGGCCTGTTGTATTGATACCAATAATGGGTTTTGGGATTTTGATGATGTGGAGGCCTTGTATCGATACCTAAAGGTCATGTATCAAGACCTACTCATGTAAATATGGATTTCAAGCACCTTTGGCTCCCTGGACACCTCACTTTAGTTGGGAATGATGGATAACTAACCCGTGCTTATCTGAATGGCCCCGATAATGCCCCAAATAACTACCCTTGGTGACTTAGATGATGGCCTAGACAAAATAAAGTGTCTACTGCTGCCTTTCTTTGGCTATTATTGAGTATTAGGAACATGCAAAGACTAATAGACACATTTTTTTCTGAGATGTGCTTGATGTTGCCTCATGTTCTTATGATGCAAAAATCAAAATTAACATAACATTGGAATAAAGCAATATTTTGGCGGTAATTTCGATTTTTAGAAAAGGGTGAAATTTAAAATTTTAGAAGAAAGACTTAGACTATGATCCTAGGTTCAACTTAAAAGCGACAAAATGACAATGCGTTGAATCATAACCAGTAACATTAGACTTTGAAAAGATTTCTTGATAGGTTTTTAGATGAACGACCTAGACTAAGATTAATGTGAGCCTAAAACCCAATTGGATGGAATTGGAACCCTAGGATCATCTTCAAAATCAAACAAAGAGAACTTGACCCCAATCAAACCTGCTGATTAGAACCAACGTTATAACAATCTTGATCACCATAAGTTACCTTGATAAGATCAATTTGAGTTCTTATTTAAAGAACAAAGAAGAAGTTCTCACAAAGTGAAGAAACTCAAAAGATTTTTTTTTTCTATTCAAATCTGATGAATTACATGAATAAAACTGCCTTATATAGGCCTAAAATCTATAGAGTCCTAACTGAACAAGGAAATCCTAATCAATAAGGAAAAGTTTATTCTTAATCCTAATCTGATTGGGACTTATCTAAACAATTTAAAATCCTAAATACAATCCTAATCAATAAAAATAAAGTCTACTCCTTATCATAATCTGATTAGGAATTATCTATATAAATTAAAAAAAAGAAAAGTTAAATTCTTATAAAAAAAATATGAAATCCTAAACTATAGGCCCATGAATATATGTGAATTAGGCTCTATTCATCTTGGACATGCGAATTGGGCTCCGAGCGTTATTTTTCATCTTTTTTAGCCTCAACACAATGTAGAAAAGTGATCAATCTTGGTAATGCATCTGATTCATCTTGAACAACCTCCTTTGCTTGCATTTTCATTATTAGTCCTTGCAAAGCTTGCTTCATGCATTTAGTCTTTGCCCTAGTCATTGGACCTCTAATTCCTTGCAAATGATCATAAGAATGGTTAGAAATAGGTCTTTGTGCAAGTTGATCTCCATCATTCCCTCCCTCATCGGAAGGATTCGTCCTCAAATCACCTACATCAAACTAAGATAAATTAGTGACATTAAAGGTAACACTTACGTTACCATAGTTGCTTGGCAAATCTAGCTTATAGGTATTGTTAGTGATCCTTTCTAACACTTGAAAAGGTCCATCTCCTCTAGGCTACAACTTTGATTTCCTTTGAGCAAGAAACCTCTTCTTATGCAAATGAACCCAGACCCAATCTCTAGGTTTGAAAACGACCTTAATACACCCCTTATTAGCTTGCTTTGTATATTGCTTATTCTTCTTGTCTATGTTAGCTCGAAACCTTGGCATGCAAATCCCTAACAAAATCTGCCTTTTTCTTACCATCCAAATTAGCATGTTCATTAGTAGGCAAAGGTAAGATATCCAAAGGAGTTAAAGGATTAAAGCCATATACAACTTCAAAAGGAGAATAAGAAGTAGTAGAATGAACAGTCTTTTTATATGCAAACTCAATATGTGGCAAATATCTCTCCCATTGTTTTAAGTCTTTTTGAATGATAGCAGGTAACAAAGTAGTAAGTGTCCTATTAACTACTTCAGTTTGTCCATCTGTTTGAGGACGTGCAACAGTAGAAAACAAGAGTTTAGTTCCTAACTTATTCCACAAAGTATGCCAAAAATGATTAAGAACTTAACATCTCTATCAGTTACTATTGTTCTAGGCAATCCATGCAAATGTACTATCTCTTTAAAGAACAAATCAGCAATATGTGTTGCATCAATGGTTGTTGAACCTGCAATAAAATGCGCCATCTTGCTAAACCTATCAACAACAACAAATATGCTATCCTTACCATTTTAAGACCTAGGCAACCCTAATACAAAATCTATAGATATATCCATCCAAGGTTGATTAGGCACAGGTAAAAGTGTATATAAACCATGTGGCATTACTTTAGATTTTACTTGTTTACATGTTATACACTTATCACAAACAGATTGCACATCATGTTTCATGTTAGGCCAATGAAAATGTTCATGAAATATATCTAAAAGTCTTTTGCACACCAAAATGCCCCATCAAACCACTACCATGAGTCTTCCTAACCAGCATTTCATGCAAAGAACATATAGGCATACACAATTTATCTTTCTTAAACAAGAATACATCATGCCTATAATACTCACCATGAGCATACTTAGAACATGTGTTTCATACTTGGCTGAAATTAATATCATCAATATACAAATCTTTAACAAACTCAAAACCAAGTAATTTATTTTGCAATGAAGTAAGCAATGCATACCTTCTAGACAATGCATCAGCTACAATGTTTTTTTTTCCACTCTTGTACTTAATCACATAAGGAAATGTCTCAATAAACTCTAACAATTTGGCATGCCTTTTATTAAGCTTACCTTGTGATTTCAAATACTTCAAGCTCTCATGATCAGAATGGATTGTGAATTCCTTT
>JBBYHK010000006.1:3950913-4213347 GCA_038382065.1 Adansonia grandidieri | reverse complement strand
CTTTATTCATATTTTCTTTTTAGCCTCAACATAATGTAGAAAAGTGATCAATCTTGGCAATGCATCTGATTCATTTTGAATAGCCTCCTTTGCTTGTATTTCCATGATTAGTCCTTGCAAAGCTTGCTCATACGTTTAGGCTTTGCCCTAGTCATTGGACCTCCAATTCTTTGCAAAGGATCATAAGAGTAGTTGGAAATAGGCGTTTGTGCAAGTTGATCTCCATCACCTTCGAAGCCTTCAGATGAACCTAGAATAAATTTGGGAAAGGCAATAGCGCGATGTTGTCCCCTGCTTTGGATTTAAAGAAATTAGATAAATTTTCTCAAACAACTTTCTTGATGTATTCAAATGCCCCAACATGCATCTGATTGATTCGCTATAGGTCAAGCGTCATAAAACGGGTTTCATGAGGCTTAGGTCAAGGCCAAACAAAAATTAATTTTATCTTTCATTTGAACTACCAATTTTAATCTTAAAATACTTATTTTCATCAAAAAAATTCATTTTCTTGAAAAAATTACAAAAGTTTTCACCTTTAGGAATACTCTAACATTATGGTCTGAGAGGATACTCTAACCGCATTTTTACAAACTTTATTCAAATTTCAAAAATCACTAAAATTTTCATTAGTGGAGATACTGCAACCTCATCTTCCAAGAAGATAATCCAACCCTGCTTTTTACTCAAAAAATATGAATTTTCTTTTTCTCGGGTTTCCCCAGGCCTTTTAATCGAAACTTTTTTTTTGTACCTTAAATGATCGTGAGTCCAAACATGTCTTAAAATTATCGCTTTAATTATTCCTCAATAATTGAAGACAATTGTGAGATATATTCCGACTATCCCTACCTTTTATGCTTTTGTGTGTTTATTTTTCATGCAATATTATTATATTCTCTTTCATCTTATTAACATGCTTCCTTTTGTGATATCCATTCTAAGTTCATATTTCGAAATCATTTTTGAAAATTAAAAGGCAATGTTCCATGTTGTTATCTCTCCGGTGCTTCACATGGAATATCTAATTTTCAGAATTAAATCCGAATATCATTTTCACCAAAAATCCATATGTTCCCTACATATTTGAGGTACCTACGTGATTTAATTTTTCCTTTAAAACTTGTATTTAGCATTTTCATATAAAATTGATGATTAAAAGGAGATTATACCAAAATGTGACAAGTCTAAACTAAATAAATGAAAATCAACATAAAAATGGCTAGCAGGTACTGATTTTGGGTGTCATGGGGCTGCTACTCTTTTCCCAAGTGTAATCAAATCCTGAACCCAACCAATAAATCTTTAGGTCTCATAAACCTTGAAATTGATGTTTTAATTTTTGTAATCCGATCATGCCTAGCCCAAAATGATCGATGGCAACTCCAAGTCTTTAGCCACTTTATGGTGGCCATCCAAGCCCGATTGGACAAGCAGTTCATCTGATGGTCCTTCCCCTTGCTTTCATCTTATTATGTCTTATGCAAATCCCTATTAAGGGAAAAGCTAAAGGCAATTCCTTCTAAGTCTGCGTGTTATCATTCGAGCGATTCGAGTGTTGTGCCGAATGCACATTGTGGAAACAAGTTCATTAAACATGGCTCATGTGAGAAATCCATTTCATATTATATAGGGAGTGTCATGCTTGAAATTCATTTGAATGGGTCCACAATGAAGGATGCTTATGTTAGGGTGTTTTGAGTGTAACATGTACTATACAAAGGTGGATGGGCAATTTAAAAAAGATTTACTACTTCTAGTTATTTTAGATATATATCTCAATTGTTCTTGGCTGCGGTTACTTAGATTAAAGTCTTTGGTCAAAGCACTATGAATTTAGGAGAAGTTTTCCTCTAAGGTCATATCGTTAACTATAAGTTCCAAAAACTAGTACAGATTGAAGTAGGAGTGGACTATTAGTAAATATGACATACAGCAAATTAGATTGGACGTTTTGTCATATAATTAATAATGCAAACCCATCACTACATTTTAGTGATATAAGGTTTCTTTTCATATTAGTGGCAGGATTGATAACCATAGATCCACTAATTAAATGAAGCCCATTGAACATATAATGCCTTGCAAAGGAATTATAAAGGGTTATAATTATAGGATTCTTATGCATGAAAGCCATGTCCCTAAAACAATTCCTAGTCATTATACTACCAAGATGAGTTAACGTAATATTAGTGTAAGCTATCCAAGCCAATCAGATGTTCTTGTAATTCGCTGACTTTTAGACATTTCATGTAAAATACACTATATATTTTTAATGTTAACGAGGTATTTCTTTATCTAGGAGTTATAACATAATTTTTATTAATAGCTTATGAAGATAAAGCCCATGGAACACATTGGCTTTGCAAAGGAATTGTAAAGAGTTGCAATTATGAGATCCTTATGCATCAAAGTCATGTTTCTAAAACTATTCCTAGTATTGTATTGTCAAAAAAGGGCATTGACAATGCACAAAGATTGATATATGTGAGCCTTCATGCATTTGATGCATGTAACTGGTCTCATAAGTTGAAGTATATATATATATATATATATATACTAGGGACATCATTTGGGTGCTTGTTATGGTAACAAGTTCGCTGAACATGCCTGCTAAGAGAGTTCCATTTGATATTTGACTCAAATGTCTATGGAAAATATGTTCATGTGTCAATTGTGTAAGTGATCTTTAGACTTATAACACAAAATCACCTTGTATATGAAATATTATACTTATAGATTATCACGAATAGATCCACAATGGATGGATACCAAACTAAGAATGGTTTTGAGTATAATATGATGCATAGTAAAATGAATGATGGTCCAGAGAGTGTTCATCACCCTAAATGCTATGAAAAGACATATTTCATTTGTTCCTAGCCTGTGTTAACTCAAAGTCCTTGGCCAAGGCAATACTGATTATGGAGTTAACACATAAGGGCTGCATGACTAATATGGAAAGAACTAAGAGTAGACACTACACCATGCTTTTATCTTTTCTGGGATATATGATGAAAGGATCGAATTGCACTTACGTACTGTACACTGAAAGGTTTGTCAAAAACTGTATGACTCCCCTAGCATTTGGATGGCCATGATGCATTGTTAGATGCCACTCACTGTCTATAAATATAAATATTCTTAATTGAATTAGTATATATTTATTGTTGACATGTTAGAACCCTAACGGGTCACACACATAAAAGTGATTTTATGGAATTAAATGAGATTTGATTAAATTGTAGAGATATTGATCTCTTAGGAACTTAATTGAATAATGCAATTAGTCTAGGGGTCTAAGTGCAATTATACCATAATGTTAATGTCTGTATATACTTGTTTTGCCGTCCAAATTATTTGATTGACGCCACCTTTCTATTGTCGAAACGGGATAACCATATGCCAAAAGGGCATTGAGAAAGAACAATGTTTACTTGTTCTCAGTTTTTTAATGTGACAGGTGTTCAATTGAAGATTTAGGAAACCTAAACCGCTAGCACGGTTATTGGTAAAGACAATCTCAATCTAGTGAAGGTTTCTTAAGTCATCTGTGTGGATCAATGTTAGAGGTTAGATAATTAGACAACTTTGGTTTGCGACAATCAAGCTTAGCGTGCAAAAACAAGCGGAGATTAAATTTAATCGGGGATCTTGACAATCTTGATTTGAGGTATGGGTTCATTTCCATGTTCTTAAATTTTTAGATCAGTTAAAGATGCACAAGTTGATCCTTTGAAGAATTTAATACGTTTATTTAATTTTTTTCATTGTATAATTTAATAATGTTAATTAAATTTATTAGTTTTATTTTTCAAGTATGAGCCAAATTCTAAGAAGCGATATCTGACCTAGGTTTGTGTCATTTTAATTGATCTTGTGCTTTAATTGTTACTGGTTTCAAAATATTTTTGATATCGAGAATATTTTTCTTGATCCGATTAAATAATTGAGATTTTATAGAAATTATTTTTATTTAATTTCAATTATTGCATCATATAAATTCATGTCAATTTTTTTAATTAATTAGTTTAAAAACAATTGGTACAATCGGCTAAGGTCAATTGAGAATTGTTTATGCTTAAATTTGTAACGATTTTGGTGATTTATGAATGCTAAAAAATTTAGATTTTTCTACATATTGTAGCTACTGTATTTTAATGAATTTTCAACAATAAAAGCGATCAAGAATTTTTCTTGGTTTTAGAGCGAAAAAATCGTGCTTCGAATCGATGAACAATGGTTATGGCTTGAAGGCTAGACCTGCGCAATTGTTGCGCATATTGCAGCAGCAGCTGCTGCCACTTCAATGCCACTCCAGGTGGCTTCCTTAGCTGCTGCCAGCATCTTTTTATGGTCCATTAAACTCCCACAAAGAGGCACGTAATGTGCAGCAGCTTGGAGCTGCTTGTCGCATCGAACAAGCCATGCAAGACACGCAGAAAAGGGCGCTTGTAATTGCAACGTTTTTGCATGAGATGGGCACACGTCTTGAGCTGTTTTTGCATCAATTTTCTCGACGAATATGCTGCTGCCGGGAGCTACTAGCTGTTAGCACTACGAAAATATGGTTAGATAGGAATTTAATAGCTTATCGAAGCCATAAAGCACACGGCATTACATGGACTCTTGATGGACGCATTCTCCAACCTGGAGACTAGCTAATGTAGTATTTTAAGGGTACTTGGAGTCTATCTTTGTGGTTTAGAGAGACCATAAAGCAAACAACAAAAGCAGTTTGATATGATCAAACTATGCACCGTACGTATTTCTTGAAAACAAAGTGTGCCGCACAATACCAGCTTTGGAAGCTAGTGTTTAGATACAAACTAAATTCCTTATTTTTTAACTACTAAATAAATAAATATTCAATTGGTTAATTCTTAAATAGTTTAAGATAACAATTGGCTAATAAAATTAGCATGCTCTAGATCAAATAAATTGTTTACTTGACAATATTCAATTTGATTGATTAATCCTAAATTAGTTTAGGGTTTTTTCTAATTTGATCAGAATAAATGTTAATCAAATAAGCAAATTTGTTTGTTTAATTAAATTAAATATAGAATCCATAATGGGACAATAAAATTAAAATGTTTATTTTAATTAATTTGTTAAATTAGAAAATATTTAATTTAATTGATTAATCCGAATTGGATTAGGATTTATTCTATTTTGATTAGAATAAATGTTAATCAAGTCAAAAAAATATATTTCTTAATTAATTTAACAAAATATAAAGAATAAATCTAAAAAGTGGTAACTAGAGATTAAAACACATTTATATGTTCATAATATTGATTGTGAATGTATGGGATGATTATGGACTTAGACCCAATGTAATTATGGATGGTTGATTATTTTTCATGGTACTTATTCCAAATAGAGTCTGTATACCATGTCTTATCTCTTATTTTTCAGGGTGTAAAATTCTTTTTTTCTCCTAATTCCCTTCGAATGTAACTTGAGTTTCTTTATTACAAATGTAAGTAAAATTATTATTAGTTAGAAAAAAATTTGTAACCCGAAGAAAGAGATCCAAGTGAAAGCACCATGAAGCTTGGGAGATTGCAAAAAGACCTATAATGATTTTGTATGTAATTGTCGCCACGTGCTTGCCTTTAAAACTTTAGATGATCCAAAGGGCATAGTAATATAAAGGGGAGAGACCATTGGGCGAATTGCTCATTCAACTAGTCTCGGATGGTCACCACAAAGTGGACATAAACTTAGAGTTGCCACTGATCATTTAGGGCTAGGCAGGATTGGATGCCTATCAAAAATAATATCTCGAGTTACGAAACTTAAAACACTGATCTCAAGGTCTAAAAAGTCCAGAGATTCGTTGGTTGGTTCGAGAGTTGGTTACACGTGGGGAAGGATTAGCAATCTCACGACACCCAAAATCGGTACCCACTAACTATATCTCGCTTTGCTCTTGGTTAAATCAGTTCATTTAGTCATTATTTAGATATAATTCCTTTTAATGCATGAAGTTTTGTAAGTTGTAGATCCATTTTTTAAAAGAAAATTAGATCACCTATGCGCCTTGGCGGTGTAAGGAACATAGGGAGTTTTTCTAAAAATAATGTCTGGATTAAGTTTTGAAAATTTTGATATTCCATATTAGGCAGTGGGGAGATACCAAGACAACACATCGCCTTGTAAATTTTATTCGAAAATGAATTTTAAATATGAGTGCACGATAATCACTACAAAAAAGGAAACATGTTAGTAAGGTGACAAAGAACATAATAATACCGTAAACAAACAATCATAAACAAAAGGGCATAAAATGAGGGATGATTCGAATGTGTCTTGTAATTGTCTTCGATCATTGATGAATAATCAGGATGACAATTTAAAGATAGGTTTAGATTCGATGTAATTTGCTAGACAAAAATGATTTTAATCGAAACAATCTAGGGCATGCAAAAGAGAGAAGATTTTTGGATTTAAAAAAACAGGGCAGGGTATCCCCTTGGAGAGGTGGGTTAGAGTATCCCCGAAGATAAAGTTAGGAAAATATTTAGGAATGAAGAGAAAATTTAATGGATGCCTTGTTTAATATAAGCATCACATTAGCAAAACCAATATTTACATGTCTCTTTGGGTGAAAACTTTCTCGAAGTGGTGGGAATATCATTGGTTTATCCTTCATGTCTCATTTGTTCAAACAGGCCATCCTTTTTTCATGCTTTTTCTAAGCTTTTTTTCTTTTTTGTTGCGCATTAGGCTTGAATTCTAGCCTTATTTTGTTGATTTGCTTAACAACTCTTAACGCTTCAACAATCCCTTGGAGGTGTTTTTTGAATTCCTTTCCAGCTTGGGCACCTTTGCCGACAGTCAACTTTAAACCTATATGAGTACTCTCTGATAGGCAAGGCTAAACTATTGGCAACCTTTCCTTGACATAAGTAGCATTGATAAACATAAAAGATTGGAAAGAGGATTATGGGATATCTTCATCAAGTTTAAGATATATGTGGTGTCAGTTAAGGTAGCAACAATGATATCTTCTTCTCCTCCGATACTGACAACTTTGGTCTCGATGATGAATTTCAACTTTTGGTGCAAAGATGATGGTACTACCCCAGCAGAGTGAATCCAAGGCCTTCCCAACAGGCAGTTGTATGATAAAGAAATATCTATCACATGGAAATCAACCTTATAAGTGCATGGGCCCATTTGGAGTGGAATAGTGATGTTTCCCACAATGTTTCTGCATGTTTCATCAAATGCTTTCACAATTGCCCAACTATGCTGGATATAAGATGCGTCAACGGGGAGCTTGTTCAAACATGACATGGGCATTACAGTTAGAGTTGACCTACTATCAATGAGCACCTTAGGTAACATGGTGCCTTTACAGTATGTGGTGATGTGAAGTGCTTTGTCGTTTCCTTTTCCTTTATGTGGGATTTCATCATCGCTAAAAGATATGTAATTGTCGACAGTGATGTTGCTAACTAGGCGATCCAACTAACCTATAGAGATGTCGGGAGGGACAAAGGCCTCATTCAAAACCTTGAAGAGGGCATTCCTATGAGCTTCTAAATTCAATAATAATGAAAATAAAGATATCTTGGCGGGTTGTTTGTTCAACTGATTGACGATACTATATTCATTTTGCTTGATAAACTTGAGGAATTCTATAACTTCTTTCTCATTCACTGGCTCCTTGAAAACTATCGAATCTAAGTTTTTGGTTGCAAATTTTGATGCTTGAGGAATTAGACTAGTATTTTCTTGTTGAGTTTCACTTTTTGATGCTACTGGGTTATAACATCTGCCACTCTGAGTTAGGTGACTTACTCCTAAAAGGTCCATGCTCATTGCTTGCTGACTAGATTCCCCAGTGATTAAGGTTTTGTTTTCATTGTTCTAAGGAATTGCCTTATCATTCTTATAAGGGAAAGGAGATGGAAGTTGAATGATCATTCTTGGTATGGGCTAAATAGGGATAGCTTTGGCTCTCGATCGATTATCATACAAATCAATGGCCTTCTAAACCCATAAGAAGGATTACCTTTTTCTTCTTCTACAGTGTTGGCAGATGGTGTTGCATTTGCAGACTTGGTATGCAGGGCTTGCTTTTCATCATAGAATTCGATGCTGCCTTCGTTCATCAGCTTTTGAACCATAATGCAAAACTCTGTGCATGTTTGAAGAGTATGGCTATAAATGGTATGGAAATAACAAAAGTCATTAATTCTTTCCTTTATCTTCTCGGCTGCATTAAGTAGCTTAGCTTGCATTAGGATTTGCCAAATCGAATTTATTGACGTTCTAACTCTGTCTATGTTTTCTATAATCTAGCAGTTTTCTTTAATGATCATTCTCATTAGGTCTAACTCAGTATATGTTTAACGTGAATTGGCTTTAGTGCCAAATTTTGGTTGCTGACTAACCTTTATTTTTTCTTTCCCTTTGCTTTTGTAGATTTTTTTTACCCAATTCATTTTTCATGGCCTCATCGATCATCCCACAGACCACGACTACATCTACAAAGCTCTTCGGGAAGCTTTTCGCTACCATTTCGTAATAAGGGGCTCGAATGTGCTAATGAATCTAACAATCATCTCTTTTTTCGTCAATAAGGGATGAATCTAGGTAGCCTCCTCTATCCATCTCGAAGAACACAACCTAAAACTTTTGTTAGCTCTCTTTTTCATGCTTGTAAGAGACTGGTAACTTAAGATCTAGTTGTCCGTGGCATTAATAAATGGATCAATGTGTTCATCCTTCTCCTCATAGAACTCAATCTTGGACTGATCCATCATCCTTTGGACTATTTCCAAGAATGATAGGCAATGTTGCAAATTATGTCTTTGATTGCAGTGGCAACAGGATTTTTCAATGGCATTCTTTCTTTGATTTTTACCTTTTGTTACTATTCTAGCTTTAATGAAAGCTTGCCAGACCTTGTTCATCAGGGTTTTGACTTCTTCAATGCTTTTTTGACCCAATAGCCTTTTCCATCAATTATCGTATTCGCTCTTGGTTTAGCATATTTAGGGAGTGGATTAGCTTTAACATTTGGTCTAGGACCTTGTTCGACCTTGATCACTCTTTTTTCTAGTAGGCCATGCACCTTTCTTTTAAATGAAGTGCAGTTCTTAATGGAATGACCTTGCGCTCCAATGTGGTATTCATAATAAGCATTTTCATCATACCATCTTGGGTATGGTGGTGATCTTGGGTTTATGAATCCTGAGGCCACTAGTTTACCTACCAATAAGTGAGAGTAAATCTCTTTTTAGTAGTAGAAGAGTGATTTAAAGTGCTCCTTTTCTTGGGGTGCTTGTTGATTTTTTTGAGCTTTTGCATAGTTATGTTATGCGATTATGCACTTTGGGTCATGTTTTTAGTAGGATATGGTGCCAAGCTCATTGCTACCTTTATTTACTATCTTCTTGACTGTTCTAAATGATCCTCAATGGACATCCTACCTTTTTTGATGGCGTTCTTAATTATTTCACCTGATATAACCATATCTGTAAAGGTTTTCATGGTGCTTCCTACTAGCCTTTCGTAGTAAGGAGTTTGTAGGGTGCCAACAAATATGACTGTCATTTTTTTCAGGTAAAGAGGGATGAACTTATGCTACCTTTTCTCTCCATCTTTGAGCATATTGCCTAAAGCTCTCAGAAGGTTTCTTCTCTATGTTTATGAGGGAGAGGCGATTTGGAGCTCAATTAGGCATATGCTTATAATGTTTAAGGAATGTGCATGCCAAATTTGCCCACGTTTGAATTCTTACAAGATCAAGCCCTATATACCATTGGAGAGCTACCCCAGTTAGACTATCCCAAAAGCAATGGATTAGTAGTTTCTCATTCTCTTCTTACCTGTCCATTTTACGACAGTACATGCGAAGATGGGTAGTGATGTTAGTTATCCCATCGTATTTTTCAAAATCAAGCACTTTAAACTTAGGCAGGATAACAAAACTTAAGACCAGCCCTAATGATTTGACATCTGTGACTCTAAATTTGTTACTTCCTTCAATAGCTCAAAAGTGCTTCTCCAGTGATTGATAAATGTCTAACTCCTCATCATTTTTTGAAGGCCTCTTTGCTTTTTTTTGCTGCGTTTGCTCATTGAGGTTCAGGACTATAGGCTTTCCCGGTGAAGAGCCTGTGCCTTGAAATCTTTGAATCAAATGGGATGCTATTATAGGATTGATGTAATGGCTAGGGTGGTGAGATGTTTGTTGCTGGAGGATGCTGCTCATGCAATGTCCCGTTTTGAGCATTGGTGGCTTCAGTACCATCATTCAAATTACTTTCAGGATTGGCTAGTTCTTTTCTGTGCTTGTTTGCCCTTTTTCCTTCAATGCATTGGACAGTAGCTTGGTTAGTTTGGCAATCTAAGCTTGGAGTTCCTTATTCTTACTAAGTGATTGCTCCTAAGACTCTCTATACATGACTTTGAGCTGTCAATGTGGGCCTAGTGATCATTTTCCATCATTTTTTGACGAATGTGAGTGTTGTACCGATGGCAAACATTAGATTTTGTATTTTAGAGCACCTTCACTTTAAGTTATTTCTAGATTAGGCATTTATGATATGTTCGTGCATATGTTTGATGCAATGAGAGTGAATATGCGATCATGAAGATAAATAAATGAATAAAACTATGAAAGAATTAGGTTAGTCATGCAAATGCAAAAAGGACAATTGGATTAAGGGGTAACTCCACCAATAGCATTTTTCATTAAAGCAACAAAATGTCTTGATTACATATGATTAAATTAAAAAATGCCTGACACGGTTATGTTGCTTGATTACATGGTCCAAGAAATACAACAAGTCTTACTCATGGGCTCTAGGGGCAATATATCATGTGTCAGGGATTGAGCTACATCCATGATATTCTCAGCCTCCAATTGAGCTACCTAAATTTGCTCTGTGAGATGGCGATGATGGTCCTAATAGTTTTGGTGTGCGTGATCAACCACTTAAAGCCATTCTTGCTCTTGTTATTTGGAGGCTTTCACTAGTGCATTGACTCAATCTTGGTGAGCTTTAAGAGAATGTTCTAAATCTTAAATTCTGAGTGTTAGAGTTTTATTTTCAACCTGGTTTGCTTTCAAATCTCAGACTCAAGGTTTTAATCATCCATTCTTCCTTTAGTAAGTTGATACAAAAGCATAGGTTCTAACAAGCTTTTCCCCATTAACCCTAGCCACTTCTCTCTATTGATGCAGCTTATTCTTAAGATTAGTAATCTCTGTCCTCCACTTGATTGATGACTTTCCAAGTCTTTGGGTTTTGCTTGCTTTGTTAAGGGTGACATAGTCTTTCTTCGAACTCTCAAGATGCTCCTTGAGGCAGTTTTTCTCCTTGACAACCCTGTTCACCTTGCCATCCTGGAGGTAGAGGTCCATTTTGAATTGACTATTTTCCTCCTTTAATCTAATATCTCATTAGCAAAGGTCACCTTTTCTTGTTTTAACTCTTGCATGAGTAATTCAATCTTAGAGGGGAATTCATCAACCGGTATTTATGATGTCCCAATACCAGATAAGAGCATAACATCATTAATGTGATAGAACCTTCATTCATCATATCCTGGGGTCATACTACTCCCTCTCTAATATCACTCTATGCAGCGGGTTTGTTTCCATGCATGAAAGGCTAGCTGGACTTTTGACTTGTAAACGTGCTCACCATAGTCGAAATTCCACAGCTCCAAGTCTTGGATAAAGGTGATGAATTGACGGCACTGGAATTGTCAAAGGACTCAAAAGGGTGCATAACTAGTACTTCCTCAAAATCCCATAAGCAGTACAGACCTGTGACCTCCACACCTATATATGACCATTTATGGTGAAAACCAAAAGGCCTTCCATGTTACTTCCTTTCTTTTGAGGTTTTAGAATTTTTGGACCCATTGCTCTTTAAATTTGTCTTAAGGCCATCATTCTCAAGTACCTTGGAGATAGGGCTAAAGTAGGATAAGAAGTAATACAATGTCCTACTTTTTTCAAGATAAAAGTGACTGATAAGCCATATAAAGGAGCGGTGCACATCCGATAAAGTGGCCCGTACCTATTTTCTTACAAAAATTAAAAGCTTAAATATTTTTAGCAATGATGGTCAGTCTGGGATTGATGTTCTAGCACAAACGAGAGAAGACTTCGTAACCATGGCTTCAAATAGCCTAATGTCTTTAGGAATATAGCCAAACCATATATCACCAAAATGTAGATATCTTGGATTTTTTGGATGTTAATGATACTCACCATTACCTCCTTCAAACTAGACCATAAGATGTATTCACTGTTCCCATTATCTTGATGTAACTCTCAATCAAGTCTCCGTTACCTCGAAGATTTGAGCTAATCTTTTCTTGAAAGTTGAAGGGTTCAAGGCCTTGTAGTATATTTTATCGACCTTTGCTCTCTTACTGTTAAGTAATGCAGTGTATTCATTAACCATGGGAACTAAATCATCATGATTTAAAATGAAACATTGATATGCTGGATTCTAAAACTAAGATGCTGCTCGTAGCAAGCCAACATCCAAATGGACTTGGAGCAAAACAACAATATCTCTATCTCTTAGTGAATAATTCTCTTTTAATACTGTCCTAGCTGGTCAATATAATCTTCAGATCTTGCCAATAATTTTGATGGTACACTATCTTGATCTTTTCATGCACTATTGAGACAAGACCTGGTTTAAGGACATCTCCATCTTCATGCATCGGCATTCTGACCATGCTCGGACTTCCTCAAAAGGCTTTAGCTTTGAAGTGGACTATTGCTCCATGACAGACACCACCTAATGAACATTGTACCATTGACCAATTATCCCATGGTGATGCTGATTATGATGAAATGATGCATGGTGAAAAAAAAAGCAAAAAAGGGAATAAGTTAGTAACCAACACAAAATAATAGGCAAAAGATAAAGAAATGTAGGATTAGCAACATAAGTGTACCATAAAATTTGCCCGAGAATAGGTAGTACGATGCCTATGGGGAGACATGATGATGATGTTGAGGTATTAAATGGGTAGCATATTGACATGTCCATATTGAAATTGCCTCTTCATGAAGTAACATGATACCTCACGAGGACTAAGACTGACCATTTAAATGATGACATTCATTCATCACCATTTATGTTTAGTGCATGCTAAACCATCATTCGAGTAGCATGATGGCTTATTTTGGTTAGATATAGCTATTTCAAGATGGCATTGCAGGTAATGGCATTCATTTATCCTTACCCACTTATTAAAGAGGATTTATCATCAAACGTAACAGCATGTCCTAAAGCAATGATCATGATAAAAATGACAAATGCGGGTGACAATGTTCACCCATCATTGCCCGTATAACCATGGTATATAAGAGTAAAGGTAAGAAATGTTCCCTAGAGTGACCCTACTCTTCGGGTTATTCTAGCAGCATCTGGTATGGTTTGACATGGTTTAGCTTATAAGGTTCACTATATTGGTTTAAGTTGATGTTTATTTTAGTATCTAAATCAGTCCTCCGTCTGATAAGGATAGTCGAGGCACCTCGATCCTAGGCCCATCGTAGGTTTGGCTGAACGAGTTTGATCCAGTGGATGTATTTCCTTATGTAAATGCAGAGGGGTACTCACGAGAGATATAGGTAATTTACACCCTGAAAGGTCTTGCCATGCCTATATGGAGGATTACTCATGAAGGCCGATGGCTCACTTTTTCCTAATAATTAGGATACTAAACACACCATGGTGTTTGGTGGGAATCTAGTGCAAAAGCAAGTGTACAGTGTGTGTCAGGGAAATAATCAAACCTTTTATTTTATTCCCATATTGCCATATTTATTCAAATCAACATCTATTCAGGAACAAATAATCCCTAACAATCATAAGACAAAAACATAAACAATAGATTAGTAGGCAAAAATAAAAGAGAATTAATCTAAGTAATTATGGAAACTAAAAAACCAAGAACCAAGTGAGCAATAGCTAGTTATAGGCCTAACTCTCTATTTGGTCCCCAGTGGAGTCGCCAAGCTATTGCCACATGCCCATCTTTAAAACTTCTGACAATCCGAAGGGCATAGTGCGCTCGACTTAAAAATAAATGATGGTAGGTTATGGTCGAGCCTTTGAGTTATCCCTTGATTGGGATTTGATTAGGCATAGTAATATAAAGAGGAGAGACCGTCAGGCGAATCGCTCATCCAGCTAGTCTCAGGTGATCCCACGAAGTGGTTGTAAACTTAAAGTTGTCACCGATCATTTAGCGCTAGACAGGATCGAATGCCTATTGAAAACAATGTCCCGAGTTACAAAACTTAAAACATTGGTCTCAAGGTCTACAAAGTCTAAAGATTCGTTGGTTGGGTTCGGGATTTGTTCACGTGTAAGGAAGGATTAGCAATCTCATGATGCCCGAAATCATTACCTACTAACTATATGTCACTTCAGTTTTGGTTAAATCATTTCCATTTAGTCATTGTTTAGATATAATTCCCTTTAATGCATGAAGTTTTATAAATTGTAAATAAGTTTTTTAAAGAAAATTAGATCACGTGTGCGCCTCAGAGGTGTGAGGAACATAGGGAGTTTTTATGAAAATACTGTTTGGATTGAGTTTTAAAAATTTTGATATTCCATATTAGGCACTGGAGAGATACCAACATGAAACATCGCCTTGTAAATTTTATTAGAAAATGAATTTTAAATATGAATGCATGATAATCACTACAAAAAAGAAAATATGTTAGTAATGCAGCAAAGAATATAATAATATCATTAACAAACAATCACAAACGAAAAGGTGTAAAAGGGGGGACGACCAAATTATGTCTTGTAATTATCTTTGATCATTGATGAATAACTGGGATAACAATTTAGAGACGGTTTTGGATTCAATGGTAATTTGAATGACAAAAAAGATTTTAATCAAAACAACCTGGGGTATTCGAAAGAGAAAAGATTTTGGATAAAAAAAATGAGGCTGGAGTATCCCTTTAGAGAGGTGGGGTTGGAGTATCCCTAAAGATAAAGTTAGGAAAATATTTAGGAATGAAGAGAAAATTTAAATTTGTAATGAAAAACGGGGTTGAAATATCCCTTCGAAATAGTGGGGTTGGAGTATCCCTAAAGATGAAAACTTTTGGTTGTTTTAGATTAAGAATCTTGAAGGTGAATTCGAAAAGAAAAGTTAAGTTTTGAGTTGAAAATGAGGTTGGAGTATCCCCTCGAAGGAATGAAGTTTGAGTATCTGCACTGGCAAAAATTTTAATATAGAAAAGAGAGATATTTAGTATGAAATTATTTTTTTGTATTTTAGCCTTGATCCGAGTCTAAAGGGCTTGTGTTGTAGGGGAACCAATTGGTGCATTTTGAGATGTTAGATTATTTTGATAAAAAGAGATTCAAAAATTAAGTTAAAAACAAGGGATAGCATCATCTTCTCCCTTCTTGAATTTAATTTTGATTCGTCCGAAGGCTTTAGGCAGTGAATAAGTTGGAAAGATGACTTGACATGGTTTAACACAAAAATATTCCAAAAATCCTAGAAAATCACTTTCTAAGTGGAATTAATTTTTGAAGTTAAGTCTGTTTTAACACTAGTAGCCTATATAAGGGAAAAGCCGTATTGAACTTTGAAAAATCATTTCGGGTGCATTTGAGATTGTTAAATTATGAACCATACCTTTCTGGAAAGGAAATTTCATAAACATTTTATGAAAAATATTTAAAGATTTTAGAAAAATTGCCTGATGGGCTAGAATGGCCTAAACAGAATATCGCATGCTGGTTCTAGAGGTCTTAGATAGTAAAGGTTCAAAAAGTTATAACTCCCTTATTCGGAATGGTTCGAGGGTGAGCAAGACACCTTTGGGAAGGCTATTTGATGCCTTTAAAGTAAAAATATTAGAAAAATCAAGGAAAACATTTTATGCTTCCAAAATGATTTTCCAAACTCAAACTACAATGCTGCCAGAGCAAAATAGGGGGGCCATTTGATATTTTCAGTTTTTTATAGGCTTAGGTCTAAAACGTCCAAACGTTAATGATAGAAAGCAACATGCGCTTCACAAGTTCATTCCACAATCTGGGAGTAGTTTGGGATGATGAAATAACCTATTGACCATGTCACTAAAGGGGATATTAGACTCAAGATTAAGGCTTAATGCTTTAACAACTAAAAGAGAATTATTTTTTTTTTGAAAATAGCATCTCTGAACCTATTTTACCATGAATCTAGAGCTGAAAGCATGAACTTACCTTGGGGATTTAAAAAAAATCAGGTTTTTAGGAAACAACGAGCATTTTTGGTGAGGATGTCATGGACAAAATACAGTGCACACAAAGATGGACATGGACTAAACATGCAAACACGTAAACATGACATTTTGACATGGAAATGGGTGATAAAAATGCAAGAAGAGAGTAAATAATGTGCATGGAAATGACATGAACATATTTAAACATAGGAATGCATGGTAGAGTTGTCAAGACATCATTTTTATGTCATGAGATTCCTTACAATACAAGAAAATGCATGAATATACATGAGGCATGTTAAGGTGAAAATTAAAAAATGAGATGCATATGTGAAAATAGATGAAACATGATAGAAATACATAAATAAGGGGCTGTTTTGATGACAAAGTGAAAGACAAGATATTTGGCCTACCATGCACATCAAGGCATCAAGAGAACATCAACACTCTAAGACTACCACAAACAAAGTAGCAATACTGCATGAGAACCTTAGAAGGGTCACGGTAACATAAAAAGGCCACTAAGATGATGAAAATGTTGAAAAATCAAAGAATATGCAGAGTCAAATGGAGAAAATATAGCAAAAGTTTCAAGCTTCAGCCTTTTCTCTGAGCAGCAATTTTGAACTTCACCTTTTCTAGGTTGAATAGCATAAAAGTGATGAAAAAGAGGGGATTTTTAGTTAGGTATGGGAAAAAGGGAGTTTTGAGAGGTAATATGAGTGAAATGAATGTTTTTAGAAAGACTTTTGGTGATGGTTTTGAAGGCATCCGAAAATGGAGAAAAGATTTTTAGTTTTTTGGTGGTCGGGGAATATTAAAAGAATGATCAGAAGTGAAAGTTTATATGCTGGGGATCTCTTTTTTTTTGTTGGTTCCTCAGCTGAGTCCAAGGTTAGCTTATTAGCCATGTGGCTATGAAGACAAAAGACGAAAAAGCAAGGGCATTTTGCGGCTTTGGTGCATGTACCTAATGCAGAGGTTAGGTATAATGCTTAATTGCCATGCAAACCTATTGGTTTGCTCAGCAAAAAAAAAGGATCTAGACTACTTTATGCAGCTAAGGATTGGGTAAGTTTAGCCTTACCCATTAACAAATAGCATAATGTCATGAAATGTATCTTGTCATTGGCTATTGGGACCTCAAAATTTTGTTTAAACCTAATCATAGCCCAAAGGCAAAGCCTAATGTGAATTTTGATGATTTTTGATGCAAGAAACGTGTATGAATCAGAATTTGAATCAGTGAGGCAATGGCTAAAAAATGGTTCAGACCAGGCAAATATGTCTTCATGTATTGATACACAAGGCAATTTTTACCCATGGGTATTAATACAATGAAGCATGTATCATTACTAAGAGCAAAAATTTGTTTCCAGTCTCGAGACTTAGAGTCTTGTATCGATACTCCATCGATACAGTTTGTCAAAAATCACAACTTTAGCTACTGCCAAGGTCTGTATCGATAGAAACATGCTAGGTATCAATACCAAACCCTTTTTTATTGATAATACATGCGAAAATTTGAATCTTTGGCCTTTAAAGCCTCATATCAATGTTTGTGCACCTATATAACTTGCACGTGCCTATAGCTTTTCGATTTTCCTTAACTTGGTCACAAACAATGGGAAGTTGATTTGTGTACTCAACTGAATGACTCTAGTGACACCATGTAAAATGGCCTTTGATGTCTCATCTTACATTTTCCTTCAATACGATCTACAGCTATTTCAAATATTGCCAAAAAATTTTTTCGCCTGGTGCCGTGTCACCGGCACTATTAGGCGACATGGCACCTGGCAGTTGTCCCCTAGTTTTTATTCTTATTTTTTGATTTTATCATCTTTCACCTAAGTCTTAAGATACCCAAAAATGGTTCGGACAAAATAAGGTGTCTAAGTAATCACCTAGGCATGGACCATGTAATTTCCTGTGGTGGCTCGAGGAAATTACTTTAGTACAAACCATAATTATTTAGGTAGAATGCATGATTGTATATTTATTTTATATGATAATTTAAATGCTATGCATGCTAATAAAGATGAGACCTTAATTAATATAATAAAAAAAACCCCTCATATATATTGAGTCATATGCTACGGATAAAGATGTCTTCCATTGTTCATAACAAGATACTCGAGTTTCGACCATCGGGATTTGTTGAGCTGACTTAAGGTTTCGGCTGTTTGAATTGTTTGAGTTATGAATAATGGGTCTTACTCAACTAATGCTATGTTGTCTGGATATGTACAACTTGACTAGATGGTGTTAGAGGCGAAGTTTAGGCAAAATGTATATGATACATTTAGGCAAGGAGTTGCACATAACTGATCTAAGAGTTGCATAGAGATGTAATTACCAGGTTATGTTACCTACTTAAATAGACATGTTGAAATTTGTTAAGCTATCTCAAAGTCAAAACATGTTGAAAAGGGTCCCAGCCCACTATAAAACCTTGAAGAGATTTTTGAATAATAGTGAGGGCTATTATCTCGAAAATTTAGCACGAGAACCAATAAAGATTTAATACCTTATCGTTATTGGTTTAATTACATGAAGATACTAATTTATACCTCTTCCATACTATGTTGTTGAAATGGAATTTATATTAATTGTATTATGAGGCATATTTGATGCCATAAGCCTAAAGTGTTTGGACTATAATGTTAGATTGAGAAATTTACTCAATAGAAGGAAGGTAGCTAACCTTCACATGATTGAATTGAATTACTCTACTGATGATTCAACTACCTGGATAGTTGATTCAAGTTGTGGATCACACTTATGTAATGACATAATTTTGTTAAAGAATCATAGAGAATTACGCTCTTATAAGGTAGTTCTAAGAATGGAAAATAAAGCACAAGTCATGGCCATCGCCATTGGAACTTGTACCTTATCATTGTCTTCAGTCATGACCTTGGAATGAATAGAATGTCTTTAAGTTCCTAGATTGTTTAGAAATATCATTTCAGCATCATAACTCATTGATAATAAATGTTTCGAGTTTATGATGAAAAGCAATAGTAGTTCAATAATCCTAAATGACATGGTTAATGGATTAGGCACATTACAGAATGACCTATTTGTTCTAGATCCAAAAATGGCTCTACTCAATACGAATATGAAGAAAGGAAAGAAAAATGATCCAACTAAAACCTATATTTAGCACTGTAGCATGTTAATAAGACTCGAATATCTAAGTTACATAAGTAAGGCTATCTAGACCCATTTAATGAGAAATGTGAATCCGTCTCCTTGGCAAGACGATCAAGACTCTTGTCATTAGTAAAAGCGAAAGGGCTAGTGTCTTGTTGGGCATAATACATATAGATGTATGTGGACCAATGAACATAATGGCTAGAAATTGATAATCCTGCTTCATTACCTTTATTGATGAATACTCAAGGAATGGATATGTGTACTTATGAAGTCTAAGTTCGAAGCTTTTTAAAACCTCAAAGAGTTTAGGGCTAAAGTAAAGAAACAAACTAGTAAGAGAATTGTTACTCTTAAATCCTATCAAGGAAGAGAACTTAAGTAAGGAATTCTTAGGTCATCTATAAAATATGGTATTCTATCATAACAGACTCCACCCGAAACTCCCCAACATAACAGATTGTCTAGAAAGAGAAATTAAACTTTTTTAGATATGGTTCTTTCCATGATTTCTAAATAGATCTTTCGATATCTTTTTGGGATATGCCTTAGAAACTACCACGTATCTTCTGAATAGGGTTCCAACCAAATCTGTGGATAAGACACCATATGACATGTGCTATGGTAAAAGACCAATTTTATCTTGTCTCAAGATTTAGGGCTATCCCATTTATGTAAAGCAAATAATGTCTGGCAAACTCGAAGCTAGGTTAGATAAATGTAAATTTATAGGGTATCCTAAGGAAACTTATGGATATTACTTTTACAATTGACTAATCAAAAAGTGGTTGTTTCAAAGCATGTCATTTTCTTGGAGAAAAAGTTTATACTAGAAGAGTTTAGTAAAAGTAAAATTGATCTTGAAAAAGTTTAAGAGCAACAAATAGACATTCTAATGGAACTGAAGTTGAAGGATGAAGCATTAGATGTTCCACCCAAAACTTAAGAAACATACAAACTCTGACTTTTTAGTAGGATTAGGCAAGCCCTTAAGAGATATGGATTTCTCATGGACAAGAATCACTTGCCTATTGATAGTGAACCTACCACTTGTGAGGAAGCAATGTTTGACATTGATTTTGAGCAATGGCATGATGCCATAAAATTTAAGATGGATGCCTATGAAGGTTAATCAAGTATGGGCTTTGGTTGACAGATTTGAAGGGATCAAACTTATAGGGTGCAAATGGGTTTGAAAGAGAAAGACCAATATGGATGACAACATGCAAACATATAAGGTCAGACTAGTGGCAAAAGGTTATAATCAAGTTGAAGGCATTGATTATAAGGAAACCTTTTTGCCAGTTGCCATGGCAAAATCCATTCAGCTTATGCTTGTTATCACTGCATACTAAAATTATGAGACATGGCAAATGGATATGAAAATTGCATTCCTTAACGGGAATTTGCAAGAGGAAGTGTATTTAATACAGCCTAATGGATTTACATCCAAGTCAAATCCAAATCAAGTATGTAGGTTTCAAAATTCTATTTATAGACTAAAGTAAGCTTCACAGACTTGGAACGTCAGATTTAATGAAGCAATTAAAGAATTTGGTTTCAAGAAAAATCTTGATGATCTTTGTGTTTGCAAGAAGATAAGTAAAAGGCCATTGTTTTCCTAGTGCTATATGATGATGACATATTTCTCATAGGAAATGACATAACTATGCTGCAGGCAATAAGGTCTAGCTATATAGACAATTCTCCATGAAGGAATTTGGGAGATGTAGCATTTATTTCAAGAATTAAGATCTATAAAGATAGATCAAAAGAATGCTTGGCTTATCTTAATCCACCTATATTTGTAAGACATTAAAAGGTTTAGCATGGAAAACTCTAAGAGAGGAAACATGCCTATATATACATGTACATTACTCAAAAGAGCTGTGTCCTAAAACATTAGATAGAAAGACACATATGGAAGGTCTGAAATTTTTGTAAGGGGTTATTCTGTTGCTAGCTTCGTATATGATTGGGTTGATAGCAAATTACGAAGTGGTTTTGTATTTAGCTTTAATGGTGCTGTAGTTAGATAGAAAGGTCCTAAACATGAAAAAACTATAGACTCGACAACTGAAGCTGAATACATCCCCCCATGTAAGGCTACATTGAAGGAACTTTACATGGATAAGTTCATTTGATGAACTTGATGTGGTTCTGAGCATTGTTATTGTGATAATAATAGAGCCATAAAATAAGCTAAGGAACCAAAGTTTCATCACAAGTCTAAATATGTACTCCAACAATATCATGTAAGTAGAGACTTTATCAAAAGACATGATATATGTATGGAAAGTGTACCTACTAAGGATAATTGATCTTTTCACTAAAATGTTGACCTGGTAGAAACATGATCACCATATGAAGAGTATGGGACTTAGACAAATAGGTGATTGGCTTTAGTGCTACTAGGAGATTGTTACATGAGCCTTGCAAGCCAATTCAAATTTGCATGTAACATCCTAGCTTTTAGACATTTCATGTAAAATACATTATATACTTTTAATATTAATAAGGTATTTTTTGTCCATAAGTTATAATATAATTGTTATTAATAGCTTATGAAGATAAAGCCTATGAAGAACATTGGCTTTGTAAACAAATTGTAAAAAGTTAAAATTGTGAGATCCTTATGCATCAAAGCCGTATTTCTAAAACTATTCTAGGTCATCGTATTGTTAAGACAAGCATTGATAATGCACAAAGACTGGTATATGTAAGCCTTCATGCATATGATGAATATAACTAGTCTCATAAGTTGAAGTATAGAGATGTTTGGGGATATCATATGGGTGCTTATTATGGTAATAAATTCACTGAACATGACTTGCTGTAAGAGTTCCATTTGGTATTTCACTCAAGTGTCTATGGAAAATACTTTCATGTGTTAGTAGTCTAAGTGATCTGTAGACTAGCGACACCAAGTCACCCTGTATGTGAATTATCATACTTAGAGATTATCAAGACTGGGTTCACAATGGATGTAACCAAAATAAGGGTGGTTTTGGGTATGATATGAATCATGGTGAAGGTAAATGAGTGGTTTAGATAAGATTCCTCACCCCAAGTGATATGAAGTGACATATCTAATTTTTTCCCAGCTTGTGTTAACTCAAAGTCCTCGGCCAAGGCAATACTAATTATGGACTTAACACATAAGGGCTATAAACTAATATGGAATGGTCTAAGAGTAGACATTGCACCATGCTTTTGTCTTTTCTTGGATATATGATGAAAGAATCAAATTATAGTGGCATATTGTACATTGAAAGGTATGTCAAAAACTGTATTGACTTTTTTAACATTTGGGTGGCCATGATGCATTGCTAGATTTGCTCATGGTCTATAAATATAAATATTCTTGGTTGAATTAATACATATTTATTGCCAACATTTTAGGGGCCTAATGGGTCACATGCATATAGTTGATTTTATAAAATTAAAATAGGATTGGATTAAATTGTGGAGATATTAATCTCTTAGGGACTTAATTGAGTAGTTCAATTAGTCCAGAGGTTTAAGTGCAATTATATCATAAATTTAATGTGCATTAAACCGTAGCTACATATATGTTTGTTTTGTCATCTAAATTATGTTATTAACGCCATCTTTTTTCTATCGACAATAGGATAGCTGTATGGCAAAAAGGCATTAAGAAAGGAAAACTTTTTCTTGTTCTCAGTTTTTTAACGCAACAAAGGTGTTCAATCAAAGGGAAGGTTTGTGAAACCTAAGCCGCTAGCGTGGCTCCTAGGAAACATAATCCCAACCTCATGAAGGTTTCTCAAGTCACCCGTGTGGATCATCATTAGGGGTTGGATAATTGGATGGCTTTGGTTATGACAATCGAGCTTGGTATGCAAGGACAAGAGGAGATTGAATTTAATTAGGGATCTTAACTATCTCGATTTAAGATATGATTTTGTGTTCTTGAAATTTTAAATTGGTTAAAGGTGCGCAAGTCAATCCTTTGTGGATTTTGATATGTTTATTTAATTTTTTTTGCTATGCAATTAAATAATTATTAATTGAATTTATTATTGTTATTTGTTTGAGCATGACCCAAATTCCAACACATAATGTATCGAAACATTAATCTCAACATGCCTATTTTATGGAAAATCATGTCTTTAGTTTTAGAGTAGGGTAAGGTCATCAGACCGAATTGCTCATTAACTATTCTCGTACGACTATTATGAAATAGCTAGGAAATTACAGCCGCCACTAATCCTTTTAGGCTAGGTGTGATTGGACATGTATTAAAACCAATCCCTTTAAAATTTTAAAGTCATTCTAAAAGGACTGATTTTCAAGTATAAGTTAAAATAAGAGAAAAAGCAAAGTTAGGTTCAAGAGTTAATTACGCATAAATACCCTTGCAACACCTTAAATTCGTTACCTACTAGCCATATTTATCTCAAGTCTAGTTTTAAGATTTTTTATTTTTTGGTATTTAGACACATCCTAAAAAATTTTCCTATGATACCAATCATTTGGAATGTCGTAAGACTTTTTCCTTGTTTTAAAAAAATTATGATATTTAGAAGGATGTTCCCTAATTCTCGAAGTTCAAGTTGTTTTTATGGCAAAGGGCTTGAAAAAAACTTTAATCCAGCTATGTTGCCTTATTTTTATAAGAGCAAAATTAAGAACATAATCAAATAATTAGCATTTGACATAATAAATAAATGGACCAATTTCTAATCATGAGTTTCCCATTCTCCCAACAATGGGTAGATCACTTATGCCGAGTCTCTGAAAACTACTTGGGACTTGGTTTTTCTATCAATGGCTACCTAGAGCTCTATCAATGGCTGCCTATGGCCCTATGATACAAGTTTCATGTTCCATTACATTGTTCGTACAATCAAAATCCAACCTAGTACTTAAAAGGTAGTGATTTCCTTCCAAGGATATTAAGACTACCTTGATTCCATGACTTAAGCCATTTCAAGTGCCACCAAAGTAAATTTCCATTACCTTTTTTTTAAGGAAAACCTTTTGTCTTGTGTAACACACTAAATCCTCATCCAGGAAATTGAAACTCAAATGCTTATAATCATCTATGATCCTACTTGCTAAGAACTCATCCACTACACTACATTTTATGGATTTTTGGTTCACATAACTATATCTCATTCTGAAAGCAAGACCCACCATTTTGCAATTGTTTCTAAAAGGGCAAGAGCATCGAATAAGTGCTTGATTGTGTTAGAGTGAGCCTTATAAGGCAATTGTTGTAGCTTGCAAAGAGCTAGCATTTAGTGATTTTATGTATTCAAATATTATATTTTGTTAATATCTATGAGGTATTTCTTTATCCATAAGATTGCATTTGATTAATTATTATGAAAAGTCTTACGAAGATAAAGCCCATGAAACACATTGGCCTTGCAAAAGAATTGCAATGGGTTACAATTATGGGATCCTTATACATCAGAGTCATGTTTCTAAAATCGCTCCCGATCATCTTATTGTCAAGATAGGGCATTAACAATGTACAAAGGCTGGCATATGTAAGCCTTCATGCATATGGTGAATGTAACTGGTCTCATAATTTGAAGTATAAAGATACTTAAGGACTGTTGCAACGTGGTCAGGATACAAATCTTGACCAGCACGACTTGAAAGATGAGTGTACCCTTTATTCCTATACATCTGTATATTAATATTTTTTATTTTTAGAGGCCCCATCATTATTATTTTGTTCTTTTTTGTGTCTAAGGATTAAGTTGTTGAGATGAATTGCTCACTTGACTTAACTCTAAATAGTCATTATGACCACAAATCTTAGAGTCACCACCAATCTGTTTTGGCTATGTGATCTACTACAGTTGGTATTTTGAGGGCTATGAATCCCTTAAAAACAAACTCTGACATCTATGATAATACCAGAGATTACATGAAAAGGGTTTAAGACTCGGTTACAATCACGAGTAAGGATCAATCCCTCTCATGACGCTCGATAATAGGTACCTTACTAACCATGTGTTAATTTAAATTTGATTTTTATTTGGTTTCAAAATCCATATTTAATCATAATTCCCATGAATTAAAAGAATATTTTATGAAACAAATTTATTATTTCATTTGAGAAAATTAGGTTTTTAATATTTTTCAAAAATCAAAATATCTTCCTTACCCCACTAAAAGATCGAAGGAATACGAAAAGTTTTATTATTTTTTTACTCCTGAATGGAGAGCCAAAGGAATACGAATGTTTTAAAATTTTAAATATTTTTTAAACCTTAGCAAAAGGTTGGAGGAATACGAAAAGTTTTATAAATCAAAATATCTTTTACTCCTCACAACAGGGTTGGAGGAATATGAAAGGTTTTATTTTTACAAAATTCAAAAAATCTAGATTTTTTTTGTTTATTAAAAAAGATATCTCCTTATTAAAATAATTCGTGAAACCCCTTCCATATACTGAGGGAAATTTAATATACTACTTTAACTCAGAGAAATTGCCTCAATTTTCAAAAATTTTGATTTTATGAAATATAATAAAATTTATCTTAAGTCCCTCGAAAGTCACCTTTGACATAGAAATATCCCAGTGGCCCTAAAGGACTTGGTTTTAAGATAAATTACTAAAATGTCTCCAAGGTATACCTTCATTGTTAAAGTATCTCAGCGATCCTAAAGGACTCGATAACTTCAAAAGTGAAGAAATTTATTCTTACTGCGCTTCTTCGACATAGAAGTATCCTAGTGATCACATAGCACTTGGTTATAATATAAATTACTAAAATGTCCTTAAAGTCTACCTTTGACGTTAAAGTATTCAGTAACCTTAAAAGACTCGATAACTTAATAAAAAGATAAACCTATCCCTACTATGCAACTTCGACATAGAAGTATCCTGGTGATATAAAGGACTTAATTTTAAGGTAAATTGTTAAAATGCCCTTAAGGTGTATCTTCAACATAGAAGTATCCCTGTACCCTGAAGGACTGGATAACTTCATAAAAGTATCCTAGTGATTACAAAAGGCTTGATTCTAGGATAAATTACTAAAATGTCCCTAAAGTCTACATTCAATGCTAAAGTATCCTAACAACCCTAAAGGACTTGATAACTTAAAAAACAAACCTATCTCTATTATGCACCTTCAACATGAAAGTATCCCGATGATCATAAAGGACTCAGTTCTATTGTACTTACTAAAATACCCCTAAGGTGTAGCTCTGATATAAAAGTATCTTGATAACCTTAAAGGACTCGATAATGATATGAACTGACAATCTTACCCTTGATGGACAACTTAAAATTTAAAGATGACCTAAAACGCAACAATTGCTAATAGGTCCCTAAATTTCTCAAAATTACATTTTAGTCCTAAAATGGCTAAAATGCTAGAAATATTCCTAAAATGCCAAAATACCTTAAACGAGTAACTTGATGTGAGAAATAACCATTTTAACCTTAAAATGCATGGCTTTACTAAATGGTCCCTAATATTTTCTAACTTTGAAAAATGGTCTCTACATGAAATAAAACAAAAAATTAAATATCAAACACATCTAAATAAACATGGAAAACATGCCAAATATTATCAAAAGTATTCGGCTAACACCTTTGGCCTTGGAATAATTTTTTAATTCTTTTTACAAAGAAGAATTTAAACTTTTTAAAATTACAAAAAGATTCCTAAAAAGCTAGAAATGAATGAAACACATTTAAACATGCTAGAAATGCATGAAACAAATCCTTAAAGGTCTATGAAGTGTTCGGCCAAGCTTAGATGGCCTTTAACCAAAATTTTTTAATTTTTACAATTTAGTCCCTACATGAGATAAAAAATAAAACAAACATCAACCATATCCAAATCAACACAAAAATTACACCAAAAGTTACAAAAAAGGTTCAGCCAAGTGTCGTTGGCCTTGGAATAAATTTTTCACTTTTACAAGTATGCCCTTAACTTTCTAAAATTGCAAAAAAGCCTCTATCAGGTTAAAATGCATGAAATACATTTAAACATGTCAAAAATACATGGAAACACCGATAAAGGTCTAAACATGGATTCAACCAAGCTTGGATGGCTATGGAAAAATTTTTGCAATTTAGTCCCTTGATTTTCTATAATTAAAAAAATCAAAATATCACGAACTTATCCAAGTTGGGTTTGGCCAAGCATGAAAATAAATTTGGGAAAATTATTTTTAAGTCTTTACAACTTTCAAATATTACAAAATAATCTGAAATACCATGAAATCAAGCATAAGTAAATTATCCAAAAGACTTAATCATTTTTGGCTAGCACTTATTTCACCAAAAATAATTCTTTATCACATATTTTCATGAATATCAATATAAATACATATCATAATTTTTACCAAGCCTAAGCATGCATAAAATCCTAGTAAATAATGAACATATCAACATAAATCAACATGAAAATATTAAGAAAAATAATATAAAAATATATACATGAAAATAGCAATATTTCTATCAATAAAAAGAAATTATCTTAATGATAATCAACATATTATTATTAAAAATCAAGTATAACAACAAAATCAAGAAACTTTGTTCATAGTCATCATACTTGGCCTCTCCACATTAATTAAAATCCATGAGCATAAGCATGATTTGGGCTCAGTAAGAGGAAAAATCTAGCATAAAATGAACTAAAAATAAAATTTTATAGCAAAAAGTACCTTAAAAAGCTTGGAAACCTAAGGAATTTTTATGTTTTTAGTGATTTTATTTTATGCAATCCTAAAGTCCTCGAAATGAACCAACCTTCTCTTGGCCGAATAGTTCTAGCATTTTTTTCTTTTTTTTATTTTGTGTTAATTTTTGTTAAATTTATCTTTTTAGATATCTTTTTTTTTTTTTTTTTTACATTTTGATAATGATTTTTGTTTTTTGGTGAGCTTAGTCAAAAGCCTAAACAGATGTGTCACGTGGGCTAACTTAGATTTCATGATTATTAGGATGCTATTAACCTTTATCATAAAATTTAATCCCAATTAAATTAATTCTCGTATAATCAAGCTAGCAAATTTTGAAATTAAAATAAATATACGCAAAATTTAAAAAATGTATGAGTAAACAAAATCATAATTATAAATTTCATGAAAAAAATTGAAGTGGAAGGACTAAATTATAAGATATTAAAATAAAATTCTACATAATAAATTCAATTATGAATTTAATCATGTGAGAAGCCCAATTAAATATTCATATGAAAATTTTTGGCCCTAAAGTATTAATAAAAATTTTGGAGGGTGAAAAAATTTTTGGTCTTTGTTGTAAAATCAAAATGGACCTAGTTAGGTTTTATTGGCAAATAAAATGAGCTTGCTGGAATGATCACAAATGGGCTTATTAGACTTGTAGAGAATGAAATGGGCATGGTAGAAAATAAAAATATGTGCTTAGCAAGCTATTTGGGCATGTTGGGGTCCATTAAAGAAAATTGAAAGTTTTAAGCCTATTAAGGAATTTTGGCCCAAAATAGAATTAATAAATTTTCCTGAAAAAAATTTCCAAGTGTTGAATACTAAAAGAAATTTTTTATGTGTGAAATAAATAATTAAAAATTTTAAACTCGTAAAAATTTATGACCAAAAACCCTTTTGAATAAAATTATATTTCATATAAATAAATTGGAATTTCAAAAAAGTTATATTTAAGTTAATTTATTAAAATATGTAAAAATATTTAAGATTTTGAATAGTGAAAAATTTTATAGATAGGAAAAAGTTCGTATTTTGAGATTGAGAAAATTCCAAAAAATATGTTCAAATTTATAAAAATGGATTATGTTCAACATATTACTTAAAATAATAAATATGAAAACCTAAAATCAAAAAACAAAATTTATCGAAAAAATTTCACGAGCATGACACTCGTGGTATTTCGAAAAATTCAAAATTAAGCACCAAAATTGACAACTCGACACCTTATCGTATAGAATGCCAATGCGGGTTTTTCCTAAATATTCTAGATTTTTTAGGGTGAGTATTGATATAAATACTACAAAAGTGTAGGTAAAAATATATGATAGTCAACTCCTAAAGTTTCACAAAAAATCTAAAAAATTCTTTAAAATGTTAAATTTGATTGAAGCATCATCTTGGATAAACACTTTTCAAAATTTGAAAAGAATAAATTTAAAAACTATTTTTTCACATTGATATTCGTTCTTTATCCAAGATTTGTTCTTTATGACCCTTGAAATGATGATTTTTCTATCACATGCACGAGCGGTCATTTAGACATTATCAAATAGGTCTTGAAAATGCGCAGTCCACCTGAAAAGGTCAACCCCACAAAGGTGATTATCTAATTATCAACCTTAGATATTTTAAAATTACTAGCAAAAAGGCTCAGATCAAATTAGATATATACAGGGACATCATATGGGTGCTTGTTATGGTGACAAGTTCAATGAAGATGATTGGCTATGAGAGTTCCACTTGGTGTTTCACTTAAGTGTTTGTGGAAATACTCTCATTTGTTAGTAGTGTAAGTGATCCTTACACTGGTGACACTATTATCATACTTAGAGATCATCACAAATGGGTCCACAAAGGATGGATGCAAAAATAAGTATGGTTTTGAGTATGATATAAAGCATACTGAAGGTAGATGAGTGGCCCAAAGAGGATTCATCACCTCAAGTGATTTGAAGGGACATATCTCTCATGTACCTGGGTCGTGTTAACTCAAAGACCTTGGATAAGGCAATACTTATTATGGGGTTAACACATAGGGTTGCATACTAATACGAAAGAATAGGCACTGAACCATGCTCTTGCTAATTCTAAGATATATAATGAAATGATTGAATTACATTGAGATATTGAATACTAAAGGGCTTCTCAAAACCATGTTAACACTCCTTGCGTGTTAGGTGGCCATGATGTACTGTTAGATGCTGATCTTGCTCTATAAATATAAATGTTCTTAACTGAGTATTTTATATTTATTACTAACATGATAAGGGTCTAAAAAGTCACACAAATAAGGGTGATTAGTTAGAAATTAAATTAAAACTAGGTAAATATGTCTGATAAAAGTATTGGTTACTTACGCCCAATTTGAATAAGTTTACATGGGCTAGGGGTAAAATTGTAATTTTCTAAAAATTAAAATTTAAAACCTTAGATGTATTTAGCCTATGATTGTCATCCGATATACAAGAGAGAGACCTAGAATTTTAGCTAAGAAGACCAAGAAAAGAGTTGCGTGACATCCTCTTACAAACTTTGTGGAAGCTTACGCCAATCCTTTTGAAATAAGAAGAAAATTTGTTTTCTTCTTCAGTTTGATTACAAAATCAAGGTCTTCTAAGTGCAAGGGAAGGTTTATTGAAACCTTAGCTACCAGTATGGCTCTCATAACCAAGCCTTTTCTTTATTGAAGGTTTTTCGAGTCACCTATGTGATTACTGTTAGAGGCTGGACGATTGCACAAATTTTGGAAGATCTTTTCCTAGGCATCAAATGCTCATTATTTGGATTTGGAGAAACCAATTTACCAAAAAAAATATTAAAGCTTGAAAATTAGAGATAAGCAATGGAACATACTAAATAGCATCAGTGGATCATCTTAAAAGCATCTTGATCGATCTTTATAAAACAAGAAAAAAAAATTTGATTTCAGACCTCAATTCAAAGATTTTCTTCTCCTCTTATTAAAATAGACTTTCAAACTTGTATACCAAGCTCAGCTATCGCAAACCAAAGCTTTCTACATATCCACATAGGTGACTCAAAAATTCTTTCTAAGGGAGAGACTCTTTTATGCCAAAATCTATGCTAGCTTGATTAGTATTCAAAAATCTTCCCCAGGAAATCTCTCTATGCCAAAATCAAGAAAATCAATGAAGAATAATTTCCTATCAAAAGTCAAAAAAGATTGCATAAGAGAAAACAAGGTGGCAAAAATTCTCTCTTTGGGAAGATGAAAAGAAACCATTAGGGTTTCTCATGTATTAAGCATCGCACAAAGTAGGGTTTAAATACCCAGGGTTTAGTTTTTGCATAATTACACTTTTACCCTTTATTTTTGAACAATTTAAAAATCTCCTAAGTAACTTTTGGTCTTTAGGTAATTTAATCCTTATCTTATTCTAATTTTATAAAAAAATCACCCTTATGTGTGTGAACCATTAAGCCTCTATCATATTAGTAATAAATATAAATTTATTCGATTAAGAATAATTTATATTTATAGATTTTAGTGTAATTCAACCTTTCATCATAAATCCTGAAATAAGCAAAGTTTGGTGTAGTGTCTACTTTTGACCTATTCCATATTAGTATGCAACCCCTATGTGTTAACTTCATAATTGTATTATCTTGGCCAAGGTCTTTGTGTTAACATAGGCTAGGTACATGTGAGATATTTCCTCTTAAATAACTTAGGTTGATGAATCTTCTCTGGACCACTCATTCACCTTTAATATGCTTTATATCATATCTAAACCCAGCCTTATTTGGTATTCATCTATTGTTAACCTGTTTGCAATGATCTCTAAGTATTATAATTCTTATACAAGATGACTTGGTGTCACAAGCCTAAGGATCACTTGCACTATTGACACATAAGAGTATTTCCATAGAAACTTGAGTAAAATACTAAATGGGACTCTTATAGTGGGTTATGTTTAGTGAACTTGTTACCATAACAAGCATCCATATAATGTCCCAAGTATCTCTGTACTTTATCTTATAAGACATTGCATTCATCTCATCCATTGATGCTTATATATGCCAGTCTTTATGCATTGTCAATGCCTCATTTTGACATTATCATGACTAAGAAAGTTTTCAGAAACACAAGTTTGATGCATAGAGACCTTATAATTATAATTATTTACAATTCCCATGCAAAACGAGTATGCTTCATGAGCTTTAGCTATATAAGACATAAACTACTAAACATATATTGATCTTATGGATAAAGAAATACCTCATATTATAGTAAACAAATATAATGAATGTTACATGAAGTAACTAATAGCTAGTGTTTTACAAATAAATCTGATTGGGTTACAGGGCTTACACTGACAGCTTTGGTTTACGAGAATCGGGCTTGGTGTTTGAAAACTAGTGGTCATGGAATATACATCATTGGCTTATTCAAACCTTTAACTGAGGTATGATAACTTCTAAATCTTTTTTTTTGTTGATTAAATAGATTAGATCATTCAAAACATGCAAGCCGAACCTTAAAAGAGATCTTAATATTGTTGTTTATTTTATTCCATTACATTTATATGATTAAATTTTATTGAAAATTTTTTACTATATCTATACATGAAGTTAAGACTTCCAACAAACAGGATCAAGCTTTGTGATTAGCTAAATGGTATTGTATAACATATAGTTCTTGAGTTTAATCATAGTCAAGGATAAGGCAAAATATAATATCTTCATAGATGAGTAGCTATTCTCATATTTAGTGAACTTGTTGCTGAGACAATAAATAGCATGTTCTTTCTTGCCTGTTTCATCATGTTGGCTGGGTATAAATCACATAAACTTCCTGAAAACTAATAATTACAATATCAGTGGTCATCCTAGTATCGATGACACTAGCACTAGTGAGTTTGAAAGCTAGTGCTTAACTTTGTCAAAAGCCTCCTGTCACTTATCATTCCACTATCCACATTATGTTTTTGCAAGATCTGGAATATTATGTCACATTTATTAGTGAGTTAGGAGATGAATTTGGCGATATAGTTTAATCTCCCATAAAAGTTCTCACCACTTTTTATGTGCAAAGTTGGGATAGATTTTAAACGGCTTTAATCTTATCGAAATCAACTTTTTGTCATAACATAACTGGATGCAAATCCTGATATATCAAAGTAGGAAAACTCTTTATGTTCATTGTAAAGCCCTAGTGTTGGAATGAATAGCTTATTAGAGCTTCTCGTAAAGGATCACGAGATGGCTAGGAAATAGGAGTCGCCATCATGTGATCAGACACTTATTAAAACTAGTCACTTAAGAGTTATGAATCTTAAAAGGATTTATTTTACGATCTATGTTAATCTAGAGATCTATCAATAATTGGGCTCGAAAGTCAAATATGGCATAAGTAAGGATTCAATCCCTCTCTTAATGCTCGAAAATTAGTACTAGCTAGTCGCATTTATCTGAGTTTGTTTTTTTTAGTTTCAAATATTCAATCATAATCATTAAATTACCACAAAAAATAATATATCAAAGAAAAGGTAAAAATTTTCCATAACTCATACCAAGTACCCATGAGAGCAACTAATTGTTGGTTCAGGACTAACTCAAATACAGAGTATAACTTAGAGTAAAAAGTTTTGTGAAAAAAATTTCAAAAAAGGTCAACTCTAAAAAATATTTCCAAAACATGTAAAAATTAAAACTTATTTCAAAATTGGATATTATTCAAAAGATGTTGAACAGAACAAAAGGGCTAAATTGAATAAAATGAAACTATGAAAACAAAGCTTGAATATTCTGTTTTATTAAATTTTAATTAAATTTTAAGCCTTAAAGTGAGCCTTTAGGAACCTAATATTTAACATTCCTAAGCTTACCAACTCCAAAAATAGCCCTACTGAAATCAATTCCGAGGCATCCAAATGCCTTAAAATCTTTAAATCAAAAACTTGAGAAACTTGAAAATAAGGGGCAACATTGATGTTTAGGGTTTCTCAAATTTATTCCAGATTATTTTAAGGAAAGAAAAGTTGAAAACTAAAATTCCTAGGAAAGCTATCTGAATATTTCACGCTAATTATAGTGACAAAATTTTAAAAAATCACTTAGGCGTTCAAAATTATTTTTTAAATTAGATGTCACTATAGCAAACTGAACATTTGAATAACATATAATTAAAACATCATTCTTGATTCATCAATATTGCCTTTGAATGAGCCATACATGGCTGGAAAGCTTATTTAACCTCTTACAAACAAATAATATAAAAGAAATCAAGAAAATGATTTATTAGGTAAAAAATGGCTTACTATAGATTATTAATTTAGACTACTTACCTTAGAATGTTGTCTTCCCATATATAAATCCATTATATGCAATGTCCTAATAGTATAAACACAAGTAGTCAATTAGCCATATTTGCTTACATTAATTAACATGCAAATTAAATGAGGACAGAAAGTAATGATATAACAAAAACCCCTGAATATATAAATATGAATAATCAGTTTAAGCTTAAAGAAATACATCATAATGAATTTTATCCTCAAGGTATTCCTAACATGTTTGCCTAAGACATCATGGAATGAACCATGTCTAACAAAGTTTGATTTCTCCTCTCAGACATTCCATTATGTTTAGAGTTTTTGGTGGAGTCCATTGTGGCAATAGCATTTTCTGCATGATCCGAGAATTCCTGACTTAAGCATTCTTTTCCATGGTTGAATCTAAGAGTTAGAATACTCTATCTAGCTTGTTTCTTAACTTTAACCCTAAACTCTTTAAACTTTTCAAAACCTTAGGACTTGTGCTTTATCAAAGACATATACCTATACCTAGAATAATCGTCGATAAAGGTAATAAAGTATGACTACCCATTTCTAGCCATTGTATTCACTAGTCCACATACATTTGTATTTATTAGGCCTAAAAATACACCAAGCCTTTTACCTTTACCTATGAAGGGAGTCTTGGTCATCTTGCCAAGGAAACAACCTTCGCAGATCCTATATGATTCATAATCAAACTCAGTCTTATTAACATGTCCAAGCCTACAATGCTAGATAAAAGGTCTTCGTTAGACTATCCTTTTTTACTTTTTTCACACTCATTTTGAGTAAAGATAATTATGGATCCAATACAAATAGCCTATTTTGTAATGAGTTAGATTTATAGACTATTTAGATTGATTGAGCAACTATTGCCTTTCATTCTAAACTTAAAATCATTATTTCTAGTAAGGTATGAAACTAAAATGATGTTTCTATATAATCTAAGACATAAAGACCTTTTTTAATTCTAAGGTAATGTCCGAAGGCAATGATAAGGTATAGGTTCTAATGGCAACAACTTTAACTTTTGACCCATTACCCATTTTTAGAACTACCTCATTGAAGCCTAATTTTTCTACTATTCTTTAACAAACTTATGTCTTTACGTAAAGTGTGATCCACATCCTGAATCAATTATCTAGGTAGTTGAATCAATAATAGAGTAGTTCAACTTAATCATGTAAAGGTTAGCCACCTTCCTTTTACTAAGAATATTTCTTAATTTGACATACCAGTTTAAACATTTTAGGCTTATGGCATTATATATGTCTTGCACTACAGTTATCATAAATGCTATTATTAACAACCTAATATGAAATAAGTATTAATAGTTTTCATGTTTTAAACAAATATCAATGACTATCATATCATTATTAGCCTTTCCACTAATTTTCAAAATAATAGCCCTAACTATTATATGAAAATCTCTTTTGAGGTATTTCTAGTGGGCTAGGACCCCTTTCAACATGTTGCAACCTTAAGTGACTCAACAAATCACAACAAGTCTAGCTGGGTAGGTAACATAGCTTACCAATTATATCTCTATGCAACTTTCAAATCAGTTAGGTGGCAACTCTTTGCCTAAATGCATCATATGCATTTTGCCTAATCATCGCCTCTAACGCTATGCGGTTAAGTCATACACATTCGAACAACACAACAATAGTTGAGTAAGACCTATTATTAATAACTCAAGTATTTAAGTTAGAGAAATTTTGAGTCGCACAATAAATCCCTACGGCTAAAACTTGGTATCTTGTTATGAATAATGGAAGGCATCTTTATCGTGCAAAGTATGTGACTCAATATTATATGAGGGATTTTGTTTGTTCATTTTATTTAAGGTCTCATATTTATTAGCATGCACATATTTTAATTATCACATGAAATATATCACTGTCATGCATACTACTTGGATGACTACGGACTTTTATCTAATACAATTTTCTTGAGCCATCAAAAGAAATTACTTGGTTAATTCTTAGGTGATTACAAACAAAGTCTTCATAAGCTTCTTGCAATCTCTCGATTTTCACAAAGCTTTTGCTTGGATCTTTATCTTCAAGTTACAATTTTTTTTCTAACTAATCCTAGTTTTATATTTTTACATAATCTAATTAAATTTATAATAAAAAACCTCAAGTTACATTTAAAAGGAATTAGATGAGAAAATAATTTTTACAACCCTAGAAAAATATAGATAATGCAAGGTATGTAGATTCTGTTCAAAATAAAATTTTTAAATACACATGAATAATCAACCATTCATCCATAATCATATTGACCCTAACTCCATAATCATCCAATACATCCGCAAATTTTATGAATATATTTAAATAAATATTAACTTTATCTTTGGTTGCTAACTTTCAACAATTTTTAAATCTTAATTTAATTGAGAAAATAATTTCTTACATGATTAACCTTAATCAAAACCTAATCCAATTAGGATTCATCATTTAAATTAAAAAATTATCCAATCTTTTCTTAAACATTTTAAGATTTAATTAATTGGATAATTTAGCTTGGTGAGAATTAGGAGTTTTTATTGACGTAAAATCTAGTTAAACTTTAGCTAGATAATTTTTTTTTTTAATTTTAATATTATCTTTATCCTAGCTAATCATGTCAAGCTTTAAAATAGAGACTCCTAATAGGAATTAGCTTACTAATAGCTAGAAGGTCGGCTTAAAAGAAGATTCAATCCCTATCAATTTGTTACCTTCTTTAGTGGTTTCCTCTAGGCATTTGAATGCCTAATCAGCACCAATGGTTTGCTTCCACTAATCCTTTGATTTTGCTATAAATTACAACATCATATGCTACCATTAATGGAGCAACTTAGGGTGTCAAAATGCTGGTTTGAATGCATTCAGGAAGTATGCTTACATTTGGTACCTTGAATGGCTCCAATTCGAAATGTTTTTGAGTCAATCCTTTTGCGAAAATTTCTAGCAAGTGCTGTGAACTTTTCACAACTCTTTCAAGGCTGAGAAGTATGGAAAAAGTTGTATCAAATAACAACTAAAATTTTGTAATTTTCAAGTTGAACAAAAATCATGAAAACAAAATGATTCCTGCATAAAGAACACTCAAACATTACTAATCAATTTTAAGCACCATAAAATTATTAAAACTAATTTGGAATAATTGAAAAGTGATTAAAAACACATAATTATCATGCTATATGTGTGAAATAATTTGTGGAAAACATTCCTACAAAAATTGTATCTTAGAGACTAAACCAAAGGAAATTGGTAATAACTAAGTCCATGGTCAATCAAGGCTAGTAAAGAGGCTTTGATACCATTTGAAGGATCGTATTTAAGGCATCATATATCCACTATTCAGATTTAATGAACTTGATCTACATTAAAAATCAAAATAGAAATCAAATACGTGATGATGGCATAAGTGAAACATACCACACAGCCTCAATAGATCATCTTATAAGCCTTTGATTGATCCAAAATGAGAAAGAGTATAAAATCTAAAAATTCATACCTTAATCCATAGAAAGATATTCTAATGGATCCATAAAGATCTCTACCTCAATCTTGTACATTGAGCTGGTTGTCATAAACCAAATATGTCTAAATGTCTAGCCTCTAATCGTGATCCACATAAGTGATAAAAAAAACTTCATAAGTTTGAGATTGTATCTTGCTGAGAGCATGCTAGTGGCTTAGGTTTCAAAAACCTTCACTTTAGCAAGGAATCCATGCTCCAAGACTCAAAGAAGAAGAGAGAAAATGATTTCTCTTAGGTTCAAGAAAGGTGATGCAAAAACTATAGTTTTACTTCAACTTCTTCTAAAGAGAATTCTAAGCAGCACCTAGGGTTTTTTTTCTTTCTTTTTTTTTTGTTTAATGTGATGCCAAGATGTGCCTTAAATACCTAGGTTTCAAGTGCTATCCAATTTTTTGTCATTTGCACTTTAACCCTTTGCCTTTGAATAATGAAATTAGACTTCAGTAACTTTTACTCTTTGGGTATTTAAGCCTAATCTCATTTTAATTTCCATAAACCACCCTAATGATTGTGACCCATGAAGCCCCCATCATATCGATAATAAATATAAATTATCTGGTTAAGAATAATTATATTTATAGACCAAGCTTGGCATCTAGCAATGCATTATGGCATCTTAACATCTAGGAAGTGCCAAAATAGTTTTCACAAGCCCTTCAATATATAGTATCTTAGTGTAATTCAATCCTTTCATCATATATCCCAAAATAGGTAAGAGCTTAGTGTAATGTCTACTTTTAACCCTTCCCATATTAGTATGTAGCCTTTTTGTCTTACCTTCAAAATTAATTGTGCCTTGGTCAAAGACTTTGAGTTAACATAGGCAAGTAATAATTGAGATGTCCCTTCATATCATTTAGGGTGATAAATCCTTTCTAGACCACTCATCCACCTTTAGTATGCTTCATGCCATACCTAAAACCATTCTACCATCGGCATCCATCTATTGTGGACCCATCCGTAATGATTTCTAAGTATTAGAATCCACATACAAGATGATCTGGTGTCATATGTCTAAGAATCACTTACATTACTAACACATGAGATATTTCCAGAGATACTTGATTGAAATACCAAATGGAACTCTTATAGTGGGTCATGTTCAGTGAAGTTGTTCCCATAACAAACATCTATGTCCTATCTCCAAGTGTCTTTATACATCAATTTTTTAGATCAGGTGCACGCATTGAATGCATAGAGGCTTAACATATGCCAGTCTTTTTGCTTTGTCATTGCCTTATCTTGATAATAAGATGACTAGAAATGTTTTTAGAAACATAGCTTTGATGCATAAGGATCTCATAATTGTAACAAATTACAATTGCTTTGCAAGGTTAATGTGTTTAATGGGCTTGACCTATGTAAGATATAAATAGCTATTACCAAATAATCTTATGGCTGAAGAAATACCCTATATTACATTAATAAGATTATAATGTATATTACATGAAAATACGAATAGCTAGTGTATTGCAAGCTTAAATGATTAGCTTATAGGGCTTATACACTAACAAAGGGAACTTATTGAAAACTAAGCCCTAGCTTATTCGTGAGTTAAATGAGTAAACACTTATACTTGGAAAATCTTTTTGTTTTTTGTGCAAACCAAGTTTTAATACATGACACAAACATTTTATTGAACATGGGCTAAACTAATTAACACACAACACAAACAAATAAAGAAGATAAGATCAATAATTTATAATTCCATCATAGCTGAGCTTATCAAGTCCAGATCATGGTCATCTAACATCCATCTTAACATAATTTTTAATCATTCTTTCTTAAAATACATGCAATCAAGCTCAATCCTAACCTATGCTTAATTATCATTTAAGACCATCTTTTCATACTAAAAAATATAGATCTAGCATTTAGACTTATAATCTTATCTAATTAACCTTAAATTTTAAATTTTATATGCTAGATCTATGCTTTATTTATCAAATCTGAGCACATTATCATGATTCATCAAAATCAAAACTAGATCCAAGAGATTTTACTTAGTCGATTCAAATTTTCTCTTACTTAAGTTTAGTCAAAGACCTATTGTGCTTGTAATCATGAATTTCATCATAAAATCACTAGATTTTAGCTCAATATGCAAGGATTCTAGCTCAATTTTAAAAAAAAATAGCCTAGATCTAACAAAATCAAGCAAATTGAACAAGAATCAATATTGCCTAGCTTATTCAATTCCAACAAGATTATCATTTAATCATGCTTAAACAAATGTATACTTAAGCAAACCTAGATCTAAATGTAATTTTATCAATAAATTACCAAGAATCATTAAAGCAGAACCATAGATGGCCTGAAAACATAATGGCTAAATGGCCTTGAAGCATTATGAAGCAAGAATTAAGGTGAAAATAATGTGATTTAAGCAAAAAAAATGAGATTAAAGAGAGAGACATTACCTTCCAAGATTTACTCTCTTGAATCCCTTCAGATAATGAGAGAATTTGAGAAAATATCTAAATTGGTAGAATTTAAAGTGTGTGAATTATGAATAGCCACTGTCTATTATATATGCCAAAGTAGGTTGCCTAAACTTAAGTCACCTAGGGGTAACTTTGGTTTAGGAGCTTAAGTCACCTAGGGGTAACCTAGTCTTATCTACTAAACACTTAACTTCCCATAACCAACTTAGATGAAATGATTACTCTACCACCCATTTAGGTTTATGAGCAAATGAATTTTTCCATTTGATTTTCATTTTAAATTTGGCCAAGGCTATGTTTATGCCGAATCTTATGCAAATTTTTATTCCATCCAATTGATCATGGCATACACTTGCAAAAACTCAATTGGATGTTATTTTTTATAGTAAAAATAGCCCAAAATGTCTTTTTCTTTAAAAATTCATAATTTTCTAGCATGCACCTCTTGGATTAAGCTCTTAGAAATTTTGGCAAATTAATTTCTAAGGCTTTTTCATGACCTAACCTTGGTTGCACTTTTTGGACCTACAATTCATGTTTAATTTCATATTGGTGCAATTAATTTCGAAATTGCATTCTAGAGCTCTACCAATTTTAAAGTTAAACTTTTGACATGTAGTTGACTTTACCTATAATTGCCACTTGATTTTTTTAATTTGACATTTAAAACCAAGACCTTTTTTAACTCCAACATCTTCAATAATCACTTTAATTCTCTCAAGAGACATAAAATTAGTCAACTTTCATCAAACTCAAAGTTTGAGATCAATTTTAATTTTCTAAATCTGACATTTTCCTTCTAAATTGGAAAATTAAGCTTAAATGCCTTTTCTTATAAAATTAAACTTCTAGAATCATCTTAAACCTAGATTATACCTCTTAATCACCAATACTTAATCTGAGAAGATTGAACTAAAAAAATACTAACCAATATGTAAAATTGAAAAAAGTCAATTAAAGGATTGGGACAAAATCAGGTGCTTACATTTTATCCCTTTCTTATTGCCAATGAAGCATAGCAATTTTCTTGAGGTTTCGCCAAAATACGTTTAGCTAGGTTAAGTTTGGGTTAAAATTTTATCAACCTTTCTAAGAGCTTTTGAAGTTGTTTGAATATGCTCATCCTCTATTTGTTAATTCGCAATCATATTATCCATATAGACTTCTACCTCTTTATGCATCGTGTCATTGAATAGAGTCACCATGGCTTTTTAAGATGTTGCCCCAACATTCCTTATCTTGAAAGGGGTCACCTTATAAAAAAATTTAGCTTAAATGCTTATAAACATGATTTTCTCCATGTCTTTTAGTGTCATCTTAAATTGAATGTACCTTGAGAACCTATCCACAAAGGAGAATCAAAAGCTTTTCATAGTATTATCTATGGCAAAAAAAATTATCCTATTGGCTAACTTGATTTACTTCCTGATAATTTATAGATATCCTCACTTTATTATCATTTTTAAGTCTGAAGATATATTAACTTACCATATAAGATATTTTGCTACCTTCAAGAATCCTACCTTAAATTGTTTATTTATTGTTTCTTTTATCTTTAGTGGCATTTCAAATTTCATCATTCTCAAATTTTGTTGTATCAACTTACATTTAGGCCTTAGAAGAAGTTTATGATGTTATCTTTTTAGCCTAAGTATATCTTGGAAAGACCATGCAAATATGTCTTTACATTCTTAAAGGAGAGCTATCAATTCTTTTATAGTGGACTGAGATTTCAAGGCCCTTATCTTGATTTCATTTTTATTGTCTTTGCTTCCTAGATTTCTCACTTCGATTGGTTCTTTATGGGGCAAAATTTATTTATTTTCTTGCTCAACTAGTGTTAATAGATTCAAAGGAAAAACAAATTCTTAAATAGTCGTTGATGTTGATGTAGCCGACATAAATAGGCTCTTCAAAATTGATCTTCTAGTCTTTACCAAGATTGTCTATGTCTATTTCACTAAATACCTATAAAAGGTGAAAAAGGAAACAATATAGCAATATATGGGCAATAAATAATAATAAATAATTATAAACTAGAAAGAATGAATGGAACACAATTGATAAAATACACTTTATCATTTTATTTAATGATAATTGGTAAATGACCTTATACAAATGTATTCTTTAATGCTTTTGGGTTGAAGCAAATAGGATGAGTTATAGGGCAGTATTTTGAAGTTAATTTAAATACATTTAGGATCTTAGTAGCTGTCTAATTTTTCAACATATAGCTTAGTGGACATAGGCATAATAAATAGCTTGCCTCTAGTGTCCTTCGATTCATATAATGAAAGAAAAGTCATTAGATCCAATCCTCACTTTTGAGCCATAACCTTTGCTAGGTTATATTTTTCACCTTCTAAATCTATTTTTTTTCTCTATAATGTATTTAAAATGAACCTAGCCTATGTTTTTCTATTTTACCAATAACTTTTAAAGCTCTTGCTATCTAGTTTAGGAAATTTTTAAGCCTTTACTAGCCCAACAAACTTTTTGATAGTTAACTTGACTCACATTCAAGTATCATTAGCAAATAGGGCTTGATAATCAAAAGTTCTTCTACAAAGGTTGCATTTACAAATTCAAATGACTAAAGGGAACATTGTTTCACATTTTCATTAGCTTTAACATACAAAGCATCTGTGGAAGTTGCAACAATAATATCTTTTTCCCCAAAAATAATAATTTATTTCTCTTGAATCATGACCTTAACCTTTAAATGTAATAATGACAGAACTACCCTAGCAAAATAGATCCAAGGCCTTCCTAATAGATAGTTATAGGATGAAGCAATATCTATAACTTGGAATTAAATCTCATGAGTACAAAGCCCTACTTCAATTATAATCATTATACTTTTCATCACTTCTAAACATATTTTGTCAAAGTTTCTCACTATAATATGGCTTTGCTCAATGTATAACATGTGAGACAATCGCTTAGCCAAGGTGGTCATAAGCATGACATTCAACGAAGAACCATTATTGATTAGCATTCTTGGCAGAATTGTCCTTTACAAGTGGTGGTGATCTAAAAAGCATTCATGGACCCCCTTCAGTAAAGACTAGTTGTCTAAAGTTGTTAGCTATAACATTATCTGCTTAGTTTATTGACTAATATGTTGTTAGCAACGTATGCCCATTTTAGGATCCTTAGTAAGGCATTCTGGTGAGGTTCAAAGTTTAGAAGCAGTGATAACACTAAAATCTTTGTATGTTACTTATTCAACTACTTTACTATATGGTATTCATATGATTAAAGAATTTTGGAAATTCACATGCCTTGTTTTCATTAATAGGTTTTTTTTATTTTGTTAGAAAAAGATTCCTCTATTTTAGCTTCCAGGTTCTAACAGAGACCAGTTTGATAACTTTTTTATACCATAAACTTTGCTATTTGAAGCCTAAAGCATCTTTTGTTGTGCGTAAAGTGGTAACCCTTATGAAATGACTACAACCGTCTAATAGTTCAAGCTTTTAGGGCATAACTCTGCAATTATACTTTTTGGGTAATACTTTATTCTCATTATAAGGGAAAGGTGATGGAAAATCTATAATCATCTTAGGTATGGACTCTACATTGGTCATGTTAAAACTTTGTTCCTCGTAGTAAATGACCAATGATCTCATTTGGTCATGTTCACTTCCCTTCGACAACTTTCTTAAGGTTTTCATAGAACTTATTTCTCTTAAGTTCAACATTCTTTGTACATGTCTTGAAATCATCGTAAGAATGAAAAATGTGTCCAAAAACTCTGTAAAATTCACAAAAATCAAATTACTTGTCTGTTAGAGCTTTTAGTGGTAAAAAAAGAAAAGGGTGAATTGATTTCTCAAAAACTTTTTGCAAATTAAAACTTTGATAAATAAATTTAAGAAATCTAAATAATATGCTTTGGAATTGCAAGTTGGTAAACAACTAAGGAAAAAGGTAAATAGAAGCAAACTCAATGATTTAGAGAGGTTTAGCCTCAGTTGCCTATGTCTTTTACCTTGGCTTCACTTGCCTAAAATTTTTCCAATTCACTAATTTGAATTGTTTACCTTTCAAGGACAAGGTGTAACCACCTATCTTTCTAGGATGAGATAGCAACCTCTACCCTTTATCTTTTATGTCTAAGATTGATACCTTCTCTACTCTTTAATGGCTAAGCAAGAACCTCCCCTTTTTCTAAGAAGTTGGTGTAGAAATAAAACCTCTAAAAGGCTAGGTGCTTACAAGAAATTTGGCTCAAAGAAAATGTATATCTAAAGATACAAAATGAAGAATACAAAGATAGAAGAATTAATCCTACAAAATTGTGAACTACTCTAAAAATGATGGAACTAATGAAAAATTTAACTTTAAGCTCTTTCCCTATTTTTCTTTCTCTTGTTGGAGATGTTGGAGAGGCTTATTTATAGCCTTGATCATGATTATAGCTATTTAGGGATGATTAGTGAAGGTTTAGAGCTGTTGGAATCTTTATTTGAATGATTTTTGTTCTTTCCTGTTGAGTTGCATCTATACATAAATTATTGTATTTTTACATTGCTATGAAACCCTTAAAATATGATCGTTGGAGCTTACTATATCGATACAAGCAAAGTGTGTATCAATACTCACTATGCTGCATTAATACAAATTGCTTTGCATGGATCCAATCGAAGGTTTTATGAAAAACTGAGCTACTACCAAGCATTGTATCGAGACATAAACATAGTGTATCGGAACATTCATATGAAAATCAACTTTAAGAGGTTTTTAATGAATCTAAAACATATAAAACTAATCTCAAAAATGTTTTACATAAATGTATGTATTAAGAACACATTTTTACTATTTAAAGGAGTCAAAACACATTCTACTATTTTTCAAAGTGTTTAAAAGTCTTTCATGGAAAAATACTAATTTGAAAATATTTAAACAAAAGATAATTAAGCTTAAGTTTCAGTTATATCAAAGCTAAGATTAATTTAAAGCTAATATAGCTAATAATCTCTCCCCTTTTTGATATGACAAAACTTAAGGTGAATTTGCTTGTAAAACTCCCCTTTAATCATTTAAAGATTTTCAATACAACTCATTCTTAATAGAAGCATTAAAAACTTGGCAATGGTAGTTTTGCTCATATTTTTATAAAACACAAGATATTAAGGATTTCAAAAATATAAGTAATATAAACACATGTGAAATCTTTTTATTCACTAGCATATATATATAAATAAAGCACAAGCAAGAAAAATTAAACTTCAAAATTCTCCCCATTTTTTAGAATATCAAAATAGTGAAGGTAGATTAATTCAAAGCTAGGAAATTAATTCCAACAAGATTTCTAAGACATATACCAATTACGAATCATTTAAGAACATGTACACCAATTATTAAGAAAATATATGCATTTAAGCCCTAATATGTAGTTCATGCAATTTTTGCATTCTTTTATAGACATTAAAGCGCATTTGAGATTAGTAGTAATAGAATATACCAGTTGTTAAAGGATTTTAAGAATTATTAATTGAATTATTGCCTAGATGCATAATAAGTGCCAAGTTTTGAATTTTTAGTACACATGCTTACTACTCATAATCACTGAAATAGCCATATGGAAGGTTAAAAATTTTTTAAGAAAAATATAACAAACTTTCATAGGTTTGAAAATCATTTGCTTATTCATGATATGTCGATAAGATCATTTGAGCAAAAATTCAATTAATGAACATGCTTAAAGATGAGAAATGAAAACTTAAACATATTGAAGGATTCATTCAAAGCAAACATTTTAACTATATATTACATACAAGAATACCAATTGTATATAATTAACTCATGTTTATCACCAAACTTACTGCTAAAGGATAAAGATTTAGTAGCCTTAGTTTAATGATTATATCAACCTTACCAAGCCTTGATGATATGCTCATTATGACTTTAAGGATCATTACGCATTCCTTAATGGTTTTAGTTTGATTTGAAGAGGTTGCATGCTTTATTTCCTTCATTTTGTTTTCACCTTTCAAAAATAGCTTTATCTTAATGAATCTTGCAAAACTTAGCAAAAATATTAGCAAAAGATGAGCATTAGAGGTATGAAGATTTTGGTTGTTAGAAAGAAATTCAATAAGCTTAATGTTTGTTAGAAACGAAAGATGTTTATTGAGCTTAATAATATTTTGAAATAAGTGATACGAAATAAATGGAAAAAATTAAGCATATATGGTACCAGTTATCATTATGCAAGAAAACATGTTCATTAAGGGCTTAAAATAATGATGCATGGAAAATCTTGTATTTTTGTATATCATAAAGCAATGTGACCTTTTAATCATACAATTCATGCATTTGATTTGTGAAACATTCATCAATGAGTCAGATATGATGTTTATCAAGGTTTAGAAATCATAAAAAAGAAGCATTTCAAGTGAAAACCTATTAAAAAGACCAATTTTGTATTTAAAAACCAAATGACCATGAAATTGGTTGAAATTCACTACTTGTATTGATACAACGAGCTTTTGTATCTGTACATAGTGATATATTGATACAAAGTTCATTGTATCAATAAAATCTAGGTTTTCTTGGGCTTTTGTTCATTGTATCTATATAAGGTTCTAAGTATCGATACATGCCTTAAGTTTTCCAAAAAATGCTTTAAAAAAATATGCAATTTGGCGTTCCAAAATCCATGATTTGATAGTTTAATGCATAATTTTGATTTTAGACATTTAGCATATAATTGATCAAAAATTTGAATTAAAATAACTTTTAAAATCAAATTTGAATGAATTCACATATTTGGTAACATAAGTAATGTAATATGCAACTAAAGGTCTTGAAATAAGAGATTTTCATTCAAACCACATATGCACAAGTTTAAAAGTATTTTCAACATACACCAAACTTGTTTAAGCCATAAAATATGAGCAAATAACACGATTAACCATCTTAGGCCTTATAAAAGTGAATCATCAAAGAGTCATAAGAACTTTCTAGAAGCATGTTTTATGGCATAAAATCATATGTGCAAGCTTTATATGCTCCCATAAGGATATGCATATAATTCACTCATTGAATAAAGCTTGCTTAATACTTAAGAACATGAAACATTGAAATCAACCATTTATAAAATCATGTTTGAGTTTATGCTTCATATCATCATTTCATAAATTAATTAAACATATCATCATTAAGCACTTAAACATCAAATGCATACAAAATCAAGCACATAATCTTCAAATGCATTTTCTAATAAGCTCATGCATATTCTAGATGCAAGATATGTATTTTGATTAAAATCATTTGGCAACAAAATAATATTAAAAATTATTTTTCAATAAAGCAAAATAAATAGACAAATATATATAATGAATACAAACCATATATGATAAAAATAAGCTTAAAGGCTTAAAAGTTACCAATCACACTTTTTTGACGTCTAGAGCATCCATTTGTGTTGCTTTGCTCCTTATTGCTCCAACTTACGTACAAGAGACTTCCACTTGTATTTTTGTACCCAAGTTGTTTTGGGTCCTCGAAGATTAGTTTCAAAGCCTCTTATTCCCTTAGAAACCTATGTTTGCCTAACTTTAAGTATTGTCCTTTTCTTGATAGGACAAGGATGGACATTATGACTATGAAATTTGCAATGTGAGCACTTGGTCATTCATTTGAAAGGATTTTTCCAAGATAATTTTCCTTCCATTTTCCAAGCTTTGAATTTTTTTTTTCAAATTAAGGATGACTTTTTCTAAAATGTCAATTCTTAGCTTGGACTTATCAAAATCATTTTTAAATCCTTATTTTTATTTTTAAACTCAAATTTTGGTTTTAATAATAAATTATTTTCATTTTTCAATTTTGAAATCATTTTTTTATATTTTGAGTTCATGTCCTCAAACTTAATTAGAAGTTCATTAAAAGCATCTTGCAATTCATCAAATGTATAAAAACTTGAATGATAATGGTTTGAGGTTAACTTGGGCTTTTTAAAAGCCATGAAGCAAAGGTTGCCAATTTGGCCTTCCTTAAAGTCATTATCACTCCATGTTGCTACAAATGCTTTATTCTTCTTCTCAACAATGGGCAATCAAATTTGACATGTCCTGCTTTGTTGCAATTGTAGCAAACCATTTTGTTAACCCTTTGTATTTGAGATGAATTGCCTTTATTCATTTTCATGAACTTCTTGACAAATATAATCATCTCCATATCTTCACCATCCTTATGATCATCCTCATTTTCCTTACTCATGATTCATCTTCATCTCATATATGAGGAATGATTTGATGAACTCATCTAAGCAAGGAGATTGAGATCCTTTGACTCTTCAATTATGTTCATTTTAGCTTCCCATGACTTAGGAGGCTATTTAACATTTTCTTGACCATCTCTTTGTTGGGAATTACTTTCCCAAGACCCTTCAAGCCATTTACAATGTTTGTGAATCGATCGAACATCTCTTTCATGCTTTCTTTTGGTTTTATCTTAAACATCTCATAATCAAAGGCAAGCATGCTTATCTTAGACTCCTTTATTTGATTGGTCTCTTCATGTGTGATAGCCAACTTATCCCATATACCTTTATATTATCTCACAAAGATACCCTATTATACTCATTGAGGCCTAACGCACAACAAAGTGTGTACATGGCCTTGGTATAGAGTTAAGCCATCTTGGTGTTTTTAATCTTATTCCTATTGTTCTTTGGGAACTTTAAGACCATTCATCATCCTTGTTAGGATAAGTGGGCTTTTCACAATTATCTTCCAAACTTGATAATGCTTTGCTTGGACAAATAGCCTCATTGTTATCTTTCAATACATGAAATCTTCACTGTTGAAGAGAAGAGGCCTCACAATTAAATGTTCCTCTTAGCCCATATAAAAAATATCACCACTAGCCATTTGCTTAGTCTTTTATGAAGACTTTTTAGTGACGAAAGAAATCAAAACAGAGTGAGTTGATTTAAAAAACTTTTCACAAATTAAAACTTTGATAAATAAATTTGAAAAATCTAAAGAATAAGCTTTAGAGTTACAAGTTAGTAAATAATGATAAGTAATTAAAGTAAAAGGAATAGAAAGGCAAACTCAATAATTAGAGAGGTCTGGCCTCAATTGCCTACACCTCTACCTTAGCCTTACTTGCCTTAAATTTTCCTAATTCATTAACTTGAATTGTCTACCTTTCAAGGATTAGGTATAACTTTTTACACTGCCTATCTCTCTAGGATAAGATAACAACCTCTACACTTTATCTTTTATGGCTAAGATAGAACCCTTCTCTTCTTTTCAGTGGCTAAGTAAGAACCTTTTCTTTTTACAAGGACTTAGGTCTAAACAAATAAAACCTCTAAAGGCTAGGTGTTTACAAGAATTTTGGCTTAAAGAAAATCTGCATTTAAAGATACAAAATAAAGAATAAAAAGATAAGAAGAACTAATCCTATACAATTGTGAACTACTCTAAATAATGGAATTAATGAAAAATTTTGACTTTAATCTCTTTCACTTTTTTTCAGCCTTTTGTTGGAGGTGTTAGAAAAGCTAATTTATAGCCTTGATCATGATTATAGATGTTAGGGATTATTGGTGAAGGTTTAGAGTCGTTGGAAGTTTCATTTTAGTGATCTTCGTTCCTTCCTACTGAGTTATATTGATAATAAGTTGCTGTATTGATATATTGTTGTGCAAACCCTTAAAAAATAACTGTTAGAGCTTACTGTATCAATACAAGCAAGTTGACTATCGATACTGACCATTTTATATCAATAGAAATGGCTTTGTATTGATACAATTGAAGGTTTCATGACAACTTAGCTACTATCAGGCATTGTATCGATACATACACAGTGTGTATCATACATTTATATGAAAATCAATTTAATAGGTTTTTCATGACTTTAAAACATAAATAACTTATCTAAAACATTTTACATAAATGTATGTATTAAGAACACACTTTTGAGTGTTTGAAGGAGTTAAAACATATTCTAGTATTTTTCAAAGTTTTTACAAAATATTTCATGGAAAAATACTAACTTAAAAATATTTAAACACAAGCTAATTAAGCTTCAGTTTTAGTTATATCAAAACCAAGATTAATTCAAAGCTAATATAGCTAACATTGTCTATTACTTTCTCTAAAATTTTTCACTTTAATTAAATATCTTGCCTTTCACCAAAGCTTGCCAAACCAAACTCATAAAGTTTTAGCTTTTTTGATGCTTTTCTTCACTTGTTGGGCTTTTCTAATCATAGTGACTTTGTGCTTATTGTGAAGGGGTAATAGGTTTGCAACAATATTAGGCTCAATTTTAGTTTCAAACCACAATATGTTATATGATTGAAATTTGGCTCTCATTGTGATCCAAATGATTTAATGAATTTTCATAATAAGATTATCATAAGTATGATCGAAGCATATTCTTACAAGAACAATTAAATAATATGATTGTCTTAAGAATAAGTGAGAGATTATTACTATATGCCTTTGAGCCAGTTAGATTAGGCAAGGAATATAATGTTAATAATGCAAGCTAATCAATATTATTCAATTATAAAAGGTTTTTCTTCATGTTAGTAGCATAACTGACAATCATGAACTACTATAGGATGAAGCCTATGAAATATATTGGCCTTGAAAAGGAATTAAAGTAAGTTAAAATTGTAGGATCCTAATGCATGAAAGTCGTGTTTCTAAAAATGTTCCTTATCATTGTATTACCAAGGGGATGCATTGGAAATGTTTAAAGGCTAGTACATATTATGCCCCTTACTTCTGAAGTAAGTAGCCAATGTTATAGGTTAAAGTATAAAGGATACTTTCGATAACATCTAGGTGTTTGTTTGTTGAGCAAGTTGACTAATATAAGTAGTTGCAAGAAAAAACATGGATTGCTACATGAGTAAACAACGTGCCATCTTTATGGTCTTTCTAAGATATTTGGTGAAAGGATAGAATTAAACTAATAAATTGGTGACTAAAATGTTTTTTAAAGAAGTCATATTAAATCTACAACATTCAATGTTCATCAAATCTTGCTCTTATTTATGTTTATAAATTATGAATATGTTGAATAAACTAGATAATGATTTATACCCATTGTTAACATGTTGGGAACCTAAATAGATTAGAGGACAATTTGCTTGATTAAACTTAGGATGTAGTTAAGTTGGACTTAATTGAATGAAAGGTTAAATATGGATGACCTAATTGAATAAGTTCAATTAAAGAAAGATTAAGACAATTTGGATTTGGGAAATCCAAACAATTTGGATAAACTTTCTTAGCATGAAAGTATCTAAAGTAGACATGTCTTAAGATAAATTTTCCTTGCCAAAAATTTTGTTATCGTCTAAAATGAGAGAAATTTAATCTGTAATTAAATTCCATATTCTCTTATTTCATTAAATTAAACATTGACTCAATTATGTCTAAGTCCAAGCTTGGACTAAAAGTTTATGTTTGACTAAGACTCTAACTCTAAAAAGGTGAAAAAGTTTTACTTAAGCATGGAGTTTTGTTATGAATTAAACTCTTTTAAGCTAAGTTGGTTAAACCCAATTAAGATTCATATTCAATTTGAAACAAACTTTTCTCCCTTATATGGACTGGCAATAAATCTAGACATATTGTTGGATAAGTTTGGCTATCACACTATATGATAAAGTCATGGTTGGAAAAAGGTGCTAAATGGTGAAACTATTTCACCTTGATTGGGAGTTTAATCTTAGATTAAAGTCCTTCTCCCTTATCCTTAGGTAGCTGACCAAGGACACTAAAAGGACTAGGTTCGGCCAAACTTTTAAAAGTTAAAAGTTAATGCAAACCATGACCCATGATAAAGAGTTGGATTCTCTAGTGATAAAAGTTTAAATTGTTTAAACTCTATCTTATCTTCCTTGAAGTAGCCAGCAAAAAAGGAATTATGGGAAGATTACCATTATGATTTTCATGGCAAAAAATATTTTTTCCCTTAAGAGAAAATTCAAAAAGAGATTAGCCAAACTAGTCCATGTTGTTAACGTACTTCTTTCTTATTCCTCATTGATCTTTCTTTTGTTAGGGCATCAAATAATTATTCTATAATTGTTTCTACCAAATAGAAAAATAAAGGAAAAAATAAATTTTTGATTGCGATTGAGGAATCAGCCTGCTAGCATGGGTGAATAACCAAGCTTTGAGAAGGCTCCAATAATCATTCATGTAGATCACCATTAGAGGCAACAAAATTACTTTGCTCATGGCTTCAAAGAAATCTTGAAGTGACCATGTCATTCTGGCATTCATGCAAAGAACAACAAACTCAAAGTTATGAGTCTTCAAGTAGGTAAGGTTTCTATCAAACGCTTGAAAATTTTTATTGTTAATCTAACTACATTAAAGTCTCTACATAAAAATCTTTAAAAAGTTTAGGTATTTCTTTGTTTAAATTCCACATCATTTTTTTAAATTTTTTATTTTACGCTTATCTTGATATGCATGAGCTTAAGATTCCTAACATTACAATGGCTTTGGGGTGAAAATATAATGTTTTTGCAGGCAATATGATGTTTGTTCATCCTTACATAGTTTACAACACGTGCTTCAATCGTAAAATAAGAAGTAAAAGGTGTTGCAACGTGCCAAGTGTGAACCCAACATATTGACCTTAGATGGGTAAATTTATTTTTCTTTCATGTTGGGATTAAGTTTTCATAATGAATTGCATATCCAACTTAATCCTGGCTAGCCATTATGAAATTACCAATGAACTTACAGTCGCCAGCAATCTATTTTTAGCTAGGTGAGATTGGTCACCTATCAGAGTTAGCCTTTTGAGAGTTACAAAACCCTTAAAAACAAACTCTGAGATTTGCATTTTAACATGTGATCGCATGAAAAGGGTTTAAGAGTTAGTTACCTATAGAGTGAGACATGTCCCCTCTGCGAGGCCTCTAGATCAGTACCTATTCATGTTGTGTTAACCTAAATCTCTATTTGTTGGTTTTGGTTCCTAATATTTAATTATAATTCTAGCATTTCAAAATTATTTTATACTAATATTGTTATTCTATTCAAGAGTAAATTAGATTTTTGTCAATTAGAAAATTAAAATGCCTTTTATATCACCAAAAAACCTGATGGAATGTGATAGTTTAATATAGTGAAATTAGTAAAATTTTGATTTACTTTTTTTAAAGATGATATCTCGTTATTAAAATAATCGATAAAATTTCCCTCATATTGGAAGAAACTTATAAATTATTTTAACTCAGGGACATTGCTTAGCTTTTAGAAAACACATATTTTGTTTAATTAAAAGACAAAGACTCAATCTAATCCTATAAATAAAAATAATAGTCCAAGGACCTGGTCTGGATAGAAAATATGAAACTAACCCTAATAATTCAATTTTGATGGAAGGTACAAAACATAAACTAACTAAGGATCGATCTTGATAGAAGGTAAAAAACTAAACCTAATGGACTTGGTTTTGATAAAAGGTAACTAACATACTCAATTTTGACAAAATGTACGAAATTAATCCAAGCTTGAAAGGACACCTAAAATGTCTTGTTGAAAGCACACCTATACTAGGAAAATAGGACTTTTTTGGCAAAATTCGTTATAAAAAAAGACATTTTAGAGCTTTTACAGCTACTTGGTACTAAAGAATTGATACATCAACCAACCCAAGGTTGAAAGCATAGCTATGTACCTTGGGTTTTTATGCTAGGCTAATGGTGGCTTTTGAAAGAAAAAAATTTAGCTTTAAAAATATGGATGCCATTCTTATCATCAGCCACCAAAAGAAAAAAAAAGCTAAAAAGAAAAAAAGAAAGAAAAGTAAAAAATAAAGGGAGTTAGTTAAACCAAATAAAAAAGAAAAAGAAGAGTAAGCTTGGATACAAAAGATTTGTAGTTTATTTCCAACCCCTTTTTATTTATTCTTTTTCCATTTTAAATATATTCTGCATCCATTTTAGCAAGCCATCCATATAGCCTTGACCTTTTTAAGGAAACCATATATATATATTTATGATACTTGCTTTGATCTTGTTTTTAATGACTTTTGTTGTATTTGGATGACAAAAACTCATTTTTTAAACTTGTTCTATTCAATTAGCCCTTGTATTATGCATAAATGATTTTTGTTTTATATTCCATAATGAGATATGTTTATTCTAGCATGTTTTGATGTTGTTTTATTACTATTTGTATACTTAAGCATGATTTACTTGTTAAAATGCCCTTTGGATGATGCTTTGCCATGCCTTTGTTGTTGGATGCTATTGACATATTTTTTTAGTTCATGATATGCTTGTTAAAAATGCTTTCTTGATATGTACCTTTGTTGTTTTGGAAAACTAACCCCCAAGTGAGATCAAGATTAACCTAAAAAATGGGAATAATCTAGGTTTATTATTTTTAACCTCTTGATGCTATCAAGCGTATGGAAAATCAAGCATTTTATTCTTGGATTCATGTCTTAATGAGGCTAGCTAACATTGTTTTTAAAATTTTAAAAAATTTAGTTTGCCATATCTGTTTTATAAAATGCTTTAATCTTGAGCTTTAAAGGTATTATTGCTAATTGCATGGTTAATGTGCGTTCTATTGTCCTACTTCTTTAGGATTTTAAAACAGGCCTCGAAATCTATTAGCATGGACTTGTAGTACTAAGATGCCAATTACTAAGGCCCTAAATTACACATATGAGGCTGAGACTGATTGGGGCTTTAAAAGTCTAATGGAGCATAATTTGTAGTCGTAAATTAATCTGGAAAATTGAGACATTTCGTTATTACAAGAATAAAAGAAGATCAAAAGTCATGGCTGGTAGAATTCATGCATGAAAGTCAAAAGGAAAATGGTACTAATTAGTTGGTCGAAAACTATACTAATCACATATTGTTGGAAAAATCTATAAGTTCATTTTTAATGCATCAAATCACATGTTTTTTGGAATTCTTTACAAGGGATTATGGTAATTTTACTAAAGATTATTTAGGAGGATGAATTTGGATGTGATTAATTATTTTTTTCTTATCCTTAAGGTTTAATATTTTGTTTTGCATTTAATTTCCTTAGAATAGTATCACCTATTCTTAGAAAATAGTAAAAGTTTATTTAAGGTCTGAAATTATCAATGAAAAATCAGATCATAATTTGAATTCTTTCTTCAGAAACTTACTTTCCAGCAACTTTTTGTTTTCTTATTCTTGGTGGATTTTCAACAATAACAAAATATCCAAATGCTTACCTTTCGTGAGAGGCACCTGAAAGCGGTGATAATCATATCTCTTAATACCAAAAACGTGAGATGGCACTAGCCTTATCACTCTTAGGTTTTGTAGGTTCCTAAAGTGTAGTGGTTTATTAATAATCTTCCCTAGTCAAACAATACTAATTGAGTCTATGAGATTCTTTTAGTGTTCAGATTTGGCTCTCTATCAGTTGGCATTAGAGCCTTGTTAAGACTCATGGCAAACAATAATAATCCAGAAAAAGATATCCATGATGATGAGATTAATGAATTGAGACAACTGGAAGCTTTGAGAGTAATTGTTGAATATTGTGGGAATCATAGAAGAAAAGTCAAATCATTAGATAAAAAGTTTGAAACCAATTCCGTTGAAACTGCTTAAAATAAGTCTAGTGATTCTTCTTCAACTTCTAGTAACTGAAGGGGCAAGAGGTAACAGCAAAATAATAGGAAAGGTATACTTTTTTTTTCAAAGTTGACATTTTTGAGTTTAAAAGAAAAATGAATCCTAAAGCTATCATAGATTGGCTAAACATGGTAAAAAAAAGTCTTTGGCATAAAAAATATTCATAGAGAACAAAAAGTGAAACTTGTTGTTTGAAATTAAAGAAATATGTTTCATTATGGTATGAAAACTTTAAAAGGCTACAGTGAGAGAAGGCAAATGAAAATTTTGATCAGTGGAAAAAAAATGAAGGGGAAACTTTAAAAAATTCTTGCCAAACCACTATAGCCATTTTTTTTCTTTTTACAAATTTGTAACTTTAAGCAATGAGATCTTTTTGTTGAAGACAAAACCTTAGAGTTTGGGCATCTCATGTTGAAATGTGATATGACAAAGTCAGAAGAACAAACTATTACTTATTATATTAGTGGCTTAAAATTTAAAGTTGGTGACATAGTAAGGCTACAATCTTATTGGAGTTTCACTAATGTTATAAATCTTGCACTAAATATGGACAGATAGATAAAAGAAACAAAGAATGATGGTTTCAGAGAAAATATAAGGTCTGGATCTTTTAACTAAAGTTCAACTACAGCCACTCCTAAATCAAAACAGCTTTTTAAGCCAACTAATCTTAAACCTTTTACATAAGGGGAGTAAGAAGAAAGCTCTCATTGAGGTTGTGAAAAATAGAACAACACCAAGAGATGTTTTAACTGCCAAGGATTTGATCACATAGCCTCAGGCTATCCTAACAAAAAGGTATTTACTATTTTTGAAGAGGATACTAAATATGATCAACATAAAGAGTCAGAACCTATACAAAATGATGAGGAATAAGCAACTTATGCTAATGAAGGAAAAGTGTTGGTGGTAAGGGGAAATCTGAATGTGGTTGATAATAAACTGAAGACTAGAGGAGGCACAACATTTTTCACACCCGACGTAGATGAAAAGAGAAAATATATGATGTTATCATTGATGGAGGGGCATGTGAGAATTCCATTTCTAGCAAGGTGGTTGAAAAATTAAAGCTTGACACAAAGGCTAATGGTTCACTTTACAAGCTCACATGGGTAGACTTAGGCCATAAGATCAAAGTAAGCAAATGTTGCCTTGTACCTTTTTTATAGAAAAGAAATATAAAGATGAGTTATGATGTGATATGGTACCGATGAATGCTTGTAATCTATTTCTTGGGAGACCATCATAGTATGATAAAAAGGTGATACATGATAGGTTTCAAAACGTCAATGATAGGAGAAAGTAATCTTAGCTCCTTTCAAACCTGAGAGCCATGGTCAAACAATTATAAAATGATGGTATTCACTTTATTACTAAAGAAGAAGTTGAAAACATTATAGGGAGCTTAGTTATAGCTATCCCCATGTAGATTAAGGAAGACAAGGAAGAAGAATAGAGTATTCCAAATGAACTCTTGCTACTAGCCAAAAAGTATTCAAAATTATTTCTTAAGTAGTTACCTGATGGACCCCGCATGTGTGGTATTCAATATGCCATCGATTTTGTACCACAAGTTATGCTCACCAATAAGATGGCATATCAAATAAGTCCATAGAGCATAATGAATTGCAAAAGCAAGCATATGATTTTTGAAACAAGGGCTGATATGAGAGAGTAGATGTCCTTGTGTTGTACTTGCCTTACTTGTTTAAGGAAGAATGGAATAGCAGAATATGCATTAATAGTAAGTTAGCAAAAAAATTACTATCAATTACCATTTTTATATTCATAGGCTAGATAATTTATTCGATCAAGTCAGTTGTGCCATAATTTTCTCTAAAATTGATCTTATTAATCGAAGACAACTTTCAAAACAACAAATAGTTGTATGAATGGCTTGTAATGCCTTTTTAAGTTATCAAACACCCAACACTTTCATAAGGTATATAAATGACGTTTCTAAGTTGTTCAATGGCAAGTTAGTTGTAGTGTATTTTTATAATATTTTGGTGAATAACAAAAACTTGGAAGAGAACTTATACCACTTTCAACAAGTGTTCTAGTGACTTAAAGAAGAGAGGTTGTATGCTAACTTAAAAAAAATATAAATTTGGCACTGATTTTTTGGTTTTTCTTTGATATAGAGTTTCTAGTGAAGGCATAAGCATAGACCCAAACAAAGTTGGAGCAACCTTCTTTAAGGGATGCTCATATCTCGGTAAAGTCCGACCTCATGCATATATTAGATTTCAATAAGCAATGAAGCATAAAGAATATTGTAATGAAAACATTAAATAAAGAAACAATTGAACTTTCCTACAAATCATTAAGGAAGGATTTACATGTACTAATGATTAAAATTTTAATTCAAGATTTAAACATCCATAGATCAGAGGTTACCTTGATTTTAGATGTTAAAATCTTGTTAGAATTTTTAACAGTGAAAGAAATCAAGAGGGGGTGAATTGATTTCTCAAAACTTTGGCAAATTAAAACTTTAAAAAAATTAAGAAATCTAACTAATAAGCTTTGGAGTGTAAGTTAGTGAATAATAAAAACAATTTAAGAGATAGGGAAAGAGATGAAAACTTAAGTATTTAGAAAGGTTCAACCTTAATTACCTACGTCATCTACGTCAGCCTTATTTGCCTTGGATTTTCCTAATTCACTAACTTGAATTGTCTATCTTTCAGGGAGAAGGCCTGACCTTTACATTTCTTATCTTTCTAGGCTAAGATATAACCTCTACCCTTATCTTTTATCACTAAGTTATAACCTTTAACCACTTATTAGAGGCTAAGTAGAAACTTTCTCTACTTTTCAATGGCTAAGTAGGAACCTCACTTTTTTTTTAAGGATTTGAGAGTAAACAAATAAACTCTAAAGGCTCAATGTTTACAAGAATTTAAACTTAAAGAAAAAGTATATTTAAAGATACAAAATGAAGAATACAATGATAGAAAGAATTAATTATATACAAATGTGAATTACTCTAGAAGATGATGGAATTATTGAAAATTTTGACTTAAAGTTCTATCCCTTGGTTCATCTTTTTGTTAGAGGTGTTAGAGAGGCTTGTTTATGGCCTTGATCATAAATATGGCAATTCGGAATGTTTGGTGAAGGAATATAGCCATTGGAGACTTCATTTGAGTGATTCCCATTCATTCTCACCAGAATATATTGATACATATAAGTGTGTATCGAATACATTACCTATATTTGTACAAAAATATGATTGTTAGAAAAGCCATGTATCGATACGTTATACCATGTATTGATACATTTGAGGGTTTCATAAAACTTTAGCTATTGCAAAGCAATGTATTGATACAAACACCTAGTGTATTGATACATTCATATGAAAATCAAATTTAAGGGATTTTTCATAACTTTAAAACATGTGACATTTATCTTAAAAATGTTTTAAACAAATGTATGTTAGGAACATTTTTAAGCATTTAAGGAGTTGGAACACATTCTAGTATTTTTCAATATACAAAATAATTTATGGAAAAATACTATCTTGAAAATATTTATGCATAAGCTAATTAAGCTTAAGTTTTAGTTATATCAAAATCGAGACTAATTCAAAGCTAATATAGCTAATAATCTCCCTCATTTTGATATGATAAAACTTAAGGTGAATTGTGCTTGTAAAAGCTCCCCCTTAATAAAGATTTTCATAAGACTCCTCCTTAATAAATGCATTATAAAAAAATTTTGAAGATTATATAAAATTACTTTTTGAAAAACTTGGCAATGGAATTTTTTGTCATACTTAGTTATAAAATCAGAAACAAAAAGTATTAAAGATTTCATGAGATATAAATAATGTAAGCACATATGAAATCTTCTTATTTGCTAGTATAGATACATATAAATGAAGTACAAGCAAACAAATCAACCCTTAAAATTTCTCCCCCTTTTCAAAATATTAAAAAGGTGAAGGTAGATTAATTCAAAGCTAAGGGACTAATTCCAACAAGATTTCAAATAGCATACTAATTATGAATCATTAAGAGTATGTATACCAATTATTGAGAAAATATATGCATTTAAGCCCTAATGTGTAGTTCATGCAATTTTTATAATCTTTTGTGGGCATTTAAGCACATTTAAGATTATGAGTTGTAGAACATACCAATTGTTGAAGGATTTTAAGAATTGTTAATCCAGTTATTATCTAGATACATAATAAATGGCAATTTTTGAGTTTTTAGTACACATGCATACTACTCATAACCATTCAAGTAACCACATGGAAGGTTAAAAAAATTTGTTAAGAAAACATAACAAACTTCCATAAGTTAGAAAATCATTTGCTCATTCATGATATTTCAACAAAATCATTTAAGCAAATACTCCATTAATGAACCTGCTTAAAGATAAGAAATAAGCACTTAGACATGTTCAAGGATTTATTCAAAGCAAACATATAAAGCATACAATATAGGCAAGAATAACAATTTTATATAATTGACTCTTGTATGTCACCAAACTTAATGCTATGGGATAAGAATTTAACAACATTCATTTGGTGATTACCTCAACCTTACTAAACTTTGATGATATGCTTATTAGGACTTTGAGGATCAAAGATCCTAGTGTTTGAGCATTCCTTGATGTTTTTGGCTTGATTTAAAGAGGTTGCATACTTTGTTTGCTTCTTTTCATTATACAAGTGTTCATCTTTTAAGAATAGCTTTATCTCCATGAACCTTACAAAACTTAACAAAAAACCATGGCAAAAGATGAACATTAGAGGTACCAAGATTTTAATTATAAAAAAAAATTCAATAAGTTCATGTTTTGATAGAAATTAAAGATGTTCAATGAGCTTAATGATATTTTGAAATAGGTGATACCAAATGTTAATAAATGAAAAACATTAAGCATATATGATACTAATTGTTGTAATGCAAGAAAATATTTTCACCAAAGGCACAACAATAATAATGCTTAGAGAATCTTGTATTTTTGTGCATCATAAAGCAATATTAGCATTTAATCATGTAAGTTATGCATTTAATTTATGAAACAGACATCAATTAATCAAATATGATGTTTATGCATGAGCTGAGCTATGAAATGATGTTTTCTAAGGTTTAAGAATCGTAAAGATAAAGCATTTTAAGTGAAAACCCAAAAAAAGAGACCAATTTTGCATTTTAGAATTAAAACAACATGAAATTGGACAAAATACACTACATGTATCAGTACATGGTGGGTATGTATCGATACAAATAGTGTTTATCAATATAATCTGAGTTATTTTGGGTTTTAGTTCATTGTATGAATACAATGCTCAAGGCATGGATACATACTTTAAGTTCTTTGAAAAATTCTTAGAAACACATGAAATTTTGCTTTACAAAACCCATGATTTGATGTTCTAATGCAAACCTTTGATTTTAACATTTAAAACTAATTTAAATGATCAAAAGTTTAAATTAAAACCACTTTTAAAATCATATTTTAATGATTTTGCATATTTATCAAATAGACAAATTAATTTCAAGCAATATGTAACTAAAAGTCTTGAAATAAAAAAAGTTTCATTCAAACTATGTATGCACAGGTTTATAAACATGTTCAATATATTTCAAACTAGTTTAAGCTATAAAACATGAACTTATAACATAATTAAACATCCTAAGTCTCATGCAAGCATAATTGAATATAAAGCGTTAAAGAGACTTAAGAACTTGCTAATGCATGTTCATGGCATCATATCTAATAAGTAAGCTCAAATGCTCCCCCTAAGGATACGTATACAATTAAGTCATTTATTAGAGCTTTTTAATGACTTAAAAAAATGAAGTTTATCAAAATCAACCTTTTATGCATAAATCATGCATGAGTTCATTCATTATAACATCATTTCACAAATCAATTTAACATAGCATCATTAAGCACCAAAACATAAAATGCATATACAATGAAGCTCATAATCATTCAAAATGCAAAAATTAAATTTTTATTAAAATCATTTTGCATCAGAAATAGGATTTCATAAAAATATTTTTCAATAAAGCATTAAATATATATACCATGAATAAATAACAACAAAAAAATAAGTTTTTGGCTTAAAGGTTACCTATCACACTTCCTTGTGTATCTGAGCATCCATTTGTATCGCTTTGCTCCTCATTGCTCTAACACACCTATAAGAGACTTTTACTTGCATTTTGGTACCCAAATTGCTTTGGGTCCTTAGAGGTTAGTCTCAAAGCCTCTGTTCCCTTAGGAAACCATACTTGCTTAACTTTAAATTTTGTTCTTTTCTTAATAGGACAAGTATGCACATTATGACCATGAAAATTACAATTTAAGCATTTGTTCATATTAACTTGAAAAGATTTGTCTAAAATGATTTTCTTTGCTTGTTCCAGGCTTTCAAGTTTGTTTTTCAAATCAACATTGATTTTCTCTAAAATGTTAATTCTTAGTTTGGAGTCATTAGTATCATTTTTAAAATCTTTATTTTCCTTCTCTAAAACAAGTTTTGATTTTAATAGTAAATCATTTTCAACTTTTAATTTTTAAATCATTTTCTTTTATTTAGAGTTCATTTCTTCAAACTCAACTACAAGATCATCAAATACATCTTGTAACTCATGAAATATAAAAGAGTTTAAATTTGGAAAGTTTGAAGTTACCTTTAGCTTATCATGAGCCATGAAGTAAAGGTTGCCAATTTGGTCTTCGTTAGAGTCATCATAAGTTGAAGAATCAACATCGCTCCAAGTTACTGCAAATGCCTTTTTCTTTTTCTTTTTTAATAAAAAGCTATTAGATTTGACATGGCCTGATTTTCTTGCAATTGTAGCTTACCACCTTATTAACTTTTTAGATTATGATGATTTACCCTTATCCATCTTCATGAATTATTGAATCTGTTGGTAAATATGATCATCTCCATATCTTTATCATCTTATTCTTCCTTACTTATATAAGCTTTCAATGTAACTTGAACTTCTGTTGGTTACTTCTTTCCATCTTCATTTTACATGTGAAGAGTGATTCGATGAGCTCATTTAAAGTAAGGAGATTAAAGTCTTTTGACTCTTCAATTGCAAACACCTTAGCTTTGCATAGCTTAGGGAGGTTATTCAATATTTTCATAAACCATCACCCTATTGGGTTACACTTTTTCAAGAGCCATCAAGCCATTTACAATGTCCATGAATCAATCAAACATCTCCTTGATGCTCTCTTCTGGTTTCATCTTGAACATCTCATAATCAAGGATAAGAATGCTTATCTTGGACTCCTTAACTTGATTGGTCCATTCATGTGTAATAGCTAGGTTGTCCCATATATCTTTGGCATTATCACACAAAGACACCCTATTACACTTATTAGGGCCTAATACATAAAAAAATATGTGTATGGCCTTGGCATTAAGTTGAGCCATCTTTTTGTCTTTTTCATCCCATTCCCATTCTTTTTTGGGAACTTTGAAATCATATATCATTTTTTGTAATAAGTGGGCTTTTCACAATTATCTTTTGAACTTGATAATCATTTGCTTGGATAAATAACCTCATTCTTGTCTTGCAATACATGTAATCTTTATCATTGAAGAAAGGAGGCTTCACAATTGAATGTCCCACTTAGCCCACATAAAAAATATCACCACTAGCCATTTTCTCAGTCTTTTGCGAATCTTTGCTTAAAGATGTTAAGCTTATAGAATAAATCACAAGCTGTGATACCAATTGTTAGACCTCTTAATAATGAAAGAAATCAAGAGGGATGAATTGATTTCTTAAAATTTTGGCAAATTAAAACTTGATAAAATTAAGAAATTTAAATAATAAGCTTTGAAGTATAAGTTAGTGAATAATAAAATCAATTAAGGAGATAGGGAAAGAAAATAAACTCAAGTATTTAGAGAGGTTCAACCACAATTGCCTATGTCTTCAACCTCAGCCTCACTTCATTTGGATTTTCCTATTGACTAACTTGAATTGTCTATCTTTCAAGGACAAGGTATAGCCTTTATACTACTTATCTTTTTAGGCTAAGATAAAACCTCTACCCCTTATCTTTTCTGGTTAAGATATAAACCTTTAATACTTTCAAAGCTAAGTAGAAACCTTCTCTACTTTTTAATGTCTACGTAAAAACCTATATTTTTTACAAAAATTTGAGTGTAAATAGATAAAACCTTTAAAGGCTAGGTTTTTCAAGAATTTAAGCTTAAAGAAAATATGTATCTAAAGATACAAAATGAAAAGTTCAAAGATAGAAAGAATTAATCCTATACAATTGTGAACTGCTCTAGAAAATGATGAAATTAATGAAAATTTTGACTCTAAGCTCTTTTCTTTAGTTTATCTTCTTTTTAGAGGTGTTGGAGAGGCTTATTCATAGCCTTGATCATGAATACGGCCATTAGGAATGTTTGGTGAAAGAATATAGCCGTTAGAGATATAGACACCCCATTTTGTCTTACTCAATTTTTGACATCTCGGCTTAATTGAAAGGTAATAAAATTAAAGAAATAGAAATAAAAAGGGGTACGATTGCTGGGTCCCATGTCACTAGGAACTATTAGGCAGCAAGGTGCTAAGCTAGAAATATTTTTAGGAAGGTTTGAAATGCCTAAGGGCCATATTAAAGAAAGATAAAAAACGACATTAAAAGTCACTATTTAAGGTGTCACTAAGGTTATACAGATGAGCACAGGTTAGTTGTCCATCATTCCTAACTAAATGAGTTGTTCAGAAGGCCAAAGGTATGAAAAATTCATATTTTTGCATGAATATATCAATACATGGCCTAGATGTATCAATCCAGGGCCTTCACATCTTTCAAATTCAAAATTTCACAAGTTGTATCAATACAAATAGGGCTCGTATCGATACATTTGCTTCATGTATCGATAAATTAGCCAAATGTATCGATACAAGGCTTAGCAGTGGCTAAAATTTGAGTTTTGGACAAGATGTATTGGTACATAAGTAATTGTGTCGATATATTCTTGGAATGTATCGATACAATCTTCATTGTATTGATACATTCTCAATTTTTTGCCTAGATTTACTGATACTATTTGTAGTGTATCAATACATTAAGGCATTTTTGCCTAGTTCATGCCATTTTTAGCCTATTGATCTAAAAATCCAATTAAATATGTTTTTGGCATATAAAAATCAAAATTCATATTAGGCCTTAACTGTGGACTTATGATGAGTTTTAACAAATTTTGAGGCCCAAACTAGCTTGAAAATGGGCCATTTGCATGAATTAAACCGCTTGTTTAAGGGCAAAGTTGTCTCTTTTTCATCTACAAACTTCAACAATAGTTTTATTCCACTACTCAAATTATGTCAGCTAATGGGATTTTGTCTAGCTGAGCATAGTACTTAGGGCTGCCCTTTAGTACATTGAGAAAATTCAAATTGCCCTTGCTTTTCACCTTTAAATCTCGGTTGATCACTTGCTTATAAAAAAGCTAACTTTGGCTTAGCAAATAAAAACCACTCCCAAAAACACTACACCATTGCCCTTTACCTTTAGCCAAAAACTTCATTCCTATAGCTCCTTTGAATCCCTACCTATAAACCTTCAAAACCTCACCTTTTCGCTTACTTTCATCTTTAAAACTCCTTTCCATCAATGTTATAACCATAAAGCTTCGTTTTTTCATCTTTTTCTTGCTAAACAAAAAAAAAAGAGGGAAGTAAGCTAAAACTACCACTGAAAGGAAAGGCAAAGGTTTAAGTCTTGTTAGTATATTTTCTTTACTTTGTTTCTATTTATTTTCTATTTTTCATCATCTCTATCACTTTAGTGAGCCAAAAATTCATATAACCATGACCCTTTTTCTAGGAAAACTCATGCATTTATGGCCTTGGATGTGGTAAACTTAGGATCTTTCATGCTTCATTAACCCCTCTAGCAGGTTTCTTTGTTTCCATATGTAGGATATTTTTTTCTTTATCCTTAAAAAGTAAAACCTTTTCTTTCTTGTCCTCAAAGAGCAAGACATTTTCCTTTTTTATCCTTAAAGAGCAAAATGTTTTTTTTCTTTATCCTCAAAGAGCATGACCTTTTCTTTCTTTATCCTCAAAGAGCAGGACATTTTTTTCTTTGTCCTCAAATAGGAAGACATTTTCTTTCTTTGTCCTTAAAGAGCAAGACGTTTTCTTTCTTATCCTCAAAGACCAAGATGTTTTCTTTCTTTATCTTTAAAGAGCAGGACATTTTCTTTCTTTGTCCTCAAAGAGAATGACCTTTTTTTCTTGTCCTCAAAGAGTAGGACATTTTTTTCTTTATCCTCAAAGAGCAAGACGTTTCCTTTTCTTGTCTGCAAAGAGTAGGATGTTTTCTTTCTTTATCCTTAAAGAGTAAGACGTTTCCCTTTCTGGTCTTTAAAGAGTAGGACATTTTCTTTCTTTGTCCTTAAAGAGCAGGATATTTTCTTTTCTTTGTCCTCAAAAAGTAGGACGTTTTCTTTCTTCATCCTCAAAGAGTAGGACATTTTTTTCTTCGTCCTTTCTTTCTTTGTCCTTAAAAAGCAGGACCTTTTTTTCTTTATCCTCAAAGAGGAGGACTATTTTTTTCCTTGTCTTCAAAAAGCATGACATTTTCTTTTCTTGTCCTCAAAGAGAAGGACATTTTCTTTCTTTGTCCCCAAAAGCAGGACGTTTCCTTTTCTTGTCCTTAAATAGCAGGATGTTTTCGTTTCTTTATCTTCAAAGAGCAGGACATTTTCTTTTCTTATCCTCAAAAAGTAAGATGTTTTCTTTTTTTGTCCTCAAAGATTAGGACGTTTTCTTTTCTTGTCCTCAAAGAGCAGGGCATCTCCTTTTCTTGTTCTCAAAGAGCAAGATATTTTCTTTTCTTTGTCCTCAAACAGCAACACATTTTCTTTTCTTTGTCCTCAAAGAGCAGGACTTTTTCTTTATTTGTCCTCAAAGAGCTGGATAATTTCTTTTCTTGTCCTCAAAAGGCAAGATGTTTTCTTTTCTTTATCCTCAAATAGCAGGACATTTTCTTTTCTTGTCCTCAAAGAGCAGGATTTTTTTTCTTTGTCCTCAAAGTGTAAGACATTTACTTTTCTTGTCCTCAAAGAGGAGGATGTTTTCTTTTCCTTGCCTCAAGAGCAAGACGTTTTCTTTCTTGATCCTCAAAGAGTAGGACATTTTATTTTCTTTGTCCTCAAGGAGCAAGACATTTTCTTTTCTTTGTCCTCAAAGAGTAGGACATTTTCTTTTCTTTGTCCTTAAAGAGCAAGACATTTTCTTTCTTTGTCCTCAAAGAGCAGGATGTTTTCTTCTCGTCCTCAAAGAGGCAGAACATTTTTTCTTTTTCTTTTAAGCCCACACAAGCTAGTGGCACTCCTTTCTTTTTAGTCCTCAAAGAGTGTGATGCCTTTTTAGTTTCTTTTATGCCCACACAAGCTGGTGGCACCCTTTTTATTTTAGTCCTCAAAGAGCAGGATGCCTTTTTTATTTCTTTTAAGCCCACACAAGCTGGTGGCACCCCTTTCATTTTAGTCCTCAAAGAGCAGGATGCCTTTTCTATTGCTTTTAAGCCCACACAAGCTAGTGGCACTTTTTTTCTTTTAGTCTTCAAAGAGTAGGATGCCTTTTCTATTACTTTTAAGCCCACACAAACTGGTGGCACTTCTTTTCTTTTAATCCTTAAGGAGCAGGAAACCTTTTATTTCCCACTTGAAAAATAGCCTAATACATTGCCCAAACAAAATGGTGTCTATTTGTCTTTACCCTATTCCTAATACTTACCAACGGTTAAAGAGGGGTAGTTATAGACACCTCATTTTGTCTAGACTAGGTTTTGACTTCCTAGGAGTTAGGTAAAAGGTGACAAAAAAAATAGAAATAAAGCTGAAGGATGAAGGAATTAATGATGCTCATGGAATTAATGACAACTTCCATAAAAGAAAAGGGTAGGCTAGTACTAAGGATTCTTAAAAAGAGCCAGCTAATCTAGAAAATCACTATATCAATAGTACTGAAGCTACCCAGAAAGAAACCCATCAAGAGCAATATATAATGTTGGTCCTACCAAAACCACCAGTTATATATCTGAATCCCATGGCAGCCTTGGAAAAATTAGTAAATTTATTCTTTTAGTCCCTATAAGTTTCAAAAATAACAAAATAATTCAAATCATCACAAAAATAACAAACAAAACCAAATCCAAAGGCCACATAAGGTTCGAACTTTACCAAATCACATACCAAACAAATATATTTTTGACATAATAATCATATATTTTAATTCTACCAAGTTCAAATCAACATCATGTAAGAAATCCTTAAAAATACACATAAATATGTTTCATTAACATATCAACCTAAAATTGCTAAGGAAAATGGTATCAACATGAATATATATATATATGAAAAAAATCAAAATCGTATCACAAAGATCAACATCATATCAACGAACAACATATTTCATGAAGAAAATCAAACTATTATTAAGAAAAATTAAATATAACAGCTAAATCAAAGAAAATTGTTCATTGCCATCTTGCTTTGCCTTCCAACATGGATTGAAATCCATGAGCTCAAGCAAGATTTTGGCTCATTAAAAGAAAGAAAATTAAATGAAATAAACAAAAACTCAAAATTTTCTAGGAAGAATTTATACCTTACAAGTGTAGAAAATGGTAGAAAACTTAATTTTTCTTTAGTGTTTTTAGTGTATGTTTGCTTGGAACATTATTAGCCTTTATTTTGAACAATTCTCCTAATGCTTATAAGGAGGAGATTTGGCCAAGAAGGAATAGAATCCTTCTTGGCCGAATTACCCGTTCATTTTTTTCATTGTCTTTATTTTTTTGATAAATCAAGTTGTAAATTAGTTGGCAAGATAAGCCTTAATTAATTAAATTTATCTTTTAGCATGAGTCATATGCATTAGTCATCACCTAGGGCTTAGACTCCATGATGATGATGATAAGCTTTATAAAAAATCTTGATCAAAAATACCATAAAAATGAATTAGATAACAAATTAAGAATTATGTATTTAAATAATAAAATTTTACCTGATAGTATTTAATTAATAATTTGATCAAATAGTAGACGGCAATTAAAAATTTACAAAAAACTAGGCTAAATGAATTAATAAGAAAATAAATAAATAGGCTTAATTGGAAAATTAATTTGGTCCCAAAATATTCAAATGGGTTTGTTGGAAAATTCCATATACATATTGGGCTTGATTAAAAAAAACAAAATAGGCTTAGAAAATCTTGGTGGGCTCACTGATGAAATGAGTTTATTGGGCTTAATAGCAAAATTTACAAGTTTTAGGCCAACTGAGGAAATTTGGCCCAAAAATAATAAATTTTTTTATAAAAATTCCAATTGTTGAATTATAAAAGAAATTTTTAGGAAGTTTTATTTGTAAGAAAGAGATAATTAAAACTTTCGAACTTGTAAAATTTTACGAGAAAAACTTTTATGAAAGAAAATTAATATATAAATAAATTCAAACTCATAAAATAAATTAGACCTTCAAAAACTGATTTAACATGAATTTATTAAAAATATATGAGAAATTCAAAAAAATTTTAAACTTCAAAAATCCTATCGAAAAATTTTACGGAGCAAAAAATTGTATGTTGAAAATGAGAAAATTTCAAAACATAATTCTAATTTTGAGGAGAATGAGGTGAATTTAATACCTTGCTCAAAATATTAGTTTATAAAAATAATAAAGATAAAAACCTGGATTTTGGAACTAATTTCACTAAAAAATTTTGCAAGTAAGAATTCGCTGTCCAATGAAAAATTCAAAATTAATTGGTAAATCTGACAACTTGAAACCTTATGGTATAAAATACCAATATGGATTTTCTTTTGAATATTTTTTATTTTTTGAAGTGCTTATCAGCATAAATATTGTACAGGCGTTGGTAAAAATATACGACAATCAGCTTCCTAAATTTTACAAAAAAAACTTAAAAATTTTTAAAGATGAGAAATTTGACCATGATATCATTAGCGAAAATGAATTTCCAAAATTTGACAAGAAAATACTTAAAAAATGATTTTTTTTCTTGAATATTCATCATTTTTATTCGAGATTGACCCTAAGAACTACATTTTTTTGTCACACGCATACACAACCATTTAAATTTGACTAAATCAATCTTGAAAATGTCCAATTTACCTAGAAGAGGTCAACTTTTATTGTAGTGGTCATTAGATTCTTGCTTTAGGATTTTTAAGATAATAAAAATGGCCTAAACAAAATTAAATGCCTAGAGCTGCCCTTCTTTGCTCATTGCTAAGCATCAGGATCAGAACAAAGACCAAATAAACATGATTTTGTTTAGGCTAGAAGATTTAGAAAAACAAAACTAAACCAAACAAAATGTATACATTAAAACATAATAAAATAGCCAACATAAAACTTGGGCTAAGGTGAGTGGTAGACTACTGTAAAACCAAAGTCTAAAAAGGGTTGGCTAAGATAAAACTATATAAACCAACTAAGGGTGATCAAGGTGAAACTTAAGTCAAAAGAGGTTAGTCAAGACAAAACCATACAAACCAATTTAGGTTGACTAGGACGAAACCTTAGTCATAAAAGGGTTGGCCAAGATAAAACCATACAAACCAACTTTGATGACCAGGGCAAACCTGAGTTGAAAAAGGGTTAGCCGAGACAAAACCATGCGAACCAACTAAGGGTGACCAAGGTAGAACCTAAATAAAAAAGGTGATGGTGGGGATGAAACCATACGAACCAACTATGTGTGACCAAGATAAAACCTAAGTCAAAAAAGGATTGGCCGAGATGAAACCATATGAACCAACTTTAGGGGATCAGGGTAAAAGTAAGTCAAAAATAGGTTGGTCAGGAGAAACCATATGTGTAGACACCTCATTTTCTCCAGACTAGTTTTTGGTATCCTAGGAGAAACCATTTTTGCTCGAAAAATTGAGTTTGAAAATTTTAATTATTTTTTTCTTACACATAAAATTTTTCAAAATTTTCTTTTACAATTCAACACTTTGGACTTTTTATAAGAAATTTTTATTTTTCATTTTTAATTTTATTTTAGCTAAATTTGCTTAAAGGGCTTAAAACTTGTAAATTTTGCTTTTAGGCCCAATAAACTCATTTCATCCTCCGCAAGCCCACCAAGATTTTCTAAGCCCATTTTTTAATCAAGCCCAATATGTTTATATGAAATTTTTTAACAAGCCTATTTGAATATTTTGGGTTCAAATTAATTTTCCAGCAAAGGCCATTTGTTTATTTTCTTATTAATTCATTTAAGCCCAATATTTTTTAATTGAATATTGTCAGATAAAATTTTTGTATTTGAATACATAATTTTAATTTGCTAGAATTTAATCCTTCTAATTCATTTTGTATGGTGTTCTTTATCAAGATTTTTTTAAGCTTATCATCATCATCATCATGAATCCTAAGCCTTAGGTGATGACTAATATATGTGACTCATGATAAAAGACAAAATAGATTAATTTAAACTTAGCATGCCAACTAATTTCCAACATAATTTATCAAAAATTAAGAATAAATAATAAAATAAGGAAATTTTGAATGGTCAAATCAGCCAAGAAGGATGTGATTCCTTTTCGACTAATTCTCCCCCTTATAAATAGAGGGAGAATTGTTCAAAAAAAAGGAATGGGCTTTTAGAAAGGAAAGCATTACCAATACACCAAAATTTTCTAAGTTATTAAGCTTTTAAGGTAATTTTCTTTATAAAATCTTTATTTTTGTTGATTTCACTCAGTTTTCTTCTTTTTAGGGAGCCAAATTCATGTTTTAGCTTATGGATTTTAATCCATGTTGAAAGGCTAAGCTTGATGGCTATGAACTATTTCATTGTATTTGTCGATTTTGGCTTTTTATTTTTATTTATTTTTTAACATAATTTTGCTTATAAAGTTTGTTTTTGTTTTTTTTTGTGCTAGAATGTCTAATTTGTCATGTTTAAATGATCATATGGATGTTATTTTCTTTAGTATTTTCTTGTTAATATGTGATAAGATATGTTTATATGCTTATTTTTCATGATTTCATACATATGCTGATGATGATTTGAACTTGATAAACACTAGAATATATGTTTAGGTTAAGAAAGAAAATTTCTTGATTGATATTAATGATAACCAAAAATGAATATGGCTTGAAATGAAATTTATTTCACGTTTTTATGACATCTCGGAACATTTTGCAAAGTTTAAAAGTTGTAGGGATCCTAATATAATTTTTCCAAAAATTGTTGAAAGCCTTGGATGGGTGAATCCAAGATTGGCCAAAACATATGCTTTGTTTGGTGATAGTTTATGACTTTTTGATGTTATTTTGTCAATATAAAAAGTTTATGACTAAATTGTAAAAATAAAAAAACAAAAAATAATAAAAATAAAATAAAAAATTTTTGGACATTTCTCACGTGGCCGAACTGTTCATATATGTTTAAGAATGTATTTTATGCATTTTATCATGTGTGAATACATTTTTTTGGTTTATTGGGTTTTTTTGTAATTTTAAGAAGTTTGGGGATTTTTTTATAAATATTAAAATTTTTCAAGGCCAAAAGTGCTTGGTCGAACCTCCCTTGTAAGTTTTGGATGTGATTTTTGTGTTGATTTTGATATATTTGATGTCTAATTTTGTGTTTTAATTATGTAGGGACCAATTTGCAACTTAGAAAAGTTTAGGGACCATTAGGAAAACCTATCATTTTTTGCCAAAATTATCATTTTTAACATTAAATTTTGCATTTTGAGTTTTAGTACTTCTTCAATTCTCATGTGGGGTTCAGAATATTAGAAAACTTTCATATTCTTTCCATTCTCCAAGAGGGTACAAAATTCAATTTTGAATTAATTGTAATTTTTACATTTTGGGTCATTTTAACGTCCAAATTACTTATTTAGGGTTGAAAAAGTCATTTTTTACCTTTTTGTGTCCTTTAGGGTAATTGGGATACTTTTATTTAGAAAATATACCTCAAGGATATTTTGGTGATTTTCCCTAAAACCTAGTTTGATATAGTCACCAGGATACTTTTATACCAAAGGTGTGTATTTAAGATAGGTTCACCCTTTATGATCATTTTTGAGTCCTTTAGGGTTAACGAGATACTTTTATGTTGAAGATATACCTCAAGGGCATTTTGATAATTTTGCTTTAAAACCTAGTCCTATGTGATTACTGAGATATTTTCACATCGAATGTACACATTAGGGATGGGTTTGTCATTTTAAACTATTTTTGAGTCGATTAAGGTTACCAAGATACTTTCATTTTAAAGGTATACTATAGGGGTTTTTTGGTAATTTAACATTAAAACCACATCCTTTAAAGTTACCAAAATACTTTTAAGTCAAAGGTACTTTAGAGGACATTTTGATCTTATTGACCAAATTTGAATTCTAAAAGTCATGTTTTATAACTTTTTGTCTAACCGAGTCTTAAGATATTTTTAATATATTAATAAAATTGGCATTCTTAGAAAATTAAGGCAAGATCTCCAAGTTAAAATAATATTTGAAATTTCTCCTAGAAAATGAGAAGGTTTTATGGATTATTTCACTAACGAAATATCCTTTTCAAAATAAAAATCAAGGTTTTTTGAATTTTGAAAAAATATAACCTTTTATATTCCTCTAGCTCTCTAGTGGATACAAAAGATATTTTAATTTTTAAAACCTTTCATATTCCTACAACTCTCCATTGGAGTATGAAAAAGAATGATAAAAACTTTCATGTTCTTTCGATCTTCTAGTTAGGCACAAAAAAGATTTTGATTTTCAAAAAAATATTAAAAACTCAATTTTCTTATATGAAATAATAAATTTAGAATACTATTTTAATACATCAGAATTATATTTAGATACTAAATTTTGAAACTGAATAAAGATTAAATTTTAAATTAAAACATAATTAATAAGGTATCAATCTTTGGGCATTATGAAAGGGTCAATCCCTATGTGTGATTGTAACTGACTCTCAAATCCTTTTATGCTATCTTTGGTATTATTGCAGATGTCAAAGTTTATTTTTATGGGTTTCATAACCCCTGAAATACGAACTTTGGTAGGTTACGAATCTCACCTAGCCTAAATAGATTGGTGACAACTCTAAAATAAAGTTATTTCATTATAACATCAGGATTAAGTTGAGTGAGCGATTAATCTCGACGACTTGTCCCTATACATGAAAAAATAAAAATAATAATGATGTGGCCCCTAAAAAAATGAATAATAATATGTATATAAATATAAGAAACCTGCCATTTTAAGTTAGTCTAGTCAAGATTCATATCCGAGCAACATTATGAGAGCTTAGCGACTCTATAAGGAATGGTTGAGAGTCAGGCCTAAAATTAATCATGTGTTAACTGAGTTCTGATTAATTCAGTCTTAATAGGTATTTAATTATAATTCCAAGTGTTTCAAAACAAAAATTGTTTCATTTTTTATTTTGATTTTGGTTTATACAAAAATTCTTATATATATTATTCATATTTTTCAATAATTCTTGTGTTTCCTTTGTAACATTATTTTTAGGGAAATTTAGGATAGGGTTTTTTTAATTTTTTTAAAGAGAGTCAATTCACAAAAGGTAAGTTGTTCCCCCATACACATTATGCACATTTATATGCATTAGATTCTCCTCCACGCGTATGGAAGAGGCATAGGTTAACCGAATATTTTAGGAGGGGGTGAAGTAGCTATGCCTTCTGAGGTGCTCACCTCTATCTAGGCCAGTGAAAAGCCTACTTGGTGTAGATTCCCACACTTGCCTGAGGTGTTAACCTCATTATGGGCATGAAAGATATTCCCATTTGAATTGAACATTTTTTCAATATAAACCTCTAATGGGTAAAGATTAGGGTACTTTGTTAATTTTTTTTGGACTTGGGGACCAATTTGAGAACCCATTTAGATGTCTAGACACCTCATTTTGTCCGGACTAGTTTTTAGTATCTTAAGAATTAGGTAAAAGGTGACAAAAAAAATAGAAACCAAGTTTCTTGGGAAGGCCTAAAATGCCTATGGACCGCTTTAAAGAAAAATTCAAAAATAGGGCAATTTTCCTCTTTTTGTGACCAATATAAGACAACTTGATGAACCTAAGGTATGTACGGGTCATATGGGTGCTTAAACACCATCACGGGGCTTTCACATTGCCAAAACTTTGAATTTCCAGGTGTAGTATCGATACATGAGGGTTTGGTAATGATACCTAGCGTGATCGTATCGATACAAGTCTTGGCAGTAGCTAAAATTACGATTTTTGGCAAAATGTATCGATATATAAGTATGAGTATCAGTACAAGTCCATGGAGTATCGATATAGGTCTCAAAGTCTCGAGACTGGAAATAATTTATGCTCTTAGTATCGATACAAGTATCCCTATATTGATACTCATGCATAAAATTTGCCTTGAGTATTAATACAGAGTGATATGTATTGATACATGCAAGCCATTTTGGCTACTTTCAGCCACCTTTTAGATTTTGCATTACCCATTCAAAATCTAATTTAAACATGTTTTTGCACCCAAGAACTATCATATAACATTGCAAACCTTAACTATGGGTTCATTAATGGATTCTAACAAATTTTTGGAGTCCAAACAATTAATGACAAAGGTCAATTTCATAAAATATATTGGTGTAAGAGGGTGGCAGGCATATCTCCAGCTTGCAGGCTTTCATAGCCTTTCTACCTCCTTGATCAGCTTGGAAGAACCAATAAAAAGGAAGTCAACTGAACATGGCAGCTGAATATATGCCCTGTTGTGGAAGAAACATTAATGAGGCCCTTTGTATTGTCTTCTAAAATAGAGGGGCTAAACCAAAAGAACAAATGATCTCACAGGAAGCTACCTCAGAGAGAAAAAAAAATCTCCCAACTATAAAGAAAAGCCTCCCACCAAAAAAATCCCAGATCCATTCCTAAAACAACTCTCTAACCATTTTCAGCCCCAAAAATACTTCCAAAAACACTATTTCATTGACCTACATACTCCATTCTCGTAGCTACCCTAAACCACTACTAGAGAACCTTAAAGAACCCAACTTTCCATACATTTTGATCCTTAAAAAGCCTCACCATCAACCATACCACTAAGAGGCTACTTCTTTTCATCCTTTTCTTGCTAAATAATAGCAAGGAGATGGAATAAATTGAGCCTATAGCCACTACTCTGAAAAAAAGGAAAGTTCAAGCTTTTTGATATATCCCCTCTACCTTGATCTTTATATTTTTTGTTTTGTCATTAACATCATCTTAGTAAACCCTTTTATGTTTTTATGGCCACCCTAGGACTCCTATGCATTTTTTGGCTTTGGTTGTGGTAGTTTAGGATCTTGATGTTCTTCTTGGTGTCTACATACTATTTGGTCAGCCAAGCATGTTCCTTTGCATTTTCATCAACATAATAGCCTCTGTCCATGTGACCTTGCCATGTTTCTTCCACATTCACATCTACATCCTATGTTTAAAATATGCATCTTAACATGACATAAGTGTACTCATGTATTTCCTAGAAGCTTGCTAGGCTCTATGAAACAAAAATGCCTTTTCTAGCAAACTCTTTTTAAACATGTTCATTCTAAGTATGTTCAAGCATCTATCTCTCATCTCCATGCATTCTTTTTTGTGCATACATGTTCTCCATGTTCTATATCATGTTTGTGGCACTTTGTTTGTGTTGAGATGTTTGTTTGAATGCTAGAAAACCTGATTTCAAAGAGTACCCCCCAAGTTAAGCACATGCTATCTCCCATACATAGAGAATAACATGGGCTTAAAATTTTTATGAAGTTAGTTTTCCAACCTTGGGGGGTAAAGCAAGCATTTAGTTCTAGATTCATGGAAGAATGAGTATAAGAATGATGGTTTTCAAAAATGAAATGAAATCTTTTAGTTGAAAATGTGAATCCTTAGTCCTTAGTAAACATCCTCATGATGGCATAGTCAACGGGTTGTTCCATTATCCCAAATTACTCTGAGATTGTGGAATAAACTCGTGATGCCCATGTCAACCCCTCATCTTGGTTACAGATGTTCGAATGTCCATGGCCCGAGCTTAACCTAATGAAAAACCAAAAATACTAAACACCTCCTCTATTTTGTTCTGGCAACACAGTTGTCTGGATTGGATGGATTCAAAATGATTTTTCAAAGTCCATCATACCTTTACCCTGTCCATGTTGCCAGTGTTGAGTCAAGTTGAAATTCAAAAATTAATTCCACCTAGAAAGTGATTTTCTAGGATTTTTGGAATATTTTTACATTAATCCTCATTGAGTTTCCTTTTCAATGGTACCTCGTTTACTCCCTAAGACCTCTGGATGAGCTCAAAATAAATTTAGAAAAAGAAACAATGCAATGCTATCCTCTGTTTCTAACCCAATTTCAGAAACGCTCTTATTGAGGCGTTCGAACACCTCATGATCTACTCGGCCCATTCCCATTACCTAAATCCCCCTTTAGACTCAGACAAGGCTAAACAAAAGAGGAACATTTTAGCCAAAACTTCACCTATCGATTTTTAAAGATTTTTTTTAAAATATGACCTATTCCTTTTAATATCAAAGATTTTTATTTTCGGGGATACTCTAACCCCACTATTTCGAGAGGATACTTCAACCTCAGTTTTAACTTAAATCCAATATCAAATCTCCATTTTTAAAGATACTTTAACAACCCCAGGGGATACTCCAACCTCGCTTTTAACTCAAATTCAATATCAAACCTTCATTTTTGGGGATACTTTAACCCTACTACTCCGAAAGGATACTCTAACCCCGCTTTTACCTCAATATGACATCAAATTTTCACCGTTGGGGATACTCCAACCTCACTCTCCATATTCCTAAAATTCAAAATTTTTTCCAGGACATCCTCGAGTCATTGAAATCTTTTTTTTCTCTCCTCAAATTTCCACTGAATCTGACTAAGTCTCAACATTGTCGTCTCGATTATTCATCAATAATCAAAGACAACTATGAGATACATCTAGATCATCCCTCTTATTTATGTATTTTATGTGTTTATTTTGTGTGGATTTATTTATTGCTTTATTTCCTATCTTACTAATACGTTTCTTCTTGTAGGGACCTCGAGCATTCATGCTTTAAAAATCATTTTCAAAATCAAAATGATATCTCATGTCGGTATCTCTCCAGTGCTGGACATGAAATACTTGATTTTTTTAAACCTATCCGGAGATCATTTTAAGTAAAAACCCCTATGTTTCTCACCTCTCCTAGGCGCATAAGTGATAAAATTTTCATTAGAACCTGGACTTATATCTTTGCAAAATTTCATGCATTAGAGGGAATTATATTTAAATAATGATAAAAAATGGAACCAAGGAAATGAAGATTTAAGTAAGATATAGTTAGATGGTACTGATTTTCGGGCGTTGTAGGGATGCTAATTCTTCCCCACACTTAACCAACTCCCAGACCTAAAACAACGAATCTCTGGTATTATTTTTAATAGGCATCCGGTCCTACCTAACTTAAAATGATTAGTGGTGACTCCAAGTTTATGGCCACTTCATGGTGCCCATCCAAGATTAGTCGGATGAGCAATTTATCCTATGGTCTTTTACTCCTTCATGTCAAACATTATCATATTTTTAAGTCGAGCGTGCTTTGGCTCTTCAGATCGTCTGATGTTCATAAAGGCTGGGCATATGGAACATTGACAATATTACTATGATAAATTTTACTTTCATTTATTTCTTGCATTAGTTTGTTATGATAAAAACTTGTAAATTCATTTATGCATTTTTTTACATTTATAAGGTTCACATTTTTATTTGTTTATGTGCTTATGCATTCATAATTCCTACGATATACTAAAACTATTTCATTTATTTTATTTGAAGGATTAAGACATGGACAATAATTTAGAGGCAAGAATCAGCATAATAGAGTCCATCCAAGAGGTGTTTAGTCATGAAGTTTAAGGAATGAAAAACCTACTCAATAGATTGATAAGAATGGTTGAGGTTCTTGACTAGGCAAAAAAGGAACTTTGCTTGAGAACATCCTCATCCTCAATGGATCTCGAAAATCAGAGTCTAGGAGATTGATTGGAAGCACGAATAAAGGTTTTAGAGGAAATAGTTAGAGGAATAAGACAAAAAATTTTGAGAATAAAGGAACAATTGTTTAAATTGAAAAAAAAAATATGAAAAATTTTCTAGGTGATCCTTAAGAGCCACCAATCTCTTCAACTCAACCCCCAGCACTTGAAAACCTCAAGGCTCAATCAAGCATACTGCTAGATAAAGATTTCAATCCCTGGTTCATTCACATGATTGAAATAAAGCCACCTAGTTCTACACTTATACAAATTAGTTTGCCCTCTAACCCTACTAATTTTTCTAGTACCACCCATCATCTTCTGGAACCCATACTAAAAAAAGATAATGATTGAACTAACAATTTGATTCAATTCTACTAACCTATGTAGCATTGTTCTCTCTTTTATTCTAGAATCACCTCGTACTTCTTGTGCATATTCCTCCCTATGAACCTCCTTATCCTAAATAGTATGACATTAATGCGCATTGTGAATACCATGTGGGATTATATGGGCATTCTATAGAAAAATGCCATGCATTCAAGGAAAAAGTTCAAAACCTATTCAATGCTAGCATAATCTAAGTTGAATTAAAGTTGGATATTGTTGTTGAATCTCTGTTGCTTCATCAGAAGCATCCTAATGCTGAGGAGTAATGAAGTGGTTATAGAGGCATCCTTTTAGGGCACTTGCTTAGTTTTGTAAATATAAGGTAAAAAAATGAAATGGTAAAAAAAATTCAAAAGATTAGGATTTAGGAAAATCTCTTAGAAACGCCAACATAGCTAGGAAAATGAAGTACTTGCAAAAGCAATTTTGTTCAGCTATTTTGAATCTAGTAAATATGGTTTTGTAAAATAGATAAATCAAAAAATTTTGGTTGGAGAAATAATGGTATTGAATTATAACTCGAATTCTTTAATAATCTTGATATTTAACCAATTGCTTAGTCTCTAATTCATACCATTAAATATTGCTTTATACACTTATCCATTCTCATTCATTAATCCAAGTATCAATTTTTCATGAATTGACAATTATACAAGGATAATAATATAGATTGATGTTAATAAGACACATGCATATTTTCATAAACTAATTTAAATTATTTTTTCCATTTGAGGTGAAATAATATGGAATTACAACATAGAAAGAAGAGATATTACTTGACAAGACAAGTAGAAATGAGTCCAAAACAATGAAGGGAAATAGGAGCAGTGAATACTTTAAGCTGTTCAATGAAGTAAAATGAGAAAAAGAGTTATGGAGGAAAGATCTGTGCAAAAGTGAAGCCATGATAGAAGAAAATTACAAATAATCCTGTATCATGCCAACACTTTTGCTGGGGATCTAAGGAAATACAAGCAGAAAGGTAATCACCTCAAAGTACTCAATATTTGGGTGATAATCCCATAATACATATTCATGTTGACCAAGGTGCAATAGGTAATACATGTGGGATGATAAAAAGGTTATATCAGTAAATGCTAACGGGTCAGAGCCAATAGAAGCCAAAACCAAAGAAAATTGGGAAAACAAGGAAATCCATTTGGACTGTGTCCTCATCCTTGACCTTTCATCACTCAGCAACATTAGTAGTTGTAACGAAGGATGGAAGTTGTATCCACTTCTTTCATTGAACAACCAATGCTTATGTGATTGGTCAGTGAAAATGTCGCAAAATCCAAAATCAAAGTAGTACTAATACAAAACTTGTTCACTAGCATAAGGCAGAAAATACCAAACCTATCATAGAAATAGAGTTAAAAAGACTAGAAAAAGATCATGGTATTGTACAAAAGTTTGAAAAAAGTGTACAAACTCAAAAAGTCAAATTAAGGTGATGCAACAATATCATTTAAAGGCTGAAAAAAGAAAAAAAAAGAGTTTTTTATAGTGATATTTGAAGATAAGTCTTCAACAATGATATTCAAAGATAAATCTTCGATGGTGATTCTAAAAAATTCTAATTCAATGTTTTCAATGGGGATATTCAAAGAATTTTAAAAAGAGTTCTTAAGTCTTTGGTGGTGATATTCAAAGCATTTTATAAAGAGTTCTTAAGTCTTCGATGGTGATATTTGAAGCATTTAATAAAGAGTTTTTAAGTCTGTGATGGCGATATCTGAAGCATCGTAAAAGTGTTTTTAAAATCTTTGGTTGTGAAATCTGAAGCATTTTAAAGAGTTTTTAAAGTCTTTTGTGGCATATTAAAAGTTTTAGTGATAGCAACTAGAATAACTTTCAAAGACTTTGATGTCATATTCTAAATCTACTTATGATGACTATCGAATTTATGTTCTTTTTACACATCAAAACAAATCCTTGATGAAGGAGAAAAACAAATCCATCTAGAAGATTCCTTGGAACGAAAAGCAAAGTGCAAGCTCTTAGAGATATTGACTTGGCGAAATTCTAGTTGGTGGATGCCTATCAAGGGCAATTGGTCAAAAGATCATCGACCTTATGATACTATGCTAATCAGGGGTAGTTTCTATCGCCACTTTAAAATTCTATATCTTTTTTTTTTTTAGAAACTATGAATTTTGAAATAAATTTTAATTTTTAAAGAACTTGCATTCTGTCATGGACCATGAATTTTGTTAACAATGATTTCAAGTATCTAGGATAAAAAAAGATTTTAAAAATTTTGTTTGATAAATGTTCACTAATAGGTTGAACTCTCTTAGAAAAATCCTTTATTTTCACATATATGATTGTCCCAGACATCCAACCATAGACCTTTGACCATTATAGACTTTTTACACTGAAATATTCTTTTTTGGATTCCTTGAAGGTTGAACATTCAAGTCAAACATCCGAAAATTTTAGATGTTATAGTTTGACATGTGTTAAAAAAAATAGTAATTCCAAGATCTCTCTCATTTGAATAACCTTTTACTACAACTTCCATGAGACTCTTCCAAATCCTTGATTTAGGAAGAACATGAACAAACTTGAGCTCAAAAATACCTTGTCCTTGCATTAAAATTATTTGAAATCTAATATCTGATAAATAAAATATGAAATTTAAAGGTCTCCCATTTTTTTATGGAAAGGTCCAACCAAAACCCGACATGATAGTGGCTACAAAGCCAATAATTTTAAAAGGCATTTCTTAAGACTAAATGTTGAAAACAACAAATGAGAAGAAGAAAAAAAGAAGAACAACAACAAAAAGATAAAAAAAAAAGAAATTTATTGCAACATCATATTATCAAAATACTTAAAATGATTTTAAAAAAAACAACTTTTTTCTTAGCAACATGCTTGGCAATTCAAATGGTTTTGTTTAAAATGATAAATGGCCATCTTTTCTATCTTTTTGCAAATATAGAAAATTTATTCCCTTTACAATCCCCATTAAGCTTTATAATTTATTCTTTCTTTAAACCTTAATTAAAAATCACCTTCTATACTAGGGGGCAAGTGAAGCAAAGCTTCAAGATCAGAAGAGGAAAATTCTGTTGTAAAGTTACAGAAAGAACATGTCAAATGTCATGAGATAAATTTTAAAGATCCAATAGAGTTCAAATTTCAAGTGCAAATATTTAGAGTAAAGAATAAATAAATTTGAAGTTCCTTTAAGATGAAAATAAAGAAAAATAAGATGAAAAGAAAAAGAAAAGCAAAGAAAAAAATGAAAAAGAAAAAAAATAAAGAAATTAAGATTTGTTTGTCTTAAAAGACATGCTAGGTTGAATCCCTTCTGAAGAGAAATGATCATTAATTCAATTACCCTTAAATACATGATTTGAGCCTATTTATCCCTTTTTTTTTTCTAAACCAAGAACCATGGCCTATGTTATGTACCTACAAAGTCCATTATGATCAAACATAGCTATTTGATTTACAATATGATTCATTTGATTTCATGTTATTTTAAGCATGATTGAGTGATTACTTGCTGAAATTTAACTTGAAATCATGTTTAGAAAGTTTAATCTAGGTTTGAACAAGATGATTCTTATAGATCTAGGTTTTGGTCAACCTAATTTCTTAGGATCTTGGTGATTTGAACTTAGTTGAGCTAGAATCTAATGATATTGAGCTAAAATTATCAAGTTTAGTTGATGAAATCATTATTTTCTAGCTTGTTAATGTGTTCGTACATGAGGAAATTGAGAGAGCTTACTTTAGCTAGCTTAAGTTAGTTTGATCTTGAGCTTAATTATTTTAATTTTTCATAATTTTGCTAAGTTAAGCTAGTTTGAGCTGAAATCTAATGACTGGAACTTGAATTAAGTATTAAATGATGAAATTCTAGGTTCTTGATCTTGAATAAGTGTTTGAACAAGTTAGAAAATACCAAAATAGGTTCAGCCATGCTTAGGTTTTATTGTGCTTGAGTGGGCTCTAATAATTAATGCTTAATTGGTAAAATCTAGATGAATAAGTTGAGTTGAACTTGGCTAGGCTAAAATTAATGCTTAATTGAATGAAATTATAAGCTAGTTGAACTTGGCTAGGCTAAAATTAATGCTTAATTGAATGAAATTATAAGCTTACTTGTTCAATTATTTAGCTCAAATGATTGAAAGTGTTAACCTTGATTTTGGTTTTGATATAACAAACAACTAAAGTTAAATTAATACTCAACTGGGTATTTGCGTTTAAATTGAAAAGCATTTTGAAAAATACTAAGTTTGTAATTTGTTAAAAATTATATGCTCTAAAAAGTACTTTTATACATAGAATAATTTTTAAGATTTGTTTGAGTCAACAAAAACCATTTCACAAATGTTTTTGAAGGTTGGTATCGATACAAAGAACAAATGTATCGATACTATTTTTGAAAACCCTCAAATGTGTCAATACAAGTGTGAATGTATCGATACAGCCTACTTAGTATCAATACTCACCCCATATGTATTGATACAAGGCTTGGTAGTAGCCAAGGTTTGGATGAAACCTTTAAATGTATCGATACAAATGTGTCTGTATTGATACAACCTGCTTAGTATCAATACTCACCCTATATGTATCAATACAAGGCTTGGCAGTAGCCAATGTTTGGTTAAAACCCTCAAATGTGTCGATACAGTAGTATTTGTATCAATACAGCTTGCATAGTATCGATACTAGATCCCTGTATCGATACAACAAGCTGTAACGGCCATTTTTTTATTTCTATATTGACACTATTGGTATTGTATTGATACTATAGTGTGGGATTAAACGAAAACAAGCATTTACGAAGGCTACAATGGCTCTCCAACCACCATATTTAATGCCCAACGTCTATGAATCAATTTCCATCTATAAATGGAGGTTACAAATAGTTGAAGAAGTAGAGATATAGATTTCATTGAATCATTGAACAACAAAAAGCTCAAAATCATCAAATTCTTTATTTCCACTTATATCAAATTTATACTCTTCAAGCCTATTTGTATCGATTCATCTTGTACTTATATTCTAGCAAACATCAACCTACTAGCAGTTTAATTTGTTTGCAAAATACTTCTTCCATATCACAAAAAGGGTTACGTAAAAGTGAGTAAAAATATTTAAGAGTTTGAGGTATAATTCTTAAAGGAATTGAAAGGTTCTATCCGAGCCTTAAAATATAGTAGTGTAAAGTTATACCTTAGCCTTAAAGGTAACAATTTGCTTAGTGAATTATAAGAATCACTTTGGTAAGGAAGGACCAAGAAGAGAAGACATAGATGAATTAAAGGACTGAACCTCTATACATTGATTGTTGGTTTTTCTCTTCCTTATCTTATTTTTAATTTTCAATTTACTTCAAATTCATCAAGTTTTTATAGGACCAATTCACCCCCTCTTGGTTCAGTCTCTCTTTTAAAGCTAACAGAAAGCATGTTTTGATTATTATTCATGATGATTGAAATGAATCCAAGCTTGTTTTCTTGTGTTTGATTGCTAACTGATGAGAATTTGGTAACAAAATGATGATTATCTGAGTATAAGTAGCTTAAAATGGTTTAGCCATGGTGAATTTTATGTTTAGAATAGGTTTTATGGATGATTAGTTGCTAGAATTATAGGTTAGTGTCCTACATGTTTAATAAAATGCATGTCACAGTGTTTAAGATGTGTAAAAACCTTATTTTCTCGAAGGATCCCCTAAGGGCAAGCTTTGATTCACTTAATCGATAGGCAAGTTAAGTTTGGTTTTCTTGCCAATGTGGAGACATTCACATGACTCCAAAGCATATCGCTAATGTCAAAAAACATAGTTCTAGGTCTTAACACTTAGAAATCTTAGTTGTTTCCTTATATAGGATATTCATAGAGTCTATTTGGTTTCATTACTGGATGTTTGAACATTCGCGATCACAAGTTTTATTAGAATTATTATTAAAATCCAGCATTGTAGTTTTGTAAAAAAAAATATTTTGATTAAGTTGTAGACCTTAGGAATTTTTATTTATATTTTTCTGTAATCCTTATTGATTTAGTTATTTAATAGGCTTTTGAAACATTTGAATTCATGATCGGACAAGTACAAAAAAATCACATAACATGAGTTGTTCATATGTCTCTATTTCTGCACCTGATTAGTAATACAAATCTTTTGATACGGATAATCATCTTTGTGTATTTTTCTCATATTTTTACATAAAATAGACTGAATTAGCTTTCGAGGCATGTATGGCTCGTTTGGTTGGTATTTCGAAAGGATTAAGAAGAAAATCTTGAAGGCAGGCTCTTTGGACATGTTGTGTGCTACAGTAGTGTAAAATTAAAAAATTTATGTGACAACCAAGATGATTTTATAGCATTTTTTTGTAATATTTTTAGGTTAAAGTATAGTGAGTATGCATTCATAGAATTTTATTTGGTGATTTTATGTGATAGAAATAATCTAGTATAAATCTAGAGAGCTTGAGAGTTTAAATTTGTCCCTTTGTTTTAGGTCTTTCTGGGTTTGGTGTTCACTATTTCAAGGCATTTGGATGTCTTGGAATGGATTTCGAGAATCATGTTTAGTGTGCTAATAGGCCTAGGTGTGTCCTATAGAAAGTCTATAGTGGCTTACATTAAAGCTTCAAAGTTGAATAAAATAAAGTGATTTTTTATCTTGTTTACAAAATTATGTTTTTTTCAATTTGGTATAAGTGTACTATTTTTGTGATTTCTTTTCACTGAAGTCAAATTTGATAAAAAATTATTAAAAATGGAGTCAATTAATGCATATTTTTGGAGTTAAATGCTTTTATAGAAATTTTCCTTTTTAAAAGAATTTAGCTCTGAATCAATTCTAAATTCGAGCTAGTTTTGATAAGAATCTCCAGATACATTTTTTGTTTAATGATATTTGATTGATTTGGAATAAATAAAAAGGAGATTATGATTGAACATATTCATTGAAATCGAGAAAGCAAATTCGACTACGTGTGGTTAGTTGGTACCAATTATTGGGCCTCATGAGAGGGGTCGAGTCCTTACTTATGGTGTAACTGACTCCTAGTCCTAACTTTATAGATCTTTGGTATATGCAGGCTACAAAATCATTCCTTTAAAGTTTTATGACTCTTTAGTGAATGGTTTTAGTAGGTGATTGATCACACCCAGCTAAAAAAGATTTATGGCAACTCCTTATGCTAATCATTTTTGTATTTTGGTACGAAAGGTTGAAACAAATGATTCATCTGATCGATTGGGGCCCTATGATGATTCGAAGTGTTATCTACTTTGATATGTTGATATTCATATCTCAATATATTATGATAGTTATGCTTTGGCTAAAGACTTTAATCCAATTAACCTAGTCAAGATCATTCGAGATATGTCTTCAATGTCACTAAGAGTGGTGAATCCTCTTTGGATTACTCATCCATCTTCAATATGTTTCATATCATACCCAAAACCACCTTTGTTTTGGTATCTATCCATTGTGGACCTATTCATAATGATCTCCACGTATGATACTCCACATATAAAATAATTTGGTATCATAAGTCTAAGGACTAATATACATGACTGGCACATGATAACATCTTACATAGACACTTGAGTGACTTATACCAAATAGAGTTCTCAATCGGGCTATGTTTAATGAACTTATTTCCATAAAACAAACACATATGCTATCCCCCAAATATCTCATATACTTCAATTTCTATGAGATCAAAGAGTTATATAAATCCAATGCATGCACACTTAACATATGCTAGTCTTAAGCATTGCCAATTCCCTATCTTGATAATATGATTACTAGAAACCTTTTTAGGAGCATAACTTTGTGGCATAAGGATTTCATCATCGTAACTTATTACTGTCTTTGCAAGGTCATTATGTTTCAAAGGCTTCATCCAATTAGTGTTTGGATGAGTGTCAATCATGCCACTAACATGAAAGAAAACCTTTTGCCAGTTTAACTTAGTAACATAAATGTTGTTATTTGACCATGTACCCCATGTCATAATCCAATTGGTTCAAGGGCATACACCAACATCTCTCACCTGTACTTAAAGTGATCATATTACTCTATATGGAGTATACATATAATTCATTAAAGATAATCTCTATGATCAAGTCATCAAACAATTTAGACCCCAATGAGATTGTGATTTTGATCTTATGGCTTAGTTATCACAAACAACTATTGAAATTATCTTATTAGCCTAATGGCTAAAAATCTGAAACAAAATCTTTTTGAAAGCTTTTTCGATAAAATGTTTTGTTTGATGGCTTTAGGATATAAATATGTAATCTTTTTAGTTAAAACTCTTTCGAATATCACATCCAACTATGTATAACCTTTGTTTGTCTTTTATTCATGAACATTAACTTTTAATAACTCGTGAATACTCCTACTAAATCTTACATTTGTAGGACTTCTTGTAGGGAATTAAATTTGAAACTCCTTTTTGAATTCTAATTACTTTGCCTTCACATATCTTACATATGTTTATTTGATATAAATGATGGATAAAGTTTGTAGAATAAATCTATTATGATTTATTAAATAAGGATTTAAAAGGTATGGCATCCTTTTGCTATCTAAAGAAGATGTATGTTCATAACATACTCTTAAAATATCCTCCCAATCCGGACAATACTTGCCAAAATAGAACATCTAAATGTTCAATAATAAATTATAAAAGTTTTTCTTTATTGGATCACTAAGCATGATTTACCTTAACTAGGTTACCTCCTCCATGTAGCCCATCACTATTTCTCTATATTATTGCAAGTTTATGCTTTTAGAATAGAGAGACCATGACATAGAACAAATTCTATGTTTTGCCAAAAATGAATTATGATGATGCTTTTCAAACATTCAGAAGGCAAGTTTTGATCAATATGTATAAGATTGCCATTTTCATGGTTTTTTTCACTACTCCTTTCATTTGGTTCTTACAATATGTCACACATATTTAAATGCCAACCTCTAGGTATCATATACCAAGATAAGTGAATAAAATCTTAAAACATGTCTATCTATGAAACTTCCATAGGCTTCTTACTTTGATAACATCAAAGTACTCTTTGCAATCTTAACTCTATTAATCTAGCTCTCTATAAGTATGGCATGTTACCTTTTCATTCATCTTTCCTTTTAAAAAAGTATCATGATAATACTTGGTTTAGGATCCATCATACTAATTTGCTTAAGTCTTGAAATACATCTTATCATATAAGGCCTGTTTAGGCTACCTTCTGACATCTTCCTTAGGAACAATTCCCTATGGCTCTTGAACATCTTATCATGATTGTCCTTATTGAACCATTCAATGATGCTATGAATGATTTCAAGAGCATTATTGCCACCTACTCTTTTTGGAGTTTAGGTGCCTTACTAGTTATCATTACAATATGGCTAGATCAAGGTTATCTCTATGAACTTGATAAGCTAACTCTAACCTAATGGGATTTTCTTGGATATGCTATTCAATTTTGTATTAAGGCAATCTCAACACTATGGGACTCAATCATAGAGTTTGGCCTTAGTTAGCTTATTAGAATCTAGTATGTTACATAATGACAAATTAGAAGTCATACTTCTCATTTATGTCCTATATAAATTTAGAACATATTTAATGTCAATAACAAACATAAGATAATCATTTAGTCAAGCTTTAATACTAGAAAGATTATTCCTTATTATTTTTGCATAAATATAGCCTTCAACTATAATATGAGAAGTTCACCATTTGAATCTTCTTAATGAGCTAAGCACCCATTTCGTCTTTAATAGCCTTAGGTTAGCCTAACAAGCCATAAAAGAACTAATCATATAGATAACTTTGTTTACTGATTTCATTTCTATGTAACTCCTAGATCAGCTAGGTGTAACTCTTTATCTAAATATATCATATACATTTCACCTAACCATTGCCTTTGAAGCCATGCAGTCAAGTTGTACACATCTAGACAACACAATTTTGGTTGAGTAAGACCCATTAATTATAACTTAAGTAGCTCGAGTGGAAAGAACCTCGTGTTAGCCCAACAAATCATCACGACCAAAACTTAGGTACCTTGTTGTAATATAATGGAAGGCACCGTATCATGTTTAGGCATGGACTTAATACTTTCTGAGGGATTTTCAATTTAGATTACATTACATTGGCATTTATTTCAAGTGCATACATATCATATATATATATATATATATAACAGCATAAAATAAATGTAATCATGTAGTCCTACATGGATGATTATGGACTTTTATTTATGTCTAGTTTCCATAAGCCATTTGGAAACTGGTTGGTTAAAACCCTAAGATACCTTGCGAAGTCTTCATAAGTCTCGATAGTGATCTCCTTATACAATTCTTTGTGGTGCTATCTTCAATTAGATTTGTAGAAAATAAAATTCCTCTAATCTAACCTAATTTTAAGTCTATAACTTTGTAACATTTACATACTTTGATAGAAACCTAGAGTTATAGTTGAAGGGAATTAGGTGAGAAGAGAATTTTACAACTCTGGAATGTAATAGAGATAAGTTAGGGTTTGCAAACCCTAATTAATAAAAAAATTAAATACCATAAGAATATACCATACATTCACTTAGTCATGATAAGGTCCAAGTTTATAATCATCCATCATGCTTTAACAATTATAGCATAAAACAACAATATTAGATGGTAATAACATGTATATAATGCATGTAAAAACAAATTTATAATTATTCAATAATACATCTATAAGAATCGGTCATAGAGATTAAACACATTTAATCTTTTCCTAACTTTTAGGAAACTAGTCCTAAATTAGATAGTTACCTAACTTTTAGATGATTTGTCTCAAAAAGGATAAGTACTTTTAATTTCATGCTTAAGTTTGGTTTCAAAAATTAACATCTTTAAAGAAATAGAATTAAAGTAACTTACTTAATTAAACAATTTATGAAAACAAGTTTTGAAATCCTCTTTCTAAACATGTCTATTTAAAGAAACCTAGTTGAATTGAAACTTTTTCATTATTTCTCACTTTTTGGAACCTACTTTTATAACTCTTATCTAATCCAACTTAAACTCATTCCATAAATTAAGGAATAAAATTTATAATTTTAAGGAATTTTATTCCGATTAGAAAACAAGTTCTAATGGAAGTAGAACTCTAACAAGTAGTACCCTCAGCTTAGTTAATCTTTTTGGCCATGCAAATGGCCTTTGGCTGCCACTTTGGATGATGTTTGTAGGCTGTTTCAAGTGCTGGAAAACATCATTAGATGCTTCCAAGAACCAATTCAATGTTGTATCCATGATGGCACCAAGTTTGCCACCAATTGCAAGTTTTAAGCAAACCTGGGAAGTGGTATCACCTTGCCATAAACCCTAGCATTGAAACATAAGATCCACACCCATGGAGGATTGTTTAAATACTGATTTTATATGATAATATTTCAATCAAGATGCTGCCAAAATTTTGAGCTGAAGTAGTGAGCATGATAGCAACTATTTGCCATGCAAATTGCAAATCATGGGGAACACTTTCCCTTAGTTGTGACATCACTATGCCTTAATTTTCAGCAACCAAGATCAAGTTAGAATCACATATTCTATTATTAACTTGCTGTCCCAAGTTAGCATATCCTATGCTATCAGACAAGAACATTTTATGCAATCTCACCAAGAAAATTCAAGATTGGGTTTCTTTGTACTAATGTATATTTACATAATTTAAAATTAATTTTTGTGAACATTATATAATAAAATCAAGTCACAAAAATCAATTTTTGCAACAAAGAAACCAATAAGAAAAATCCTAGAAGAAATCATGTGATTGGAACAAGTCTCTAAGTTTCAATAGTTCAACATGTATTCAATCAAACTAATATAAACCAATTTTTATTAATTATTAAACAATTTAGTAATGATTAATACACCTTTTAAGCATGCTGTCTAGAATTTAAAAAAAATTATAAGAAAATATTTTACAAAATTTTAAGGCCTAAAACTTATAGATCTATACATGTGACATCTAAATGTCAATTAAGTGCCTAAGAGGTAATTTGAAATCACAAGTAGTTTAAGCACGTTGCCTTTAATGATGATCCACACAGATAGCAGTTGAAACCTTTTTTGGCTTGATGGTTCTTTGGTGCTAGCCGATGACTTCTAAAGCCATAACCAAAAGATAATTTGCCAATAAGTTCAGATCCAAGAAGATCTCGGAACAATTCCCTACCTTTAGTGCAAAAAAGAGAAAAAAAAAAAGAGCTCTTTAAGGAGATGGTTGTTTTGCACATATTCAAGAAAACAAACCCAAAAATCATAATTTTTTATTCTAATCAATTCCACTGAAATAGAAGACTAATTTTCTATTTTCAAAGCAATCAAGAACGATTCTTGACCACCAAGAATATGAATTGGCGTAAACTATGGCTTCGGAAACTAAAGGGGTTAGCGCAATTGGCTTCAAAGAGGTCCGCAATTGGCTTCAAAGAGGTCTAGGGGTTCTTACCTAAGGTTTTTAGATAGCCAATTTACTCCTAAAAAGACTTAATATTATATTTATAAGTCTTTTAGATTTGGTTTAGATGTATAGTGAGTGAACCAAACCTAATAGAAATAAACATGTAGGTGGCATCACTTCTAGGTTTACTTGGAGCCCAATTAAAACTATTTTTCAATTAGCTTATCCAAGATTGGGCTTTAGTAGTAATATACAGTCGAATAACACCCCATAGATGGCTACACCATGTGCCAAGTCCATTAGCAAACCTAACTTAGAGTAGTTCACAATTAAACTCCCTGATCTTGCTAATTTAAGGCTTTTAGTCCAAACCCTTAATCACATATTAGATAATTTAATTCACAATTAAATTTCTAACCCAAGTTAAACAATTTTACTTTATGTGAATAATATTAAATAATTAATTAAATAATTATCAAATAATTTATTTAATTTTTAGATACAAATATTTGGCTTATTTAATATTTTTTCTTAAACCTATGTCTGCACTTAGACATTTTTCTTGATAAGACTTTCTTATCATTATTGCCTTATTAAGACATTTCTAATTAGACTTCACAAATCTAATCATGTCTTAAATTATTCTTAATTGAAATTATTCAATTGAGCCCTCCTCAATTTATCTATTTAATTAAGCTCAACTTAATTGAACACCAGATTTAATTCAACAATTTCTTCTTATTGTGTGTGATCTATTAGGTTTTCAACATGTTGGCAATGAACATAAATAATCCTACTAACTATGTTCATAGATTAAGAGTAGGATCTAGCAACCCATCCTAACCACCCAAATGTTGATAGAATAAAGTGTGACTTCTTGAAAAACTATTTAGTAACCAGCCTATCAGTGTACTACGGTCCTTTCACCAGATATCATAGATTGAGGATAAGCATGGTATAGTGCCTACCCAAACCTCTATCCATGTTAGTTCTTGCAACTCATGGTCAATGATCATGAAATTTGAATAACTACTCCTCATAAATATTAATGCTCTAGCTGAAGACTCTAATCCAATTAACCATAGTCAAGATGTTTCAAGATATGCTTCCAATGTCACTCGGAGTGGTGAATCCTTTTTCGATCACTCATCCATCTTCAGTATGTTTCATATCATACCCAAAACAACCTTTATTTTGGTATCCATCCATTTTGGATCATTCATGATGATCTCTATGTCATAGGAAGTCTTAAGGCTACAACTAATTAAATTTACAAGAATTTATAAAATAATTCATAAACATGGTAGCAAAAACAAATCAAACAAACTAATTCGAGACCCCCCAAATATGATTGTCTTGCATGATCTTAATTAATCTTTAAGATTAAAAAACCTAAAAAACTATTCAAGATTCAAACATAGCTAAACCTTAAGAAGTTTTTTAGGAATTCCATGATCTAAGAACAAGTAAACCGATCCCTGTTGTTTTAAACCAAAGCTATCTAAGCATCCAGCCTCTAACAGTTATCCATACAAGTAACCCAAAAAACCTTCAATAAGGAAGAGACTTTCTTCTCGAGAGCCCTGCTAGTAGCTTAAATTTCAAGAAATCTTCCTTTTGCAATAGAAAACCTTGATTCAATTATCAAATTTGAAAAGAAAAAAATTTCTTCAAAAACCTTCAACTTTGCACAATCCTTACTCAAAGAAGTTGAGGAAATTGCAAATTAGGTTCCTAAGGTATTTTGGCCAAAATTTTTAAGTCTCTTTAGACTCTATGGGACGGCTAACATAGGTTAAGTATATCTAAGGTTTAAAATTTTAATTTTAACAAATTACAATTTGGCCTCTGGCCCATATAAACTTATTTAAATTAGGATTAAGTAACCATTACTTGTATTAAACATATTAGCCCAGTCTCAATTTAATTTCTACTAATCACCTTTATGTGTATAAATATAAAATAGCCCTATCACATTGGAAATAAGTATAAAATAGACTAATAAAGAATATTTTCTTTTTATAGACCAAGATTGGCATCTAGCAATGCATCATGGCCACTCAACATACCAGGGCGTCAATATGGTTTTGATAGGCCTTTTAGTGTTTAATATCTCTGTGTAATAAATATCTTTCATGTATCCCAAAATTAGCAAGAACATGGTTTAATGTCTATTCTTAGCTTATTTCATATTATTATGCAGCCCCTATGTGTTAACTCTACAATTAATATTGCCTTGGCCAATGACTTTAAGTTAACACGAGCCAATACATGTGAGATACGTCCTTTCATATCTCTTGGGGTGATGAATCCTTATGCACCACTCATTCACTTAGCATATAATTTATGCCATACCTAAAACCACCCTACCATAAGCATCCATCTATCATGGACCCGTTCGTGATGAAATCAAAGCATGACACTCCTCATATAAGATGACTTTGTGTCACAAGTCTAAGGATCACTTACACTGCTAATACATAAGAGTACTCCGTAGACACTTGAGTGATATACCTTATGGAACTCTTATAGTAGGTCTTGTTCAGTGAACTTATTACCATAACAAGCACTCATATGATGTCCCTAATTATCTCTATACTTCAACTTATGAGATCAGTAAATGCATCATGCATGGAGGCTTACATATGCCAGTCTTTATCCATTGTTAATGCCCTGTCTTGACAATACGATGATAAGAAACATTTTTAGAAACAAAGCTTTAATGCATAGGGATTTCGTAATTGTAACTCTTCACAACTCCCTTGCAATGTCATATGTGCTATATGGGCTTTATCTACATAAGATATTTATAACAATTATACACTTAAACCTTATGGATAAAGAAATACCCTTATAACATTAATTAAATATAATGTTTAATTACATGAATTCACTAAATGCTAACACCTTACAAGCTATAATGATTCACTTGTAGGGCTTGCATTAACAATCTCCTACTAACACTAAAGGCAATCGCCTATATGTCCAAGTCCCATACCTTCCATATGACAATCATGTTTCCACTAGGATAAAACTTCTGTGAAAGGATTAGCTCAATTCTCCTCAATGGGTACTCATTCCATGCTAACATCATGTCTCTCTATAATATCTCTAATGATGTGATTACGCCATAACAAATGTTTAGATTTGCGATGAGATCTTGGTTCATTAAAAAATACACTATGGCTTAATTGCTATCACAGTAAAGTGGTACTATATCAACATTGCTTAGAACCACACCAAATTTAGTGATAAACTATTTCATCCAAAGTGCCTCTTTTGTGGCCTTACACAAAGAGATATATTCAGCTTCAGTTATTAATTTTGTAGTTATAACCTGTTTGAAACTTTTCTAACTGACTAAAGCACTGTTAAGGGTAAATACAAAATCGCTTGGTGACTTATTATCATCCCAATCAAACCGGTAGTTAGCATTAATATAACCCCTTAGACTTGTTCAACCCCTCAATATACTAGAAAGATATCCTTAGTCCTTCCCAAGTATTTAAGGATATTCTTTATAGCAACCCACTGACTTTCGTTAAGATCAGTTTGGCATCTACTTGTGATACTTAGAGCATAGGATACATCAAGTCTTGTACATAGCATAGCATAAATTATTGATCTAACATTCAAGGCATATAGGATCTCATTCATCCATTCTTTTCCATCTGATTTTTAGGGCACATTTATTTTGAGTAATGTACGCCATGTACCGTAGGCAGGTTTCTTCTCTTAGTGTTTTCCATGCTAAACCTCTTTAGCATCTTACCATGTAGGTGGATTAGGAAATACCAAGCAGTCTTTTCAATATTACTCCATAGATCTTAATTCCTAGAATGTATACTATTTCCCCTATATTCATCATGAAAATTGTCTAGACAGCCAGACCTTAATGGCTTGTAGCATTGGTATGTCATTTCTATAAGCAATATGACTTCAACGTATAGCATTAAGAAAATAATAGCTTACCCATTCATCTTCTTATAGACATATAAATTATCAAGATTTTTTATGAAGCCAAATTTTTTAATTGCATCATCAATCTGATATTCCAGCTCTGTGAAGCTTACTTTAGTTCATATATAAACTTTCTTAATCTACGTACTTGATTTGGATTTGAAATGGACATAAAACTATTAGGTTAAGCCATGTGCACTTCTTTTTGAAAATTCTATTAAAGAATATAGTTTTTACATCCTTTTGCCATATCTCATAATCATGATATGCAACTATAGTAAGCATAATCTGAATGGATTTTACAATAGCAAGTAATGAAAAGCTTTCCTCATAATCAATGCCTTCAACTTGATTATAACCTTTTGCCACTAATATGGACTTATACGTTTGTACATTGTTATCAATGTCAGTCTTTCTCTTTAAGACCCACTTGCACCCTATAGGGTTTATCCCTACGAGTGGATCAACCAAAGTCCATACTTTGTTGACTTCCATGGCATCCATTTTGGATCTTATGACTCTAAACCATTTATCGAAATCAATGTCAGACGCTACTTTCTAAAAATTGGTAGGTTTAGTATCACAAAGCAAGTGTTCTTAGTCCATGAGAAATCAATAGCTTTTCAGAGCCTGCTTGATCCTACAAGATAGATGACGTAGTTGTATTTCTTAAACTGTAGGTTAAGCATCCAATGCTTCAACTATTGGCTCTGGTTCAATTAGAATGTTTGTTTGTGGTTCTCGAACTTGTTCAAGATCAAATTTACTCCAATTGAACCCTTCAAGTAAAAACTTTTTCTCCAAAAAGTGATCATGTTTTGAGATAAACACCTTTTCTCATTGGGATTATAAAAATAGTATTCAATGGTTTCTTTAAGATACCCCATACATTTGATTGATCTTACTCTAAGCTTATCAGTCACCGCATGCTTCACATAAGCATTACATCACTAAATTTTTACATAAGACAAATATTGCTTTCTACCTTTCAATATCTCATATGGTGTCTCATCAACATATTTGGATGGAAACTTATTTAGAAGATGAGCAGCAGTTTCTAAAGCATATTCCCAAAAGGATATCAGAAAGTTAGCCTTAGACATCATGGATCGAGCAATGTCTAGCAAAGCTCAGTTTCTCCTTTTAGACACTCCATTGTGTTGTGGAGTTCCGGGTGGAGTCCATTGTGACAAAATCTCATTTTTAGTCAAATGATCCAAGAAATCTGGACTTAAGTACTCTCTTCCTCAGTCGGATCTAAGAGCTAGAATACTCTTGCCAGCTTGCTTCTTTGCTTTAACCCTATATTCTCTGAACCTTTTAAAAACTTTAAACTTGTACTTCATTAAGTACACATACCCATACCTAAAGTAATCATCAATAAAAGTAATAAAGTAAGAATAGCCATTTCTAGCTATTATATTTATTGGTCTACATATACCTGAATGTATTAGGCCCAATAAATTTGTAACTCTATCACTTTAACAAGTGAAGGGTGACTTGGTCATCTTACCAAAGAGACCACATTCGTATGTTTCTTATGATTAATAATTAAATGGTTCTAGATAACCTTGTTTATGTAACTTGGCTATTCTAGTCTTATTAATGTGACCAAGTCTACAATGCTAAATATCGGTTTTACTTGAGTCATTACTTTTTGCTTTCTTTACATCCATACTAACTAAAGGCATATCTAGATCTAATACATATGACCTATTCTGTAATAAAGCTGATCCATAGACAACATCATCTAAGATGATTAAACAACTACTGCCTTTCAACTTAAACTCAAAATCATCATTCATGGTGAGATATGAACCAAAATGATGCTTCTTGACAATATGGGAACATAAAGACATTCTTTTAGTTCCATAGTCATGCCTATAGACAATGAAAAGGTATAGGTTTTGATGGTAGTGGCTTCAACTTTTGATCCATTTCCTATTATCAAAATTACCTCATTAAAGCCTAATTTTCTACTATTCTTTAACAGACTTATGTCATTACATAAGTGTGATCCACATCCTAACTCTATTATCCAAGAAGTAGTATTAATAGTAGAATAGTTCAACTCAATTATGTTAACGTGAAAGTTAGCAACCTTCTTTTTATTGAGAACTTTTCTCAATTTAACATAACAGTCCAAACACTTTGGGCTTATGGCATCTAATATGCCTCATAATGTAGTTAATATAAGTACTATTATCTACAACCTAGTATAAAATGAGTATTAATTAGTTATTCTTGTATTAAACCAATAATGATAATATATTAAATCTTTGTTGGTCTTCCTACAAATTTTACTAGAGAGTAGCCCTCACTATTATTGAAAAATCTCCTTAAGGTATTTCTAGTGGGCTGGGATCCCTTTGCTGCAACCTTGAGTGACTCAACAAATTACAACAAGCCTAGTTGGGTAGGTAACATTACTTAGCAATTGTATCTCTATGCAACTCTAAGATCAGTTAGGTAACACCACTTTGCCTATATGCATCACATATGTTTCACCTAACCATCACCTCTAACATCATATGGTTAAGTGCGACACATATGAACCATAAAACATTAGTTGAGTAAGACCCATTACTGATAACTCACACTGTTCAGGTGAAAGAGACCTTAAGTGACACAACAAATCACCATCACCCAAAACTCGAGTATCCTATTACGAGTAATGAAAGGCATTTTTATCATGCAGTGCATGTGACTCAATATTGTACAAGGGATTTCATTTGTTCATTTTATCTTTTATTTAATGTCTCATCATATTTGCATATATATCATTTATAATATTGCATAAAATAAATCTACTATCATACATACTACTTAGATGATTATGGACCATTATCCAATGCAATTCCCTTGAGCCATCAAAGGAAATTGCTTGGTCAATTCATAGGTGGTTACATACAAACTCTTTGTAAGCTCTTTGCAATCTCTCAGGCTTTATGGTGCCTTCACTTAGACCTCTATCTTCAATTTATAAAATCTATCCTAACTAACCCTAATTTTACACTTATGTAATCTAATTACATTTGTAGTAAAGAAACCTCGAGTTACATTTAATGAGAATCATGTGAGAAAAGAATTTTACAACTCCAGAGAAAAATAGATATAAGACAGGGTTCGTAGACCCTATTTAGAAAATATAAATATCTATAAATAGTTAACTATACATCCATAATCATATTAGGCCTAGTCCATAATCATCCGATACATCTATAAGAATTATGAATATATATAACCACATGTTTTAAATTCAAGTTCCCAATTTTTTATACTTAAATAATTGATCCGTATTCAACTTAATTAAGAAAACAGTTTCTTGCATGATTAACATTTATTCTCATCATATTAGAATAAATCCTATTCTAAATAAGAATCATTTAAATTAAATATATATTTCAATTAATCAAATTAATTGAATTGTAATATCATGCTTATTATATTATCCAATTTATATCTTAAACAATTTGAAAAAAATAATATAATTGGCTAATTAGGTGTTTAATGATATGTAAGACTTTCAATTGGAGCTAACCTCTTAGGAAAATGTATTACGCCAACCATGCTTAATTAATTTTAATTTGATCTGGTCATATGGGATTTTAAATCTCAAGAAAATTAAAATTGGAAGAGTCTTACTCTAAGTAGGATAGTGGTGGTGCAGAATTGAAGGAACCCTAGTCCAAATAGGACTCTATCTTATGCATGGCTATCTTAGCCATCTTACTCCAACTCAAACACTATTGTCTTCCTCCCACTAAACCTTTGAAATACAGCAAATTTACAGCAACTATTTTTTGCCATTGATGCTGCACCAAGATCCAAGAAAAAAGACAAGATGCTGCAAACATTAAGCACACTTAGTGCACCCATTTTAACCTAGAATTGAAATGTTTTCAACTTTGATTTTAACCTAATTTTTCTAGAAAGTATTATGAACTTTTCATGACATCTTCTAAGTGGAAAAATGTGGAAAAAATCGCAGTAATGGTTGCCCAAAAATCAGCCACATCAAAACACTGAAACAGAGCTATCCTAACACTAGTAAACACTAAATTGTCAATCAAAGACTCTAATATCAATTTAATTACTAAAATCATATTTTAACTAATTAAAATTGAAGAATAAACATGAATTAACTTGTTATAAATTAAAAAAAAAAGAAATAATTTTCTTTATTTTTTAAAGTCAAGAATGGATTAAGAGAGTATTAAAATAACAAAATCTTTAATCATTAACACCTAAAACACAAGATTAATCACATTGATGCAAGAAGGCTCATGATACCATTAATAGGAAGTCTCGAGGTAACAAGTAATCAGACTACAAAAATTTATGAAATAATTTATAAACGTGGCAATGAAAATAAATCAAATAAACTAATCCTAGACCCCTTAAACATGATCATCTTGCATGATCTTGATCAATATTTAAGATTAAGAAACCTAAATAACTGTTCAAAATTCAAACATACTTCAACCTTGAAAAGTTTTTAACAACTTCCATGATCTAATAACATGTACCCCAAGCCAGGTTGTCATAAACCAAAATTGTTCAAGCATCTAGGCTCTAACGGTTATCTATACAAGTAACTTAGAAAACCTTTAATAAAAAGAGACTTTGCTGCCAAAAGCCATGCTAGTAGCTTAGATTTCAATAAATCTTCTCTTTGCACTAAAAGACCTTGATTCAATAATCAAATTTGAGAAGAAAACAGCTTTTATTCAAGAACCTCTAAGTTTGCACAATCCCTACTTAGGAAAGTTGAGGAAATCATAAATCAGGTTCCTAGCGGTCTTTTGGCCAAATTTTTTAAGTCTCTTTAGACACTATGGGATGGATAACATAAATTAAATATATCTAAGGTTTAAAATTTTAATTTTTGAAAAATTATGATTTTACCTCTAGCCTATATGAACTTATTTAAACTAAGCCTAAGCAACCATTACTTGTATTAGATGTATTAGCCTAGTCTCAATTTAATTTCTACTAATCATTCTTGTGTGTGACCCATAAGGCCCCCATCACATTGGCAATAAATATAAAATAGCCTAATAAAGAATATTTTATATTTATAGTCCAAGATTGGCATCTAGCAATGCATTATGGCCACCTAACATGCAAGGAATGTCAGTATGGTTTTGAAAAGCCTTTCAGTGTTCAGTATCCCAATGCAATAAATATTATTTCATCATATATCTCAGAATTAGCTAGAGTATGGTTTAGTGTCTACCCTTAGCCTATTCCATATTATATGCAAACCTTATGTGTTAACTCTATAATCAATATTGCTTTGGCCTAGTACTTTAAGTTAACATGAGCCAGGTACATGTGAGATATGTCCCTTTATATCACTTGAGGTGATGAATCCTCTCTGGACCACTTATTCACCTACTATATAATTCATGCCATGCCTAAAAGCACCCTATCGTAAGTAGCCATCCATTTTGGACCCATTTGCCATGGAATCAAAATATAACATTCCTCATATAAAATGACCTCGAGTCAAAAGTCTAAGGATCATTTACACTACTAACACATAAGAGTATTTCCATAAATACTTGAGTGATATACCAAATGGAACTCTCATAGTGGGTCTTGTTTAGTGAACTTGTTACAATAATAAGCACCCATATGATGTCTCCAAGTATCTTTATACTTCAACTTATGAGATCAGTTACATGCATTATATGCATAGAGGCTTACATATGCAATCTTTGTGCAATGTTAATGCCCTATCTTAACAATACGATGACCAAGAACATTTTTAGAAATACGGCTTTGATGCTTAGGGATCTTATAATTATAACTCTTTATAATTCCATTGTAATGGCAATGTGTTTTATGAGCTTTATCTACATAAGCTATTTATAGCAATTATACAATTAAACTATATGGATAAATAAATACCTTTATAACATTAATTAAATATAATGTTTGATTACATGAAATCACTAAATGCTAATAAGTTACAAGCCATCATGATCGGCTTGTAGGGCTTACACTAATATAAGTATGATACTCTACATATAAGATGACTTGGTATCACAAGTCTAGGGACTAATATAGACGACTAGCATATGAAAACATCTTCCTTAGACACTTGACTTACTTATACCAAATGGAGTCCTCGTTTGGGCCATGTTCAGTGAAATTATTTCCACAAAACAAGCACCTATATGCTATCCCCAAGTATATCATATACTTTAACTTCTATGAGATCAAAGAGTTGGATACATCTAATGCTTGGAGGCTTAGCATATGCCAATCTTCTGCATTTTCAATGCTTTATCTTGACAATACGATGACTAGGCCATTACATGTGATGCATAAAGATCTTATCATCATAACTCAATGCATCTTTGCAAGGCCTTTGCGTTTCAAAGGCTTCATCCAATTAGTGTTTGCATGAGTGTCAATCATGCCACTAACATGAAAGAAAACCTTATGTTACTTTAATTTACTAACATGAATCTTGTCATTTGTCCATGTACCCCACGTCTCAATCTAATTGGCTTAAATGCATATTGTAGATACCTAATTTCATCTAGGTCTTTTTTCTAGTAATCTTAGTTATTTGAGACTGGGAACATAGCCGTAGCCCTGATAGGGGTTGACCTTTGTTAGGTAGTCCACAATTTTTTTTAACTTATTCTATCACACATAGATGGCTGTATAGGCACGAAACAGAAAAAATGCCATTTGAAGACTGAATTCAAAGAAAAATGGCAAATATTCAAGAGAAAAATCAATTTTTTAATATTCTTTTATCGAATTTCAAAAATCATTTTTGCAGATAATCTCATTTTCAAATTTCTCATTTTTAGGCATTTTTTGAGATTTTTTCATAAAACCTGCAAAGTTGACTGTCTTATATTTTTACCAACACCTGTGTAATATTTATGCCTATATACATTCTAAAATGTCAAAAATATTCAAGAAAAATTATATATCGGCATTTTATACCACATGGCATCAAGTTATGAAATTTGCCAATTATTTTGAATTTTCATGATATCGCGGGTATTTTGCTCAAGAATTTTTTCGATAAAGACTTATTCTAGACTTTAGAATTTCATCTTCACCATTCTTTTTCAAATTAATATTTTGGATCATATATCGTATTCAATTTATTTTCTAAGATTCAATATATTCCTCAAAAGTTTTCTTGATTCCAAAACATGTGCCTTTTTTATCTGTAAATTTTTCTGTGGAATTTTCTCAAGTTTTGAACTTTAAAATTCTTTAAATATTCCTATTAAATTACCAAAAAATCAATTTTGAAAAATTCCAAACCATTTTATGGATTTTTCTCATTTCCCAGTTACGAAGTTTTCTACTCTATAAATTTTTTTTGTTGGATTTTTTTGAGTTTATAATTTTTAAAATTCTTAAAATATTATTATAAAATCCATACTAAATTAGTTTTTGAAAATATGATTTATTTCATGAGCTTTGAATTTTTTTTATATATACCAATTTTCTTTTGTAAGGATTTTTTTGTATAATTTTATGAGTTTTGGATTTTCAATCAATATTTTTTCATTATTTCATTTTCAAAATTTTTTTACGATTATTAATTTTAATTTTGATTTTAATTTTAATTTTTATCATTTTAATTTTATTTTAATTATGGATTTTTTTCTACTAGTTTCATGGTAACTAATCCAATTGGTTTCTAACTTTTCCTTTAACCAATATAGTTGGATTCTATTTACCCATTGGACGATATTATCAAAATAATCATGACAAAATATTTGCTACTAATGGCTTATCAATTTAATGCATCCCATCTTTTAATGAAAATAATAAGTAAAACAAATTAAAATTAATTAAAATTTTTAATGAATTTCAACTAAGGGGAATTTTTCATATCATTGACCGAACATCCCCCTTATAAATAGGAGGAGAATTCTTCATTTTAGGGGATTTTAGCTTGAAGAAAAAAATTGAAAAAAACTATATAAAAATATTAAGTTTTTCAAGCTTTAATAAGGTAAATTTCTTCCTAAAATTTTGGTTTGTCTTCATTTTTGTTCATTTTTTTGCTTGTTGGTGAGCCAAAATCATGCTTAAGCTCATCGATTTTGATCCATGATGAATGACTAAGCATAATGGCCATGAACCAATTTCTTTGATCTGATTATTTTTGTTTAAATTTTCTTGCTAATAATTTGATTTTCTTTTTGACTCATGTTTTTATTAATATGATTTTTTTTTTATGTTGTATTTGTCATATATATTTGATCATATGTATGTTATTTATCTAGGCATTTTCTTGTTGATATGTTGGAACAACATGCTTTTATGTTTATTTTTTATGATTTATTATACTTTGATGTTGATTTGTGCTTCATAAAGTCATAATATGTGATTTTTGAGTTGGAAGAATTTTTGTTTGATGGGTTATAAGGTGTTGGCTGAAGCTTATGCATGTGTATGTGATAATTTTTTTATTTTTGCGGCTATTTCATAAATAAAAAATTTAAGGACTAATTTTAAAAAATAAAATAAAAATAAAAAATAGTTTCTAGCCATTCGATGCTTAGCTGAAATCCACATATACATTTAAGAATGAATTTTATGTATTTCATCAAGTAGAAATACATTTTTCTATGTTTGAGCTCTTTTTGTAATTTTAAAAAGTTTAGGACTTTTTGTGCAAATATTCAAAAATTTGTTCTAGGGCCAAAAGAAAGTGGTCGAACCTTGCTTATGAAATTGGGATGTGATTTTTATGTTTACTTAAATTTATTTGATGTTTAATTTTGTGTTTTAATTATGTAGGGACCAATTTGAAAATTTAGAAAAGTTTAAGGCTATTAGGAAAAATTTAGCATTTTAGGTCTAAATGGTCATCTCTAACATGAAATCATCCATTTATAATATTTTGGAATATTTCTAGCATTCCATTGGTCCTTCAATAGGGTGTAGAAAATATTAAAACCTTTTATATTCTTTCAATTCTTCATTAGGATACGAAATACAATTTTGAAAAATTTAGGGATTCAATTTTTTTTGCATTTTATGTCACTTTGATATTCAAACTATGCATTTAGGGTAAAAATAATCATTACTTGCCTTTTGTGATTCTTTCATGTTAAAGGTATACACTAGGGGCATTTTAGTAATTTTCATAAAGTCAAGACCTAGGTAGTCTTCGGGTTGCTTTTATGCCAAAGGCATGCATTTAGGATAAGTTCATAATGTTTATCAAGTGCTTTAAGGTTATCGAGATACTTTCATGTCGAAGGTATACCTTAGGAGCATTTTGGTAATTTTTCTTGAGCCAAGTCCTCGATAGTCGTCGAGATGCTTTCATGCCAAAAGTGTGCATTTAGGATAGTTTTACCCTTTTATAATCATTTTTGAGTCTTTTAGAGTTACCTGAATACTCTCATGTTGAAGGTATACCCAAGGGTATTTTGGTAATTTTGCATTAGAACAAAGTCCTATGTGATTATCGGGATACTTTCATGTCGAAGGTACACATTACGGATGGGTTCATCATTTTAGATTGTTTTTGGGTCTTAGGATGCTCTATTAATATTTTTCATAAAATCAAAATTTTTTAAAAAAATTAAGGCAATGTCGTTGAGTTAGAATAATATGTTAAATTTCTCCTAGTATATAGAGGGGTTCTAGAGATTATTTTCATTATGAGATATCCTTGTTAAAGTGAAAATTGAGACTTCTATAAATTTCAAAAAAATAAAACATTTTGTATTCCTTCGACCCTCTATCAGGTTGCAAAAAATATTTTGATTTTTAAAATATTTTTTGTTCCTCTAGTTTTCTAGTGGGGTACAAAAAAGAATGATAAAAAAAAATTTTGTTTCCACTAGTGCTCTGGTGGGGTGCGGAAAGGATTTTGATTTTCAAAAATTTTCCCAATACGAAATAATGAATTGGTTTCATAAAATATTATTTTAGGAACTAAAATTAAATGCCATATGTTGAAATTGGATAAAAATTAAAATTCAAGTTAACATGTAATTAGTAAGGTACCAATTTTCAAGCATCACGAGAGGGTCGATCCTTACTTGTGATTGTAACTGATTCCTGAATCCTTTTATATGATCTTTGGTATGATTGTGAACCTTGGAGTTGGTATACTACAGTTTCATAACCCTTGAAATATGAGACTCCAATAGGTGACAAATCTCAGCTAGCCTAAACAGACTGGTGGTGATTCCAAATAAATAGTCATTTTGTAATGACTATTTATGGTTAAGTCGAGTATGCGATTCATCTTAACCAGCCAATCCCTCGAAAATAAGAAAATATCAATAATGATATGGACCATAAGAGAATATAAAATTGTGATATATTAATAAATATAAAAACAAGGGCCATTTAGGATTTCTGTGCAGGCCACATTGCAACAGCTTGATGGCTCTGCTAGGGACTTTGTTAAAGAGTCAAGCCTAAAATTAACTACTTGTGAACTAAATTTTAATTAATTCAATTTCAATCTGTATTTAATTTTAAATTCCCTTTTTTTGAAAAAAAAAATCTTTTCATTATATTAGTATTTATTTTGCACTGATTCTTTTGTGTTTTCTTTTTGTCTTTTTGGTATTAGGATAGTAGGTTTTATTTTTAATGTTGTGTCATGAAAAGATATATTTGTTCCTTCACACACTCTGTGCATGTGTGCAATAGTTTCTCCTTCCTCAGATATGGAAACGGCAAAAGTACCCTATATTTTAAGAGGAAGTGAAGTAGCTCTACCTTTTAAGGTGTTAACCTCTATTTAGGCTAGCGAAAAACCTATAGGGTGTAGATTCTTATGCCTACTCAAGCTGTTAGCCTCGTTATAGGCATGGAAGACACACTCATTCAAATTAAACCTATTCTCACTTAACTCCATGATGGATAAGGATAGGGTACCTCGTTGGTCCTTTCTGGACTTGATGAATCTGATAACCTAATTAGATGTTTGACCTAAACTGCATATAGTTAACCATACTAACCTTCCAGTCAAAACCATGCCTAATTTTCTATGTCACCAAAATTAGGGACACATAAAGGGACAAAGCTATCATTTTCTCTTTATTGTCATACTTTTATTTATTTGGATAATTTTAATATTGTATTTGAATAATTTATGATTTTCATTGCTTTAAAATTTATTTATTTGATTAATTTTGATACTTTATTTGAATAATTTATTATTTTCATTATTTTGAAATTTATTTGAATTTAATATCTCTTAAGGATACTAAATTGTTTTCTCTTTTCCTTTTTGGTGCATTTTTCTTTCCTTATATGCATGGAAGAACACTTGTATTAAGAAAAGAATTTTGACTTAGATTAATTTTTATCTAGGAAAATTTATGAGTTCAGAATCTTTTATTAAAGCAAGCGTCCCTGCAAATGTATTCTTATACTCATACCAGGCATACATATACCCATACATATACATATATAGGTACATAAATGATTATTAATTTTATTAGTTCATAAATTAAAATTAATTAACTCAAAGAAATTTGGAATTCTACTAAGGTTCAAACATTGCTAACCTAAAATGATCTATTTAACCATTACCTATTCATTGAAACTATACTAGATTCAAAACAAGAAGAATGGCTGAAGACCACCTGGCAAGATAAGCAAGATTAGAAGAAAGTCATTGATAGGCCCAAGATGCTATGCTGAAAAGGAAAAAAGAACTATAGGCTCACATCATAAGGATGATGGAATTGTTAATGGCAAGGGAGCTAGCTCATCAACAGCCATAGATAAATACTAATACTCCTATCGAAGGACCAAAGGGGTATCAGTTGAGGAATAGACAACTAATGTTCAAAATGCATAGCTGGCTAATACCCAAAATATGCAACAAAATAACCCTACAACTAATCCACCAATCATCACTATTAACCCTGATGCCATTTTGTAAGGGACAAGCACAAGAATAGTAGTTGTTCAAGAAGAATTGGCGGGCCCTAGTATTGATAAAGAGGGTTGACATTTAATTTTGTCCGAGCCTCTTCCTTGACAGTAAAAAAATATATATATAAAACTAAGAACTTAGTGGTCGCCTGATGAAGTTGGATTTCCTTAAGGAGGAATGAACATTGTCAAGGCCTTTTTAGTTATGTTTTAAATGGCTGCATGTGCACATAACAAAGAAATCATCATTTCAAGGGTCGTAAAAAACAAATCTTAGAGAAAAAAAGATGAACATCAAAGTAAAAAAAAATAGTCTTTAAATTTATCCTTTTAAAATTTTGAAATTTGTTTCTGTAGTTATTATACAGTTAAATTCCCTATTTTTAGGAATTTTTTGGAGAATATTTTATAAAATTTGGGAAATCGATTGTCGTATATTTTTATTGCTATCTATATGGTATTTATGCCAATACGCACCCGAAAAAATTAGAAACATTCAAGGATAATTTTGTATTGGCATTTTTACCATGAGCCATCAAGTTGTCCATTTTGAGACTTAAATTTGAAATTTTCACAATACCACGAGTATTATGCTCATAAAATTTTTCTCGATAAAATTTTTTTTTTGGATTTCAGATTTTCAATTTCTTATTGTCATAAATTAATATTTTAATTAATATATTGAATAAAAATCATAGTTATAAAATTTGTACATATTTTTGAAATTTTTTCATTTCCAAAATACGAAGTTTTTATATTCTAGTAGGATTTTTCTACATTTATAATTTTTAAAATTCTTCAAATATGATTGTTAAATTCATATTAAATCAGTTTTTAAAAATTCAATTTATTTTATGAGTTTTGCAGTTTTTTTACATTTAATAAATTTTCTTGGTAAAGGTTATTTCTCATGGAACTTTATGAGTTTATAATTTTTATGGTTTTTCTTGAAAATTAAAATTGATTTGATCAAATAAAATAAATCATATGAAATTTTATTTCAAATACATAATTTTTAATTTTTACAATTTACTCCGTCTAATTAATTTTTATAATATAATTTTACATATTATATACAAATATCATCTAAAATTTTCTAGAGCTTAATGATGTCATGGATGACATAAAATGACAGACTTAATTAATTTAAATCAAATCAAAATCAAAGTAATAATTACAAATAAATAAATAAATAAAAAGAAGAAAGAATTAAGAAAATCCTAAAAGGCTTTTGGCCATGGAGTTTTTTCCAATAGCTTGGCTGAATCCTTCCCCTATAAATAGGGAAAGCTCTTTTTATTTTGGGACTTTAAGCATTCAACAAAAAATCACTAATAAAAACATAAAATTTCCAGGTTTTCTAAAGGTATAAAAACTTACAAAATGTATAATTTTTGTCCATTTTATACATTTTCTTTTTTTCTTTTGTGAGTCAAAATCATGTCAAAGCTTATGGATTTTAATCCATGTTGAAAGTCTAAACATGATGACAATGAATAGTTTCTTATATTTTGTTGTTATATTTAATTATTTTATCATAGCTTGATCTTTTATGAAATATTGTTGTTGTTGATGTGGTATTAATTTTGTTATACATATATGTTTATGGTTACATTATTTTTCTTAATATTTTCATGTTAATATATTCATAAATATATTTATATAGTTGTTTTTTATGATTTTATTTTTGTCTTTAAGCTTATGATGTTTATTTATGGTTATTTTCATGATGTTGTGTTGGAAAATTTTGAAGTATATTTGCTTTTCATCTTGGCCGAAATTCATGGTGAGGTTTATTTAATTTATTTTGTTATTTTTATCGTTACTTTGATTATTTTGTGATTTTTTTTGAATTTTTAAAATTAATAAATAATTCTCTAAAATTTTTACAAGACTTTGGAAAATAGTTCCAAGCTTGATTTTATGTATATAAGCATGATTTAGTGAAATTTAGTTAATTTTGATGTTATTTTCTAATTATTATACATTCAGGGACTAAATTGTAAAATATTAAAAAAATTTTAGGATCATTCTTGCTTTGCCAAAAGCCATAGGCGCCATTAAGGAAGTGTTTAATGCATTTCTAAACATGTTTTAGACATTTGTAAATATTCAGGGGCATTTTTGTAATTTTAACAATTTTAGGGACTAATTTGTAAAATGTGAAAAAAATTATTTTAAGGCCATAGGTGCTTGGTCGAACATGTATTGTGATTTTTGCAATGACTTCAATGACTTTTGTGATGTGATTGATGATTATTTATGATTTTTGATTACGTAGGGACTAAACTGAAAAAATGAAAAAAAAATAGCATATCCATTGTTCTTGATATTGGAAAATTAACGGTTGAAATTATTTTGAAATCTTCTTAGTTTTTGATCAGGTAAGTTTTTTCGCAGGTTAGAAGGAAAAGAAGATATCATTTCGTAAATCCTACAAATTTGATAAAATAGGATACCTTTCATGATTTCAATAGAAGTTTGCAAATATACCTTGAGTAGATATTTATCAAATTACATAAATTGTATTTTTGAATTGATGAACACTAATTCGATATTTAATGACTTTTCAGGAAAATTTGAATACTTTCCAAATTCTTGAAATAAAAATTAGAAAATGGATTTTGAAGGGCAACTTTCAATAGCAAGCCAGCAAGAAAAAATAAATTGGCAACAATGAGGCTTAAATTGATGAGGCTTCGATGACATATAGGAATCCTTATGATGTATGAAACCTATGGCTTCTTCATGTGATCCTATATTAGGTAGGTGAAAAAGGCTTTGCAAAAAATGGCATTTTCATGTGATCCAGTATTAGGTGGGTCATAAAGGCTAACCTCTTCATGTGATCCTATGTTATGTAGGTGAAAAAGATTGAAAAAGAAAGCCTTCTCATGTGATTTTGTGTTAGGTAGGTGAGAAAGGATCGCCTTTTCATGCAATCCAATATTAGGTAGGTGAAGAAGGCTTTAAAGAAATGAATTATTTATGCGATCATGTGTAAGGTAGGTGAAGAAGTTTTCTAAAAGCCCAAGAGTAGATGATGGCTTCGACCTAATTGAAATTGACACCAAGCTTAAGAGTAACTGATGGCTTTATCCCTGTCAAAATTGGTGCTAAGCGTTAGAATAGATAATAGCTTCAGCCTAATTAAAATTGGCATTAAGCCCAATAGTAGCTAATGGCTTTGTCATTATCAAAATTGGCACTAAGCCCAAGAGTAGATGATGGCTTTGGCTTAATCAAAATTGGCACTAAGCCCAAGAGTAGATGATGGCTTTGGCTTAATCAAAATTGGCACTAAGCCCAAGAGTAGTTGATGGCTATGTACCTATTGAAATCGGCACTAAGTCGAAAAGTAAATGATGGCCTCAATGTAATCAAAATTGGTACCAAGCCTAAGAGTAGCTGATGGCTTTGTCCCTATCAAAATTGGCACTAAACCTAAGAATAGCTGATAGCTATCTCCATGTCAAAATTAGCACTAAGCCCAAAACTAAATGATGGCTTCAGCCTAATCGAAATTGACACCAAGCCCAAGAGTGGATAACGGCTTTGGTCTAATCAAAATTGGCACTAACCTAAAAAGTAGCTGATGGCTATGTCCTTGTAAAAATTAGCACAAAGCCCAAAAATAGATTACGGCTTTAGCCTAATCAAAATTGGCAACAAGCCCAAAAATAGTTGATGGTTATGTCCCTATTAAAATTGGCACTAAGCCTAAGAGTAGCTGATAGTTATTGGCAGTTAGCCCAAAAGTAGTTGATGGCTTCAGCCTAATCAAAATTGGCACCAAGCCCAAGAATAGTTGATGGCTATGTCCCTATCAAAATTGACTTTAAGCCTAAATGTAGTTGATGGCTTTAGCCTAATCGAAATTGACATGATGTCTAAAAGTAGCTGATGGCTCAGTCCTAGTGAAATTGGCATCAAGAATTTTGAAAGGCCAAATGTAGCTGATGGCTTAGTCCTTGCAAAACTGGCACTTAAACATAAAAATGATAAAGTTGGTGTATATATGCAAAAGAATGATGCAGTTGCTATATATATGCAAAAAAATGATGCAATTGATGTATATATGATAAAACAGGATGTAGTTGGAATATATATGCAAAAAAAAAAATGTTAGGTTAGTGTATAAATGAAAAAAAAAACAACAAAAAACTTATTTGGTAAAAAGGCTTATATGGGCCAAACAAAATTTTGTCTATTTGGTATTTGCCATATTCCTGATTCTTAGCAACGACCAAAAAGGGACAATTGTTGACACTTAATTTTGCCCAAGACTCTTCCCTACTAGTCCAAAAAAATCTGAGACTAAGAACTTGTGGCCGCCTAATGAAGCTTGATTTCTTCATGGTGGAGTGAACATTTTGAAGACTTTTTTAGTTATGTTTAAATGGCTGCATGTGCAAGTGATAGAAAAATCATCATTTCAAGCATCCTAGAGAACAAATCTTGGATAAAAAATACAAACATCACGATAAAAAATTAGTTTTAAAATTTATTCTTTTAAAATTTTGAAATTTGGTTTTGTAGATATTATTACGATCAAATTTATGATTTTGAGGAATTGTTCAAGAATTTGTCTTAACATTTGAGAAGTTGACTATTGTATATTTTTACTGATACCAGTTGGTATTTATGCTAACATGCACTTCAAAAAATCAGAAACATTCAAGGAAAATTTCTTATTGGCATTTTTTACCATAACGCATCAAGTTGTCCATTTTGGGGCTTAAATTTAAATTTTTTCCAATAAAAAATTGTTTTGAGTTTCAGATTTTTATCTTATTATTTTCATAAATTAATATTTTAATTAACATATTGAATAAAATACATTTTTTTATAAAAATTGAACATATTTTGGCAATTTTCATGTTTAGAAAATATAGACTTTTTTACTTCGTAAATTTTTTCAGTAACATTTTTTCTAAGCTTATAATTTTTGAAATTTGTTAAATATTATTGTTAAATTCATATTAAATCAGTTTGTAAAAAATCAACTTATTTTATGAGTTTTGCATTTTTTTCACATATAAAAATCTTTCTGTTTAAGTGTTTTTTTCATGAAACTTTATGAGTTTGCAATTTTAATGGTTTTTTTCTTGAACACTAAAATTAATTTTGTTATTAGATCAAATTAAATTGATCATATAAAATTTTATTTCATATACATAATTTTTAATTTTTACAATTTAATCCTTCTAATTAATTTTTATGGTATAATTTTACATATTATGTACAAATATCATCTAAAATTTTCTAAAGTTTGATGATGTCATGGATGACATAATTCATAAAATAATAAACTTAATTCATTTAAATCAAATAAAAATCTAAGTAAGAATTACCAAAAATAAATAAATAAGATAGAATTAGAAAATCCTAGAAGGCTTTTAGCCAAGGCATTTTTTTCAACACCTTGGCCAAGTCCTTCCCCTAGGGGAAGGTCTTTTTATTTTGGGACTTTAGGCTTTCAACAAAAAAAAAACTAACAAAAACAAAATATTTTCAAGTTTCAAGTTTTCTAAAGCTATAAACACTTACAAAACTTATAATTTTTGTTCATTTTATACATTTTTCTTTTCTTTTTGTTGAGTCAAATTCATACTAAAGCTTATGGATTTTAATCCATGTTGAAAAGTTAAACATGATGACTATGAATAATTTCTTATATTTTGTTATTATATTTAATTTTTTTATTATAGCTTAATTTTTTTTTATGAAATACTCTTGTTGTTGACTATGGTCTTCATTTTATTATACATATATGTTTATGGTTATGTTATTTTTCTTAATTTTTTTTTCATGTTAGTATGCTATTAAATATATTTATATTTTTGTTTTTTTATGATTTTATTTTTCTCTTTAAGCTTGATGATATTTATTTATGGTTATTTTCATAACGTTGTGTTGGAAAATTTTGATGTATATTTGTCTTTCATCTTGGCCGAATTTCATGGTGAAGTTTGTTTAATTTATTTTGTTAAGTGTGTAATATTATCAAATTGTGCTTTAAAATTTTTACAAACTTTGAAAAGGTAGTTCCAAGCTTGATTTATGTATATCAGCATGATTTAGTGAAATTTTGTTAATTTTGATGTAATTTTCATTAGATATGCAGGGACTAAATTGTAAAATATTGTATTCTTGCTTGGCCGAAAGCCTTAGGTGCCACTAAGTAAGTGTTTAATGCATTTCTAAACATGTTTTAGGCATTTTTCAAATACTCAGCTCTATTTTTTTAAATTCAAGGACTAATTTGCAAAATATTAAAAAAAATTATTTAAAGACCATGGGTGCTTGGCTGAACATGTATTTTTTATTTTTGGAGTGATTTCTATGATTTTTGTAATGTGTTTATCAATTATTTATGATTTTCCATTATGTAAGGACTAAATTGAAAAAAATAAAAAAGTTCTAAATTCGTTAAGAGAAACCTTCCATTTAAGGTATTTTAGTCATTTTGGAATATTTGTAATATTCCTTTGGTTTTCCAGAGGGTGTAGAAAATATTAGAACTTTTTGTATTTTTTTCGGTTTTCTATTAGGGTTGTAATTTTTGAAAAGTTTAGGGGCTTAATTGTAATTTTTCCATTTTAAGTCATCTTTGATATTTTTCCATTAGAAGAAAGCTTTCATTTAAGGTATTTTGGTCATTTTGGAATATTTTTAACAATCCTCCAGTTTTTGAGGAGGGTGTAAAAAATATTAAATTTTTTGCATTCTTTCAATTTTTTGTTAGGGTACGAATTTTAATCTTTTATAATTTAGGGGTTTAGATATAATTTTTCTATTTTAAGTCATCTTTGATATTTTAATTTCCCCCATTTAGATTGAAATGATTATTTCTTATCATTTTAGAATCTTTAGGATTACCGGGATAATTTCATGTTGGAGGTATAACTTAGGGGCATTTTCATTATTTTCCCTAGAACCGAGTCCTAGGCAGTCACTAGGATACTTTTATGCCAAAAGAGTATGTTTAGGATAGGTTCACATTTTTATGATCTTTTTCTAACTTTTAGGCTTACCAAGATACTTTCATGTCAAAGGTAAACCTTAAGGACATTTTAATAATTTACCTTAAAACCGATTCCTTTATGATCATCAAGATACTTATATGTCAAAGTTGCATAATAGGGATAGGTTCATCTTTTTATTAAATTATCGAGTCATTTATGCAGATACTTATATGTCGAAGGTAGACCTTAGGGACATTTTTGTAATTTACATTAGAACCAAGTCTTATGTGATCATCGAGATACTTCTATGCTAAAGGTGTATTGCAGGAATAGGTTCATTTGTCTATGAGGTTATTGAATCTTTGAGGGTACCAGGATACTAATTTGTCAAAGGTACACCTTAGTGACATTTCATTAATTTAATATAGAACTGAGTCCTTTAGGGTCATCGAGATACTTTTAGGTTGAAGGTGTATTTTAAGGGATGTGTTGGTTAATTCGACCAAATTAGAATCCTTAGAGTCAAGTTTACTACATTTTGTCTAAACTGGGTCCTAGGGAATTTTTATATTATTATATAAGTAAAATTAGAATTTTTAAAAATCAAGGCAATGTCTCTGATGTTAAAATAGTATGTGAAATTTCTCTTAGAATGTGAGAGGGGTTTCACGGATTATTTTAACAATGGGATATCCTTTTCAAAGTAAAATCGAGGCTTTTATAAATTTTAAAAAATAAAACCTTTTGTATTCCTCCGGTTCTCCAGTAGGGTACAAAAGATATTTTGATTTTTAAAACTTTTCATATTCCACTGGCTCTCTAGTAGGGTACAAAAGCGAATGATAAAAACTTTCACATTCTTCTAGTTTTCCAGAAGGGTACGAAGATGTATTGATTTTCAAAAAAAATATTAAAAACCTAATTTTCTTATATGGAATAATAAATTTATTTTATAAAAATTTTGACGTGTGGGAATTATAATTAAATATCAAATATCCTAATTGAATGAAGATCAAAGTTTATGTTAACACATGATTAATAAAGAACCGTTTCTCGGGTATCATGAGAAGGTCAATCCTTATTTGTGATTGTAACTGACTCTCAAAGCCCTTTATATGAATTTTGGGATAATCGTGAGCTTCAGAATTTGTTTTCATTGGTTTCGTAACCCTAGAAATATAAGCTCTGATAGGTGGCCAATTTCCCTAGCCAAAATAGATTGGTGGTGACTTCAAAATAAATGGTTGTTTCGTAATGACTATTTAAAGTTATGTCAAGTAAGCAATTCATCTTGACAACTCAGTCCTTAAGCACGAAAAATCAAAAATAATAAAAACAATAATGATATGGGCTCCTAAAGATAATAAAAGAATAATGATATATAAAAATATATAGGAAAGAAACGTACGCCTTCCATTTTAAGTTGGGTTGGTTAGGGTTAGTTTTCGGGCCATGTTGCGACAAAAAATGAAAAGCGTATATAGAAAGGTAAAGAGCAAGCTGAAGTAGAAATGGAAAAAAGGAAGTTACAGCTCTTTGAGAGAATGCTAAAATCTATTGAATGGGCCAAACTATAAAGTAATGTGGACATTAAGGACCTTAATCTAGTACCAGATTTAATCCTCCCACTGAAATTTAGAATACCTAAGTTCAAAAAGTGCAAAGGTGCCAATTCTCTTCAAGCACACATCAAAATGTTCATTAGGAAGATGGCTGGCTATGCCTAAAATAACAAGCTTTTGATTCACTATTTTCAAAAGAGCTTGCCTAGATCTACACTAAGATGGTACAATGAACCTCACTTAAATTCAATGCTAGATTGACTTAGCAAATGTAGTTCTTTAGCAATATAAACAAATGGTTGAATGGGTTCTGGATAGACTGACTCTCCAGAATGCAAAAAGAAGTCTATAAAATCGTTAACGAGTATGCAAAAAGATAGAGAGATATGGCCTCTCAAATTCAACCTCTTTTGATTGAGAAAAAGACCATAATGCTATTTGTGAACACCTTGCTCCCTCTTTCTATAACAAGTTAGTAAAGAATGCCTCTAAGAATTATGCTGATTTTTTTATTTTTGGAGATAATTGAGATGGTTGTAAAGGCCAAAAAAATCAATACTATGGAGTCTTTTATCAAAAAGAAGCTAAAGCTAGGAAAAAAGCAAGAAGAGGCTCCGTCCATTAACTATACCAGTCAGCCGCACTATAAAGGACATTGTCCCTATTACTAAAACCAAAGACAACAAACCTAAAATACTTACTCTCTTAACATACCCCAAGCTCCTGCACCAACATCACCCTACACTACCATTCTAAACCCTTCTCCATAAAACCAAGCAAGACCTAATGTCATCCCACCAACCCAAAGAGCCAACCAACCTAGACCCCGCTATAACCTTCTTCATTACTCTTATAAGAAAATGTTTAATAAGCTTTTTGAGGCACGGTTAGTGGCTCTCATGTTTTCCAAACATATGAAGATAATTTCGCTACTAGTATGACCTAAATCTTTATTGTGAGTATAATATAATAGCGGGTCACTCGATCAAAAACTGTACGACTTTCAAGCAAAAGGTCTAAAGTCTTCTTGAGAAGGACATATTTTGATTCGATAATGCCCCAGACCTAATATGGTAGTAAATCCTTTACCTGATATCTTAAGCCTGAGATTAATACTCTAGTTACTAAAAAAGAGGGACGAGGGAAGTCAAAGGTCTAAGAAGTTAGAACTTCAATGGAAAAAGTATGGGCAATACTGACTGCAAGCGGGATACTTGGTCCAAATCATGGAAGAATGAAAAGCTAGTTAGATCCTGACACTAATTCTTGCAAACTAAATAAGACGTCAAGACATAATTTGCAAAATTGATCAAACTTTTTAGCCATAATTCAAAGAATGATGGACAATGGTGAAATTGGGTTCTTCAAATAAGTTAGACTAGGGAAAGAAAAATCAGTTAACATGGCTAGTGAAGAACCATTAGAGCTACCTTATGATGTGGGTCACCCTTTTATCATTCAATGCAACGAGCCAAAGGCTACACCCTTTAAGACTAAAGTTACTCCTAAACTAATTATCAGAGCATAATAATGGGAAAGAGAGGGAAAAGACCATCGGGTGAATTGCTCATCCAACTAGTCTCGGATGGCCACCATGAAGTGGCCATAAACTTGGAGTCACCACTGATCACTTCAGGCTAGGCAAAATCGGATGCCTATTGAAAATGATGTTTTGAGTTACAAAACTTAAAACATCAATTTCAAAATCTTCAAAGCTTAAAGATTTATTGGTTGGGTTGAGGAGTTGTTTACGTTGGCGAAGGATTAGCATCCCCACGATGCCCAAAATCGGTACCTACTAACTATGTCTCACTTTGGTCTCAGTTAAATCGATTCCATTTAGTCTTTATTTAGATATGATCCTCTTAAATGCATGAAGTTTTGGTGGAAATACAAATCTAGGTTTTTAAAGAAAATTAGATCACCTATGCACCTCGAAGATGTGAGGAACATATGACTTTTGTGAAAACAATCCAGATTGGATTTAAAAAATTGAATTTTTCATATTAGGCACTAGAGAGATACCAATATAGAATCTTACATTGTAAATTTTATTGAAGAAACAAATTTTAAACATGATTGCATGATAATCATTACAAAAGGAAACATGTTAGTAAGACGAAAATGGAGAAATATAATAATATCATAAACAAGCAATCACAAACGAAAAAACATGAAAAAGAGGGACGATCAAAATGTATCTCATAATTGCCGTTGATTATTAAAGAATAACCAAGGTGACAATTTTAGAGATAGGCAAGGGTTAAAGATGACTTTAATCAAAGCAGTCTGAGGCATCTGAAAGAGAAAAAATTTTGGATTTTTTTAGGTAAAGCAGGGTTAGAGTATCCTCTCGGAGTGCTGGGGTTAGAGTGTCCCTAAAGATAGAGTTAGAAAAATATATAGGAATGATGAGAAAATTTGAATCTTTAATTAAAAACAAGGTTGGAGTATCCCTTTGGAGTAATAAGGTTGGAGTATCCCCAAAGATAGAGGAAAATTTTAGCAATAAAGAGAAAATTTAGATTTTTAATTAAAAACGGGGTTGGAGTGTCCCTTTAGAGTAACGGAGTCAGAGTATCTCCACTAGTGAAAATTTTAAAATGAAATCTATTTTTTATAATTTTGTATTTTAACCTTGATCCGAGCCAAAAGGGGCTAGTGTTGTGGGGTAACCAACCAGATGCATTTTGAGACATTCAAACATCTCGATAAAAGGAGATTCAAAAATTAAGTTGAAAGCAGGGGATAGCATCATGTCATCTCCATTCCTAAATTTTTTCAGGTGCATCCGAAGGCTTCAGAGGGTAAATAAGGTACCATTTGAAAGGTAACTCGATAAGGTCTAATATAAAAATATTCCAAAAATCTTAGAAAATCATTTTCTAGGTAGAACTAATTTTTGAAGTTAAGTCTGTCTCGACACTGGTAGCATGTGCAAGGAAAAAGGCATGAATGACTTTGGAAAATTGTTCCAAGCTTATCAGAAATCATTAGATCATGAACAATACCTTTTTGAAAAGGGAATTTTGTGAAACTTCTAGGAAAATATTTAAAAATTTGGTAAAAATCATTTGGTGGGCCAAAATGGCCTAAACAAATTGTTGTATGCTGGTTCTAGGGGTTTCAGACAGCAACAGTTTGAAAAATCATACCTCCCTCGTCCGGGATGATCCAAGAGCAAATAAGACACCATTAGAAAGCTAATTCGATGCATTTTAAGGGAAAATATTAGAAAAATCAAAGGAAATATTTTATGGTTCAAAAATGATTTTTCAAATTTAGACTATAGTGTTGTCAAAGCAAAAACTAGGCGATTAATCAATATTCTAGGTTGCTTGAGGGTTCTATTTATAGATATCCAAACATCCAAAATATAGAGGGAAGAGTAACATGAGCATCACGAGTTCATTCCATAATCTTGGAGTAGTTTGGGATGATGAAACAACCCGTTGACCATGCTATAAAGGTGTTAGTGTCGAGATCAAGGCTTAGTATTTTTTGACTAAAAGGAGATTATGTTTGCTTGAAAAATAGCATTTTTAAACTTGTATTATCATGAAATGTTTGCTTTGTCTCCAAGATTGAAAGACCAATTTTATGAAAGCATTGAGTCCATGCTATTCTTCATCTATTGAAGGTAGGGTGAACTTAACTTAGGGATTTCTTTTAAAAATCATATTTTTAACAAACAAGCATGCATCTTGATAGGAATGACATAAACAAAACATAACATGCACTAAAATGAATAAGGACTAAACATGAAAACATACATAAGTGACATATTAACATGGAAATAGGTTACAAAAATGTGAGAAGATGACAAATAAGGTGTATGAACATATTTAACCAAAATAATGCGGCTGAAGTTGTCAAGATAGCATTTTTATGTCATGAGACTCCTTAAAACACAAGAAAATGCATGAATATACATAAGACATGTTAAGGTGAACATTTAAGCATAGGTTAAGCATGATAAGATATTTGGCCAAATGCAATATCAAGGCATTAACAGAACATCAACAGTCTAAGACTATCACAAACAAGGTAGCAATAATGCATGAAATCCTTAAAAAGGTCACTAAGAGGATGAAAATGCTGAAAATTAGAGAATATGCAAAGTTAAGTGGAGAAAATATACCAACGTTTCAAGCTTTAGCCTTTTTCTCTAAACAACATTTTTTAACTTCACCTTTTTTAGGTTGAACAGCAAAATAATGATAAAAAGAAGGGGCTTTTTAGTTAGGTATGGATATAGGGTAGTTTTGAAAGGAATTATGGGTGAAATGAAGATTTTTTAAAAGACTTTTAGTGATGGTTTTCAAGGGATCCGAAAATAGAAAAGAGTTTTTTAGTTTTTGGTAGGAGTGGGAATACTGAAAAGATGAGGGAATGATTAGAAGTGGAATTTTTTTTACTAAGTATCTCCTTTTTTTGGTTCTTCCCCCTTAGCTAAGTCTAAGGTTGGCTTATATAGCCATAGGGCCATAAAGACAAAAGATGAAAAAATAAGGGCATTTTATGGTTTCAATGCATGTACCTCATGCAGAGGTCAAGTACAGTGCTTAGCTGCCATGCAAACCTATGGGTTTGCTTAGTAAAAATAGTGGATCTAGACGACTTTATACAACTGAGGATTTGGTAAGTTCAGCCTTACCCTTTGACAATTTGCAAAATGTCCCTATCATTTGCTATTTGGACTTTAAAATTTTGTTTAAATCCAATCACAAGCCTAAAAATGAAGCCTGGTATGAATTTTGATGGATTTTGGTGCAAGAAATGTGTTCAAATCAGATTTTGAATTAGTTGTTCAATGGCTAAAAAATAGCTCGAACCAAGCAAATTGTTTTTATGTATTGATAAACAAGGCAATTTTTACCTATGAGTATTGATACAATAAAGTATGTATTGATACCAAGAGCAAAAATTTGTTTCCATTCTTGAGACTTAGAGTCTTGTATTGATACTTCATGAACTTGTATCGATACATAAGTTTGTGTATTGATATAGTTTGCCAAAAATCATAACTTTAGCTACTACCAGGTCTGTTCTGATACAAACATGCTAGGTATTGATACCACATCTTATGCATCGATATGAAACCCTCTTGTGTTGATACTACATGTGAAAAATTCAAGTTTTTGGCATTATAAAGCCTCATATCAATACTTGTGCACCTATATAACTTGCACGTACCTATTTTCTCGATTTTCCTTAACTTGGTCATAAACAGTGGGAAGTTGATTTGTGTACTCATATGAATGACTCTGGTGACATCATGAAAAATGGCTGTCGATGCTTTATTTTACATTTTTCTTCAATACGACCCATAGGCATTTTAGATATTCCCAAAAAAATTTTTTGCCTGGCGCCATGTCGCCTAATAGTGCCTGGCAACACGGTACTCGGTAATCATCCCCTAGTTTTTTATATTTATTTACTGATTTTATCATATTTCACCTAAGTCCTGGGATGCCAGAAACTAGCCCGAACAAAATGAGGTATTTACAATGTTGTCTTATTTGCCAATTGATGCTAGTCAGATCAAGTATAACCATATAGTCGTTAAAGTATTTGACTGGACAAAGAGAAAAATTAAGGGGACTATCTTGATCACTTTATATATTGGCCTATGCCTGTTTGAGATCGAGTTTTATGCGATGGACATTGTCCCAACATACAATTGTTTGCTAGGATGACCATGCATTCATTCTTCTAGGGTTGTCCCATCATCTCTGCATCACAAAGTTAAATTCATAATTGATAAGAAGTTGGTTATATCCAGGGAAGAATATATTATGGCCATTACTTCTACCAAAGCCCCTTATGTTAAAGCAAATGCTAAAGTTGAAGAGTGCTTCTTTAGATTTTTCAAAATTGTTAATGCCACCTTTGTGTAGAAAAGTCTATAATCATAAAACCTAGACTTTCAAAGAGCACCCGCATGGATCTTAAGCTTATAATCGAGAAAAGAACCAAGCTGGAAGGGGGTATAGGAAATATTTGCAAGGAATCAATTAGTCCATCAATGTCAATGGCAGGAAAGAGAAGCATGGATTAGGCTTCTAGTTGAAATAGGGTCAAAAGAAATTCAAGAACAGATCTTGAGAAAAAAAGCTAGCCTGAGCCATCAATCAATAGTCAAGCTAGAAATCAGCCCTCTGCTTCTTACTGGATAAAATGTTTTATCATGAAGGGGTTATTAAACTAGGAACTGAAGAAAAAGAAACCAAAGGTGTCATTACGATAATTACTAAATCTTTCAATAAGTGTCAAGTGGCCACTATTGGAGAAGATAGCAAAGAACTGAATGATGACCATGGGATCTATTCTTTTCCTTCTAGATACATCTTGCGAAATTGGACTTATACTGAAAGAACCATAGTGTTTAGGCTAATTTCAAAGTGATTCCCAAAACTCACTTTGTTATATAGGAATATTTTTATAGAAACTTAAAATGTCAAATTATCATTTATAGAAATAAAATGCATATGATCTTTTCTTTATATCTAGTTTCTTTTATACCAATATATTTCCTTTACTTTTTGAATAAATATACACAAATCATGTTATATATTTGTTTGCCCATTTATTTCTTATTTTTTTACCTTTATAGATTTCTCACTCAAAGAGGAATGGATAACCTCAATCATGTTTTAAAGGTTGATTTTGAGCAAATTATTTTCTTAAACGAGGTTGATTTTGAAGAAGATGTTGATAATCATAGTTTGCCACCCAATCTGCTAAATATAATCAACCAAGAAGATGAACGAATAATGTCTTATGGAAAATCCACAGAGGTGATAAATTTAAGGGATGATGAGGATGATAGAAAGGAAGTTAGAATAGGGACTACTCTCGTGCTCACCAAAGGAAAAAATTTGTAAGTTTGCTTTAGGAATTTTGAGATGTTTTTGCATGGTCTTACCAAGACATGCCAAGATTGGATACGGATATCGTCATCCATAAATTACCTCAAAAACTAATTTGCAAACTAGTTTAGTAGAAGTAAAGAAGAATGAAACCTAAGATGCTTTTAAAAATTAAAAAAAAAAGTAAAATAACAATTTAAGGGTAAATTTCTTAAAGTGGAAAAATACTTAGAACAAGTTACAAATATTGTCTTGGTTCCCAAAAAAGATGGTAAAGTTAGAATGTGTAGACTATGGAGACCTAAATTGCTTAAGTCCAAGGATAATTTCCCTCTTCCCTATATAGATACTTTGGCTGATAATACTATGAAGAATTGTCTATTTTATATCGTCGATGGATTTTCAGGGTATAACTAGAAAAAATAGTGCCAAAACACATGGAAAATACTACATTTGTCGTAATATAAAGAACTTTTTATTATAAGGTGATGGTTGTTTGGATTGAAGGATATTGGGACAACTTATCAGAAGGCAATGGTTACTCTGTTCCATGATATGATGCACAAAAAGATAAAGGTATATGTGGATGATATCATGACCAAGTCACCTTAGGAAGGGGGACACATTACGAATTTATGAAAGTTATTCAAAGGAATGAGAATGTATCAATTGAAATTATATCCAACAAAATGCACTTTTAGTGCAAGGTTCGAGAAATTACTAGGCTTCATTTTTAGTGAAAAGGGATTAAAAGTGATCCAAATAAGATTAATGCCATGCAAGAATTGTTATCCCCACGTACACAAAAAAAAGGTGCAAAGTTTCTTATGGAGGTTGAATTACATTTCTAGGTTCATATCCTAACTCACAGATAAGTGTAATCTGATATTCTGGCTTTTACAAAAATGAAACCCTGGTGAACGGAATGAAAAATGCCAAAAATTATTTGAGAAAGTTAAGCATTATCTCCATAATCTATTAGTGTTGGTACCACCTATACCAATATGACCTCTTATTCTGTACTTGTTAGTATTTGAAATGCCTTTGGGTTGTTTGTTAGGGCAATAGGATGAGATATAAAGGAAGGAGCAGATAATTTATTACCCTAGCAATAAGTTCCTAGACTATGAAATAAATTATTCTCTAATAGAAAAGATATGTTATGCTCTAGTTTAGATGCAAAAGGCTCTTAACAATACATGTTGTATCATACCACTTGGCTGATTATCGAAAGTATCTGTTCAAAACGCTGCCCTTATTAGAGAGGATAGCTAGATGGCAAGTCTTGCTATCAGAATATGATATGGTTTATATGAGTCAAAAAGCAATCAAAGGAAGCGCTACTACTGAATTCCTAACAAGCTTGGCACTTAATGATTACCAGCCATTGAATTCGACTTTCATGATAAGGATTTAATCAATATTTCGATAGAAAAGTAAAGAGAGTCATTAGAGGAATCAACACGAAATATGAATTTTGATAGAGAGTCAAATGCTTTGGGCCATAAAATTAAGGTAATCTTGGAATTTTCAAAAAGGATTATTACCCTTGCACTACTCGATTAGACTTTGACTGCACAAATAACGTAGCAGAATATGAAGCATGAGTTATGGGACTCTAGGTAACTGTAGAAAGAAAAGCTTGATTATTGAAAGTATATGGAGACTTAAGTTTGGTGATTTATTAATTTTGTAAAGAATAAGAAACTCAAGATCCAAGGATGCAACAATATAAAAGGCTGATTCTAGAATTGCTCAAAAAATTTAGGGAAGTGGAATTCTTTCATTTATCCTAAGATGATAATTAAATGACGAATGCTTTAGCCACCCTGGCCTCGATGTTCAAAGTAAATAAGGGGCAAAAGGTAACGCAATTCAAATAAGCATATACAATTCCCTTATGGACTATTGCAATGTCGAAATGGAAGCAGATGGTCTCCCATTGTATTAAAACATCAAAAGATATCTCAGAAATCGAGTAACCAAACAATGCCTCTAAAACTGATAAAAGAACTTTAAAGAGGTTGGAAATGAATTTTGTCCTAGATGGAGAGATTTTTTACAAAAAAAGTTATGACCAAATACTGCAAAGATATGTTGATGCTGTTGATGCACAGAAGATAATGGAAGAAGTGCTTGAGGAGATTTGCAAAATCCATGCTAACGGACATAGAATGGTGAGATAAATTACGGGATTGGGCTACTTTTGGGTGACCATGGAAGGTGATTGTATCAAGTATGCCAGAAAGTGTCATAAATGCCAAGTTTATGCTAACAAGATCCATGCACCACCTTTGTCATTGCATGTCATAACTATACCATGGCCTTTCTCCATATGGGGCATGGACGTTAATAGACCAATCACCCCTGTAGCTTTCGATTGTCACTACTTCATCTTGGTGGCTATAGATTACTTTGCCAAATGGGTCAAAGCAGCCTCTTAAACAAATGTGACAAGGTTAATAATGATAAAATTCCTAAGGACTAACATCATTTGTCAATTCAAGATCCCCAAAAGAATTATAATGGATAATGCTTCAAATTTGAATAATAAATTAATGGCAGAGGTATGTATCTAGCTCAAAATTTTTCATCATAATTTAGTGACATACCATTTGAAGATGAATAGAGTCATGGAGGCAGTTAATAAAAATATCAAGAGAATCATAGGGAAGATGGTAAAGACATATAAAGATTGGCATAAGAAGCTCCCTTTTGTTCTTTTAGGGTATAGAACTTCAGTCCAAACTTTAATTGCAACAACACCCTATTTATTGGTCTATGGCAAAGAGGTTGTCTTACCAATTGAAGTTGAGATTCTTTCACTTGGGTCCTAATGGAAACCAAGTTGGAGAAAGTCGAATGGGTCTGAGATCATTATGATCAGATGAATTTCATTGAAGAAAATAGGCTAAAAGCTCTTCAACATGGGCAGGCGTACCAAAAAAGGATGATCAGAGCACATGATAAAAAAATCCATCCTAAGAAATTCCATGAGGGAGAATTGGTACTAAAAAAATTTTTGCTCGGACAAAAAGATGCTCAGGGCAAATGGGTATCTAATTGGGAAAGGCCCTATGTAGTCCAGAAGGCATTTTTAGTAGGAATGTTAATGTTGGCAAAGATAGATAGAGGCACTCTACCAAACCCTATCAATTTATATGATGTAAAGAGATATTGTGCTTAAAAAGGGATAAAAACCTAAAAAGGCATTTATTCCCAAAAAAAAAGGATGGAAACACAAAAGGGCATCCATTCCTAAAACAATCAGATGAAAATCTAAAAGGGTGTCTAATGAAAGGTTGTATAAGGGGGAAGCTTTGAGCTAAAAATCAAAAAGGGCACTTAAGCATTTGAAAGGAATGGCCAAAGCACAATTTATCAGAAGACTAACTTTGAAAAGGCATAGTATGAGTAAAAGCATTTTTAAGATATGGATTTTTGCAAAAGTGAACACTCCATTTAGGAAAAATCTTTGAAAAGCTAAATGAAATATTCTGTTTATCTAAGTAATATCCAAATCTCTTCTGTACTTTACCATTATTTCTGTAAAAAAAAACTAATATTGTATCTTTTTTCATTATTGCAACATAGGAATATATCTTCATTTATACCTTTGTCAAATTATCTTTTTAACAATGCTAACATTTCTGCTAAATGATTATTAGCATTTTTAAGGAAATGGAAATTGATGAAAGGATGACAAATTGATTTTTTTTGCATTATTTTGGAATGAGATCAAAGCATTATAGGAATTTTAGTTAATACTCTAAATTCTTTTGGACATTCTAGGAAAGATTAAGGTGGACAAATGGCATTCTTGGGTAGAATCCCAAGAAAAAAGAAGTTCTGTCCTTTTAGATGATTTCTTAGAAAGAAAGATTAAAGATCTAATTCTATAACTATTTGGTCACCCTTACTATTATTAGTTTGCTACGATCGTTGATGGAAAATTTTAGAAACCATATATTCCTCATCATGCTCTTCTTTAGCCTATTATCAGTTTGTTTTAGTTATTGATGGGCAATTTTAGAAACCACACATTTTTTATTGTGCTCTTCTTTAACCTATTATTGGTTTATTTCGATCATTGATGGGAGATTTTAGAAACCACATATGCCCTATAATACTATTCTTCTTCAGCCTGTTATCTATTTATGACCATATATTCCTCATCATGTTCTTCTTTTTAGCTCCTAGATAATATTAGTGCATCACCCAGTTTGACCTCTTAGGAGTGAGTGTGTTTTGTATATAATGATCTCTAAAGATGTCTTCAAATTCAAGTTCAAGTGTTGGCTCCCTTTCGCCTAAAAGAAAAGAGGTCCCCAATGCTTTCTAAAGATGCTTTCAATCCCCAAGCGAAAATATGGGCCTATTCCACCAAATAAAGAAAAAATATCTATCACATTCCATAAAAATATAATTCAATTCTAAAATCGACTAGATTAGACATTAAGTCACCAAAATTCATTATATGCATCATTTATGCATTTACATTTGCATTTAATAATTTGCAGATCTAAAGTTAAAGATGATATTAGAAAAAACTCTTCGGTATGTTAATTGTATTAGAACTGAAAGGTAAGTCTCGCATTCATTTAAGTAACTCAGAATCAGGCATTTTCATCCTTAATTGACTATATCAGTTTCACCCTGGTTAACCTTTAGGCTTAGGTTACATCTTAGTCACCTTCAGTTGACTGTATTGGTTTTGCCATGGTCAACCTTTTAAACCAAGGTTACATCCTAGTTTGACTGGATTAGTTTTAGCCTGATCAACCCTTCAAGCATTGGTTACATCCTGGTCATCCTCGTTTGACTATATTAGTTTTGCCTTAGTTAACCCTTTAAACTTAGGTTACATCTTGGTCATCCTCATTTGACAGTATTGGTTTTGCACTGGTTAACTTTTCAAACCTAGCTTACATCTTGGTCAACCTCAATGGACTATATTGGTTTCACCTTAGTCAACCTTTCAAACCAAGGTTACATCCTAGTTATCCTCATTTGATTGTACTGGTTTTGCCTCAGTTAACCCTTTAAACCACGTTACATCTTGTCACTCTCAATTAACTATATTGATTTCACCCTGGTCAACCCTTTAGACTGAGATTACATCTTGGTCATTCTCTTTTGACTATATTAGCTTTGCCCTAGTCAACCTTTAGACCTAAGTTACACCCTAGTCATCTTCACTTAACTGTACTGGTTTGCCATAATGAACCTTCTAAACTTAGATTTTATGATAGCTTATTTTCCCACCTTAACCTAGGTTTTACCTTGGTTATTTGTTTTTAATGTATATATTTAATGTAGTTTTTTTAGAACATTATAGTTCGGATGAAATTATGTCCATTTGGTCTTTGCCTATTTCGGATTCATAGTGACAGATAAAAAAAGACAACTGTAGACACCTAATTCTATCTAGGTCCTTTTTCTTATAGTCCTAATTATCGAAGATCGAGAACATAACTGTCACACTAATGGGGTTCAACCTCTGCTGAGTAGTTAATACATTAGTAACTTATTTTATCACACATATATGGCTGCATTGGCATGTGACAGAAAAAGCGCCATTTAAAGATTGATCTCGGATAAAAAGTATAAATATTCAAAAGGAAAATCAATTTTTAAATATTCTCTTGCCAATTTTCAAAAATCATTTTTGCAAATAATTTCATTGTCAAATTTCTCATTTTTAGCCATTTTTGAGATATTTTCATAAATCTTGAAAAGTTGATTGTTGTATATTTTACTGACACCTATGTAGTATTTATGTCGATATACATTCCAAAAAATAAAGATATGCAAAAAAATTATATATTAGCATTTTATACCACAAGGTGTCAAGTTCACAAATTTTCCAATTATTTTTGAATTTATCATGATATCGTGAGTATTTTGCTCGTAAATTTTTTTGATAAAGACTTATTTCGAACTTCAGATTTTCATCTTCACCACTCTTTTCAAATTAATATTTTGGATAATATATTGTACTTAATTTATTTTATCAGTTTCAATATATTCTTTAAAAATTTTCCTTGATTTTAAAACACAAGCCTTTCATTATTTGTAAAATTTGTGGTGGAATTTTATCAAGTTTTGAACTTTAAAATTCTTTAAATATTCCAATTAAATTAACATAAAATCTATTTTGAAAAATTCTAACCCATTTTATGGATTTTTCTCATGTCCAAGTTATGAAATTTTCTGCTCCATAAAATTTTTTTGGTTGAATTTTTTTGAGTCTATAATTTTTAAAATTCTTAAAATATTATTATTAAATTCATAGTAAATCAATTTATGAGCTTTGAAATTTTTTTATATGGATCAATAAGGATTTTTCTTGTAAAATTTTACAAGTTTCAAAGTTTCAATCAAGATTTTTTTCATTATTTCATTTTTAAAATTTTGTTTATGATTATTAATTTTAATTTTAATTATTTATTATAGTCATTTTAATTTTATTTTAATTATAAATTTTTCTACTAGTTTCATGGAAACTAGTTTAATTGGTTTCTAACTTTTCCCTAAAACAATTTACTTACATTCTAATTATCCATTAGGTGATATTAGTAAGATAATCATGACAAAATATTTAGAATGACTACTAATGGCTTATCAATTAAATGCATCCTATCTTTTAATGAAATTAAAAAGTAAAAAAATTAAAATTAATTAAAAATTTTAATGAATTTCAACCAGGGGGATTTTTTTCATCCCGTTGGCTGAACCTCCCTCTTATAAATAGGGGGAGGATTCTTTATTTTAGGAGATTTTAGATTGAAAAAAAAAAGAAAAAAATACTACAAATATATTAAGTTTTTAAAGCTTTGATAAGGTAAATTTCTTCCTAAATTTTTAGTTTGTCTTCATTTTTGTTCATTTTTCCTCTTGTTGGTGAGCCAAAATCATGCTTAAGTTCATGGATTTTTTATCCATGTTGAAAGACTAAGCATGATGGCCATGAGCCAATTTCTTTGCTCTAATTGTTTTTGTTTAAATTTCTTGTTAATAATTTGTTTTTCTTCATGAATCATGTTGCTATTGATATGATGTTGGCTTTTATGTTGTATTTGTCATATATATGTGATCTTATGTATGTTATTCATCTTGGCATTTTCTTCTTGATATGTTGGAACAACATGTTTATGTGTTTATTTCTTATGATTTATTATACTTTGATGTTGATCTATGCTTGGTAAAGTCATAATATGTGATTTTTGAGTTGGAAAAATTTTTGTTTAATGGGTTATAAGTTGTTAGCCGAAACTCATGCATGTGTATGTGATGATTTTTTTTATTTTTGTGGCTATTTTATAAATATAAAAGGTTTAGGGACTAATTTAAAAAGATAATAAAATAAAAATAAAAAAAATTTCTAGCCATTCCATGCATGGTTGAAATCCTCATATACGTTTAGGAATAAATTTTATGCATCTCATCAAGTAGAAGTACACTTTTTTTAATTTTTAAGGACTTTTTGTAATTTTAGAAAGTTTAGGGACTTTGTGCAAATATTGAAAAATTTGTTCTAGGGCCAAAGGAAAGTGGTCAAACCTTGCTTGTGAATTTTGGATGTGACTTTTGTGTTTATTTAAATTTATTTGATATTTAATTTTATGTTTTAATTATGTAAGACCAATTTGCAAATTTAGAAAAGTTTAAGGGCTATTAGTAAAATCTAAAATTTTAGGTAAAAATGGTCATCTCTAACATGAAATCATCCATTTAGAATATTTTGGAATATTTCTAGCATTCCACTGGTCCCCCGATGAGGTGTAGAAAATATTAAAACCTTTTATAGGTATGAATTGCAATTCTAAAAAATTTAAGGGCTTAATTGTATTTTTTTTTTTTGCATTTTAGGTCATTTTTTATATCCAAACTAGCCATTTAGGGTAAAAATCATCGTTATTTACCTTTTCATGTCTTTTAAGGTTACCAGGATACTTTCACGTCGAAGGTATACCTACGGGCATTTTAATAATTTTCCATAAAGCTAATTCCTAGGTAATCGTTGGGATGCTTTTACGCCAAAGGTGTACATTTAGAATAGGTTTATAATTTTTATCAAGTCTTTAGGGTTATCAGGGTACATTCATATCAAAGATATACTCTAAGGGTATTTTAGTAATTTTTATAGAGCCAAGTCCTAGGTAGTCGTTGGGATGCTTTTATGCTAAATGTGTGCATTTAGGATAGGTTCTTAATTTTTATTGAGTCTTTTAGGGTTACTGGTACAGTTTTATGTCAAAGGTATACCTTGAGGGTATTATGTTAATTTCTTTACAAATCGAGTCCATTGTAGTCACCAAGATGCTTCTATGCAAAAGGTGTGCATTTAGGATAGGCTTGCCCTTCTATGATCATTTTTTAGTCTTTTAGGGTTAGCAAGATACTTTTATGTTGAAGGTACACTCTAGGGATAGGTTCATCAGTTTAGACTATTTCTGGGTCTTAGGATTCTTTATTAATATTTTTAATAAAACAAAAAAATTTAGAAAATTAAGGCAATGTCTCCAAGTTAGAATAATACATGGAATTTCTCTAAGTATATGAGAGAGGTTCTATAGATTATTTACATAACGAGATATCTTTTTCAAAGTGAAAATCGAGACTTTTATAAATTTTAGAAAAATAAAACATTTTGTATTCCTTTGGCCCTTTTGCGGGGTACGAAAGATATTTTCATTTTTAAAACCTTTTATGTTCCTTTAGTTTTTCGGTGGGGTACAAAAAAGAATAATAAAAAACTTTCATGTTCCACTAATCCTCTAGTGGGTGCGTAGGAGATTTTAATTTTCAAAAATTTCAAAAACCCGATTTTCCCGACACAGAATAATAAATTGGTTTCATAAAATATTATTTTGGGAGTTGTAATTAAATGCCATATGTTGAAATCAAATAAAAATTAAAATTCAAGTTAACATGTAATAATAAGGTATTGATTTTCAAGCATCACGGAGGGTTGATCCTTACTTATGATTATAACTAACTCCAGGATCCTTTTATATGATCTCTAGATGATCGTAGACCTTGGAGTTGGTATTTCAAGGTTTCTGTCCCTCGAAATATGAAATCTAGTAGGTGACCAATCTCACCTAGCCCAAACATATTGGTGGCGACTCTAAATAAATAGTCATTTCATAATGGCTATTTAGGTTTTAGTCAAGTGAATGATTCATCTCAACCACCCAGTCCTTGAAAATAAGCAAATATAAATAATGAAATGGCCCATAAGAGAATATAAAATAGTGATATATCAATAAATATAAGAACGAGGGCTATTTAAATAGGGTTTGGTCAGAATTCGTATTTGAGCCATGTTGCGACACATATACCAACAAAAATGGAACTAAACAAAAGAAACATGCATGATTAAGATAACCAAAAATCAAATGAACATACTTAGAAAGCATAAAAAATGGATTTTTGTTTGAAAACTTTGATTTTATGGAATCTTGCTAGTGTAAGCCCTGTAAGCCAATCGTTGTGGTTTGTAAAGTGTTAACATTTAGTGATTTCATGTAATCAAACATTATATTTAAGTAATATTACAAAGGTATTTCTTTAACCATAAGATTTGATTGTATACTTGATATCTTATGCAAGTAAAGCACATGAAACACATTGGCCTTGCAAAAAAAATTTTAAAAAGTTATAATAAAGAGATTCCTATACATCAAATCCATGTTTCTAAAACATTCCTGGTCATTATATTGTCAAGACAAGGCATTGTCAATGTAGAAAAACTAGCATATGTAAACCTCCATGCATAGGATACATGTAATTGATCTTATAAATTCAAGTATAGAGATGTTTAGGGACATCATATGGTTGCTTGTTATGGTAACAAGTTCTTTAAACAAGACCCGCTATGAGAGTTCCATTTGGTATTTCACATAAGTGTCTATGAAATATCCTCATATCTCAATAGTGTAAGTGATCCCTAGACTTGAGACATAGGTCATCTTATAAGAGGAGTGTCATGCTTTGATTCCATCACAAAAAGGTCCACAAGAGATTGATGCTTATGGTAGGGTGGTTTTGGGTATAGCATGAATCATACGGTAGGTGAATGAGTGGTCCAGAGAGGATTCATCACCCCAAGTGATATGGAAGGACATATCTCACATGTACTTGGCCGATGTTAACTCAAAGTCCTTGGCCAAGGCAATATTGATTATGGAGTTAAGAAATAGGGTTTGCATACTAATATGGAATAAGTACGAGTAGATACTAAAACATGCTCTTGTTAATTCTAGGATATATGCTGAAAAGATATTTATTACATTGAATACTGAACACTAAAGGGCTTGTCAAAGCTATATTGACACTTCCGACATGTTGGGTGGCCATAATGCATTGCTAGATGCCAGTCTTGGTCTATAACTATAAAATACTCTTAATTAGGTTATTTATATTTATTGTCCATATGATAGAGGCTTATTGGGTTACACATAAGAGGGATTAGTAGAAATCAAATTAAGACTGGGTTTATATGTCTAATACAAGTAATTGTTATTTAGGCCCAATTTGGAGAAGCTCATATGGCCTATATAAACCCATGTTTGTTGTCCCTCGTAATTAAAAAAGAGGGCTTGAAAAATTGGCTAAGAAAACTTTTAACACCATTTAAAACCAAATTTGTGATTTCTCTCTAAAACCCTAAGGCTCTTGGCACAATCTTGCTTGTTATAAAAGGAAAATTTGTTTTCTTTTGCTTGTTTGATTATTGAATCAAGATATTCTTGTGCCAAAGGAAGATTTATTGAAATCTAACCTACTAGCATAGCTCCTGGCAACAAAGTCTCTTCCTTAATTAAAAGATTTTCGAGTCACCTGCTTGGTTAACCATTAGAGGCTAGACGCGTGGACAGCTGTGGTTTGCAACAACCAGGCCTAACGTTTTCGTGTAATTAGGTCATGTACTTGCTAAAAGTCTTCTCAAGATTCTGGTATGTTTGAATTTTGATTAGATTTTTAATTTTCTTGATCTTACAGATTGATCAAAATCATAAGAGATGATCCTGTTTAGGGACTCTCAGATTATCTTTATTATTATATTTCCACTGCCATGTTTATAAGATATTTATAAATTTTTGTAATCTGATTACTTGTTGCCCCTAGATTCCTACAAATCTAACTACAAGTAGTAAAGAAAAACAAAACTTTTGATCATTGCTCATAGCTTGGCCTTTGAACTTGGCATGTTAACCTTAGACATAAGCATTCAGCAAAGTAAGCTTAGGATCATCAAACTCTTAAAAAAAAAAAAACAAAGGAAATTAAAACGAAGCATAAAAATGAAGGAGAAAGCATGCAGGAAAAAAATCTTTAGTAAAAAAATACCTTGAAAATTGCTTATAACCATTTCTTTTCTTGAAAACCTCATATTTTTGTAAGAAAAAATAATGATTAAAGGATGAAGGCCTCCCCTATTTATAAGGGAGGACATTCAACCATGGAAGGAAACCCCCTTGGTCGAATCCTCTTTTTTTTTTCATATTTTCTTTTTATTTTCCAAATTTCAAATCAAAATAAATTAGTATGAGATTGTTACATTCAAGATTATGCATAGGCCAAAATTGAAGGCTCCTATAAACCTTTCATATCAAATGTAATAGAAGGAAAAAAAATTATGCATGAATGCCACATGGAAATGGAATCAAATGAAAAACTAATAAAATATATGAAATAAAAATAAAAACAATATCACACTTATCAAATAATGCAAAAGGCCTAATGAATTAAAAAGCTAAAAATCCAAAATTGTAAGCATTTGGCCTATTAATAATTTGTGGACCAGAAAAATTCCTACTTGGCCTATTAGAATAATATTGAACATAAAATCCTTAATTAGGTCATTTGTGCAAAAATATTTAATATAAATCTAGTATGTAAGAATTAAAATAAAAAGTTTCCAAGTAGAGATTCCAAATGAAAGAATTTAATAAAAGGGACTAATGCGTAAAAGATGGAAGAAAAAACCATTCCAAAATTCAAAAATTTCAATGTATGAAGGAACAAATTGAAAAGTTTAATATTCCACGTAAAATTCCATGTCATGGGGATGGAAATTTCCATAGGAAAAAATCAAAATTCTATACTTCGAAAAAATTAAGAAAAAGTTTCAAGTGTGGATTTAATTTAAAAAAAAATTAAATTCAAAATGTCTAATTGAATATCCTAAATTAAAAGTATTTAGCGAAAACTTTCATGTATGAAAATTTAAACAAAGATTATTTGTGTATTCTTAATGGAAAATCCCATATGTGCAAGAAAGAAAATTTTAATTAAAATTCTATACTTAGAAAAAGTTTAAGGAAAAATCTCATGGAAAAAGAAAATTCAAAGCTCCAACAAAAGTGAAATGTATTTTACAATCTAACACCTCATGGTATAAATACTGGTATAGATGTTTTCTCACAATTCCTTCATTTTTTTTTTGAATAAGGTATTGATACCAAGTATAGACGCTATCAATACATTGATACTGAGAAGGTGTAATTGAATTTTAATTTAAAATGTAGTGATACTTTGTATTAATAGAGGTTCATATCGATACCCAGTATCATACACATTCCTAATTTGAGAATTCAATCTCAGAATGGCACATGATTGATACTTGCACCAAGGAAGCTGACTTCCACTAGGAATAACTATTTGATCTCTGGTTTTGGGTACTTCCAAATGTCAAAGAAAAGGCCAGAATTAAATAACGTGTCTACAAAAGCCAAGAAGCGTTTCTCCACGTGCACCTAATTTCTATGACTTATAACAAACATTCAACATGGCTTTATCTAGGTTTGCTCTTTGCAGCTTACTATATGAGCCTCGAATTAGTAATAAAAGGTTCTTGAATCGCTTTCACTATTGTTTATAAGGACTAGAAGGCACCCTAATCCTCGCTTATAACAAAGCTCAAATAAAAGTGATTCAGTTTGAGTGAGTATATTTTGGTAGCCCATACAAAGGATTATATTGAGGTATAGGTACTTTATACCCAGGAAGTGTTACGCTAGCCTATACGAAGGATCATCACGGAGGCCTAACTACTTTACTTCCACTTAAAAGTGATGGAGCTTGGGACTATAGCTCAAGTTATGCAAATGCAAGTACATAGTTTGCGAAGAGGAACACAAGAACCTTTTACTTTTTATTCTACAACTCTTATTCTAAATTCCTCGAACAAGTTATTAGAGAAGAATAATTAATGTGGGGGCATTAATTAGCAACAAAGAAATAATAGTATGCATGTAAATGAATTTATACACAAACTTCCTCATGAAAGGTATTTTTTATTTAAAAATAATAAGGAATTACAGTTAAATATTGATTAAAATCTTAAAGAGTAGAAACAAAAAACCACAATGGTGATACAATGAAAATATTAGATATGCATAAAGAGTAAGGTTTGCAAATCCATAAACCACTTTTTTTATCCGTAAACCTCTTTTTCCAACATTCATAGATATACATTTAATATAAAGAAAATCTTAAATGGTAAGGTCTGCAAATCCACAATGGCAATGAATGCATGAAACCAAAGAATGGTAAAAACTAATTTTTTGATCACCATTAAGTAGAAAAAGTCGAAGGAGATAAGAAAAGATGAAAACAAATAAGAAAAATTAATAATCTTAGAGAAATAGAACCTTTAAGCATAGTAAGAAAAACAAAATTAGAGCAAGTCCGTTGAATAAAAAGTACTCATTTTAGGCAAAAGAAAAAATGCCATCTTTTGATAAATGATGTAAAAAATTGAGAAAGAAAAAAAAGCCACCAAGAGCAAGTGTGTAAACAATTTCTTTAGAAATAGAAATAAACGGTGTCGTTTCGCATTAAGAAACTTAACAACAACAAAGAATAAATCGCATATGGTAGCACAAGACTTCTCTATATAATTAGCATAGATGGTGATGTGACAACATATATGCAAGGTTTTTCACTTGCACTTTCTATATATTGATATAGAATAATATTGTGCCTTTATTGCCTTCATTTATTATTAATAAAGTTTTAAGATACTCAGCAATTTCTATAAAAATAGGGATACTGGTAATGCATTTATTGCCTTCATTTAATATTGATGAAATTCTAGGATACTTGTAGCACTTTCTATAAATGCTGGATACTTGCACACCCATTTTTATTACAATGGTAAATTGCATTTGCTGCCTCCATAAGTTGTAGGATTTTGCAGCACTTTCAATCAAAGTTAGGATACTTGCACAACCATTTTTTTATTATAATGGAAATGCGCAATAAACGAAGGCATTTGAACATTGGACAAAAACAGTCAACCAAAACCAAAAAAAAAAAAAAAAAAATCAATAAGTAAACTCTATAAATATGGAAACCACTACCTTTAACTTTGCCCAAGGCAAAAAAATCGTGATTAATAAAAAAAACCAGTCATGTGGATACTAGCTAATATCCTATGAAGAAGCACTCTTCCTCGTGAAACTTTCCTCTAAACCTTTCTTTTTGCAAGAGCCCCAAAATGTTTCCTCGTCCGTATATTTTTTTCTTCCTTCTTTTTTTGCTTGCTCCTACTTCTTTTCCTTGCCAGATCAACTCTATAGCTAATCAGGATGAAGAGTTAGATGTTCTAGTTGATCAAAATCTACGATTTGAGAATCCACGGCTTCATGAAGCCTACATCGCGTTGCAGGCCTGGAAGTCAGTCATATTTTCAGACCCATTTAACTTCACAACCAACTGGAATGGCTCTGACGTCTGTTCTTACATGGGAATTTTTTGTGCTTCCTCTCTTTCCAATCCTAAAATCAGAGTTGTTGCGGGGATTGACCTTAATCACGCCAACATTGCTGGCTATCTCCCTCAAGAACTTGGCTATCTCACCGATCTGGCACTCTTTCACCTTAACTCCAACCGGTTTTCTGGTGTTGTTCCCATCACCTTTCGATTCATGAAGTTTCTTCATGAGCTTGACTTAAGCAACAATAATTTTGAAGGCAAGTTCCCTAATGTTGTTCTATCTCTGGTTTCACTCAAGTACTTGGATCTTCGGTTCAATAGATTTGAAGGGTCTGTTCCTTCCAAGCTCTTCAACCAAGAACTTGATGCCATTTTCTTAAACGATAACAAATTCCAATTTGGTATTCCTGAAACTGTTGGAAACTCTCCCATTTCTGTTCTAGTCTTTGCCAACAATGATCTTAGAGGCTGCATTCCTGAAAGCATAGGGAAGATGCGGAAAACGCTGAATGAAATCATCCTCATGAACAACAATCTTATTGGATGTTTGCCTCCACAAATTGGGATGCTGGGGGAACTTACCGTCTTTGATGTGAGCTTCAATCATCTCCAAGGATCTTTGCCATCTACCATTGGCAATATGAAGAGCTTAGAAAAGCTGGTTGTTTCCCATAACAGCTTCACGGGTGTTATTCCAGCCACTGTGTGCAATTTGCCCAACTTGAAAAACTTTACGTACTCTTTCAATTATTTCACCGGAGAACCACCGAGTTGCACAAGAATTTCTGGTGGAAGACGAGTGACAAATGGTACTATGAATTGTATTCTTGGCAAAAAGGATCAGAGATCCTCCAAGGAATGCTCTTTAAATGTTGCTCCCCAAGTTGGAGCTTGTCTTTGGTAAAATTTTATGGCCAAATTTTGCATTTTAAAGGTGACTTAAATTATATAATATCAAATAAAAATGGACCTTAAAATCTTTGATTTTAAAATTTAATACAAGCCCGAGCTAAAGGAAATTTATGGTTAATTAAAATCTCGAGTTTTCAAAATTACACCAATATTTTTCATAAAATAAATTATGTTTAATTTAATTGAAAAGGAAAATTTTTTAAGAAAAAAGAAAAAGACTTAGGGTAATTTTGGACTTTCACTCTTACTTTACCCTCTTTGATCCTGGTTCTTGAATTTCTTATTCTAAGGGTCTGCAAAAGAAAATAAAAAGAAAAAAAATGGGTAGATGGATGGAAAAAGGATGGGAAAATGATGGCCATTAGATCAAAATGACCAAGGGCGTAGATTAATTGAGAAGAAGGCCATTTAGAAAGGGTGTCTCTTTAAGTGAAGGAAGGAGGCTTTGTTGGAGTATCGAAGATTAATCTGATACTCACAGTGGGGGGAGAAAACCAGAGAAAAAAAGTTGTAGAAACAAGAGAGGTTAAAATAAGATGAAAGGGAAGGAAAATAAAGGGGGAAGAAGAAGGTAGGGATTTTGTGCTGAGATAAAGGTTTTTGTCTGCTCTACTATTTCATTTCTTCAAAGTTTTTTTTTTTTTTTTTTTACAAATCTTTAAAAACATCTTTCAAATCAAGTAGGCATGTTTTTTCCTTGTGAATAAACAACCAACCAATGGTTTTTTTATTGTATGTTTAACTTGTTTGTTTACCAACTAGAACAAGCATTAAAACAAGCCAACAAATAGAATTTTTCCGAAACCAACTCGGTTTGACTATAAGATCAAATCCATTGATCTTTGGTTGTTCTAGTTTTTCAATTTATCCCAAGAAAAGAAAATGAAAAGGAACAAAGAAAATCGATTCGATTTGCTCTAAAATCTAAGGGATTAAGCAATTAAAACTTCATCCCTTATAAATTAGTGAAGTAAGATTTCAAAAAACAAAACCAAGATTTTGGAAATGTTTTAAATGCAGAGGCTTCCTATTTAAGCTAGTGATTCTTTAGATTTCTTTCTCTTAAGTTGTCATTATCTTGTTTTGAGGAAATAAAATCGTTCTTAAACTTTATTTTGTTAAGTCTCCCGAGTTATTTTTAAATTGCAATAAAGGGCATTTAGATGCTTTATTCATAATATTTGGATGCTTGATTTTGAAACTCAAAACGGCCTAAAAATATCAGGGTATTCAAATGCCTTGCCTTGACAGTTAAATACTTTTTCCATGTCATTTGAAAGAATTGTTGATTCAAGTTGAGAAAGAAACTGCTTATCAAGGGCATCAGAGTGCCTTCATATCGAATTCTAATGCCTGATCTCTTTTCCAAACTAGCTGTCATCTTCTTTAGTTCATTCAAATGTCACATTATGGGCATACAGATGCCCACCTTTTGGAGGAGAAATGTAAGCATTATAAGGTTTATTTGAATACCCCCCAAGAGGGCATTTTTTTAACTGCTTTATTGAGAAGAGGCAAGCAATCGCAATCGTCAAAGATAACAACTAGCTGTTATACAGCATAACCTTGCAACTTATGAAACAATATGTAATACGAAGCAATCTTAAATCAAAGCTTGCAACGCATTTTCCCTTCCCACTACCTATCTTGCAAGAGTGTCGAGAAAACGATTTGCGGATCTATTCTTATGCCAAAGTCGAAAGCCCTCCAGTTTTATTGTAATATGATCAATATCAAGGAAAGTAAAGTGATACCTTCGAGGCATTTTTTCCTTTGAGTAGCACCACGCTGCGACTGTTATCGAATAACTTTCAATTTCAAGCTTAATGAAAGAAATGTGTTATCTTAATTCAATGAAAAGAACAGCTTCTCTAACAGCAAGTAATTCAACTTCGTTGAATCCATGATCCCCAAATGTTTTAAAAACATGGGCTAAAACATTGAACTCTCTACTATCTGATATCCGAGCTACCTAACTCAGAGTATTTTAAATTTGCATTACTAGATCAAACACTAAACAGGTTAGGATTGCAAATAAAATCATCAAACGAGTTAAAATCTTGGGGCTATTTTACCCAAACCCACCAAGCAGACCTGTGTTTAACTAAAGAAACAGTTGAAGTTGCGTCAACCTGAGACTATAAAAATCTTACCACCTCTCCGTAACCATATTGACGATGTTAAAACTACAAATAACATAAACCAGATATCCTTGCAAGCCAAGACTGGCCTTACGAAGTCCACTGTTTGAACCAATCCACCATCGAAGATGGATGAAACACGCTTGGTTTCCACTAGCCACCAACTGTTGACCAGTTAGTCCATGCTATCTGACACTGTACAAGTATTCTTAAACAAGCAACTTATTTTGGAATAGTATCCACATGAATAATTCTACGTTTGGAGGTGCCAAGCCTCTCCATATATTGTTCAAGACTGCATTTTGTGAACTCGACCTATGTTCCACCACCTGCCTAAAAGAACGAGATTTATGAGAACCATCAATAAGTAGTTTCCAAATCAGATAGTCCTTTTTTCCGCTGTCAAATTTTATGGAGTTTAATAATTCGCAAAACTTTTACGAGTCAATCTTGCCCTGCTAGATAAATAATTCTTTTTCCAATGTGCTAGCCTTATTTCAATTTTCCGTAACACTGGTTCCCAAACCTAGAGCCTTCAAACATTTGCACAAAGTGGCATACCCAAATAAGTGAGAGGCTGATTGGCTATCTTACCAAAAATAAAAAAATAAAAATCACCCCACTGATTTCAATCATCAAAAGTCATACCTTTTCCCGTAGTACCGTTCTTTGTGAAATTAACTTTCAGCCCCAACATCAAGTCAAACCATCTTTGTGAAATTAATTTTCACCCCTAACATCAGTTCAAAACATCTTAGTGTTCTCTTGCCGTTCATCAAATAGTTCTCTATAGCTTCCTGAAAATCATGATGTCATTGATGAATTGAAGATGAGTAATCTCGAGACCATTCTCCCTACCACTAGGTCTCTAAAAAAATTAGACATCTTTGCTTTACTGAGCAGGACATTCATGCTTTCTACCACTAGGTTAAATAATGGTGACAATGGACAACCTTGATGTAATCCTCTTTCCATTTCAAATTGAGCAACTGGAAAGCCATTTACTAGAACTAACAACGATGCTTTTGTGATACAACCACTGATCCACATTCTCTATTTACTGCCAAAGCCCATCTAGCCCATCACATAATCCAAAAAATCCCATCGAACACTCATATGCCCCTGCAAAATCTAATTTCAATAAAACACATTCTCTATATAAAGATTTCACCCAATCAACAACCAAGTTAGCTATTAACATAATGTCAAGTATTTACCTTCCCCCTGTTAAAGCAGACTGTAAACGACTAGTGATAGTGGACATTATCTGGTTCAGCCAAGTTGCCAACAATTTTGCCCAAATTATATACAAACATCAATCAGGACATAAGGGTCTTACATTCGTTAACTCCTTTGGGGATGTCGTTTTCCGAATTAACGCTATGAAATGTTTGCACATTTGGGCATGACCTGTGTCTGCATGAATTCGTCAATAAGATTAATGATATCCTTCTTCAGCATCTCCTAGTTTCACTTTATGAATCCTAGATTAAAACTATCTAGCCTAGGAACTTTCATACTTCCGTAATGTTGCACTACCTGCCACACTTCTCTCCCCGTCACCTCTTCCCCATGCATTTCTCCTCAAATATCTTCTGAAATTTAAACCCGGGCATTGTTAATTCTAAAAAATTGTTAGTCCTGGTCAAAATTTCTCCAGAAATTTTCAAATAACTTCTGTCTAATCTTTTGTACTATCTTGAGAATCCAGCCATTATGCATCAATCTGTCCACAGCATTACGTTTCTTTCTAATATTGGTTGAGGCATGAAAAACTTCGTATTCTTATCTCCGCATTGAAACCAGGTGAGCTTGGACTTTTGTTTCTATTGTATCTCCTCAAACCTAAATATTTTTCATAGCTCGGATGTAAGTTAAACTTTTGAAAATTTGTCAATTTCAGACACAATACCTTGGAGCAATCTAGCATCTTTAACTTCCAATTCCTTCTTAACTGCCAATATGCGATCTTTACTGCTGCATTGTCTATTTCTTTGCCATTTACTAATTGCCAATTTAAGATGATGTAATTTACCCTAGGCATTCCCATCTTAGCATTTTTTCACGCCTTCATTAGCACAATATCAAAATCCTCCTCCAGAGCTAGTGGTTTTAAAAACGAAAAGGAATTTGCCCGTAGTCTCGTTTTCCCAAGTACAAACAAATGGCATCGTGGTTCGCTACTTTGATGTTGGAAATTTGCATTCTAAGATTATTCGTAGAAGGGGAAGATCTATCGGAAGTTGTAGAACTTTTTTTAGGTGGTTGGATACATAGCGGTTTTAAGTTCATTCTCATTAATTCTGGATGATGCAATCTAAAGTGGATTGAAAGCGACTGGTTGTAATTGTTTTGATATTTGTTAATTTAGCTGGATGTTGTCAATTCGGTCTAGAACTCAATGTTCCAGCTTTGTGCAAGTTTTTGTAACCTTTTGGTTGTTTAATAAAATTTTTGGCTTAGCAGGAAAAAAAAATAGCTTGGCAATCTTAAAACATGCATATAGCGAAGACATCAAGCATGTCATTGGTGAATAAGAAAACGATCCATTTTACTCGACTCCCTAACATTGCAACAAATTAAATTACCTCCCCTGATAGGAATTTCACTCAAGCCAGGTCCTAGAAACAAATTGACGAAATTTTGCCATTGCCCTTATGTTGTGAAGAATACATGTGTGTTCATCTCCATTGAAAATTGCATTAAAATCACCCTTACCAAACTCGATCTCGTAAAACCCAACAAAAATGCACACAGCTGAATCCATAATTCCTTTTTGCCTGTCAGAACTTAGGCTCATGCTTATTGGAATAGGCATAAAAATAGTAATTAAAACAAATAATGCAGTGGAGGATAAATAGAGAAACACTCGGATTTATAGGAAGTCCCGAGACAGCACCTAATCAAGTTATAAAAATTTGCAATAAAATTCATAAACATCACAACGAAATCAAATAAAAAAGGATAAAGCTAAGACTCCTTAAACCAGATCATCTTGCATGATTTTTTATTAATCTTTAATTTCAAGAACGTAAAGAACAAAGATCTTGACATACCTCGATCTTGGGAAGTCTTTAAGTAAATCCATGACCCAAGAAAATGTATACCGAGCCTGGTTGTCGTAAACCAAAGTTGTCTAATTGTCTAGTCTCTAACAGTTATCCATACAAATGATTCAAAAAATTTCCAATAAGGAAGAGACTATGTTTCCGGGAGCTATGCTAGTAGCTTAGGTTTCAATAAACCTTTTATGGCATTTAGAAGACCTTGATTCTATAGTAAGATTTTAGAACCAAGGTTGCACAATCCTTCTTCAAGGTTTTAGGGAGAAAATGCAAGCTAGGTGTTCAAAGCTTTCTTAGCTGATTTCTCAAGTACAAAAACAAGTATCTGGGATGGCGATCATTTGCCAATATATCTAGGGTTTAAAATTTTGATTTCTAGGAAATTACAATTTTGCCCTAGCCTGTGTGAACTTGTAGAAAACATATTAGCCCTTATGTGTGAACTTGTATTTAAATTGGGCCTAAGTAACTATTACTTGTAATAAACATATTAGCCCAATCTCAATTTAATTTCTGCTAATCACCATTATGTGTGTGTGACCCATTAGGCTTGATCATATTGGCAATAAACATAAAATAGCCCAATATAGAGTATTTTATATTTATAGACCAAGATTGGCATCTAGTAATGCATTATGGCCACTCAACATGCAAAACATATTAATTGGTTTCAACTAGCCTTTCAGCGTTCGGTATCTCAATGTAATAAATATTTTTTCATCGTATATCCTGGAATTAACAAGTGCATGATTTAGTGTCTACTCTGAGCCTATTCCATATTAGTATGTAACCTTTATGTGTTAACTCCATAATCAGTATTGCCTTGGCTAAGGACTTTGAGTTAACACAGGCTAGTTGCTTGTGAGATATGTCTCCTCATATCACTGAGAGTGATGAATCCTCTCTAAACCACTCATTCATCTACCATAAGATTCATGCCATATGAAAAACCACCTACCTGTAAGCATCTATGTATTGTGGACTCGCTCATGATGGAATCAAAGCATGATTCTCCTCATATGAGATGACCTAGTGTCACAAGTCTAAGGATCACTTACACTACTAATACATAAGAGTATTTCCATAAACAATTGAGTGAAATACCAAATGAAACTTTGATAGTGGGTTATTTTAGTAAACTTGTTACCATAACAAGCACCCATATGATATCCCCAAGTATCTCTATATTTCAACTTATAAGATCAGTTGCATGCATTTATGCATGGAGGCTTACATATGCTAATTTTTGTGTATTGTCAATGCCTTATCTTGATAATACAATTACCAAGAATGATTTTTGTAACACAGGTTTAATGTATAAGGATCTTGTAATTGTAAGTCTGTACAATCCTTTGCATGGTCAATGTGTTTTATGGGCTTTATCTGCATAAGATATTTATAGCAATTATACAATGAAATCTTATGGATAAATAAATTCCTTTATAACATTAAAAAATATAATGTTTGATTGCATGAAATTACTAAATGTTGATGCCTTGTAAGCCACGATGATTGGTTTAGAGGGCCTACACTAACCATCTCACACTAACACTAAAGCCATTGCCTATATGTCAAAGTTCGATGCCTTCCATAAGATGATCATGTTTCTTTGGCATAGAACTTTAGGGGAAAGATTAGTTAAGTTCACCTCGGTAGGTACCCGTTCCATACTAACATCACTTTTCTCTATAATATTTCTAATGACATGATATCACCATAATAGATGTTTGGATTTGTGATGAGACCTTCGTTCCTTAGCTTGTGCTATAGCTCCATTGTTGTCATAGTAAAGTGGTATTGGATTAACAATGCTTGGAACCATACAAGGTTCAGTAATAAACTTTTTCATCTAAACTATCTATTTCATGGTCTCACACGCGAAGATGTACTCAGCTTTAGTTCCCAAGTCTGCAATTGTAGCCTGTTTGGAACATTTCCAACTGAATGCAGCACCATTAAAGGTAAATACAAAGTCATTTTGCAATTTAGTATCATCCCAATCAGATTGGAAGCTAGTGTTAGTATAATCTCTTTCACAGAGTTCAGCCCCTCCATATACCAAAAAGATATCCTTAGTTTTTCATAAGTATTTAAAGATATTCTTCATAGCAATCCAGTGACTTTCACTAGGATCACTTTAGTATCTGCTTGTGATACTTAGAGCATAGGATACATTTGGTCTTGTACACAACATGGCATACATAATGGGTCTAACAGCCAACACATATGGGATCTCATTCATTCATGCCCTTTCATCTGATGTTTTAAGACACAACTGTTTTAAATAATGCATGCCATGTACTATAGGCAAGTTTCCTCTCTTTTCTATGCTAAACCTCTTTAGCACTTTACTTATATAGGTGGATTAGGATAAGCTAAGCAGTCTTTTTGATCTATCTCTATAGATCTTAATTCCCAGTTACTTCTTCCAAATCCTTCATAGAGAATTTTTTGGATAGGCAGACCTTATTGGCCTGTAGCATTAGTATGTTGTTTCTTATGAGTAATATGTCGTCAACGCTAGCACGAAGAAAACAATAGTTTGCCTATTCATCTTCTTGTAGACATATAGATCATCGAGATTCTTTATGAAGCCAAATGCCTTAATTGTTTCTTTGAATCTGATATTCCAACACTATGAAGCTTGTTTTAGTTCATATATAGACTTTCTTAGTCTACATTCTTGATTTGGATTTGACTTGGATGTAAAACCATTAGGTTGTGTCATTTACATTTTATCTTGCAAATTCTTGTTGAAGAATGTAGTTTTTCCATCCAATTGCCATATTATATAATCGTGATATGCAACTATAGCAAGCATAATCTAGATAAATTTTATCGTGGCAACTAACGAAAAGGTTTCCCTGTAATTAATAACTTATACTTGATTATAACCTTTTGCCACTAGTCTAGCCTTATATGTTAGTATGTTGCCATTTGTGTTAATATTTCTATTTAAGACCCATTTGTATCCTGTTGGTTTTATCCTTCCTGGTAGATCAACAAAAGTCCATACTCCGTTAACTTCCATGGCATCTATTTTTTATCTCAAAGCATTGACCTATTTCTTAGAATCGATGTCGGACATTGATTCCTTAAAATTGGTAGGTTCAATATCACAAGGCAAGTCAGCTTGATTATGAGAAATTTGTATCTCTTTGAACTTGCCAGATCCTACAAGATCATTGAAGTTGTTGTGCCTCTTGAGCTTTAGGTTGAGCATCTAATGCTTCAACCATAGGCTTAGGTTCCATTAAAATGCCAACTTGTGGTTCTTAAAATCTTCAAGAACAATTTTGCTCCCACTAAACTTTTCTAGTAGAAACTCTTTTTTTTTTAAAGAAGACTGCATGTTTTGAAATAAACACTTTTTATTTAGTTGGTTAGTAAAAGTAGTATCTATGTGACTATTGTGGATACCCTATAAATATACATTAGACTAATCTGGATAGAAGCTTATTAGTCGCTGTTTGCCTTACATAAACTGGATAGCTTTAAATTTTGAGATAAGACAACAATGTTCTTTTGCCATACTACATCTAACATGGCGTTTTATCCACATATATGGATGGAACCCTATTCGAAAGAAATGCAGTAGTCTTGAAGGCATATCCCCAAAAGGATATCGAAAGGTCTACCTTAGATATGTGTTAGGAATGACTTAAGGATTACAAATATTTTGATGTATTTCATTGGTCTTTTAAATTGATAATTCATGTTTACATAGTCGAAGTTTAATTATATTATTGCTATTCCATCCTTATTTAGATTTACATGTTATAGTAAATGTAAGCAAATATGGCTCACTACTTGTGTTTATATCATTAGAATGTTGCATATAATGGGCTTTGTATGTAGGAAGACAACATTCTAAGGTAAGTAATCTAAATCAATAGTCCATAGTTTATAGGGTTAATGAGAGCAATTGACTCATGTCAAGACTATTAGGTCATCTAAATCCAATGGAGAGATGGCTTGTTTTAGAGGTCTAGAGTGGACTAACTCCTAAGTAGAGAAATAGATATATTGCCTTGAGGTGTTGATATATTTGAATTGGACCAAAGAGCAATTAATCCATTAATAAATTCGTTCACTTGGATTAATTCACTTTTAATTTTCATTGTGTAATTACCTTGATGTTGAGTAAATAAATGACTCCATGTGTATAACTTGTATACTTTGATGTTCCAAAGGCTAAAGCATTTTGAAGTAGTAAGCTACTAAATCAGTTCGATGGGTATATGATTTATACATGATGGAGCTTTACTTATAGATATGGAATCACAGCTCCAATAAAAAGTTAAAGTTATCATCTTAAAAGGCATTGTATGGGATAGTGAAAATGGATGAGGCCTTGGTCATTTGTTTATCAAATGATATAATTGTTCACATGTGGTGAACAATCATTTTAACGTATAGAGTGTAATGGAACTTTAAGATAAGGTGATCAAGTAGGTAAAACTAACTTTTAACCTTAAGTTTATCACAAATACCATATGAGTCTATGATAGATATCACAAGGTCATTGGACTAAAAGGTTGTTTATAATGCTTGTGTGATACGATATATAAATGAGAGTGTAGTTTCAGGTCTTTAGTGATATGACTCTGAAATTAATAATTATGTGCTTAATTATTCAATGTAGAATAATTAATACATAGATTATTAGAGTCTAATTATATATGTCCAATTGGTCCCTCTACTAGCTCAATAGAATTCCTTAATGGATGGTTATTGATCGAAAATACCCGAAGTTAGATAATTCTCAATATTGTGAAGTGGTACGCCAAATACACTTACTTTAGGAGTGTGGGCGTTTTCTTCTATAAATAAATGAAAATGAATTTTGGTGTTATTTATTTAGACTATATATTTAATTTGATTGAATATTTATCTGGACAAGAATTAGTAATTTAAATTAATTTTATGTATCTTTTTGATAAATACAAGAATTAATTTAAATTAAATAGATATAGGAAATTAATTATTGATATAATAATTTAATATCTATTAAGTCTTGTTTAAATATTTATTTATAAATTAAATATGATTAATATTCTAAATAAATCAAGAAAAAATATTTTATTTATTTATTTTAATTTGCAATTAAATTAATTATTTTCCTATAGTTAATTTTATTTTGATAATTAGTACATAATTATTCTATTCAAATGAAATTACCAAGATTTTGTTTAGAATTAGAATTAGAGTTCTAAAAAATTATCTAGCTAAATAAAATTAATGGTTTAATTAAAATTAATTAGTATTCAAATTAAATGGGCTAAATTTCATAAAATAAATTTGGCCAAAAAATATACAGATTTTTTTTGGTCTGGATGAAAGTGTGATGGGCACCCATATTAGGGTTGGCACCACACTTAAGGTTTTATGGAATTGTAAAAAAATTATTTTAGTTAAAGTTAAAATTAGGGCTACCTTGTTACCTGATATAAATAAGAGGCTTATGCTTATGGTTTTCCTTAGACTTTGGTGTCACATCTAGAGGTTTCTAATCACAACATCTCGTGATTCTAAACCTAGAAGCACAAGGTAGTCATTAAGAAGAATCAAACCATACAAATTTGGAGTTGATTGAGACAAAGAGTACCTATATGCTTTACCACTAGGAATTGAAAAATAATAGAAAAGGCTAGTTGGTTGAAGCTTTCACATGGATCTAAGAATTCTTAGATGGTACCTTCAGATTTGCAACTCAGGTACTTGATTATGGAAGGTTTATTGTATACACAACATGATTTAGTATAATTGGACAAAAATTTTTTAAAATTCCACTACACATCTGATATATTTTTCCTATAATTGGTATTCGAGCCAAGTCATGCTTATGTTAAATACATAAAACTTTTAATCCAAGTTCTCCTTAATTATGTATTGATTTAATTATTAGAAGTTGGCATTCTAGGTTTTCTATTATGTGGTTTATCATGATATATATTATTATTTTTTGCCGATCATGATCCCTTAGAATTTAGAATTGATATCTCTATGTTTTTATTGGGTTTGTAATTAGAAGTGGTCTATCATCACCACATAGGTTTGTTTTTGTTTTTGCCTTTATTTTTTAGGTAAATTGTATATGGAAGATTAAGATCTGAAGGTTGTAAATTATTTTTGAATTAACCTGTTTATTTTTTTGACAATTAGAAAGCTATTCAGAATGAACAACATTTATCCGAAACTAACAACTTTAATTCAGTTAGCTTTATTTTGGAGCTAACAGCCTGAAGATGTGCAGATTTCCTAGATGTAGGTACACTTATTAAAAAAACCTTGAAAATCTAAAAACCTTAAAACCCTAACCTGAGATGGCAAAGGTTTAAGCCCCAACAGCCCTAGCCACCAAAGTGGCATATGGCTGCCATTATAGTGCAAACCCTAGAGACAACAGGGGGACTAGGAAGCAGCTATTGGGGAGCACTCGAGTAAGGCAACGTGCGCATAAGCATGACACCATGCTACGCAGAAGGCAAGCCCTCACAAGATCTGTGTATGCATTTACTATGATGTGTGATTGCAAAATCTGTGTATGCATTCACTACGATGTGTGATTGCACACTCGTGGATGGCTTACTTGTGCCATTAGGGTGCTAACCCCAATGGTGGATCCAGGCCTATGCGAGTCGTGAGAGAAAACTAAGGTTTGAACACCTAAAAATTTTTTGAGCATTGTTTGTCAAAACTTCTTTTGAGCAATGGGCTCAGGCTTATAAAGGATAGAGTTTTTTAAAGGCTATGAGTGGTCCAGATTTTTATCAGATCAAAAAGATGGTTTATTTTATTACTTTATGGATTTGAACGAACAGATTACATGGATGGAAACTGATGCATAAAGATGGAGTAAATATTCAAGACCTAAAATTATGCTTTAGATAAAATTTTTATAATCTCTTTTTTTTTTCTAATTTCTAGAATGGTTTCATGGTTTGGCTAGTTAAATATTTTCCATCTATATGTTTTATCGACGGATGTATATATGTGATTGATAACATGCCATACATAATAAGTTAATTATATTAATTATGCATATTAAAACCTTACAAGATTTAAAATATTGAATGGGAGAGGTTTTAAACAAAACCATGACCTTCATTGTTGATCCATATATAAAAGCATGGTAACAACTTGCGTCAGTTTTGCCTTGGCCATACCCCTTAGTAGGTGGTCAACCATTGTCAGTATACTAGATTAGATCTCCTATGCGAAAAATATGCTTAGGCATGTTCTATTCGAGATCATCCCTTAATGACTTGAATGGCACATGGACTGGGTTTTGTAAAAAATGGTTATACAATTAAGACTGGTTTAATAATAACCTCTCTTTGAAGCTATATTAGTTAAACTAGTGACAAACAAATGGTTATTGTTACATATCTTAACCTACAAGGATTTAAAATAACATATATTAGTTGGATGGGGTACATGGTTCTGGCTATTTGAATTATGATTGCCCCTGGTGGCTTAAAACAATAGATGCTAAAAATTACATTGCAATGCTATATTTTTTGTAAGGTTTAACTATAGAAACATATATATATATATATATCTATGTTTAATTACTAAATATCTATTTTATAATTGCTTGAGCATGATTATAATGTTTCGAATATATTTATTTGTTTCAGTTCAAAATGTCACCCACACCTCTTATTTAAATTCTTACTAATAGCAAATTGAATAGGGATAATTTTAAAGGCTGGAAAAGAAATCTGCTAATCATTCTCAATTGTGAGAAACATAAGTTTGTACTTGACAAACCTTGCCCATTTGAGCCTTCAAATAATGCACTTAATGGACAGGCTTTCTTACTTTACACTTATTGGAAAGAGTCCAATGACATGGCACATTACTATAAGCTAGATAGCATGTCAAATATTCTGTAAAAGCAACATGAGAACTATGTCAGTGTTGGATAGATCATGGATAAATTAGAGGACAGGCCAAGTCAAGTTGGCTCGATAGTTCATGATTACAAATTTAGTGAGCTGTAAGCACAAGGTAGGTACCCTAATAAAGGATCATCTGCTCACACTTATAGGGTACTTTGTTGAGGCTACTGAAAATGATGGTAACTTGGAATGCAATACCTAGATTGAGATGGCATTTAAAATTTTTTCTAGGGATTTACAGGCTTTTAGGCCGCATATAATTTGGGAAATAAAGAGTTAGGTTTCACTGAACTCATAAAAAAGTTAGCCTATGAGCTATTACTTCTAATTATGGTTTTGGGAACAAGAAAAAAATGAGCAAAGCACCAAGATGCAAAGGGCTTCTATGTCTTCTATTCCTTTAGTATATGAAGAAAAGAAGAAGAAAAAAAAAAGCTAAATGACCCTAAAAAGTCAAAGTGCTTCTATTCTAGAAAGGTTAGTCACTTCAAGAGGACTTGTAAGGAATTCCTAGCCTCCAAGGGCAAGAAAGGTAAGGATTTTCTTTTTGTTGAAGCTTGTTTAGTGGAATATTCAAAAGACACTTGGGTCATTAATTTTGGTACTAGTAATCATGTTTACAGGGGTTTAAGGAAATAAAAAGTCTGCTTGATAGAAACCTTTCATTGAGAATGATAGTGGACGTGTGATGTTAGCTAAAGCACTGAGAGACGTATATCTTTATTTTCATGAATTTAGATTTATTTTGTTAAAAGACTGTTTTATGTTTCTAATTTCAAGAGCAATGTTATTTCAGTTGCTTGTTTAATTAAGGATTCTTATTTAGTTTCTTTTAGTAAAACTACAGTGATTTGTAAAAACAAGTCTTTTATCTGTTCTGAGCGAATGGATGGTAATCTTTGTTTGATCAAATCAAAAATGTCCTCACTGCTTGACAATGAATTAATGAATACTCTAAGAAGTTAAAAATTTCTCATTCTAATAAGACACACCTTTGGCATTTAAGAATTGGTCATATTAGTCAGAAAAGGATTCAAAGATTAGGGAATAGTGGTCCATTAAAATCTCTAAAGGAGGTATGTCTTCCACAATATGAATTTTGTCTTGAAGGAAAAATGATCGAGAGGTCTTTTGAAGTAAAAGGTACAAGGGCCTAAAAACTTCTAGAACTTATGCATATTGACATATGTGGCCCTATGAACATCAAAGCATGAGGAGGGTATGAGTACTATGTATCATTCATTTATTACTACTCAAGGTTTGGATATATGTACCTGATGCAATGTAATAGCAAACCTTTTGATAAATTCAAAAAATATTGTACAAACGTGGAAAAGCAACCGGGTAAATCCATTAACACACTTTGATCCAATCAAAGTGGTGAATAGTCTCTAATGAATTTCTAGGATAGCTCATAAAGAATGGGATTTTATCCCACAAAATTACACTAGGTACTATATAACAAAATGGAGTAGCTGAGAGAAGGAATAAAACCTTACTGGATATGGTATGATCCATGGTGAGTTTTTTGAAGCTACCATTATCTTTTTAGGGATATGCACTATAAACAGCATGTTACATTCTAAACCAGGTTCTAAGTAAGTCAACTCCAAAGACTCCATATGAGTTATGGAAGGATAAGAAACCCTCTCTTGGACATATAAGAATATGAGGGTACTTGGCACATGCATTGGATAAGGGTGCAAAAAAGTTGGAATCGCATTTAGAATTGTACGTGTTTGTAGGGTATCCTAAAGAAAAAAAAGGAGGATTATTTTATAACCTGATAGAATAGAAAGTCAATTGTCTTAACCCATGCACCTTTCCTTGAGAAAACTTACATGAATGACTATAAGCCTGGAAGAAAAATGGTGCTTGAGGAACTATCAGGAGATAAAATTACTCCATAGATTTTGGTCTTAGATCCCACTCCAAGTTTCATGGAAAGACTAGCAAATAATCGATAACCTAAAGAGCTTTATCATAGTGGGAAAGACTATAAGAAATTTAATTTCTTTATGTATAATGGTAAGATTTATCAATATGAGGCCATGGAACATGAAGATAATTCGGTCACCTATGGTAAAGCTATGAGTGATGTTGATGCAATGCTTTGACAATAGGCTATGAATATTAAGATGGATTTTATAAGATCTAACTCGGTCCAAGAATTTATAGACTTTCTTGAAGGGGTAGAACCCATATGGTGTAAGTAGGTTTACAAGAGAAAAAGGAATCTCGAAGGAAAGTTAAAACCATTAAGGCTAGACTTGTAGCAAAGGGATATAAACAAAAGGGCAGTGTCAACTATGACAAAACCTTTTTGCCTATTGTGATGCTAAAGTCTATTCACATTCTTTTTTCCATTGCTATGTCTTTCGATTACGAGATCTAGCAAATAGACTTTAAGATTGTATTCTTGAATGGCCATCTTGACGAGAGCATCTTTATGATGCAAGCAGATGGATTTATAGTAAAGGGCCAAGAAATAAAAGTTGCAAGTTGCTTAAATCTATTTATAGATTAAAGTAAAACTCACTCATTGAACCAAAGATTTGACCAAGCAATCATGGTCTTTGGATTTGAGCAAAACGTTGGTGAAACTTGTGTTTATAAACGTATTAAGGAAGGCAAAATGGTCTTTCTAGTCTTATACATTAATGACATTCTACTCATTGGGAATGATGTAGGAAACTTGTTATTGGTCAAACTATGGTTCTCATAAAAGTTTGACATGAAAGTTTAGGGAAAGCTAATTATGTCCTAGGCATTCATCCCTTTAGAGATTAAAAGAACAAGATGATAGTCTTATCCCAAGCTTTACATGTAGACAAAATTATCGAAAAGTATGCAATGCAAGATACAAAGAAAGGTTTACAGCCTTTTATGGCAAGATCTACTATTTTATTGGATGATTGCCCTAGGACATCCAAAGGAAGAGAGTGCATGAAAAAATCCCTTATGCATCCACTCTACATAGTCATGCATGCTACACTTTGCACACATCTTGATATCTGTTTTACGATTGGTATTGTAAGTCAATATCAATCAAGTACTGGTAACAAGCATTGGCAAACTGTGAAGCATATACTTAAGTATCTTAAAAGAATGAGGAACTATATGTTTATATATCTCAGAGGGGACCTAACAGTCATGGGATATACAGATTCAGACTTCCAAACTTGTAAGGATTCGAGGAAATCAACTTCTAGGTCTGTATATTCCATAAAAGAAAGTGCTATTGTGTGGAAGAACGTAAAGTAAACTTGTATGGCTGACTCCACAATGGAAGTTGAATATGTGGTTGTTCCTAGAGCATCTAAGGAAGTGATTTGGCTTCGCAAGGTTCTTAGAGACCTTGAGGTAACTCCTAGTATGGATAGACCTATTACACTGTACTGTGATAATAGTGTTGCAATAGCAAATACCAAGGAATCTAGACACCACAATAGGGTAAAAGCTATAGACAGGAAATACCATATTATAAGAGAATTACTGTTGGATGGAGTTGTTGAACTCTACAAAATTGAGTTTGAAGACAAATTGGCTAATCTCCTTAGAAAAACTCTAGTTGCTAGGAGTTTTGAAAGGCAAATCAAGGGCATGGGGATATGAAATATGACTTATTTTCTCCCTTAGGGCAAGTGGGAGATTGTTAGGAATGCCCTAAAGATGAAAGATATTTTGATGTATTTCATTGGTCATTTTAATTGATTATTCATACTTATATATTCGAGGTTTTATTATATCACTACTATTATGCCTTATTTAGATTTACATGTTAAAGTAAATATAAGCAAATATGGCTCACTGATTATTTTTGTTTATATCATTAAAATGTTGCATATAATGGACTTTGTATAAGGGAAGACAATATTCTGAGATAAGTAGTCTAAACCGAGAGTCAATAGTCTATGGGGTTAATGTGAGCAATTAACTCAATAAGACTATTATGTTGTCTAAGTCCAATTGAGGAGATGGTTTGTCTTAGTTATCTGGAGTGGATTGACTCTTGAGAAAAGACATAGATATATTGCTTAGAGGTGGTGATTTATTGTACTGAACCAAACTGCAATTAATCCATTAATGAGTTGTTTACTTGGATTAATTCACTTTTTACATTTATTGTTTAATTACCTTAATCCTAAATAACTGACTCCATGTGTATAACTTGAATACTTTGACATTCCAAAGGCTAAAACGTCTCAAAGTAGTAAGCTACTAGATTGGTTTGTGGGTATATAACATATACTCGATGATATCTTTACTTATAGTTAAGGTTACCTTCTTAAAGGGCATTATATTGGATAATGAAAATTGATGAGGACTCGATCATTTGTTTATCAAATTATATAATTCTTCACATACTATAAGCAATCATTTTCTTGTATAGAGTGTAGCTAAACTTTAAGATAAAGTGATCAAGTAGGTAAAATGGACTTTTAACCTTAAGTTAATCATGGATATCATATGAGAATATTACACATATGACAAGGTCATTGGACTAAAAGGCTATTTATAAAGCTTATGTAATATGATAAATAATTAGGAGTGCAGTTTCAGGTCTTCAGTGGTATGACTCTAAGATTAATAATTTTGTAATTAATCATTTAGGATAGTATAATTAATACATAGATTATTAGAGCCTAATTATATATGTTCCATTGGTCCCTCTACTAGCTTAATATAATTTCTTAATGGATGGTTATCGATCAGAAATACTCGAAGTCAGATGATTCTCAATAGGGTAAAATGGTACACCAGATTAACTCACTTTATGAGTATGGGCGTTTTCTTCAATAAATAAATGAAAATGATTTTTTGTGTTATTTATTTAGAATATATATTTCATTTGATTGAATATTTATATAGATAAGAATTAATAACTTAAATTAATTATATTTATCTTTTGATAAGTATAGGAATTAGTTTAAACTAAATAGATATAGAGAATTAATTATTGATATAATTAATTTAATATCTATTAAGTCTTGTTTAAATATTTGTTTATAAATTAAATATAAATAATATTCTAAACAAATTAAGAAAAAATATTTTATTTATATGTTTTAATTTATGATCAAATTAATTATTTTACTATAGTTAATTTTATTTTGACAATTAAGACATAATTATTCTATTTGAATAAAATTGCCATGATTTTATTTCAAATTAGAATTGGAGTTATGGAAAATTACCTAGCTAAATAAAATTAACGTTTAATCAGATTTAATTAGTATTCAGATTAAACAGGCTAAATTCTATAAAATAAATTTGGGCAAAAAATATATAGATATTTTTTGGTTTAGCCAAAAATACGGTGGGTATCCATATCAGGGTTTCACCACACATAAGGTTTTATGGAATAGTAAAATTAAAATTAGGTATACCTTGTTACCTAATATAAACAAAAGGTTTATGCCTAGGTTTTTCTTTAAACTTTGGCACCACACGTAGAGGTTTCTAATCACAACATCCCATAATTCTAAGCCTGATGGTACAAGGTGGTCATCAATTAAAATCCAGCCATATAAATCTGAGTTGATCGAAACAAAGAATGCCTATACATGCTCGAAAATTGAGAAATAGTGGAAAAAGCTAGTTGGTTGAAGCATTCACACGGATCCATGAATTTTTGGATGGCATCTTCAATTCTGCAATCAAATATTTGATTATAGGGATTTTATTGTATATAATAGCATGATTTAGTACAATCGAATTAAATTTTTCTTAAAATTTCGCTCTGTATCTAATCAATTTTTCCTACAAACAACCCATTCTTTAATGAGGTGATTCATAGACCATGTCATTTAGAATTATAGTGTAATTTTGGCTTTCATTTTTAACTTAAGATCATCATTCAAACTCAAAGACATTTTTTATTTCCAAGGTCATGCCTGTAAGCAATGTTAAGGTATAGAACCTTTCATGCTTAACAAATCCCCATGATTGGAACTTGGGTATCTTGTTTTAATCTAATGGAAAGCATTTTCATCATGCGAAGCATGTGACTCAGTATTATACGAGGGATTTTGTTTGTTCATTTTATCTTTTAATTAAGGTCTTATCATATTGTCTTTAATCTCCATCTTTGACTTGTAAAATTTTCCTAAATATCCCTCATTTTACACTTATTACATTCGAGGGAAAGTAGGTGACAAAAAAATTTTACAACCTTAGAGAAAAACATAGATAAGGCAGGGTTCACACAGACCCTATTTAAGAAATTTAAACATCCAATTAACCATACATCTAGAATCATATTGGGCCTAGTCCATTACCATCCAATTTATCCATAAAAATTATGAATATAAATAAAAATGTATTATGAATTCAAGCTACCTATTTTGGATGCTTAAACAATTGATCCATATTTAATTTAATTAAGAAAACACTTTTCTTACATGATTAACATTTATTCTAATCATATTAGAATAAATACTATTCGAAATAGGTTTAATCATTTAAATTATAAATATATTTTTAATTAATCAAATTAATTGAAATTTAATTTCATGCTTATTATATTATCCAATTTATATCTTAAACAATTTAAGAAAAATAGCGTAATTGGATAATTAGGCATTTGATGATATATAAGAGTAATTGGATTCAACCTTTCAATATCAATATAGTTTTGATAAGCCCTTTAGTGTTTAGTAGCTTAATGTAATAAATATTTTTTCATCATATATCTTGAAATTAGTAAGAGCATGGTTCAGTGTCTACTCTTAGCCTGTTCCATATTAGTATGCAACCCCTATGTGTTAATTCCATAATTAATATTGCCTTAGCCATGGATTTTGAGTTAACATGAGCCAGGTACTTGTGAGATATGTCCGTTCATATCACTTGGGGTAATGAATCCTCTGTAGACCACTCATTTATCTATCAAATGATTCATGCCATACCCAAAATCACCTGACCATAGGCATCCATCTATTGTGGACCCATTCATGATGGAATCAAAGCATGACACTCCTTGTATGAGCACCCACAGAGCTTCAGCATATTGCCATAACACATAAGAGGAGAGAGATAGACTACCCTAGTATCATGATATCCTTCAATATCTTAGGGACCAATAGTATCCCAAATGAGCTTCAAAAACTACCAAGAAAACCTTCCAAAGAATGGTTGCAAGTTTCATTCTGGATGGTGGGATTTTGGGCAAGAAAAGTTGGGATCAGGTATTACTCTACTGTGTAGATGCTGCTAAAGCTAAGAGAATCTTAGAAGAAGTCCACGAAGGAATCTGTGGTACACACACCAGGGGAAACTAAATGGCAAAGTAAGTCATGATATCTAGCTATTACTGGTTGACATTTGAGAAAGACAACATTGACTATGCTCGAAAATGCCACAAATGCAAAATCTATGTGGACAAAATCCACATCCAACCTTCACCCCTACATGTCATGATAGCCCTATGGCCTTTCTCTATATAAGGCATGGATATGATCAGATCTATCATTCTTAAGGCTTCTAATGGCCATCGATTCATTTTGGTTGCAAAAAATCATTTTACCGAGTGGGTAGAAGCAACTTAATATGCCAAAGTCACAAAATCCGTTGTGTGCAAATTTGTAAAATGAGATATCATTTACAAATATGGACTTCTTGAATAAATCATTTTAGATAATATGGTAACTTGAAAATAATATGATGCAAGCAATTTGTTTTTTAATTTAAAATTTAGCACATAGTTGGTGCCATAGTGCCTAAAACTGAACAAGATAGTCAAAGCAGTCAACAAAAATATTAAAAAAATAGTCAAAAAATGGCTAATACATATAAAGACTGGCACGGGAAGCGACTTTTTATGCTATAACCTACCATATAGTGATTTAGACTTCTAGGATGCTACCATGTTCTTTGTAGTCTTTAGGATGCAAGCCATTATGGGTTTTAATGGAATCATATCTTGATAAAGCCAAATGGTTTAGAGATTGATATGAGTGACTTAACCTCATTGATGAAAAAATAGTAAAGGCTATCTATCATGGGCAAATGTACCAATAGTGTATGAGGAAGCCTATAACAAAAAAGGCCATCCTTATCAGTTTTGAGAAGGTGACTTAGTTCTCAAATAGATTCTCTTAATCCATAAAGATGTTCAAGGAAAACAAACCTGAAATTTGGAAGGGCCAAACGTAATTAAACGCATATTTCATGGAAGAGCCCTGATCCTAATCAAAATTGATTGCAACGATTTAGCCAACCTTGTCAATTCAGATTCTGCTAAGAAGTACTACTTTTAAAAATGATTTTAGGATGAAAACCTGAAAGGGCATCCTATGATAAAGAAATGGATGAAAACTTAAAAAGGCACTCGGGTAAGCAATCCGATTTAAATTGAAAACCCAAAAGGGCAACTTAAGTAATGAAAAGTTACCCTTATCTAAACCTAACCAAACCCAGACCAGCACTAACCTAACTTATCCACCATAACATGACTAAAACACTAAATCATTATCGAATCTACCTACCCTACTCTAGCCTAAACTACCAAATCCCATTTTCGCCTAAACCTAGAAAGAAAAGGCAACGTCTACCTAAACTTTGGGCATCATCACATCATGGGCAATTCGAAGTGTGGACACCTCATTTTGTTTAGGCCAACTTTTGGCACCCTAGGACTCAATTCAAAAGTGATAAAATCAATAAATAAAAAATAAACTAGGAATGACTATTGGGTGCCATGTCACCAGGCACTATTAGGTGACAGTACCAAGTGAAAAAAACTTTTTAAAAGGTCTAAAATGCCTATAGGTTGTACTAAAGAAAAATATAAAAATAAGGCATCAAAGATAAATCGAGGTGTCGTTGGAGTTGTTCAAATGAGTACACAAGTCAAGGCAAGGTAATAAGGGATAGATCTACATTAGGATGAAAAGTTTAGGATTATGGACACTATCAGATTCATTGACACACTTGCAATCATTGAAAAGCGATGAAAAATGATTAACAAATCTACATTGGGAGACTTAAACTAATGTATAGGGGGTCTCAAGAGCGATCACTCCATAGGAATGAAGAACTCCAAGCTCAGATTGTCAAATTAAATAAGCTATTGTTCGAGGCATTGAAAGAAAAAGGGTAAACAAGCACAGTTGATGCTGGAAAATAACTAGGCAATCCTGAAAGTAATTTGAATAGTGGTACTAAAGCCACTAATGCTCAGGAAAGGGTATTGCATGGGCAACATCCTTTGGAAGCAAATATTCCATCCACTCGGCCATTCATTTACATCAGCCCCACAATAGCATCTCATCCGGTTCAAAATTTTTGGGTGTGAGCTTTTCATCGACAAGGCCTATAGTCACATTCCTTAATGAGCAAATGGAATAAGAAAAAACAAAGAGGTTATTAAAAAATGATGAAGACTTTAACAAATATCAATCATTAGAGAAGCACCTTCAAGCTGTTGAAAGAAATGATAAATTTAGGATCATGGATGCAAAATTATTAAGGTTGGTTTTGAGTCTCATTATCCTGCATAAGTTCCAAGTACTGAATTTTGAAAAATACAATGGGACTATTGACCCTACTGCCCACTTTCGCATGTATTATCGTAAAATGGCTAGGTATAAAGAGAATGAGAAACTACTAATTCATTGGTTTCAGGACAATCTGACTAAGGCAGGTATTCGATGGTACATATGTTTTGATCTTGTGAGAATTCAGATATGGGCAAATCTAGCTTGTGCTTTCTTTGACCAATATACGCATATATTCGATTGGGCTCTAGATCACCTCTCCTGTATGAACATGGAAAAGAAAGCCTTTGAGAGCTTTAGGCAATATGCGTAAAGGTGGAGAGAAGAGGCAGCTGAAGTTTATCCCTCTCTAACTAAAAGAGAAATGATGGTCATGTTTATCGACACCTTGCAAGCTCCCTATTACAAAAGGCTAGTAGGAAATGCCACAAAAAATTTTGTCGATAAAGTTATATCAGGTGAAATAATCGATAACACTATCAAATGTGGTAGGTTATCCATTAGAGAATCATCCAGGTTGGTCAAGAAGCTAACAAATAAAGGCAAAGAGAAGGAGGTGAATGTTGCTAGCAAAAGTCAAGCCCGGTTTAATCATAATTTGCATGGCACAAGTTATGTATTTCCTAACCATGGCAAATCCAAGTTTTAATCCTTACTCATCAGAACCACAACCAGTTTACTCTGTTGGGCTCACTTCGATGATGAGTTTTGCATTAATTCCCATTCAAAGCATGACCCAAGGCTCATTACCTTACAACATGAACAATGCAATCGCTCTAAACAATCAACAAGCACCCAAGAAAGGGAGCATTTTGAGGCACTTCCTTACTACTACAGGGAGATTTACTCTCATTTATTGGCAGGTCAACTAGCGGCTTCAGTATTCATAAACCCAAGATCGCCACTGTATCCTAGGTGGTACAATAAGAATGCTTATTGTGAGTACCATGCCAGAGCACAAGGTCATTCTATTGAGAATTGCACTTTATTTAAGAGAAAGGTACAGGGTTTACTAGAAAAAGATGTGATTAAAGTCGAACAAGGGTTTAGACCAAATGTTGGAGCCAATCCATTCCCTAACCATGCAAAGCCAAAAGGAAATGCAGTAATCGATGAGAAACATTTTTGGATCAAAAGAAGCATTAGAGAAGTTAAAACACCGATGAGTAAGGTATTGCAAGCTTTTACAAGGGCCTGAATAGTCTCATACATTAAAGATTAGAGAAAAGAAATTGTTAGGCCATCTTGTTGCCACTATGGTCAAGAGCATGATTTGCTACATTGCTCATTGAGATTGAGTTCTATAAAGAGTGAGGCAAACACATTGGTTTATCTATTAATGCCATAAATGAAGAGACGCCTATTGACAACTGGATCTTAAGTTATCTATCTCTCATGAGCCTAAAAAAGAGAGTTGATGAAAGTCTCAGGTAATATGCTTTGAGATGGATTAAAATGACTACCCAGATTCATCCCTTGTTAATAGAAAAAGAGATAACTGTCAGATTCATTGGCACATGGAATGATCAATGACTATTAGATTCATTGTCCTTTATTATAAGAAGGTAGCAAAAAGCTTCCCAAAGAGCTTTGCAGATGTAGTTATACTTTATGGAATGATCGATGATGCTATGAAAAGTGAATCAAGCAAAAGAGCTACGTGCAAAGGCAAAAGGAAAAAAAACAAAGAGCAAACAACAACCAAAATCTAGCACTAGAGCTAGTTTGTCTCAAACTCAGGCTGAGTTAGATATAAATATACTGGTTGTTGAAAAAGACTCTGAGATTGTAGAAAACATTTATGAAGTGAGGACACTAATGAATTTGGTTTGATAAATCTTGGTGCAACTAAATTGGTTAATGTGACCAAAAAAATAAAGGAAAAAATTAATGACTTCTATGATTTCCATATTATTTATGGCCATACTCTTCAAACATGCAAAGAGTTTCATGCTATGGTTCAAAGGATGATGAATTAGGTTAGTATCAAATTCTATGATAAAAGTAAACCCTACATAGTGAGTCTACAAATGTAATACCGCCTATCAACACTATGGAAAAAAAGGGAGCAATCCTTTTAAAGCGTTGGAAAGCCATTGAACTTGTTCGCTAACCAATCGAGAGTTAAAGCTACCTCTATTCATTTCGTGCAAAAGATGATCATTCAACTCCCATGTTCTTTCCCTTATAAAGATGATAAGGTGATTCCTTGGAACTATGAAAGCAAAACCTTACTCATTGGAGAATCTAGTTAGTAGGTAGCAAACATTGATCTTTTAGGGGTAGGTCATATAACTTAGAGTGGCAAATGTTATGCCCCAGTAGCATCAAAAGGTTAAACTCAACAAGCATCAAAGTTTGCAACTAAAGACTCAAAGTTGATGACTATCAAAGAGCCAATGAGTGAGAAAAAAGTTACAGAATTTCTTAAATTCATCAAGCACAGTGAATACAACATCATCGATCAGTTGAACAAGCAACTCGCCAAGATATCTATGTTATCACTACTATTGAACTTTGAAGCTCACATGAATGCCCTCCTTAAAGTTTTGAATGAGGCCTTTGTCCCCTCCGATATTTCTATAGGCAGTTGGATTGTATATTAAGCAACATCATGGCTGACAATTACACATTTTTTAGCGATCATGAAATCCATCATGGAGGAAGAGGAAAGTATAAAGCCCTTCACATCACTACATACTGCAAGGGCTCTACGTTGCCTAAAGTGCTTCTTGATAATGGGTTGACTCTAAATATAATGCCTGTATCATGCTTGAACAAGCTCCCCATTAATGCACCTCATATTTGAAACAGTTGTATGGTTATGCAAGCATTCGATAGGACTTGCAAAAACATTGCAGGAAACATCACCATTCCACTCCAAATTGGCCAATGTGCTTATGAGGTTGACTTCCATATGATAAACATTGCTTTATCGTATAACTACCTATTAGGAAGGCCTTGGATTTATTGTGCAGGGGCAATTCCATCATCATTGCACCAAAAGTTAAAATTTATCATTAAGAACAAAGTTGTCAGTATCGGAGGAGAAGAAGATATCATTGCTGCTACCTCAACCAATGCCTCATACATTGAACTCGGTAAAGATATTTAGAATCTTTATTTCAATCTTTTAAGTTTGTCAATGCCACTTATGTCAAACAAAGGTTATGGTTAAAGCTCGCCTATCAAAGAGCACTCATATGGGTCTTAAGTTAACTGTCAGCAAGGGTGCCCAAGCTAGAAAGAGACTTAGAAAACACCTTCAAGAGATTACCTAAGCCTTAAAAGTTGTCATCTAGATCGACCAAAGAGGGTTACAATTCAAGCTTAGTGCACAGCGAAAAAGAAAACAAGCTAAAAAAATCATGAGAAAAAGATGGCTTATCCATCGAGATAAGACATGGGATATTGCCACCCCTTCGAGAAAGTTTTTGTCTAGAGGGACATGTGAATATGCGCTCCACTAATGTTATGTTCATACTAAACAAAGAATGTAGGGATTCAATGATGGACCAAGAGATTGGACTGGGTCCTTTAGGATTTGTTTCAAGTGTTTGGATTGAAACTGAGATCCCTGTACTGTTCAAGTCTAGGTTAAAGGAATGCTATGAATTAAACCTACATACTTCTGCAAAAAAACATTGTAGGATTCTTTGTATGGGCATATTTTATTAAGTATTATCAATGAAAATGATTAAGCATTATGCATTTCGTCATTTGTTTTCCTAGTTCTTGTCAACTTTTAGACCTTTCTCTACATATTTTCCACCTATATTATTCTTTTTCCATATTTTAAGGTACCTCGATGAAAGTGACATGAATATTCATACTAAAACTTCAAAAATCAATTTTAAGTAACCAATATGCACCAATGAGATTGAGTTTAAAGAAAATTCTGAAGAGAACCCATACCTTTAGACCTATTAAGGCTAATTGAACAGGAAGAAAAAAAAAATATTGTCCCATGAAAAACCCACTGAGACCATAAACCTTGGAACGAAAAAAGACCAAAAAGAAGTCAGAATTAGAACCTTCATAAAACCATTAACTCGAGCTGAACTAATAAGTCTCCTCTAAGAATATAAGGACATGTTCGCCTGATCCTTCAAGAACATGCCTGGAATAGACACCAATATTATGGTATAAACTCTATCTCAATCCTGAGTGTAAGCCTATACAATAAAAGCTTAGATGGATGAAACCCAAAATGCTTCTAAAAATCAAGGAAAATTTGAAGAAACAATTTAAGGTAGGATTTCTTGAAATAGCCAAATATCCTAAATGGGTAGCCAATACAGTCCCAGTCCAAAGAAGAATGATAAAGTGCATATGTGTGTAGACTACAAGGACTTAAACCGAGCTAGCCCAAAAGATAATTTCTTTTTACTTTACATCGATACCCTAGTAGAAAACACATCCAAAATGTACTATTTTCCTTCATAGATGGATTTTTAGGTTATAACCAAATCAAAATGACAGCTGAAGACATGAAAAAGACCACCATCGTGACCATTTGAGCCATTATTTACTATAAAGTGATGTCCTTTGGGCTCAAGAATACCAGAGTAACCTATTAGAGGTGATGGTAACATTGTTCCATGATCTTATGCATAAAGAAATAGAGGTCTATGTGGATGATATGATTGCCAAATCACCAAAGGAGAATCAATATGTAGCCAACTTGCGAAAACTCTTTAAACGGTTATGTAAATATCAAATCAAGTTAAATCCTCCCAAATGCACATTTGGCATCACATTCGACAAACTATTGGGCTACGTTATAAGTAAAAAAGGAATAAAAGTTGATCCCAATAAGGTCAAGGCCATTCAGAACCTACCATCTCGAACTGGAAAAGAAGTAAGAAGTTTCTTGGTCACTTTAAACTATAAAACCCATTTCATATCTCAGTTGGTTGACAAATGCGATCCAATTTTTTGGTTGCTTCAAAAACAAAATCTCAGAGAATGGAATGAAGAATGCCAAGAAGCCTTCAGTAATGTCAAACATTACCTTTTGAACCCTCTGATACCTATGCCATCAATGCTTAATTGACCTCTAATCTTGTACTTATCAGTTTTTGACAAGTTAATAGGCTGTGTTTTGGGTCAACATGATAAGTCGAGTAAGAAGCAGTAGGCTATCTACTACCAGAGCAAGTTAACAGAATATAAAAATAATTATTCAGTTGTGGAGAAGCTATGTTGTGCTTTGGCTTGGATGGCCTAAAGGTTAAGACAATACATGCTGTACCATATTACGTGGCTAATCGCCAAACTCAATCCCATCAACTATTTGTGTGAAGCTCCCGCCTTGTTAGAGAGATTAACCAGGTGGCAAGTCCTACTTTTCGAGTACAATATCACATATGTGAACAAGAAAGCCATTAAGGGTAATGCCATAGCAGATTTCCTGGCAAGTCGAGCAACAGATGACTATCAGCCTTCAGAATTTAAATTTCTTGATGAAGACTTGATGTGCATATCTGAGGTAGAGAACACTGTTGAGTGTGGTTTATCTTGGAAAATGTACTTTGATGGAGCTTCAATCATACTGGGGCATGTTATTCGGACAAGTTTTATTTCACCTATTGGAAACCACTACCCTTTCACTGTAAGATTAAACTTTGACTGCACCAACAATATAGTTGAATATAAGGCCTGCGTCATGGGACTCCAAGCAGCAATTGAAAGGGGCATCCAAACACTACAAGTATTCGGAGATTCAGCCTTTGTCATCTATGAAATAAAAGAAGAATGGCAACTGCATGATGCTAAACTAATCCATTGTTAGAATCTGATCTCAGAACTCAAAAAAGAGTTCGATGATATTAGCTTTCCACATCTATCTAAAAAAAAAAAACCCAAATTGCCAACCTTTGGCAACCTTAATGTCCATGTTTAAAGCTAATCGAGAATCGAGCGTTGCTTTAATTAAGATGAGTATCTATACACCCTTAGCATATTGTTCAAATGTTAAGGAAGAGGACAGTCGACCATGATGTCATGACGTTCTTTAGTACATCAAGGATTAGTAATACCTGAAAGACACCATCAAATCTAACAAGAAAACCATCTAAAGGATAGTTGCAAGCTTCTTTTTGGATGGCAAAATTTTGTACAAGAAAGGTTGGGATCAAGTACTACACCGGTGCGTAGATGCCTCTAAAGCTAAAATATTTCTCGAAGAAATCCATGAAGGAATTTACAGTATGTATGATAATAGACATTGAATGGCAAAATGAGTCATGCAGGCAAGCTATTATTGGTTGATCATTAAAAAAGACTCCATTAACTACACTAAAAAAAGCCATAAATGCCAAATCTGTCTAAACAAAATCAAGGTCCTATCAATACCTCTGCATGTTATGATAATGCCGTGGGCTTTCTTTATTTGAGGCATGAACATGATTGAATCGATTACCCTTGAGGCTTCTAACAGGCACCGTTTTATTTTGGTTGTTATTGATTATTTCACTAAGTGGGTAAAGGCAGCTTCTTATGCCAATGTCACCATATCTATTGTATATAAATTTGTGAAAGAAGACATCATTTGTAGATATGGTCTTCTTGAGCAAATCAATACTGATAATGCACGTAACCTGAAAAATAAAATAATGCAAGCAGTTTACTTTTAGTTTAAGATTCAATATCAAAACTTCATCCCATATCACCTAAAAATGAATGGAGCAGTTAAAGTAGCCAACAATAATATCAAAAAGATAGTCAAAAAAATGGCTAAAATGTACAAAGATTGAAAGGTTACCTTGTACTTTACATGCCTATCTATGGTAGTATGAACTTTCATGGGTGCTACCCTATTCTCCTTGGTCAATGATAGTACCTCAGAATCTTGATGGAATCACAACTTGAAGAGGCTGAATGGGTCAAAAACTGATATAAGTAGCTTAATCTTATCGAAGAGTATAATGAAAGCCATCTGTCATGGGTAGATATATCAGAAGCACATGATGAGAGCCCATAACAAAGAGGTCTATCCTTATTAGTTTCAAAAGCTGACCTCAAACAAATTTTCTCAATCCATAAAGATGCTTGAGGAAAATAAACCCTAAATTAGGAAGGGCTGTACGTGGTGACACATGAATTTTTTAGAAGAACCTTAATCTTAACAAAGATGGATGGCCATGACTTACCCAATCTTGTGAACTCTAATTCTATTATGAAAATTATGCTTGAAAAAATTTTAGGATGAAAACCCAAAAAGGCATCCATCCTCCTTCTGTTTTAACTTTAATAAAAAAAACCTTAGATGAAAATCCTTTTGAGCATTTAGAAAAACAGACTGGCTTAAGTTAAAACCCAAAATGACAGCTTAAGTTACTAGACTCTCCCTTACCTGAACCAAATTAGGCCCAAACTATTACTAGCTTAGACTAGAACTAATTCAACCTACAACCTCGATGAAGGCACCAAATCATAATCTAATTCACTTATTCTACTTATGCCTACTCCACTAAATCCCATCATTACTTGTACATAAGAAACAGCCTCATGGCCTATATCCTACCATGGGGTAATTTTAAGAATCTTCTTGTGAGTTGACGAACTCTAAAAGGGTTAACTGTTAAAGAAAGGTTTCCAAGGACATTCAATGGAAGACTTATGTCATCAGCATCAGGAACTAGCTAGTGAAGAAAACTGCTCTGAACTCTTTTGTATCTTAAAATCATTTTTGATCCTATAATTTGTCATAAGTTATGCCCTCTTTCTTTGAATGAAATTCAAATACTTGATTTACCATAAAATCTTTTTGTAATCCTACATTCCATGTTGCATCATATTTGTCATTTAGTTGATAATGCTTGATAAATGAACAAGACTGATAACAGGATTTCCTAGCTTTACTAAGAAAGATAAAATTTCATAGAAATTTTTGTTTCGTGTCTAAAGATTAAGAATAAACCCTTGAGGCCATAATTAATCTTGCTCTTAGACCCCACGTCTTGAAAATGTACTTAAAACCTTGTCCCAGAAAGCCCTAACCTAAAGACAAGGGCCCAAAATCCTTTTTTAGCCTCCCATCCTCAACCAGAATTTAGAACAGTCCACCTAGACCACCAAACACACCTTTTGACCATAATGGACAAAAGAAACCCCCTATACTAACTAAACTCAACACAACAAAAGTCCCTAAACATAGGCCATCTAACCCTAGGACTATCTTTTCTTTTTCTAGAAATAACCACTAAATTTAAAATCGCTAAAATAGGGTTGGTGAATGTCGAGGTAAGAGATCACCCATCAAACCTATTACAGAGCAAACAACTGAAGAAGGCCAAAATCAATCATTGGATTAGGCTTTTAAAATTATAACTTTTGCATCAATTAGACATGCACTTGCATCCCTAGGCATTATATAACATTTAACATCTTTCAGGTACAAGTTGTTGCACTCAAAACTAAGATGAGTAGAGAACTTCATGGATAACTTCCTATTATTGAAAGCCTTGAAAGGCTTCAGTTAAGAACTTTTAATCATCAATGCCCACACAAGCTAGTGTAGGGTTAAACCTAGGACTACCTACTCAAACCTCAAAAAGTAGGACCCTTACCAACCTTAAAGCCCATACAAGCTGGTGGCACCTATTTGGGATCAAACCTAGAAACTTACCTACCTCAGTCCATGCCTATCGAATCAAAGCCCATATAAGCTGGTGGCACCTGTTTGGGGTCAAACCCAGGAAATTGCCTACCTTACTCCACAAAGAGCTGGATGCTTATTGAGTCAAAGCCAATAGAAACTGGTGGCATCTATCTGTGGTCAAACCTAAGAAACTACCTACTTCAAAGCCTATATAAACTGGTGGCACCTATCTGGGATTAAACTTAGAAACTTACCTACCTCAGTCCATAAAGAGATAGACGCCTATCGAATCAAAGCCCACATAAGCTGGTGGCATCATTCAGGGTCAAACCTAGGAAAATACCTATCTTAGTCCATAAAGAGTTGGACACTTATCGAGTCAAAGCCCACATAAGTTAGTTACACCTGTTTATTGTCAAACCTAGGAAATTGCCTACCTCAGTCCATAAAGAGCTACATGCTTATCAAGTCAAAGCCCATAAAGTTGGTGGCACTTGTCTGTGGTTAAACCCAAGAAATTATCTACCTCAAAGCCTACATAAGCTAGTGGCACTTGTTTGGGGGTTAAACCTGAGAAATAACCTAGTAAGGAGATCAAACCCTATGAAACTCATCAATTTTTTTTTATGAATATATTCAGCTTATCTCAACATAATACTAGATGGCTCTTTATTTTTTTGCCCATGGAACCATTATCTTACCTAAACAAATTGGTGTCTATTTGTGTTTGCACTTTTCCTAACACTTAGTAACAATTAAAAAAGGGCAACTGTAGACACCTTATTTTGTCTAAGCCAACTTTTGTTATCCTATAACCTAATTAAAAAGTAATAGAATTAGAAAATAAAAAATAAACTGGGGACAACTACTGGGTGCCATGTCGCTAGGCACAATTAGGCAACACCGTGCCAGGTGAAAATTTTTTTTAAGAGGTATAAAATGCCTATGGGTCATATTAAAAAAATGTAAAAATGAGGCATCAAAGGTCAATATTCTGGTGTCGCTAGAGTCATTCGAATGGGTACGCAAGTCAAAGTGAGGTAACTCAGAAAGCCACCAGTACGTGCAAGTTATATCGAGGCATAAGTATTGATATGAGGTTTTTGCATTACCAAAAATTTGAATTTTTATGTTCAGTATCGATACATGGGGGTTTGGTCTTGGCACCTAATGAGATGTATCAATGCCCACCATGATTGTATCAATACAAACCTTGGCAGTAGCTATAGTTGTCATATTTGGAAGAATGTATCAAAATACAAGCTTAAGTATCAATAAAATCCATAGAGTATCGATGTAGGCCTCTAAGTCTTGAGACTAGAAATATCTTTTTCTCCTAGTATTGATACATACTTCATTGTAACGATACTCATGGGTAAAAGTTGCATAATGTATTGATACATAATGTTTTGTATTAATATTCTTCAACCATCAAAAACCAAAAAGCTCTTTTTTTATTCTTGAAATCCCTTAAAGCTATCACTAAAAGTCTTTCCAAAAGCCTTCATTTCACTCATATTCCCCCTTAAAACTCCCTTTTTATCCATACCTAACTCATAAGCCCATTTTTTCATCACTTTCTTGCTATTTAACCCAAAAAAGGTGAGTTTAAAGTTGCTGCTTAGAGAAAAGGTTGAAGCTTGAGACTTTTGGTAAAATTTCCCCACTTGACCTTGCATGTTCTCTGATTTTTCAACATTTTCATCATTTTAGTGACCTCTACCATGACCCTTTTAAGATTCTCATGCATTATTGTTGCCTTATTTGTGGTAGTCTTTGGATATTGATGTTCTTTTGATGCCTTGATGTTGCATGGTAGGCCAAATATCTTATCTTTCATTCCGTCATCAAAACAGCCCCTTATTCATGCTTTTTTTTGTCATGCTTCATCTTTTTTCATATGTTTAACACATGCTTGAATGTTTTTCATAACATGTATTAAGCATGTTCATGCATTTTCTTGCACTTTCTTGCACATTAAGAAGTCTGATGGCATAAAAATGTTGTCTTGAAAATTCCAAAATGCTTTCTTTGCTTAAATATGTTTATATCATCTTCCATAACATTATTTTTTATGCCATTCATAGAGTTATCATTTTCATTTGCCTTATTTGTCACCTTTTTATGTTTTTTTTCATCTCTTCCATGTCAAAATGTCATATTTGTGTGTTTGCATGCTTGCCTGTTTGTTAAAAATTTGATTTTCAAAGAAAAAAAAAAACCCAAGTTAAGTTTATGCTACCTCAAAATAATGGGTAATAGCATAGATTTAATGATTTGATTAAATTAGTTCTCTAATCTTAGGGGCAAACTAAACTTTCCAAGTCTGGATTCATGGAAATAAAATGTTGTTTTCTTTTGTTAAAGTATTAAGCCTTGATCTTGAGTCTAATACCCTCTTTAGTGATATGGTCAATGGGTGTTTCATCGGCCCAAACTACTATGAGGTTGTGGAATGAACTCATGATGCCTATGTTACTTGTCCCTTTCTGTCGTAGATGTTTGGACATCCTAGATTCAAGTCTATCCTTGAAAAAACCCAAAAATATCCATTAACTCCCCTATTTTTTCTCTAGCAACTCCATTGTTTGAGCTTGAAAAATTATTTTCAAGTTATGAATGATTTTTCTAGAATTTTTTGATATTTTTCCCTTAAAGGGAATCAAAATCCTTTTCCAAAGGAGTCTTGTTTGCCCTTGGATCATTCTTGATGAGGGAGTTATGATTTTTTAAACCTTTGCTATCTAGAACCCTTAAAACTAGCATGCTATATTTTGGCTAAGCTATTTTGGCCTATTAGATAATTTTTTGAAATTTTAAATATTTTTTCTAAAATTTTTACAAAATTCCCTTTCTAGAAAGGTATTGTTCATGATCTAACGATTTCGAATGGGACTAAAATGATTTTTCCAAGTCCATCATGCCCTTTCCCCTGCAACTGCTACTAGTGTTCAAACAGGCCTAACTCCAAGAATTAATTCTGCCTAAAAAATGATTTTCTAGGATTTTAAAAATATTTTTATATTAGTCCTCATTGAGTTATCTTTCTAACTATACCTATAAATTCAAGAAAAGAGATGATGTGATGCTATCTCTTATTTTTAACCTAATTTTTAAAATGCCTTTACAGAGACGTTCGAACATCTCAAAGTGCACCTAATTTCTACTATACAAACCCTTAAAGCTCAGATCAAGGCTTAAGACAAAAATATATTTTATACAAATCCTTGGTTTTTTATTTACAAAATCCTTTTAAAAAGACTTTTCTTATAAAACATAAAAAATTTACATCTTTAGGGATACTCCAACTCCATTACTCTGAGTGGATACTCCATCTCTATTTTTCACTAAAGAAAACTTGAATTCTTTCTCTCGATTTTATTTAAGATTCCTAATTACTTTCTTAAATCACCAAAAGTTTTCATCTTTGGGGATACTCCAACCCTATTCCTCTGAGGAAATACTCTAACCTCGTTTTTCATAAGAAAAACTCAAATTCTCTCTTTATTCCTAATTATTTTCATAACCTTATCTTTGGAGATACTCCAACCCCACCTCTCTAAGGGGATATTCTAATCTTGCTTTTATCTTAAAATTAAAAAAGTTTTCTTTCTTCCAAATGCCCAAAATTGTTTTGATTAAAACCTTTTTTCATCCCTCAAATTACCACCGAATCCAAATCAGTCTCTAAATTGTTATCTCGGTTATTCTTTAATAATCCAAGACAATTATGAGATACATTTCAATTGTCCCTCTTTTTTACGTTCTTTTGTTTGCGATTTTAGTTTATGATATTATTATATTCTTTCTCGTCTTACTAACACGCTTCTCTTTTGTGGTGACCACCATGCATTCATATTTAAATTTTATTTTCTAATAAAATTTACAAAGCAATGTTCCTTGTTGGTACCTCTTTAGTGCCTAATAAGGAATATCCAAATTTTCAAAAATTTAACCTAAAAATTATTTTAGAGAAATCCTTATGCTCTTCATTACCTCTGCGGTGTATAAGTGATGTTAAATTATCTTTCAAAACTCAGATTACATTTCCACAAAAGTTCATGCATCAAAGGGGATTATATCTAAATGATGACCGAATTGAACCATTTAAGCCAAAACTAAAGTGAGACATAGTTAGTAGGTATAGGTTTCAAGTGCATGTGGTTGTTAATCTTTCACACGCGTAACAACTCTTGAACCTAACTAACAATCCAGACTTTGTAGACCTTGAGATTGATGTTTCAAGTTTCGTAACTCAAAATATTGTTTTCAATAGGCATCTGATCTTGCCTAGCCTGAAATGATCGGTGGTGACTCCAAGTTTATGGCCACTTCATGGTGGCTATCCAAGACTAGTTGGATAAGCGATCCACCTGATGGTCTGTCTTCTTTTCATACAACCACCCCTAATCCAAATCCTAATCATAGGATAACTCAAAGGCTCGACCACCATCACTATTATACTTTTTTCAAGTCGCACGCGATAAGTCATTCAGATTGTCCAAAGTTTTAAAGGCTAGCACATGGCAACATAAAGGGTTCCTTGAAGGTCAGCCAATATCAGATAGATCAATCAATCGAGAAAAGTCTTTAAAGTAGAGGATTCATGTCATTAGCATAAATAGGCACCAATGGCCCATAAAATCTATCTTTAACTCTCTTTATATATCTTAAAATTTTTCATGAGTCATACTTTTTCCTTTTTTAGTGAAATATAATTGCTTATTTCTTCTTTCAATTTTTTGTCACACTTGTATTTCATTGTGCATTATGTTTACCATTTAGTTGATAATGCTTGATAAATGGAGAAAGCTGATGGCATGATTTCCTAGTATTGCTTTAAAGAAGATAAAAGTTTTAGAGGAACATCTTTCCATGTTTAAAGATCAGGAACAAACCTTAGAACCATGGTTGGTCTTACACTTAGACCTTTTGATTCTGAGAAAATGCTTAAAACTTTTTTCTCAAGCAAACTTTAGTCAAAAGGCAGTAGCCAAAAATCCATTTTTGGTTATCGTCATCAATAGCTAAAATTCAAATTAGTCAACTTGGACTATTAACAGTAACTCTTTTAGTCAAATCAAACATGAGCATACCGAGTTGTTTAGCAACCTTGGTCAACGAAAGAACCTAAACATGAGTTGATCAAGCTTAGGACCTTTTCTTTACAATAACAGCCCACTCATACCCTCTAAAGACAACTTTAACCATTTAGAGCCTCTAAACATCAAGAGCAAGATTGGTAGACCTGGAGATAAGAGGACACTAGATAAAACTCTTGATTGAGCGAGCAACTCAAAATGCTGTAAATAACTTTGGGATTAGGCTTTTAAATCATCACATTTGCATCACTTAAGCATGCATTCACATCCTTATGTATCATTCATGAAGCAATTAGCAATCTTTTCAGGTACAAACTCTTAGCTATAAAAGTTTTAATAACAAAAGACCACAAGTACAGATTCCTACTTTCGAAAAGCCTTGAGAAACCTTAAATAAGAAGTCTTGACCTTGTAAGCTCATAAATTAGAAAGCCATCTAGGTAAAGTATCTTAACTCAATTATCGTTTGAGTCCATGAAGAGTTGGATGCCTATCTCCTTAGTCCATAAACATTTGGATGCCTATCCATTTAGTCTACAAAGTGTTGGACACTTATCCCCTTTGTCCATAAAGAGTTGGATTCTTGTTAATTTATTCCATGAAAAGCTAGGCATTTATCGAACCTATCCATACAGAGCTAGACACTCATCTAAGTTGTCCGTAAAGAGCTAGGCATCTATTGAGTTTGTCCATAAAAAGCTGAGCACCTGTCAAAGCTATTCATAAAGAGCTAGAACCTGTCAAATCTATCTACAAAGAGCTAGCACCTATTAAGTTTATCCACAAATAGCTAAGACTTGTCGAATCTATCTAAAAAGAGCTGGGCACTTATCAAGTCTAGCCATAAAGAATTTGGCACCTGTTGAGTCTGTCTACAAAAAGCTCAGCACCTATCAAGTCTGTACATAAAGAGTTGGGCACTTCTTATGTTTGTCCACAAAGAGTTAGCACCTATCAATCAGTCCATAAAAAGATGGGCACCTATTGAGTTTCTCTGCAAAGGGCTAGATGCCTATCGAGTCATAGTCCATAAAAAGTTGGGTAGTTCATAAAGGGTTAGGCACTTTTTGAGTCAGTCTACAAAGAACTAGACACCTATTAAGTCTATCAATAAAGAGTTGAGCACTTATCGAGTCAAAGTTTACATTAGTTGGCGCCTGTATAGAGGGTCAATCCTTAGAAAAGCTGAAGCCTAATAGAGAGGTTAAACCCTTTAAAAACTCATTTTGACTTTTATTATGAATCGCCACCAATAGATTGTCCCCATTACAATGAAATATTAATTAGATTTCATTTTTTTCTAAGTATTACGGCATTCCACCCTAAACCAAATAGTGTTTCTTTTTCTTTGCCCTATTCTTGATACTTAATTCAGCATTGTGCCTCTCGTGAAGAAGGCGTACAACTTAAAAGTATTTGTCAACAACAAAATGTCCTCTCAACAAAGACTATTCCTTTTTTCAACATGATAGAAGTGAAAAAGTATGAATTCTTAGCTATTGACCATGACAAAGAACCATTAGACGAATTGCTTGTCCAATTAGTCTTGAGTGGCCACCATAAAGCAGCCAATAGTTAGAGTTACCATTGATCATTTGGGCTAGGCATGATTGGATGCCTATTGAGAATGATAGTCTAAGTTACAAAACTTAAAACACTGACTTCATGGTCTGCATGGTCCAAAGATTTGATGGTTGGGGTCGACAATTGGTTACAAGTAAATAGGCATGAACCTCATTACGATGCCCAAAATCGATACCTTTCTGGCCATGTGTTAACTTAGTTTTGGTTCTTTCGATTTTGACTTGTCATTATTTAAATATAATCCCCTTCTTATGCATCAATTTGAATAAAATAAACTCGGGTTTTAGATAAAAATTTAAATCATGTATACACCTCAGAGAGGTAAGAAACATTAAGATTTTTTATTAAAATATTCTTTAAATTTATTTTTTTTTAAAATTGAATATTTCGTATTAAGCATTAGAGAGATACCAACATGGAACAATCCCTATAATTTTGAAAAGCAATTTTGGAAATATTGGTGCAAAATCAACATCACAAAGGAAATGTGTTAGTAAGACGAAAAAGAAATAATATCACAGAAGAAAATCTCACAAAAAAAACAAAAGGGAGAGATGAGGGATGATTAGAATGTATCTTGTAATTGTCATCGACTATATTGAAATAACCAAGTTGACAATTTTGGAGACGTATTTAAATCAATTGATTAATTGTGGTAAGAAATATGGGTTTAAATTTTATAAAAGTCCAAAGTGATCCAAGAGAGAAAATTTAATTTTTTTCATGAAAAATTTTGAAAAGCAGGATTAAATTATCCTCTCAGAATTCAGGTTTAGGTTATCCCTAAAGATGAAAATTTTAGTGATTTTTTAGATTTGAATTTACGTTTATGAAAGCGAGGATGGAGTATCCCCGTGAAAACTAGCTTCTAGTGTCTTATGGATAAAAATTTTGGTAAATTTTGGAAGATGAGCCTAAAAACTTGACAAAGATTCAATAATTTCTTGGCATTTTGACAAATTCTTAACAAAAAATGATTTTTGATTAAAAAAATTGGCAAAATTCAAATTGATAAAAATAGGAGTACCTATGCCTTGATCCAAGCCTAGGGAGGTCGGTACATGTTTTTAAACTCGACCAGTTTGATAAGGGTTCACTTAGGGACATTCAAATGCCTCAAAGTAGAAATTTAGAAAAACTGATTAATTTTGATGAATGCTAAAACAGAGGATAGCATCGTGCTATACCTATTCCCAATTTTATTCTGAACTAATCCTAATGTTTTATGCATCAGGTGAGATATTGCTAGAAAGGTGATTAGATAAGAGTTAATATAAAAATATTCCAGAAATCCAAGAAAATCACTTTCTAAGTGGAAATAATTTTTGAAGTTGGGTCTACTGTGTCACTGATAGCACATGCAAGGGAGAGGGTTTGACAAATTTTGAAAAATTATTCCCAACTATTTTAGAATTGCTAAATCACAAATGATACCTTTTTTGAAAAGGGAGTTTCATTAATTTTTTAGGAAAGATATTTCAACAATTTAGAAAAATCATCTGATGGGCTAAAGTGGCATAAACAAATTGCAAATTGCTAACTCCAAGAGTTTTAGATAGCATAGGTTCAAAAAATTATAACCCCCTTATCTAGAATGATTAAAGGGCAACTAGATATTGTTAGAAAGGTAATTCAGTTCCCTTTGAAGTAAAAATATCATAAAATTTGTGAAAAATGATTTATGGTTTGGAAATTATTTTTCAATTCATGACCCAAGTACTATCTAGCTGAAATAGGGCAGTTTTTCGGTTTTCTCAATTTTCTTTGGTCAAAACTCTAGATGTGGACATCCGAATGTCCATAGAAGAAAGCAATGAGTAACATGGGCTTCATGAACTCATTTACACAATCCCAGAGTAGTTTAGGACGATGAAATAACCTATTGACCATATCATAAACACAATGGCTTGAGGCAAAAAGTGCTAAACATAAGCAACTTTAGATAATAAAAAAAGCATGTTGATCTTTGAAAACAAAACATTTTGCCTCAATAACCTTGAATCCAAACATAAAACTTGATTTTTCCCTAAGGTTGGAAGATCGATGAAGAAAAACCTTAAGTCTATGTAAATCCTCATTTATTAAGGTTAGTATGGGCATAACTTAGGGGGTTTTTGAAAAAGGTCTTTTTCTATTTTACAGACATCAAATAGGCATATTAAAAAACTTGTTATGAACTAAATATGACACTTTTGAAAATGAACATAAATAGCATGCTTAGACAAACAAAGATAATATCTTGACATGTAAATATTGACAAAAATGAAGTGACAAATAAGATGCATGAAAATGCTAGCTTTAAGTATCTTAACAAATATATTATGAAGTAAACATTAAATTCACGATGATGAACATAACCAGCATGTTTAGACAAATAAAGATGGTATCTTGACATGTAAAAAATGACAATAAATGAAAAAAAATGACTAATAAGATGCATAGGAGTGCTAGCTTCATAAACAAAATCAAAAGTCATGCCATGGAGGATGATATGAACATGTTTAAACAGGAAAAGCTAGCTGGAATTTTTAAAACAAAATTAAAACTTGTTTTTAAGCAAACCAAGCACATAAACATAGTGAAACATGGTAAGAGGGTCTACATAACAAAAAAAATCCCAGGTTTACCATAAATAGGGCCATAAAATGCATGAGCATCCTAGGAATAAAGTCATAGTCACATGGATATCGCTCTCTAAAATGATAAAAATAACGATAAAAGAAGAAAATAAGATAAAAAAGAGATGAAAGTTATACAAAGTAGTGTTAGTCCTTCCTTTAGTCCTTGAGCAGAAAACTTGTTAACTTTAAGCTCACTTTTCCCCTCTCTTTGCTATTGATTAGCAAGAAAATGGTTGCCAAAATATCCTTAAAGGATGTGCTAATAATGGAGCAGAGGTTTGAGATGAAAAAGGGGTGGAATAGAAGGTTTTGGAAGGGTTTTTAGTAGTGGTTTTAAGGAGCTACAAGAATGATAGTTCTTTAAAAGGATGGTGGTTGAAAAGTGTTTTTGGAGAGTGTTTAAATATGTTAGGATGTGTTAGAATGAGTGTGAAGTTTCCCTTTCAGCTGAGCCAAGATTGGTCTTATATGGCCATGTGAATTATGAAGATAAAATGCAAAAATGAGGGCATTTTAGGGTTTTAGTGTATATACCTCAAATGCGTACAATTACTATGCTCGTCACCACTCAAATTCATTGGCTTGCTCAAAAAAATAGTGGATCAAGGCCACTTTGTGTAGTTGAGCCATAAGAAAGTTCAAGAATAACCTTTAATAAATTGAATTAAGTAATGCGTATATCCCTTATTATGGTTATTTAGGCCTTAGAAATTTGTTAAAACCTAAACATAATATAATGCTGAGGCCTAGTATGAATTTTGATGATTTTTTATGCCAAAACTTGTCTAAGTTGGATTTTAAGTTCAATGGTGTGAAAATAGCATGAATTATGCAAAAATGCCAGATGATATCGATACAAGGCCTCTTTGTAAAAGACCTAGACTATGGTCCTAGGCTTAGCCCATCCCTAGGTTCAACTTAAGAATGATATAATGCTAATGTACTAAGTCATGGCCAACAACATTAGACTTCAAAAAAAATTTTAGGTTTTAGATGAAAGACCTAGATTACGATCTTGGGCTTGACCTATCCCTATGTTTAACTTAAAAAGAATAAAATGCCAACACACTGAATTATGGCCAATAATGTTAGACTTGAAAAAGATTTTTTTGACTATGATCCTAAGCTCAACCTATCCCTAGGTTTGATTCAAAAATGATAGAATACCAATGTGCTGAATCATGACCAACAACATCAGACTTTAAAAGGATTTCTTGATAGCTTTTGGATGAAAAACCTATATTAGATGCTAAGCTCTACTAATCTCTAGGTTTAACTTAAGAAAGAACAAAATGCCAATACATCAAGTCATTACCAATAACGTTAGACTTTAAAAGGATTTCTTGACAAATTTCAAAGAAACGACCTAGACTATGATCCTAGGCTTGAGGTATCCCTAGGTTCGACTTAAACATGACAGAATGTCAATGTGCCAAATAACAACTAGCAACATTGGACTTTGAAAGGATTTCTAGACAGGTTTTAGTTGAAAGACCTAGACTACGATCCTAGGCTTGACTTATCCCTAGGTTTGACTTAAAAAAATAAAATGCCAATGCATTGAATCACAACCACCAATGTCAGACTTTAAAAGGATTTCTTGATAAACATTCTTAGCTAAGATTGTTGACTAAGGTTTTTAATAAAGATTCATGATGAAAGTTCTTTACAAATGTGCCAATAAGTCAGATCACGATGTTCTAGCAATATTAGACTTTAAAAAGATTTCTTGACAAACAGTCTTGACAAAGATTCCTAACTGATGTTCTTAACAAAAGTTCTTAATAAAGGTGCTAAAAAACTAAATCATGACATTCTAGCAAAATTGGACTTTAAAAGAATTTCTTGACAAAGGTTCATGATAAAGGTTATTAACAAAAGTTCTTGACAAAGATTCATGACAAAGATTCTAAACATAAGTTCTTAACATAGACTAATTAGCTAGATTTGACCCACTAGCATCATTAGGCTTAGACTCTTTTGACATGATGACATTGGCTAATTAGTCAAGACTAACCTACCAACATCATTGGGCTTAGATTTTTCTAACAGGATAGTTTGGAGAGATAGGGTTCTTACCTAAGTGACCCTTTGTTTTAGAGATTTTTTAATGTTAAAGATTCTTTTACATCAATGCATCTCAATCAAAAGCATTTGGTCTTGAGATTCTCTAACATCGACTTAAGTCACTTGATGCTTTTTTAGTGATTATTTTCCATGATTCATTTATGATGGCTAGTATTGTAATGTTGTGCAACATTTGGTTTCATGTTCCTTGCTTGATTTTAGAATCCTTTGCACTTTTATGACTATTCCTATATTAAGCTCTTATGACATGTGTTTATTAAAAATTTTGCATAGTGTTGCAATGTATGCCTTTATCCATAATGGCAACAGTAGGATCTAGCAAGCTTTTTATCTTGAGGTTAGCCTACCAGCATAACCTTTATGAGAGCCTACCATACACTTCTTATTGGCATTTTACTTCTTTAAGATTTTTCTTAAACCAACAATGCTTGACATCAATCACAGCATTTACTCTGGTTCTACAGGTTTAAGAGTGGATTAGCTCCAACATTGGGTCTTGCCCCTTGTTTGATTTTGATCATGCTACTTTTTAGCAGGCTTGAACTTTTCTCTTGAAAGAAGTGTAATTTCAATGCTGTAACCTTCTGCTATAGTATGGTATTCACAATAGGCATTCTTATCATACTATTTAGGATAAAGAGAAGACTTCAGAGTTATAAACACTAGAGCTACCAATTAACCTGCCAGTAAATGAGCATAGACCTCTTTACAAGAATAAAGAAATAGATCAAAATGCTATCTTTCTTGAGGGCTTGTTGATTGTTCAATGCTCTGATGTTACTTTTGTTGTGAGATAAAGTATTTTGAGTAGAATTGTGAGGTAGTTTCATGAAAGATTCATGGTGGTTTGAATCAACTAGAGTATATTGGTTATTATACTGGTTATATGGGTGGAATCCTAGATATGCCATGCTAAACAAATATATGCTTGGTATTTATAAAGATTTTAGGTGATCTGGGTTGGACTCTTGCTAACAATGTTCACCTCTTTGTCTTTGCCTTTGGTGGTAGAATTTTTGGTAATGTTGGAGAATTCCCTTCCTGACATTTTATTAGTCTTTATGGCATTATTAATCATTTCTCTAGATATCACCATATTAGCAAAATTCTTCGTAGAATTCCTCACTAAATTCTTATAATAAAGAGCTCGCAGAGTGTTGACAAACATGACTATCATCCTTTTTCCAATTAGTGGAGGAAAGACCTAGGCTGCCTCTTCTTGCTACTTTTGGACGTACTGCTTGAAGTTTTTAGTAGCTTCTTTTCTATGTTTAATAAAAATTTGATCTAAAGCCTAATCAGATGTATACCTGTATTGATCCAGGAAAGCTCAAGCCAAATCTGCCCATGATTGATTTTTGATTAGGTCAAGCTCTATATACCATCATGCAGCTACTTCGATTAAACTATCTTGAAAATAGTGTATTAATAGTTTTTCACTGTCTTCATGCCCAGCCATCTTTTGGTAGTACATATGGATATATGCAGTAGGATCAAAATCTAGTTCTTTGAACTTGATGGGATAACAAGGTTTAAAACCAAGTGTAAGGATTTGGCATCTATAATTCCAAACTTATTGCTTCCTTCTATAGCTTTGAGGCATTTTTCTAATAACTTGTACTTAGTTTTATTTTCAACAGCCTTGGCACTCTTTGAATTGGCTACTTTTTCCTATTTTATTTGATCATTGAGCTCTAGAACTAAAGGATTTGCTATTAACGATCCCATATTCATGCCATAATATCCCTAAGCCAGATATCATGTTCTCATAGGGTTTATATGGATGAATGGTTAAGTAGGTGGGACAGATGTTGCTGGAGGTGATTGCTCTTGGTGTGTTTTTCAGGATTGTTGGTGACTTCAATTCCCCTATTCGGATTAATCTTAGGATTGGCTGGTTTCTTACCCTTATCACTAACATTTATTTGCCTTTTATCCTTTAAGGTAGTAGCTAGCTGTTTTGTTAATTCAGCAACTTGACTTTGTAGTTCACCAGTCTTATAAAGCATTTGCTCTTAAGCTTCTCAATGCACAATTTTAATACTCTTGATACAAGCCTAGTAATAATTTTCTATTGCCTTTTGACACAGACGAGTGTTATATCGATGTTGGTGTTTGATTTTGTGTTTTAGGGACCCTTGCACTATAGACTGATGTTGGATTAAACTTATTAATATGATGAGTATGATGCATGCAAGAATAAAGATGAAATCATATGCACGTGATAATATTATGGAAAAAACATAATTAAACAAATTAAATCATGTATGCAAATGCAAGAGACAGTTGGATTTTGGCAACAGCTTTAGAATAAGTATTTTCCATTTAAATAAAGCATTAATAATAGCCCATCAAGTTTGAAAGTAATCAAATATGAAAATATCACATGCTATTACATTGTTTGAATACAAGTTCCAAAAGTTCAACAATTCTTGTCCATTATCTTCTATGGGAACGAAGTCTCGCCTCACAGATCTAGCTAATTCAAACATGTGCTCTACACTTGTTGAACCATGCAGATTTGTTCAATGAGGTTTTAGAGATGTTCCTTATACTCCAATTGAGATCGATCAGGCAAAATCTAATTATGGTAAAATTCTTCAAAAGTCATTGACAATCTTTCAACTTGATCTTGCTGGACCTGAAGGGCATGCTCCAACTCTTAAACCATTATAGCCAAAGCTTTGTTCTTAACCCTTCCCTCTTAAAGAACTTGTACTTGAGCTACCAAGCTATTGCTTCTTTTTTGATAAACTAATGCAATTGCATGGGTATTATAAGTTTTTCTGCAATAGTCTGCACTTGAGCCTTTCAAGCTTCTAAGTTATTAGCAAGAGAAACAAGCTAAGCTTTCCATTTGACTGAGGATTTGCCAATTCTTGGGTATTTCTTTGTTTCTATAGTGCCATGTAGTCTTTATTTAAGTCTTGGAGCTCTCTGTTGATGGCATTTTTCATCATGACAAGTTCATATATTTGCTCTTCTTGGACTTGACACTCATGCTCCCATTGACTATTCTCTTCTTACAACTGACAAATTTCTTTAGCAAAAGTAGCCATCTTTTATGCAAATTCATATCTCAGGATCTCAATCTCAGATGAAGGGTTATCTATTGGAACATGAAGGATTCACTTAGTAGGCAATAGTATGGTGTCATTAACTCGCTTAATTATCTAATGTTTATTGGTAAGAGTCATTGTTTTCTCTCTTTTCAATATAATTTAGTCAGTCTTTCACCATATGTCTAAGATCGTTTTTACCTAACTTGTGTAACCATCCTCCATATTCAAAATCTAGCATACAAAGTTCGTGAGTGATAGGGACAAACTATTGGTAATTAAATTACTATAAAGCCATGAATGAGGCATAATCGATGCTTCTTCATAATCTATTAAGAGGTACCTAATGAAATGGCCTGCATTTGTACATATAATTGGGCTAGGAATGATCCATGGAACTATCCAAGTCACTTCATTGGCATTCAAATCTTAGACCGTTGCCATCCATTGATCTTTGGTAGTATCTTACAGCCACTCTTTTTCCAAGAACTTGGTGAAAGGACTAAAATTCAACATGTACAAATGTAGCGATCTCTTACCTCAAAAATAATTAAGGAGCCATGCATACAATATTGATGAGCATCTGATAAAGCATGCCTTGCCTCTTTTTCTCCCAAAATTTAATGGCTTGATAATTTTTGCTAAAATGGTAGGAGCAAGATTAATACCATAACTTTTGAGCAAATATATAACACGGTGACCTTTATATGTCCCAACGCCTATGGAAAAATGATCAGGCCATAGATTACCAATGCAAAAGCATCCCAAATCTTCTTCTTTTCTAATTGGGTAATCATGGCAGATTTCAAACCGTCCCATGTAATATACGCACTATTACTCGATTTGACTAGATGTGAATCCACTTAGTGTTTTCTAACTTCGAGCATATTGACCAACTTCTTTTTAAAGGGTGTAGGTTTTGCCAACTTAGAGTAAATTTTGTTGGATTAGGCCCTTTTGATATTAAGCATAGCTATATATTCTTCTACAGTAGGGACCAGATCATGCTTGATGAAAAGTGAAGCACTTATATGTGGGATTCCATAATTATATCATAGCACAAAGTAATCTGAAGTCGACTTTGTCTTGGACCAATATAGCAATATTCCTATAATCTTCTACAAAGATTGCTTTATTAGTCTCATCCCAGTTGTTCCACACATCTCTCAACTCTTTGAGGTTGAGAGATGTGTGGAACAGCTAGGATGAGACTAATAAAGCATTTTGGGTTCTCAACTTTTTGAGGTTGAACTAAAATTCATTTCAGTGCATTTTGGGTTCTCTAAGATATATCTGGGCCAGGGACAAACCCTACTCTCTCTTTGTTCCCTTTCGACTCGATCTTGACTGTCTTAAAATCTTCACAACTTTCGACTAGTGCTTGTGCCATGGTGAGATACTTGTTTATAGACATTGTACCTGGAACCAACTTAAGATGGTATAAAATGACATGATGCATGTAGCAAAGACAACAATAAAAGAAACACTAAGTTAATAACATATCAAAGACAAGAAATAAGTCATAGAATAAAAGTGCCCTGGGGCATCATGGTGCCCCAAGGTAAGCATGAAAAAAATGGGTATAAATGTTTTGCCTATCAAAGACTTATGTGGACAGCAAACCAGCACGTCTAAGACATAACCATCCTGTTGGGATGAAGATCAATGCTCAAGACAATGATGATTCGTTCATCACTGTACAATTACAAGCAATGTCAAGCCATTGATCAAACAACATAATGGCTTGTTCTGGTGTTTGCTCATAGCAAGACAACATGATTTTTCTAATGATGTTAGGTATTTACTTATCATCATCTAGTGATTGATAGACTTGAAGCCATTGATTAGGCATCATAATGACTTACTTTTCGTAACGTGGCTTGGATATGAATCTAGACTAGCCCGACTTAAAATGGTGAATGTATCCATTATTTCTATATAAATATCTATATACATAATTATTTCTTTTATTTGGGACACATATTATTATTGTTATTATTATTCTTATTTAGTGTCTAGGAACTAAGTTGTCGAGATGAATCACTCATTCGACTTGTCTAAATAGTCGTTACGAAATGACCATTTATTTTGGAGTCGCCACAAATCTTATTTTAGCCAAGTGAGATTGGACACCTATAAGAGTTTATATTTTTGAGGGTTACGAAACCTGTGAAAACAAAATCCAAGGTCTCCGCTACACCAGAGATCGCTTAAAGGGGTTTGGGAGTCAGTTACTATCACAAGTAAAGGTTGATCTTATCATGATACCCAGCAATCGGTACCTATTAATCGCCTGTTAACTTAAATTTAGATTTTTATTCAATTTCAACATTTGATATTTAATTATAATTCCTATAACATTTTATTAAAGAAATTTATTATTCAGGGAAAATCAGATTTTAATGTTTTTGGAAATCGAAATTTCTTCCATACCCTCTAAGAGAACCAAAAGAACATGCAGATTTTTATCATTCTCTATTGTACCCCGCTAGAGAACTTGTGGAATACGAAAGGTTTTATTTTTAAAAAATTTAAAAAATCCCGACTTTCATTTTGAAAAATGGTATCTCATTATTAAAATAATCCATAGAATCACCCGCATATACTGGTAGGAATCCTACATATTAATTTAGTTATGAGACATTGCCTCATTTAAAAAAATAATTTTATTATAAAAAATACGAACTCTGTGACCTAAAAATAACCTAATAGGTTGAACATATTTTTAATGTGTACTTTCGACATAAAAGTATCCTAGTACTTATATAGGATATGGTTCTAATATAAAATTACAAAAACACCCTTCGGATATTCTATTGACGTAAAAGATCCTAGTAACCACTAGAGGACTCAAAAATGCTTGAACAAGGGTTAACCTATCCTACATATGCACTTTCGGCCTAAAAGCATCCCAATGCGTATCTAAGACTAGACTCAAAAAATTACGAAAATGCCCTTAGAGTATACCTTCGACAAGAAAGTATCCCAGCAACCCTAATGGACATTAAAATGATCTAGGAAGGCTAAACCAATTCTAAAATACTCACTTTTGGTGTAAAAAAACTCAATAAGTAAAATTACCAAAATGCCCTTAAGGTATACCTTCGGTATGAAAGTATCCCTGCAACCTTAATGGACACTAAAATGACCTTAAGAGGCTAAGTGAATCCTAAACATTCACCTTTGGCATAACATCATCTCGGTTACTATCTAAGACTTGATTTTAGGAAAGTTACCAAAATGCCCTAAGATGTACTTTTGACGTGAAAGTATCGTAGCAACCCTAAAGGATAAGAAAATGATCATAGAAAGGTGAACCTATCCTAAATGTACATCTTTGGCATAAAAGCATCTTAATGACTACCTAGGACTCGATGAAAATTACCAAAATGCCCTTAGGGTGTACCTTTGACGTAAAAGTATCTCGATAATCTTAAAGGACATGAAAAGGATCGTAGAGAGGCAAGCTTATCCCAAAATATACATCTTTGGCATAAAAGCATCTCGATGACTACCTAGGACACGATTTAACAAAAATTACCAAAATGCCTTTAGAGGTGTACTTTCTACGTGAAAGTATCCCGGCAACCCTAAAAGACATGAAAAGGATTATAAAAAGGTGAACCTATCCTAAATGTATATCTTTAGCATAAAAGCATCCCGATGACTACCTAGGACTTGACTTGAATGAAATTACCAAAATACCCTTAGAGTGTACCACCGATGTAAAAGTATCCCAGTAACCCTAAAAGACTTAAAAATGATCATAGAAAGGTGAGCCTATCCTAAATGTATATCTTTGGCATAAAAGCATCCCGATGACTACCTAGGACTCAACTTGAGAGAAATTACCAAAATACCCCTAGAGTGTACCATCGACGTAAAAGTATCCCAATAACCCTAAAAGACTTAAAAATAATCATAGAAAGGTGAACCTATCCTAAATGCACATCTTTGGCATTAAACCATCCCGATGACTACTTAAGAATCAGATCTAAAAAAATTACCAAAATGCCCCTATAGTGTACCTTCAACGTGAAAGTATTTTAGCAACCCTAAAGGACATGAAAAGACAATCGATGATGATTTTTACTCTGAATGGGTAATTTACATGACAAAAATGACCTAAAGTACAAAAATTGCTTATGGGTCTCTAAATTTTCCAAGATTAAACATCCTTAATTGACTAAAATGCTAAAAAAGATTTTTTTGGCCCAAAATACCCTAAATGGGTAATTTATGTTTTTAAAGTAACCTACAATGCAAAAATGCCATTATGTCCCTACCTTTTTAAAAATTGCATTTCATATCCTAATGGAGAATCAAAAGAATATGAAATGTTTTAGTATTTTTAACACCCACCGGAGGACCAATGGATCCTAAAAATATTTAAAATAATCTAAGTGGATGATTTCATGCTAGAGATGACCATTTTGACCTAAAAATGCTAGATTTTCCTAATGGTCCCTAAACTTTTTTAAAATTGCAAATTGTCCCTAAATGATTTAAAAGGCGTAACACACATCAAAACACATCAAAAGTACATGAGAAATTCACCTAAGGGCTCTATGACATTTGGCTAAGCATCCATGGCCACAAAAAAAATATTATGATATTTTTGTAGCTAAATCCCTAATTTTTTTAAAATTGTTAAATGCCCCCAAAATGCTTAAAAATTAAAATTTTCTATTTTCTAGTCACTACCTATTGACTTAATCATTTAGATACCTCTAAATAAATTTAGAGAATTTAAAAAAAATTATAAAATAGTCCTTAAGGATTTGACCAAATAAAAAATACCTTAAATAACCTAAAAAAATGAAAATTTGCAATTTTGAACCCTAAAGTTTCAACCAAGCTAGGAAACACCCATAAATGGGTTTGAAAAAATTTAGAAAAATTACGAAACAGCCCTTGCCAATGCTGCCATGAACCAAAACAGCTCCTACGTGGCTTAATTAAAGAAAAACTTTAACCTCCAAAATTCCAACTATTTAACAAAATGACCCTAAAAATTCACTTTTCATGAAATTAGACCTAAATGCATGTTAAGATCATCCTAGAATACTACCAAGCTTAAATAAAAATAAAATCACAAAAATAAATACGCAAAAGTATTTAACAATACATTATCATACAAACTTCAAGAAAAGATTAACATCACAAAACCTCTACAACAAAATCAAAATCACAACAACAATAAAAATATATAAAAGAATAATCAAGGCACAACTGATAAAAAAACAAAGAATAACAACAAATATATAGAAAATAGATCATTGTCAACATGTTTAGCCTTTTAATATGGATGAAATCCATGAGCTTTAACATGTCTTTTGACCCACAAAAATAAAGAAAAATGAGGGAAATAAGCAAAAATTACAAGATTTCTACATGAAGCTACCTTGAAAGGCTTGAAAACCTAAAAATTTATGAAAAATTTTAAGAAAAATGGCTAAATTTGGCCATGGAAATACTTAGCAATTTAAGAGAAATTGTCCCATGGTTTTTCAAGGTAGGAGGGATGGCAACCTTCCTTTTTCTTCTTAGGCGTTGGCCTTTCATCTTTTTCTTTCTTTCTTTTTTCTTTTTTTTTTTTTTATGTTAAGTTAACTTGTTATGTCATAAGCCCATACCCTTGTCATCTTAGAGTGATGTCATGCATGACATCATTCATTTCTAAAGATATTTTGAGTGATATTTGTATACAATATGTAAAATTATACCGCAAAAATTAATTAAAAATATTAAATTATAAAAATTAAAAATTATGTTTTTTAAGTAAAATTTCAAATGATAAATTTAATTCAATCTAATACTAAAGATAATTTTTTATGTACTAAAACAATTTTAAAATAGCAAACTCATAAAATTTTATGAGAAAAACCTTATTGGAGAAAAATTATTATACGTAAAAAAATAAAAAAAAACTCATAAAATAAATGGATTTTTTACAAACTGAATTAATAGGGATTAAAAAATAATATTTAAAGAATTTTAAAAATTATGAACTCTGAAAAATCCTATTGAAGAAATTTACGGAGTAGAAACTCTGTATTTTGGTAATAAGAAAAATTCTAAAATTCATAAAATAAATTAAATTCTTCAAAAATGATTTAATAATATTTTAAGAATTTAAAAATTATAAACCAAGAAAAAATCTCCCATAAAATATACGGAGTAAAAAATTTCATATTTTTGGAAAGGGAGAAAATTAAGGAAGAAATTGCAAAAATTATAAAATAAAATGAATTTTAAAAAACTGATTTAATATGAATCAAACAATTATATTTGAAGAATTTTAAAAATTATAAGCTTAGAGAAATCCTACTGAAAAATATACGAGTGAAAAACTCTGTATCCTATAACAAAAAAAATTTTAAAACTCATAAAATAAAATAAAAATTTCAAAACTGATTTAATATGAATTAAATAATTATATTTAAAGAAATTTAAAAATTATAAACTTGAAGAAATCTCACCAAAAAATTTTTGGAGTATAAAATCCGTATTTCGGTAACAAAAAAAATTCTTAAAACTCATAAAATAAATTAAATTTTTCAAAAATGATTTAATATAAATTAAATAATAATATTTAAAAAATTTTAAAAATTATAAACTGAGAAAGATTTTCCTAAAAAAATTATGGAGTAAAAAACTTTGTATTTCAAAAATAGAAGAATTTCAAAAAAATGCAAAACTGATAAAAATAAAAGAAATTTTCCTAAACCGATTTAATTTGAATTAAATAATAATATTTGAAGAATTTTAAAAATTATAAACTAAGAAAAATCTTCTCGAAAAAATTTAATGAATAGAAAACTCTGTATTTTGAAACAAAAAGAAAATGTAAAATTTTGAAAGTAAAATGAATTTTGAAAAAAATGATTTAATGGTAATTAAATACAAATTTTTAAAGAATTTTAAAGTTAAAAACTTGAGAAAATTCCATAATAAAATTTTAAAGATAAAGGAAAGCTCATATTTCAGAACAAAGAAAATTTTAAAGAATCCATTGAAATTTATATAAAAGTGAATTAAATAAAACCTATTATCCAAAATACTAATTTGCAAAATGGTAAAGATAAGAATCCAGAATCCGAAACAATTTTATCAGGAAAAATTTTATTAGTATAAAACTTGCAATATTATAAAAATTCAAAATTAGTCATAAAAATGGACAACCTGACTCCTTATGGTATAAAATGCTAAGATGAATTTTTCCTTGAATATTTTTGATTTTTTGGAGTACATATCGGCATAAATACCATATAGGTATCAGTATAATTAAACGACGGTCAACTTCCAAGTTAATGAAAAATTCTCTAAAAATGAGAAATTTGACCGTGATATCATTCACAGTAACAAATTCTCAAAATTTTGACAAAGAAAGATAAAAAAATGATTTTTCTCTTAAATATTGGTCTTATATATCCAAAATTAAAGATCAAAGTGTGATTCTTTGTTTTTCACATGAACTTACAACTATTTAACTATGAATAAAAAGGTTTTGAGAATGTCTGATTCATCTGAAAAGGATCATTCCCTACGAGGGTTGCCATTAAGTTCTCAATCTCGGATATTCAGGATTATTAAAAAAAATGAGATCGGATGAAATTAGGTGTCTACAACTGTCATTCTTTGATCATTGCTTGGAATCAGGAACAAGGCAAAGATTAAATAGACATGATTTCACTCGGGTCATTAAGATTTGTGAAAAATAGTCAAAACTAATAATTAACATAAAAGCTAATCGGCCCAAAAAAAAACCTTGAATTAAAACGATGACTAGGATAAAACCTAAGTTAAAAAGAATTAACGAGACAAAATCGATAATTCAACAAGGATAAGAGATTGACCGAGACAAAATTGATAAGTCAACAGGGACAAGAGGGTTGACTGGGCCAAAGTCCACAAGTTAACAAGGTTAAAAGGTTGATCGGCACAGAGTTGAAAAATCAATAGGGATAAAAAGGGTTGACTAGGATAAAGCTGACAAGTCAACAAGGATAAAAGGTTGATGAGACAAAGTTGACAAGTCAACAAGGATAAACAGGGGTTGACTGGGACAAAGCTAATAAGTCAACAAGGATAAAAGGTTGATCGGAACAAAGCCAACAAGTTAGTAGAAAGAAAAGGTTGATTGAGACAAAGCTGACAAGTTAATAGGGAGAAAAGGGTTAATTGAGATAAAGCTGACAAGTTAATAGGGAGACAAGGGTTAATTGGGACAAAGCTGAAAAGTCAATAGAGAGAAAAAAGTTAACCAAGACAAAGTCAACAAGTTAACTGGAGAAAAGGTTATTCAGACAACGTCAATAAGTCAAAATGGATAAAAGGGTTGATTGGGACAAAACCAATAAGTTATCAGGGATAAAAAGGGTTGACTAGGATAAAGCCAACAACTCAACAGGGATAAAAGTTGATGAGTGAACAAAGATAAATAGGGTTGACTAAGATAAAACTGACAAGTCAACAAGGAAAAAAAGGTTGACTAGGACAAAACCGACAAAACCAATAAGTCAATAGGGATAAAAGGGCTGACTAGGACAAAATCGACAAGTCAATAGAGAGAAAAGGTTGACCGAGATAAAGTCAACAAGTCAATAGGGAGAAAAAGTTGATCGAGACAAAATTGATAAGCAATAAAGAGAAAGGTTGACTGAAACAAAGTCGATAAGTCAATAGGGATAAAAAGATTGACTGGGACAAAGACGATAAGTCAACAGGGATAAAAGGGGTTGATTGGGACAAAGCTAACAAGTCAATAGGGATAAAAGGTTGATGAGACAAAGCTGATGAGTCAACAAGGATAAATAGGGTTGACTAGGACAAAGCCGATAAGTCAACAAGGAGGAAAGGGTTGATTGGGATAAAGCCAACAAGTCAACATGGATAAAAGGGTTGACTGGGATAAAGTCAATAAGTTAATAGAGAGAAAAAGTTGGCTAAGACAAATCCAACAGGTCAATAGGGATAAAAGGTTGATTGGGACAAAGTCAACAAGTCAATAGGGTGGAAAAATTGATCAAGACAAAGTTGATAAGTTAATAGGGATAAAAGGGTTGACTGGGATAAAGCTAACAAGTTAACAGTGAGAAAGGGGTTGTCTGGGATAAAGCTGACAAGTCAACAAGGATAAAAAGGTTGACTAGGATAAAGCTAACAAGTCAATAGAGAAAAAAGGTTGATGAGGACAAAGCTGACAAGTAATAGGGAGAAAAAGTTAACCAAAACAAAGCCGACAAGTCAACAAGGAAAAAAGGTTAACCGAGACAAAGTTGATAAGTTAACAGATGAAAGGGGTTAATTAAGATGAAATTTTATGTTGGGTCAATTTGAAAAGATAAAGGACTTACCTTTCAGTTTTGAAAGAACAACATGCTTGTTGCTCTTCTTCAGCACCACCCTTACCTTTCCTCAATTTGAAGGTATCTCTAGAATATGTTATGGATATTTCTCTTTTCTTGGCAAAAAAAACCCATGGCTGAACTTGAAGTTGAAGGTTTCTTCCCATACTTGGAGTTCAAGGTTTAAATCATTAACTAGTTATCATATGTTTGTCCCATGAAATCCTTTTTCTAATTTTTATTTAGAGATCTAGGAATTATCCATTTTTTCCTGAAAAGTCACTAAATATCATATTAATGTTTATCAACTCAATAATACAACCTTATTAATTGGATAAATATTTGCTTAAGGTGTGTTTACAAACTTCTATTGAAATCATGAAAAATATCATAACTTATCAAAATTCTAGGATTTACAGAACAAGATCACTTTCTCATTAGCCTAGGGCAAAAGTTTACTTGATCAAAATCTATGAAAATTCCAAAACTATTTTGACCATGGATTTGCTAATATCAAGGAGAATGAATATGTTATCTTCATCATGATGTTAAAACTTTCTTGTGATTGATGATCGACATTTATGACCTCTTTGAATAAGATGAAAAAGTGGATTTAAAGGGACAAATAGGGTAGCACAGGCAAAAGTTTATCTTAAAGAAATTGATACAAAAAGGTCTACGTTTATCAAGACTAAATTCAGATGAATGTCTCTTTCATGGAAATTGCTTGAAAGGCAAACAATAAAGTTATAACATCCTTTTAATCTTTGAAAACAATAGCGTAACAGGTGTTAAATTAATGCTAGTAAGCACGAAGTCTCAAAGGATTAATGTGAAAGGCTTTTGGCAAGCATCAATTTATAAGTTTGGGTATAAAAGTTCTAAAAGTTCATTTTGAAAGGAATGGGTGTTTGGACATTTTACTTAACGTTTTGTTGATGTCATGAAATTTTCATGGGTTTGGGATCATTTTTGAATTAGTATGAAAGGTTCTCTGCTATTGGTGGCTATCTTTGTTGATTTAGAAGCATTCCTAGGCCTTTAATTTTGCCTCATCATATTATTAAAGACTCAAAAATCATTCAAAAAGATGAAGTATTAAAGAGCTTCCTAGGAATACCTTAACAGCCTAATTAGCTGTGTTTGATCAAAATAGACTTTATAGGTATGTAATGTAGGCCATGGTTTAGGGTTTAGGAAGAAAAAGATAAATTGGCCCAAATCAAAGTGTTCAATTACAAGGATCACTCTTCTTTAGAAAAAGTTGATTCTGGCACGTCTTTCTAGATGAACAAATCTTTATTTGTTCATCTTCATTTACTTGCTTCATTCTTTATTTTGAGGGAACTTGAAATATGAATTTTCTTAATTAATTAATTTTTTTGAAAAACTTTAAAGTTAAACTTTTTTATTTGTTTTTCTTTTTTTTTAATATTTGAACTTGAAACTCAAACTTTCATCAGTATTTAAATTTTGCCTTATGACATCTAACTTGGTCTACTTGTAATTCTAGACTAGAGTTTGTCCTTTCTGATTCGAAGTTTTGCCTCATTTGCCCTCTAGTGTGGAGAGCGATCCTTGATTAGGGTTCAAAGAAAGAAAATAAATTATCAAGCTCGAAAGGGATCACAAAGGGATAATTTTTTATATTTGAAAAAGGATGGAGAAAGAAGGCCACTTTTCATTTTAAACAAAGCCATTTGAACTACCAAGCATTTCGCTAGGAAAAAGGATAATCTCTTTCTGAAATCATTTTGAATACCTTATAAACATGATATTGCACTCCATTTTTAAAGGCATAAGGTATGCCCTTCAGTATTATTGACTTTATAGCCACCAATGACTAGTTGAGCCTTAAAAAAGTAAAATAGGATTAGCTGGAAAAAATCTTAGATCTTGTATCTTGTGCATCGGCCATTGGCTTGCAAAAGTTTTATTCAAAGGAAAAAGAGATTTGGACTCATGTTTACTCTAATTCTTCCTAAACCAAGGATTTGGAAGAGTGTCAAGAAAGCCATAGCAAAATGTTATCCAACTGAGGGAGATCTCAAAATTACTATCATTACTTTGACATATGCCTAACTATTGATATTTGAATCTTTTAGGAGCATAACCTATTTGTAAGTCTTTCAAGGAATCCCTAAAAAAGAACATTTAGATGTCGAGGGTCTCAAGTGGTGAAAGGTCTATTGTTGAATGTTTGGGATAATTACATATGGAAAGGTAAAGGACCTTTCTGAGAAGATTAATTTAATGGTGATCTTCTAGCAAAGAAAAAATTTTTCAGAACGTTCTCATTATCCAAGATATTGGAAATCACTATTTACAAAATTCATGGCCAATAACAACATTTATATACTATCTACAAATCAAAATTCATTTCATAATTTATAGTTTCCAAAAAAAAATGTATAGAATTTTAAAGTCAAGATAGAAATCGCCCCTGGTTGGCATATTACCATAAGGTCATAACCCTTAGACTAATCATCATTGATAAGCATCCACTAACTCCAAATATTTCTAGACTGGCATTCCTGAGGGTTGAGATGTAAATTAACTAGTGGAACATCGAAAGGTATATCAAACTCTAGTTTTCAAGCTCAAAAATTCCATAAGATGCGATTATTTCTTGTCAACTCAATCAAGCCATGAGCACAACAATTATATGAGGCTTGATTCTTCACTAGATTCTTTAGTGAAAAAGAAGAATCCAAAAGCTCATTGCATGGTAAAGAATCATCCAAGTATTTCACATTAGAATTTACAGCAGCCTATGATCTTTTATCAACCATGCTGATACTCCAAATTATCTTCACATTGAACAACATGCATTAGTTGATAGAATCCTTAAACAAAAATTGTTGTGCCCTAACGCTCGAATTGCACCACCTTAGGCAGGGAGTTTTCCAAGTTTTGTTGGAATGGTAGAGATCATCTGATTTTGTTGAGGTTGCTGAACAATGAAAGGCTGGGGTCGAGGACACTATCCGAATGGATTTCCTTGTTTTCTCGACTTCTTATGATGCTAGCTTTTATCAGTTGTGAATGACTTCTCATCCCACATATGTTACTTATTGCCCCGCAATCAACAAGAATATGTATTATGGGACTGGCTCCCTAAAGATTGAGTACTTTGAGGTGGTTACCTTCCATCTTGCACTCATCTGGATCCCAAACAGAAATGTTAGTACGATGAAAATTGAGTACTTTAAGGTAACACCATTCAACTGGAACTCCCCGTATCCTTGACAAAAGTGTTGTTATGATATGGGACTATCTGTAATAATAACAATTTTTTACTTATGGTTTTGCTTTTGTAGGACCTTTCTTTCTTGTTAAGGTCAAGGACCCTAATTCTATTTTTATGCAATGATTTTTACATCAGCCTCTTATGAAAGGGAACCAATATTAGTGTCCACTAATTGCATATCTTAAATGTTAAAGCATTATCTTTAAGCCTGTACTTCCCCGAATCCCTAGCAAAAGTATAAATAATATTTTACTGGATGCAAATAGACTTGCTTATTCCGAGAAACTTCATCGATCTTGTAGTTCGTGATGTCTTCCATTTCATGATTCATGTTACTTTACCTTGAAAAAAATGAAAAAGGAACTTAAATCAGTATGCATGCATACATATATCTTGTCAACATTTATCTTTGTTATTCTCCATGTATATATGTCAATAAATGGAAAAAAATGTATGAATGAACAAATATATAAATGAGTGAATGAGACATGATTCAACAGACATAAAGATTATTTTAGAAGTAGGAATCGAGGAATTTGAGTCATGATTCAATAGAATTATACTGCTTACCATAATTCTTTACCTTATCCACTGATTGTGGTCATATGTAGCCATATTTACAGAATTCAAAAGCAAAGTTAACAAAAAGAATTGCTCTTGCAAATATTACATTTTCCCTAACTGTATGGTGCTTCTAAGGGATTTTTGAGAATCCTAATCATTCATTTTTTATTCATTTTTTAACCCTATATTCACAAAATCTGGCAAATAGCCTAAAAGGTTATCTTCACAATCATTTGATTTCCCCTGTATTCTAATACTTCCAATATGTGATCTTTTTTCTTTCATGCAAACCCTTAACCATTTTTATCAGTCTATTAAGCAAATTTTCCATTCCACAGACTTTATGGTTGAACTTTTCTTCGATGAACGTAAATGTATTGACCTTTGCCTCTAAATTATTACCCATCTTGAAATACAATAAATGAAACAAATTAATACATTATGGAAATTATGAATGCATGAACATATAAGAATGTGAACTTAGCAGGTGCATGAATGAATTTACAAGTTTCCTTAGGATATATATAAATGTGATGCCAAGAATAGAAAAAACTCTTTCGTAATATAACAAATTAATAAAAATAAAATATATCATAATTACACGACAAACAATTAATAATATGAAGAAAATCAAATCATAACAGTAAAGGGTTAGAAGCATTCCCCCATGTGTACTTAATTTAGTGTCCTCTATAACCAGGTATGGCTCTAACTAGGTGAGTCTCCTATAGCTTATTACATGAGGTTTAGGTTAGACATCTAAATAGGTTCTTGAATTATTCCCTGAGTTTGGAAAGAACTGATGAGGTACCCTAATCCTTACCCATCACGGGTTTATGTCAGAAAGGGTTCATTCAAGTGGAAGTATCTTCTATGCCCATAACGAGGCTAACACCTCAGGCAGGCGTAAGAATTTACACCCGGTAGGCTTTTCACTGGCCCAAACAAAGGCTAACACCTCAGAAGGTAGAGTTACTTCACCCCCTCCTAAAATATTGGGTACCTATGCTCCTTCCATTTATGTGGAAGAGAATCTAATGCATATGCATATGCATGTGCATTTGCACAGTGTGTGCAGGGGAATAACTTACTTTTTATGATTTGACACTTTCAAAAATAATAAAACCTTTATCCTAAATTTCCCCCAAAAATAATGCTGCAAAAAAAACTAAAAAGGGTTACTGAAAAACTTGAACAATATATACCAAATTTATAAGTAAAAAATACAATAAAATTTTTATTTTGAAAATATCAGGAATTATAGTTAAATACCGGTTGAAACCAAATTAATCAAAATTTAGTTAACATGTAATTAATTTCAGGCTTGAATGTCTAACTCTTCCCTAGTGGAGTCGCCAAGCTGTCAACCCTGTGGCTCAGATATGAATCTAGACTAGCTTGACTTAAAATGGCGAATGTATCTATTATTTCTATATAAATATCTATATACATAGTTATTTTCTGTTATTTGGGTCCATACTATTATTGTTATTATTATTCTTATTTTGTGTCTAGGAACTAAGTTGTCGAGATGAATCGCTCATTCGACTTGTCTAAATAGTCGTTACGAAATGACCATTTATTTTAGAGTCGTCACCAATCTTATTTTAGCCAAGTGAGATTGGACACTTGCCAGAGTTTATATTTTCGAGGGTTATGAAACCCATGGAAACAAAATCCAAGGTATGCGCTCATACCAGAGATCGCTTAAAAGGATCTGGGAGTCAATTACAATCATAAATAAGGATTGATCTTCTCGTGAAGTCTGGCAATCGGTACTTATTAATCGCGTGCTAACTTAAATTTTGATTTTTAGTCAATTTCAACATTTGATTTAATTATAATTTCCATAATATTTTATTAAAGAAATTTATTATTCCATGAAAATTGGATTTTAATGTTTTTGGAAATCGAAATTTCTTCCATACCCTCTAGGAGAACCAAGAGAACATGAAGATTTTTATCATTCTCTGCCATACCCTGCTAAAGAACTTGTGGAATATGAAAGGTTTTATTTTTAAAAAAATTGAAAAATCCCTACCTTTTTGAAAACGGGTATCTTGTTATTTAAATAATCAATAGAATCCCTCACATATTCTGGTAGGAATCCTATATATTAATTTAATTATGAGACATTGCCTCATTTATAAAAATAATTTTATTATAAAAAATACAGACTCTATGACCTAGAAATGACCTAATATGTTGAATATATTCTTAATGTGTACTTTCGACGTAAAAGTATCCTAGTACTTATATAGGATATGGTTCTAATGTCAAATTATGAAAAAACCCTTGGGATATTCTATTGATGTAAAAGATGCCAATAACCCTTAGAGGACTAAAAATGCTTGAAAAAGGGTGAACCTATCCTAAATATGCACTTTCAGCCTAAAAAGCATCCCAATGCATATCTAAGACTAGACTGAAAAAAATTAAGAAAATGCCCTTGGAGTATACCTTCGATATGAAAGTATCTTGGTAAACCTAAATGACTTCAAAATGATCTAAGAAGGCTAAACAAATTCTAAAATACTCACATTTGACGTAAAAGTATCTTGATAACAAAATTATCAAAATGCCCTAAGGTATACCTTCTACGTGAAAGTACCCCAGTAACCCTTAAGGACCTTAAAATGACCTTGGAAGGCTAAACCAATCCTAAATATTCACTTCTGGCATAAATGCATCTCGATGAGCAAAATTATCGAAATGCCCTTATGTTATACCTTCGATGTGAAAGTACCCCATAACTCTAATGGACCTTAAAATAAACTTGGAAGGCTAAACCAATCCTAAATATTCACTTTTAGCGCAAAAGCATCTTGGTGAGCAGAATTACCAAAATGCCCCTAAGGTATACCTTCGACATGAAAGTATCCTGGCAACCCTAATAGACACTAAAATGACCTTAAGAGGCTAAGCGAATCTTAAACATTCACTTTTGGCATAAAAGCATCTTGGTTACTATTTAAAACTCGATTTTAGTTACCAAAATGCCCTAAGGTGTATTTTCGACGTGAAAGTATCCAACGACCCTAAAGCATACGAAAAGGATCATAGAAAGGCAAACCTATACTAAATGTACATCTCTGGCATAAAAGTATCCCGATACTACCTAACACTTGACTCGAGAGAAATTACCAAAATGCCTCTAGAGTGTACCTTCGATGTAAAAGTATCCCGCTAACCCAAAAGGACTAAAAAATGATCATAGAAAGGTGAACCTATCCTAAATGCATATCTTTGGCATAAAAGCATCCCGATGACTGTCTAAGAATCAGTTCTAGAAAATTACCAAAATGCCTCTATGGTGTACCTTCGACGTGAAAGTATTTTGGCAACCCTAAAGGACATGAAAGGACAATCGATGATGATTTTTACTCTGAATGGGTAATTTAGATGACAAAAATGACCTAAAGCACAAAAATTGCTAATGGGTCTCTAAATTTTCCAATATTAAATATTAGTCCTAAATTGACTAAAATGCTAGAAAAAATTTTCTTTTGGCCCACCTAAAATGGGTAATTTATGTTTTTAAAGTAACCTACAATGCAAAAATACCATTATTTCCCTAACTTTTCAAAAATTGCATTTCATCCTAGTGGAGAACCGAAAGACTATGAAAGGTTTTAGTATTTTTAGCACCCCACAGGTAGGGTCAATGGAATGTTAAAAATATTTAAAATAATCTAAGTGGATGATTTCATGTAGCGATAACCATTTTTACCTAAAAGTACTAGATTTCCCTAATGGTCCGTAAACTTTTCTAAAATTGTAAATTGTCCCCAAATGATTTAAAAGGCATAACACACATATCAAAACAAATAAAAAATACATTAGAAATTCACCTAAAGACTCTAGGACATTTGGCCAAGCACCCATGGCCCCAAAAAAAATTATTATGATATTTGTAGCTAAATCCCTAATTTTTTTAAATTGTTAAATGCCCCTAAAATACCTAAAAATTGAAAATTTCTATTTTCTAGTCACTACCTAATTGACTTAATCATGTAGATACCACTAAATAAGTTTAGAGAATTTTAAAAAAAATTATAAAATGGTCCTTAAGGATTTGACCAAATAACAAATACCCTTAAATAGCCTAAAAAATGAAAAATTTACAATTTTGACCCCTATAAGTTTCAACCATGCTAGGAAACACCTATAAATGGGTTTGAAAAAAATGGAAAGATTATGAAACAGCCCTTGCCAATGCTGCCATGAACCGAAATAGCTCCTAAGTGGCCTAAAAAGTTAAAGAAAAAAAATTTAACCTCCAAAATTTTAACTATTTAACAAAATGACCCTAAAAATTCACTTTTCATTAAATTAGACCTAAATGCATGTTAAGATCATTTTAGAATACTACCAAACTTAAATAAAAATAAAATCACAAAAATAAATATGCAAAAAATATTTAACAATATATTATCATACAAACTTCAAGAAAAGATTAACATAGCCAAACCTATACAACAAAATCAAAATCACAACAACAACAAATATATATATATATATATAAAAGAATCAAGGCACAACTAATAAAAAAAACCAAGAATAACAACAAATATATAGAAAATAGATCATTGTCAACGTGTTTAGCCTTTCAACATGGATGAAATTCATGAGCTTTAACATGCCTTTTGACTCAAAAAAATGAAGGAAAAATGACAAAAATAAGCAAAAATTACAAGATTTCTACATAAAGCTACCTTGAAAGGCTTGAAAACCTGAAAATTCATGAGAAATTTTAAGAAAAATGGCCAAATTTGGCCGTGAAAATCCTTAGCAATTTAGGAGAAATTGTCCCATGGTTTTTTAAGGTGGGAGGGACGCCAAGAAGACTTCTTTTTTCTTCTTGGCCATTGGCCTTTCATCTTTTTCTTTCTTTTTTTTTTTTTTTAATGTTAAGTTAACTTATTAGGTTAGAAAATAATAAATATTGTGTCATAACCCCCTACCCTTGTCGTCTTAGAGTGACATCATGCATGACATCATTGATTTCTAAATATATTTTGAGTGATATTTGTATATAATATATAAAATTATGCCGTAAAAATTAATTAAAAAGATTAAATTGTAAAAAATAAAAAATTTATTTTTTAAATAAAATTTCAAATGATCAATTTAATTTAATCTAATACTAAAGATACCTTTTATGTATGAAAAAAATTTTGAAATAGTAAACTCGTAAAATTTTATGAGAACAACACTTAATGGGGAAATTTTGTTATACATAAAAAATACAAAACTCATAAAATAAATTAATTTTTTACAAACTGAATTAATAGGGATTAAGCAATAATATTTAAAGAATTTTAAAAATTAAGAACTCAAAAAAATCCTACTGAAAAAATTTACGGAGTAAAAAATTTGTATTTTGGTAACAGGAAAGATTCTAAAACTCATAAAATAAATTGAATTCTTCAAAAGTGATTTAATATAAATTAAATAATAATATTTTAAGAATTTTAAAAATTATAAACCGTGAAAAATTCTCCAAAAAAATTTACGTAGTAGAAAATTTTGTATTTTTGGAAACGAAAAAAATTATGGAAGAAAATACAAAACTCGTAAAATAAAATAAAATTTTAAAAATTGATTTAATATGAATCAAAAAATTATATTTGAAGAATTTTAAAAATTATAAAAAATCCTACCAAAAAATTTGTGGGTAGAAAACTCTGTATCTTTGTAAGAGAGAAAATTCTAAAACATATAAAATAAATTACATTTTCAAAAATGATTTAATATGAATTAAATAATAATATTTAAAGAAATTTAAAAATTAGGAACTTGAAGAAATCTTGTCAAAAAAATTTACGAAGTATAAAACCCGTATCTCGATAATTGAAAAAATTTTAAAACTCATAAAATAAATTAAAATTTTCAAAACTAATTTAATATGAATTAAATAATAATATTTAAAGAATTTTAAAAATTATAAACTAAGAAAGATCTTCCTAAAAAATTACGGAGTAAAAAAATTTCGTCTTTTAAAAACAGAAGAATTTTAAAAAAAATGTAAAACTGATAAAAATAAAAGGAATTTTTCTCAACAGATTTAATATGAATTAAATAATAATAAGAATTTTAAAAATTATAAACTAAAAAAATCTTCTCTAAAAAATTTACTAATTAGAAAACTCTATATTTTAAAAACGGGAAGAAAGTGTAAACTTTTAAATAAAATGAATTTTAAAAAAATTGATTTAATAGTAATTAAATGCAACTTTTTAAAGAATTTTGAAGTTGAAAACTTGGGAAAATTCTACCATAAATTTTACAGATAAAAGAAAGCTCGTATTTCAGAACTGAGAATTTTAAAGAATCCTTTAAAATTTATATAAAAATGAATTAAATTAAACCTATTATCCAAAATGCTAATTTGCAAAATGGTAAAGATGAGAATCCAGAATCTGAAATAATTTTATCAGGAAAAATTTTACAAGGATAAAACTCGCAATACTATAAAAAATTCAAAATTAGTCACAAAAATGGACAACTTGACTCCTTATGGTATAAAATACTAATATAAATTTTTCCTTGAATATTTTTTATTTTTCGGAGTACGCATCGGCATAAATACTATACAAGTATCGATATAATTAAACGATGGTTAACTTTCAAGATTAATGAAAAATTCTCTAAAAATGGTAAAATTTGACCGCGATATCGTTCGCAGAAACAAATTGTCATAATTTTGACAAGAAAGGATAAAAATAATTTTTCTCTTAAATATCCATCCTATATATCCAAAATTAGAGATCGAAGTGTGATTCTTTTTTTTTATCACGTGAACTGCGACTATTTAACTATGAATAAAAAGGTTTTGAGAATGTCTGATTCATCTGAAGAAGATCATTCCCAATGAGGGTTGCCATTAAGTCCCCATCTCAGATATTTAAGGTTATTAAAACAAAAAAAGAAACCCAGATGAAATTAGCTGTCTACATTACCTGTGCAGGTTTAGTTCCTTGGGAGTAGGTACCAACCTTGAAAGGTACGCCAAGTGATAATATTCAAATGGTATCTCTTATAAAAGGAAAGAGGCATTAGCCATCAATCGATAGCATAATGACAGGCCCTTACAGTATTATTACAATGTATGGCATAATTTGGGGTGGAAGAAAAGGCATTATTGACGATATGCATTCATCATCATTATGCAACAATGAAATGATAAAAATGAATAATATATAAGAAGTGTTTCCTAAGTATCTTATTCTCTGGGTCGATCTAGCAGCCTTTGGTATAGCCTGACATGGTTTGCCTTTTACGACTAACTATATAGGTTTAAGTTGACTTTAAAAGGTTCCAAAATTACTTATCTGTCTTGTAAGGACAGTTGAGGCACCTCAATCTTGAACCTGTCACAGACTTGGCAATATGAGTTTGATTTAGGTGGATGTATTTTCCTATGCCCATACAGATAAAAAAGATACCACAAGAGCATAGGTACTTTACACCTTGAAAGATATTGCTAGCCCATGGGTAAAGAAGAGAGACCAGGGACGATAATTAGCTCACTTCCACCTAACAAAGGTGTTATTCTCTCTCCAAGAAAAGAATAACCGAAAGTCTAATGAGATATGAATACATGATGTGTGTCAAGGAAACACTTAAACCTTTTTGTTTACTCTTTATTACCATTATACCAAAATTGTTGTGTTTATTTCTGGAGTAAGAAGGAATCCTAGCAATTATGAGAAATACAAAAACACAAAGAGTGATGGCAAATAAATGTCACATACAAAGAAAATGAAAAAAAAAGGATTACAAATAAATAATGACTAAAATTGAGGGAAACCAAGAAGTATGATAAAATTTAGCTAGTTCATGCTTGACTCTCAAAATTAAGATTACAGTCGAGTCTCCAAGTTGTCATAATGGGCCCTCCACACACATGCATGTGTGGCAATGTGCTATGACTTAAAATAAAAGAGAAAAATGACTCACCTTTGGATCATCCCTTAATCAGGATTTGCAGTAGGTGTGATAGGGTGAAAGTCGAGTAGTGGACTATTGGATAAATAGCTTGTCCAACTAGTCATGGATGATCATTATGAAATAACAATGACTTAGGGTCACCATCGATCATTTTAGGCTAAGTATGACTAGATACCCATTAAAACTAATGATTCTAGGTTACAAAACTCGAAACACTGATTTTATGGACTGCGCATACTAAAGTTCATTTTTAAAGGGTATTAAAGTCGGTTACATATGGAGAAGGATTAGCACCCTTACAATGCCCAAAATTAGTACCATCTAGCCATAAATTATTGAAGTCTCAGTTTTCCTTATTTTTTTATATATGGTTATCTTTTTATGTATAATCCCCTTCTTATAATGCAAATTTTTAAATATTAAATCTGGGCTTCTTGATAAAAGTTTGATTAGTATCTCTCTATGCAACCTAAGAGAGAGGAGAAACATAAAAGATTTAGTAAAATAAGATCTGGATTGATTTGGAAAAAGATATTTTATGTTAACCACTGAAGGGATACTAACATACAATATTGTCTCGAGTTTACTAAAATTCGAGTTTTTGAAAACATGAATACAAATCACCATCAAAGAAGAGAAACCGATTAGTAAGACATAAAAGAATATAATAAAAGTTGTATTAAAGATGAACGTATGGAAACAAAAAGGAAGGGTAGTCGGTCGTAATTGACCTTGATTATTAAGGAATAATTGAATTGACAAATTTGAAATATGTTTAGATTAGAAGGCCATCTTAGGCATAAAAAGTTAGATAAAAGGTTTGGATGCATGCGGAAGAGAAAACTTAGATTTTTTATGTATTTTTGAAAAGCGGGGTTAGAGTATTCCCTAGGAAAAAATGGGGTTAGAAAATCCTTTCAAAAATAAATTTTAGAGTGGAAGACATTTTAAAAATAAATTGAAATTAACTTTGAAAACAATTTTGAGTTTTAATCCGAGCCTAATGGGACCTATGTTGTTAGTCATGATTCGATTAGAAAAATCATTAAATATATTTCAAGTCATTTGAATGACTAGAAATGTTGGTTTGAGAAAATCCAAGTAATTTTTCAAGTTTGGTACAAACAAAGGACAACAACATGCTATCCACTTTCCTGAATTTATTTTGGTTTGATCTGATGGTTTCTAGTGGCAAATGAGGTATTGTTGGAAAGGTAGCTCGACAAGAATTAATGTAAAAGTATTTTAAAAATCCTAGAAGTCACTTTCTAGGTGGAATTAATTTTTGAAACTAGGTCTAAGTCAGCATTGAAGACAATTAAAGAAAAAGGGAGCAGTGAACTTTACAAAATCACCTTCGACTCCTTGGAATAGTTAAATCATAAACAATACTTTTTTGAAAAGAGAATTTTACAAAAGTTTTAAGAAAAATGTTTCAAAAATCTAGAAAATCATTGATGGGTCAGAATTATCCAAACAAAATATGAATCACTGATGCAAAGGGTTCCAATTAGTAAGGGTACAAAAAATCACAACTTTCACATCTAGAATGATTCATGGGCAAATAAGGAATCGTTGTAAAGGTAATTTGGAACTTTTCAAAGAAAAATGCTAGAAAATTCTAAAAAATAATTTGGAATTTGAAAATAATTTATTATTAAGGATCTCTATGCTGTCAGTGCTGAAACAGGGATTTCATCGAGTTCAGGATTTTATGGTCACATGTCAATGTGTTAAACATATGGATATCTAATCACTGAGGTCCATGGTAGTAGAGTAAATAACCAATCCAACTTCCATAGAGTAAGCCACTGAATCGTCCACTATCCACACCAATAGTCATGGTAGATTTGAAATAGAGCGTGAACTAAACGCTTAAAAGCATTTCTAATATTTGACTAAAAACAAAATTTATTTGGCTTAATAAAACCATGATTACAAACATTTATACTTGATATATCCCCAAGGTTAGATAACCAATATACTAAAACACTAAATCCATGCTAATCCCTAATGTTTGAGGTTAGTATAGATTTAACTCGGGGTGGCTTTACAAAATCAGATTTTAGCACACATCAAACAAACATCATATCAATCATAATATGGAGCAAATAGGTAAGCATGATATCAAACACTCAAGACATAGTTAAATGCATATGATATTACATTCTAACAAGCATTCGATGATCAAAACACAAGTAATAACACAAACAACATTTGGCCATATAATAATAGATATCTAGCATCATAAATCAAAGTATTGAGACGAAGAGAAAATATTAAGACTAAAAATACAAGCTAGTCGAATAAATATGGGGCAAAAAACATGATTTTTAATCAATACAATGCCACAATTAGCTCACTAACCATGCAACCACATCTAACAAGTTTGAAGAAATGCATAAATCCTACAAGGTTCATGGTTGTCATTAAAAGGCTTACTAAAATGACATGAACAATGAAGCAAAAAATATGAAAAAGGGGTGACAGAAATATGCCAACAATAAACCTTAAAGCGTGCTTAATCTCCATCTTAGCCTCTCAAACTCTTTCTTTTTTCTCTTGCCTTTGCTTTTTTCTCTTTTTTAATGTTGTATGTCCATGCTTATATGGTGGCTATGCATGTGTTGTGAGCTTTTTCCATTTTTTTAGGCTAAAATTTTTTTAAGTTGGTAGCTAGTGAGGGAATTAGATAGATGATGATGAAAGCCAACCTTTTGGCTTTATAAGAGACCATGTGACTTACACTATTCTAGGGCAAAGAGAGCACTTTTGTCTTTTGTTTATAAAAAAATTATGAGTCATGGTGTACTAGAGTGTGCTTTCAATTTTTAATTAGTCAAAGTACAATTACTTAAATACCAATTAGCCACCAAAGTTCTAAAATATCCCTTAAATATCATTATTTTGCCATGAAATACCCATCACCAAGCTAGTTGGGTCCTAAAAAAATCATCAACCTAACTTAATAGGCCAAAAATTGATTCAAATAATCGACATATAGGATTAAAATAATTTTGATAAGGCCCATCAAGAATTTAAAATATTTCAAAAGATGAATAAATAAAATTAAGTAAAATAGGCCCAAATAATAATGAAATATGCATGTGGGCCCTATTTTGTTTAATATATTTCTTATGAGACTTGATCTTGAATTAAATAATTTATGACCCCATGTAAATAAATAAAATATGCCCAAAAAAATAATTAAATATGCATGTGGGCTCTATTTTATCTAATGTATATTTTTTGAAGGCTTAGTCTTAAATTAAATAATTTATGACCCAATATAATTAAATGAAAGGCCCAAATAAAATAATTGGATATGCACATGGGCTCCATTTTATCTAATGTATACTTTTTTATAAGATTTGATCTTAAATTAAATATTTTTCAACCTTATCTTAGCTAGAAATAATGGGGATTGGACACAAGCTTGTATAAATGGTCTCAATGGTACTCGAACAATGACTTCTGAAACTCTACATGTTGGTTTGGACAAAATAAGGTGTCTATGACATTCATGATAGTGAACATAAATAGCATGTTTAGACAAATAAAGATGATATCCTGACATGTAAATAATGATAAATAAAAGAAAATGACTAATAAGATGCATAGGAGTGCTAGTTTCATGAAAACATTAAAAGTCATGCCATGGGGGATTATATCAACATGTTTAAACAAGAAAAAGTTTGCTAGTATTTTCAAAACAACATTAAAACATGTATTTAAGCAAACCTAGCACATAAACATAATGAAAAATGGCAAGAAGGTTAATATAGCATCAAAAATCCTAAGTCTCCCATAAATAATGCCACAAAATGCATGAGATTCCTAAGACCAAGATCATGGTCATATAGATATGGCTTTTTTAAATGATGAAAATAATGAAAAAGAAGAAAACTAGATAAAAAAAGATGAAAGTTATACCAAGTAGCTTTAGTCCTTGATTTAGCCCTTGAGCAAAACACTTGTTAATTTCAAGCTCATTTTTTTCTTTGCTATTAAATAGCAAGAAAAAGGTAGCCAAAATGAGCTTGAGGAAATGCTAATGATTTAGGGGAGGTCTGAGATGAAAAAAGTTGAAAAAAAGGGTTTTAGAAAGGTTTTTGGTTATAGCTTTAAGGAGCTATAGGATGTGAGGTTTTTTTTAGAGGAGGATGGATGAAAAGTGTTTTTGGAGAGTGTTAGAATGTGTTAGAATATGTGTGAAGCCTTCTTCTTAGCTGAGTCAAGGTTTATCTATATAGTCATGTGAATAGTAAAGATAAAATGCAAAAGACAAGGGTATTTTAGGGATTTGGTGCATGTACTTCAATATGGACAAGGTACTATGCTTAGCTGTCCCTTAAATTTATTGGTTGGCTCAACAAAAACAATGGATCTAGGCCATATTTAGTAGTAGAATATTGAGAAAGTCCAAGGTTAACCTCTAACAAATTGAATTAAGTCATGCACATGTCACTTGTTATGGCTATTTGGGTGTTAAAAGTTTGATTAAACCCAATCATAAGTCCAATTCTAAGGCCTACTATGATTTGGATGATTTTTGGTGCCAAAAAATTATCCACTTTTTGTTATAATGTCGTGGTGAAAATAGGTAACAACATCACAAATTGGGCATTTTTGCCTTGTGGTATTGATACAAGTCTTCTTTTATAGATACTAAGAGTCAATTTTTGTTCCAAGTATCGATACAAAGAAGCTGGTATCGATAACTAGTTTTCTTGTATCGATACCAAGCACAAAATTTCCCTAGATATCGATACTTCTTGGCTTGTATCTATATACATTGAGCTAAAGTCATGATGTTAGCTTTGAAACAACTTGGTATCAATACAATGGACCTTATATCAATACCACAGCCAAAAGTATCAAAACTTGGCCTTTTGTATTGATACAAACAATGTTTCTCAGATTTTGACAATGTGAAAGCTTTATGTTGAAACTTTTATACCATGTATTGATACCCACTTGAGCAAATATGGATTTTATGCACCTCTGGCTCCCAAAACTTCTGACTTAAACCAAGAATGATAAGAAACTAACATGTACTATCTGAATAACCTCGATGATAACTAAAAAAATTACATCTGATGCATTGAATGCTAGCTCAGACAAAAAGGGTTGTCCACAACTGTCTCTCTCTGGTTATTGCTGAGTATTAGGAGCAAGGCAAAAATCGATAGATAGCATTTTGTCTAGGGTATGCTTAATGTTGCCTTACATTCTGCAATGAAAAGGCTACAATTAATATAACTCTAAGATAAAACAACAATTTGGTGACAATTATGATTTTACAAAAAGGATAAAGTTTGAAAAATAGATGAAAGACCTATATTATGGTCCTAGGCTCAAAATATTCTTAGGTCTAATTTAAAGATTGGCAAGACCTAATGTGCCAAGCCAATACTAGCAACGTTGGACTTTAAAAGATTCCTTGACAAGTTTTGTATAAAAGACCTAGACTACGATCCTAGGCTCGACTTAAAAAACTAATAGAATGCTAACATGCCAAATCATGACTAGCAACATTGAACCTTAAAAGATTTCTTGATAGGTTTTGGATAAAAGACCTAGACTATGATCCTAGGCTTGACCTATCCCTAGGTTCAACTTAAAAAGCTGATAGAATGCCAACATGCTGAATCAAGGCCAACAATGTTAGACCTTAAAAAGTTTCTTGATAGGTTTTGGATAAAAAACTAGACTATGATCCTAGGCTTGATCTACCCTTAGGTTCAACTTAAAAATAATAAAATGCTAATATGTCGAATCACAACTAGCAACATTAAACCTTGAAAGGATTTCTTGGTAGGTGTTGGATAAAATACCTAGCCTATAATCCTAGGCTTGACCTTTCCCTAGGTTTAACTTAAAAAATGATAAAATGCTAATGCATCAAATCATAGCCAGCAATGTTCAAACTTTAAAAGGATTTCTTGCCAAAAGTTCCTGACTGAGATTCTTGATTAAGGTTCTTGACTGAGGTTCTTAACAAAGGTGCCAATAAGCCAGATCACGATATTCCAGCAACATTGAATTTAAAAGGATTTCTTAATAGAGGGTCTTGGCAGAGGTTCTTAATTGTTAGCTTTGAATTAATTTCATTTTTGATATAGCAATAACTTAAGCTAAAGTAACTTGTACTCAATTGTTTCCTACTTAGTACTTGTGTTAAATTGAAAAATATTATGAAAAAAATACTAAGTTCTTATTTTCCCAAAAATATATATTCAAAAATGCACATTTATACTTAAAATATTTTTGAGATATGTTTGAGTTAAACTTAAGCCAAGAAAAATCATTTTACAAAGGAGTTTAAAAGGTTGTATGGACACAATGAATAAATGTATCAATACTATGTTTAAAACCCTCAAGTGTATTGATACAAATCAGCATGTATCGACAAAATGCAATGAGTATCGATACTTACCTTATATGTATTGATACATTGCTTAGCAGTAGCTAAGGTTTGGCTGAACTCCCTAAAAGTATCGATACAAGTGTGTTTATATCAATACATGATAACTAGTATCGACGCTTAACATAATGTATCGATACAACAGCTTGTAACGATCACATTTTTAATTCTTGTATTACTATAATAGTGTAGGTTTGAATGCAAACAAACATTTATAAGGGCTACAATGGCTCTCCACAAACCTTATTTAATGCCCAACATCTGCAAATCAATTTCAAGCTATAAATAGAAGTTCTCAACAACTGAAGAAGTAAGAGATACCAAGATCAATCAAGCACTGAACAACAAAAGCTCAAAGTCTTCAAATTCTCCATTCTTCTTGTATTCAATTTATACTCTTTCATGTTTATTTGTATCTCATCCACTTTGTATTTAAATTCTAGTAAACACCCACTTACTAGTAGTTCTAATTGTTTGCAAACATTTCACTCATATCATAAAAAATGTTATGTGAAAGTGAGTGAAAACACTAAAGAATTTAGGGTAAAATTCTTAAGGAATTGAAAGGTTCTATCTAAGTCTTAAAATATAGTGTTATAAGGTTATACCTTAGCCTCAAAGGTAACAATGTCATTAGTGAATTATGGGAATCACCTTAGCAAAGAAGTGCCAAAAATAGAGGACGTGGGTTCTAAATTCGAAGATCAAACCTCTATATATTGATTGTTTGTTTCTCTTACCCTTTACTCTATTTTTCAATCTCAATTTGCTTCAAATTTTCGTAAAAGGTTAAATTAGTGATCAAATTTTTCAAAGAACCAATTCACCCCCTCTTAATTCAATCATTATTTTGAGCTAACAATTGGCATCAGAGCTTTGATCTCTATTATAGTTTCACAACCTTGATAAAAGCTCCTTAATAGCTTAAAGAATGTAGAATGCAAACATAATGCTTAAAGTTTCAAGAAGCTCATAAGAGTTAAAGAGCCAAGATGAAGTTTGTCTCACGACATTTAAGAAAAAGGCAAACACTATAAGACTTGAAAGCCATTCTATTATGAGAATTCTACTCTTCAATGGTGACAACTACTCATATTAAAGGACAAGGATAAGGATTTTTAATCTAAGCTAATGACTATAAAGTATGGAAAGTTATTATCAATGGACCATTCATTCCTAAGAAAAGAGTTGGAGATAATATTGTGCCAAAGGAAGAAGATGAATGGAATGAGCAAGATACTAAGTGGCACAATTAAATGCCAAGGCCATGCACATACTATTTTGTGCTCTTGGTCCAAGTGAGTACAATAGAATCTCACCTGTGACAATGCTAAGCAAAGTGTGGGATAAGTTAGCAACCACTCATAAAAGAACAAATCAAGTCAAGGAATCTAAAATAAGTATGCTTACATTTGACTATGAATTGTTCAAAATAAAGGCTGGTGAGACTATCAAAGAAATGTTGGATAGGTTCACAGATATCATCAATGGGCTGAAAGCACTTAGAAAGACCAATCCAAACAAAGATATGGTGAAAAAGTTGTTCAATAGTCTTCCCAAGTCTTGGGAAGCAAAAGTGATAGCTATTGAGGAATCCAATGATCCCAACACTCTTTTCTTGGAGAACTCATAGGTTTTTTTCTAACCTATGAGATAAAGATCAAGCATGGTCAAGAGTCACCAAAGAAGGTAAGTGTTTCCTTTAAATCAACCACCCCAAGTGATGATGATGATGATGATATAGCTGTGTTTGCAAAAAAAATTCAATAATTCATGATAATGAACAAGGTAAAAAGACCTCCTAAAAGAGAAATGGCAAAAAAAGAGTTAAGCAGGAAAGAAAAAGGATAAATAATTTGCTATGAGTGCTAGAAACCGGGAAACATTAAATTTGAGTGTCCAATGTGGAAGAAGCAAAAGCCAAAGAAACAAAAGAAGATAGCTATGGTGGCTAGATGGAGCGATAGTGACACATCCAACAATGATGATGATGAAGTGGCCAACCTCTATCTCATGGCTCTTAATGAGTCTAAGGTATCCTCCAATGCTATTCCATATTTATTTGATAAATTACAATATGCATTTAATGAGTTGGCATTAGAATTTGAAAACATGAACTTGAAATATAAAAAATGGTTTCTAAACTTAAGGAAAAGAATGAATCATTAAACATAACAAAGAATAATCTTAAAAAGAAAATAGATGAGTTACAAGTTAAAATTGATGATCTAACTAAGAAAAATATAAACTTGCATAACTCATTCTTAAGATTTTGTATGGCACAATAAAAATTGAATGATATACTAGAAACGCAAAGAAAATTCTTTGATAAAGATGGATTAGGCTATAATGGAATTGAAAAAGAATTTAAAAATTTCTTTGTAAAACAAAACAAATCATATGATGCATCAAGCATATGTACTCATTGCCATAAACTTGGTTATACATTTCATGCTTGTTCCTTGAACATTATTACTTATAGAGGTAGGCTTATTAGAAGGGTATGGATTCCTAAGGGAGTTAGCACATCTCAAGATGAGGCTACTAAAATAAAATGGATTCCAAGAGGAGCAAGAATTGTGAACATTAATACCTAAGGACCTAAGAAAATTTGGGTACCTAAAAACAAAACATGATTTTATGTTTGTAGGAGGAAGAGCATTGTTTCAAGGAAAATTCAACAAGGAAGAATTCTTGGTACCTTGATAGTGAATGCTCAAGATACATGATTACTGACAAAAGTTAATTCATGGAATTAAGGCCTAAGGATGATGGAAGTGATACATTTGGTGATACACAAAAGGACAAATTAAAGGCATTGGAACCATTGGCAACAATTTCTCAGCTAACATTGAAAATGTTCTATTTGTCAAAGGTCTTAAACATAACCTCCTTAGTATTAGTCAATTATGTGATAAAGGAATGGAAGTTATTTTTGAGTTAATGAATTGTCAAGTTGTTGATATTAAATCAAATAAAATTATTTTTATAGGACATAGAGAATGAAATGTTTATATTATGCATCTAGATGACTTGTCTTCTCAAAATGTTTGCTTTGTTGCTAATAATGATGACTTATCTTAGTTGTGGCATAGAATATTAGGACATGCTAGTATGAATGTAATTTCAAAATTATCTAGGAAAAACCTTGTTGTTAGATTGCTAAAAATGAAATTTGATAATGATAGAATATACGATGAATGTGTTCAAGGAAAACAAAAGAGAGCTTCATTCAAACCAATTGATATTGTTTCAACTACTAGAGTATTACAACTTATTCATATTGATCTTTATGGTCCCATTAAGACATTAAGCTTAGTGGTAAATAATAAGGATTTGTTATTATTGATGACTACTCTAGGTTTATTTTGGTTCTCTTCTTAAGCTCTAAAGATGAAAACTTAGAAAAATTCATTACGTTTTGCAATATTATTCAAAATGAAAAAGGTTATTCTAGTGTAAGAAGTGATCATGCAAAAGAATTTAAAAATCTTAGTTTTGACAAATTTTGTAATGAAAATAGTATTAGCCATAATTTCTCAACACTTATAACCCTTTAACAAAATGGAGTTGTTGAAAGAAAAAATAGAACCTTGGAAGAAATGGCTAGAACTATGCTTTGTGACAATAATTTACTAAGGTATTTTTAGGTGGAAGCGATTAACATTTCTTGCTACATTATAAATAGAACAATAGTTAGGCCAATTTTGAAGAAAACTCTATATGAACTTTTTAAGGGAAAAAAGCCTAACATTATTTATTTTCATCCTTTTGGATGCAAATGTTTTATGTTAAATAATGGAAAAGATAGTCTTGGTAAATTTGATGCAAAAAGTGGTGGAGAAATTTTTCTTAGTTATTCTACAAATTTAAAGTTTATGGAGTGTTTAATAAGAGAACTTTGGTTCTTGAAGAGTCTATACATGTTATATTTGATGAAGCTAACTCAACCTTGAGAAAGGTATCTCTTAATAGTGATGATGTAAAGATCTACCAAGAAAATCAAGTTGAAGCATCACACAAGGAGCAAAAACAAATAATTTAAGATTAAAAAGCTCTAAAAGAATATCAACTACATCAGCCAACTTAAGTTGAAAGAGAAAGAAATCATCCTAGAGAGTTGACTTATGTCAAAGAAGTGAGATAATTGGTGATCCTAATCAAGGGGTAAAAACTAGATCATCTTTTTGAAATACATGCAATTATGTAGCTTTCCTTTCACAAATTGAAACTAAGAATTTATACGAGGCTCTAAAGAATAATAGTTGGATCATTGCCATGAAAGAGGAGTTAAATTAATTTGAGAAGAGTAAAGTTTGGAATTTAGTGGAAAAACCTAGTAATTATCGCATTGTAGGTACTAAATAGGTTTTTAGGAATAAACTTGATGAGCATGGAACCATAGTTAGAAATAAGGCTAGATTAGTAGCTAAAGGATATAGTTAAGAAGAAAGAATTGATTTTCATGAGACTTATGCCCCAGTAGCTAAAGTAACGGCCATTAGAATATTATTAGCCTTGACATGTTTTAATAATTTCAAGTTGTTTCATATGGATGCCAAAAGTGCTTTTTTAAATGGTTTTATTAATGAGGAAGTTTATGTTCAGGAACCTCTCAATTTTGAAAATCTTTATTATCCTAATCATATTTTTAAACTTTCCAAAGCCTTGTACGATTTAAAGCAAGCACCTAGAGCATGGTATGAAAGGCTTTCAAAATTTTTAATTAAAAAAGGTTTTAATAGAGGCGATGTGGCAAAACTCTTTTTTTAAAGGTCAAAGGCCAGGACATTTTAGTAGTTCAAGTTTACGTTGATGATATTATTTTTGGTACTACTAATGAATCTTTTTGTCAAGAATTGTCTAAATTAATGCAAAGTGAATTCAAAATGAGCATGATGGGAGAATTAATATTCTTTTTAGGACTACAAGCCAAGGAAACAAAAGATAGCATCTTCATCAATCAAGCAAAGTATATGAAGGAATTACTTAAGAGGTTCAACATGGATGGAACCTATCAGTACTTCAACAAAGCTTAAAAAGGATGAAAGAGGTAAATGTGTTGATTCTAGACTTTATAGGTCTATGATATGCTCTTGCTATATCTTACTGCAAGTAGACTTGATATAATATTTAGTGTATGCCTATGTGCTAGATATCAATAATCACCTAGGGAATCACATTTAGTTGCCACACAAAGAATCTTTAGATATCATAAAGAAACTCCTTATCTAGGTTATGGTACCCAAAAGAATCATCTCTTGCTTTACATGCTTATTCTGATGCAGATATTGGTGGATGTAAAATTGATAAGAAAAGCACTTCTAGTACTTGTCAATTTCTTGGAAACATGCTCATATCATGGTTCTCCAAGAAACAAAATAGTGTTGCTTTTCCACAAGTGAAGCAGAGTACATATCCACGGGAAGTTATTGTGCCCAAACCTTATGGATAAAACAACAAATAGAGGATTTTGGAATTACCATGATCACATTCCCATAAAATGTGACAATACTAGTGCTTTTTGTCTCACTAAAATCCAATTCAACATGCCAAAACTAAGCACATAAAGATTAGACATCATATGCAAAAAGGTGATATAGCGCTTGAATTCATTGATACCTTACATCAACTAGCTGACATTTTCACTGAACCACTCGATAAAGATAGATTTTTCATGATTAGAAGAGACTTGGTTTAATGAATGCACCCTAAATAAGTTTGATGAGATTCTTATACATTGCTTCAATATAGTTTAAACTATGTTTACCTTACTTGATTAGAAAAGCTAGCCTTACACACCTTTTTATTTATAAATGATGTGCCTTTTATGCCTCTTAATGCTAGAATGATTTTATTTTATGGTTAAATTTTATTTGTTGTTTATGCAAAATGATTTTGATATCAAAGTTTTGTTAAAATTTACATTTTCAAATGTTTTTCAATGAGCAATTGGGTCAAAGATATGCTTTGAATTGATACCATATAAGTAAAATGACACTATATTGAGCTATAAGTATTGATACAAGCCAAAAATTATTTCCAGTCCCGAGACATAGTTCAACCCAAAATTGTTTTACGTATCAATACGTAACTTTAAGTATCGATACAATGTATTGATACTTCTCAGTTTGTATTGATATAAGCCAAGAATCATCTCCAATCTCGGGACAAAGTTCAAGGTCTCAATACAAAACTCAAAATTATTCTTTGCATCGATACATGACTCGAAGTTTCGATTTAGTGTATCAATACATCCTAGTTTGTATCGATGCAAACTTCCTTACTTTGTGCCACAGTTATTTTAGTTTCCTCAACCCTAACACTTATCAATTATCGCTTGTTATCTAATCTTCATCTTTTCCTACAATCATTGACCCAAAATATGTTTAATTTCAAAAAATTTAGCATTTTCTTTCAAAAATTCAATCCATTAGCACCCAAATCTTCAAACATTCGACAATTCCCTTCCCTCAAACCTTAACCAACTCTTCTTCAAAACCCTTCAAATTTATCCAATTTTTTTTTAAAATTTCAAGTGTTTCTTTTATTCTCAATCTTTTCCAACCTTGCTTGTTGTGTTTAATCTTAAAACTATTCCCATAGTGCTCTATATTGCTACCAAAACCTTTTGCCCACCACTTGCTCGACCATATTCCTCAAACAACCCTTTTTTAGCACTTCACCTACTCCTAGCCTCATCTACTTAGCTTATTCTTTTAGGCTACCTACATGACTCTCGTAAAACCTTATCTGAACCCACTCTTACTTTATTCGATTCCTTTTAAATCACTCTAATCACTTCACCATAATCTATCCAATCCTACCCTATCACCACCTATTTGACAAAATTCCCTAACCACTTTAACACACTACCATGCCTCTTAAAATTAAATAACCTACCTATCGTCAAGATCTCATCACCCATATTTTTACTTTTTCTACTCATTAACCATCTTCGACCCAATATCAATCAATCTTTGACTTATTTTTCCAAGACACATAGGCTCATGAGTAATTTAATACCATCTATGCCTGCATGCCTATCCAACAATGTCGAGTTATCGACTTTGCTTTTCTTTGGTCCATTTTTATCCCTACCTTTAAACTTTCGATACTTTAAATGGACCAAATTTCTTTCTCTTAATGTTTCAATTCGAGAAAGCCTTATTTATGCATCCTTTGGCAATGCTTCACTTGTAATTGATGATCATGGTCGTGTCATTGCTATTCAATCTTATCTTTTGGTAGAAGATCTCATGGTCAACTATGCTTCCCTTGCAATCACCTTTGGTTTCCCAAATGAAGGTATAACCAACAAAGGTTTGGCACCCACAACCTTGCATACTCCAAATAACAAAGCCTCTACTCTTTCTCCCATTGATCACCTACTTTATCTTATTATTCTCATATGCTCCATCCTGATGGCACCAAACACACCTTAATTAGTAACTTTGACTATTGGCAGCTCCATATAATTTAAACCAAAACTTATCCAAACCTTGCCCATTTTATCTTTGTGGACCTTATCCTTTGTGCTTGTGGTTATTATAGCCTCTTATATGGCATGACCTTGAGCTACTACCTCGAAACTTAAGGTCTTGATCTTGCTTGTGACCCCAGCATTATGGTATCTCCCTATCGTTATATTAGAAAAAAATCCATGAGGCTCATCGGGTATGACATTCAAGGAGTCAATTTTGTTCCTAAGGCTCATCGACAACCATTTTAACCACTTGCATAACAAGAAGCTCCTAATCTCGATGATCATGATGGTGATAACGTGAAGCATGATGTGCCTCCTCTATCTCTGGCTCTAAACACTTCATCATTTGTGCTTATGGACATCTAAATTATATACAATTCCATCATGCATCATATTGACACATGGGAGCAGCGCTTTGATTCTTTGGATCACCACTTCGATTTTATTGATGCCCGTATTTCTAGTCTCGAGTATAGTCATCAGGCATTAACCAAGCAATTCTATAGCTTTTTGGTAGCCTTTCCTCATGGTTTTTCAGCTACTTCTCCACCCATCGAGGATCCTTAGGCCAATGATAATTAGTTATATCAGGCTTATTTTAAGATAATTTTTAGTTTTAAGGATTTTATGGTTCTCAAACTCTTTCAATTCCATTGGAACTCTTTTGATTATTTTATTGAATATATTTAGCACCTTATTCTCAATGAATTATCTTTGATTGTGCAACTATAATTACATTTTCTCCATTGCTTTAAATTGATCTTTCTTGTGTTTTGATATAACAAAAAGGGTGAGAATGCTATAAATTTACCAATTATGTCTTGCATTGCCAAATATGTTTTATGTCTATTGATATGATGATATTATTATGCAATTGATTATGGTAATGATATTATTGTGCTGAAACTAAATAACATGTTAATATTGAACACTTTTACTTTTACATGTTATAGCTTGATTTGTGAAAATCATGGGTAATATGGATTTAAAATGTTGTAGGCTTAAAGGACTCTATTTTCTTAATTAAAACTTTTAAAAACCATTGCGTTATTGAAGGGACTTTTTCATTACAAATTGCTAAATAATTTAGGAGGAGTCATTAACAAGCAAATTTATCTTAAGTTTTATTTTATCAAAAAGGGGGAGAATGTTAGCTTTTGAATTAATTTTAGTTTTGATGTAACAATAACTTAAGCTAAATTAACTTATACTCAATTGTTTCCAACTTAGTACTTGTGTTAAATTGAAAAATATTTTGAAAACAAATACTAAGTTTCTATTTTCTCAAAAATATATGTTCTAAAATTCATATTTATACTTAGAATGTTATTGAGATATGCTTAAGTCAAATTCAAGCCAAGAAAAATCATTTTATAAAGGAGTCTAAAGGGATGTATGAGCACAATGCATCAATGTATCTATACTATGTTTAAACCCTCAAATATATTGATACAAATCAGCATGTACCGATATAACATAGAGAGTATTGATGCTTACCCTATATGTATCGATACATTGCTAGGCAGTAGCTAAGGTTTGGCTGAAACCCTTGAAAGTATTAATACACTTGGTACTGTATCGATACATGATGACAAGTATCGATAACTCAACCTGATGTATCGATATAATAGCCTGTAACAGTCACATTTTTAATTCTTGTACCAATACACTTAGCACTATATAGATACAACAATGCGGGTCTAAACGCAAACAAGTATTTATAAAAGCTACTACGACTCTCCACCAATCTCATTTAATGCCCAATGTCTATAAATCAATTTCAAGCTATAAATAGAGGTTCTTAACAACTGGAGAAGCAAGAACTACAAAGATCAATTAAGCATTAAATAATAAAAGCTCAAAATCTTTAAATTCTTCATTCTTTTTGTATCTAATTTGTACTCTTTCAAGTTTATTTGTATCTCATCCACTTTGTACTTAAATTCTAGCGAACACCCATCAACTAGAGCTTCTAATTATTTGCAAACACTTCATTCATATCACAGAAAAGGTTTTGTGAAAATGAGTGAAAACACTTAAGAATTTAAGGTAGAATTCTTAAGGGGATTAAAAGGTTTTATCTAAGCCTTAAAAGATAGTGTTGTAAAGTTATACCTTAACCTCAAAGGTAACAATTTCATTAATGAATTATAGGAATCACCTTGGCAAAGAAGTGCCAAGAAAAGAGGATATAGGCTCCAAATTCAAGGATCAAACCTCTACATATTGATTGTTTGTTTCTTTTACCCTTAACTCCCTTTTCAATCTCAATTTACTTTAATATTTTGTAAAAGGTTAATTTATGATCAAATTGTTCAAAGAATCAATTCATTCCTCTTTAGTTCAATCATTATTTTGAGCAAACACTAACTAAGATTCTTAACTAAGGTTCTTAACAAAGGTGCCAATAAGTGACCATAGCGTTCCAGCAACATTAGACTTTGAAAAGATTTCTTGACAAAGGGTATTGGCTGAGGTTCCTTACTAAGGTTCTTGACTAGGGTGCCAATAAGCCAGGTCATAGCATTCCAGCAGTATTAGACTTTAAAAGAATTTCTTAATGAAGGGTCTTGACTAGGATTCTTAACTAAAATTATGACAAAGTTCTTGACACAGGTTCACGACACAGATTCTAGATATGAATTCTTAACAAAGGTTTTTAAAAAAGATTCTGGACATGGATTATTGATGAAGGCTCTTAACAATAGTTCTAGACATAAGTTCTTAACAAAGGTTCTTGACATAGGTTTTAGATATAAGTTTTGGCAAAGGTTCTTGACACAGGTTTTAGACATGAGTTCTTGGCAAAGGTTATAACTAGCCAATTTGACCTACCGATATCACTAGGTTTTAACTTTTGATGACACAATGGTAAGAGCCAATTAGCTCATTAGGCTTAGATTCTCTTGATAGGATAGTTTGAAGAGATAAGCTTTTTGCCGGACTAACCTTTTGATTTGGAAAATTTTGATGTCAAAGGTTTTACCAGAAAGTTTTTCAAAGTTTGTCAGCTTTTGCTTGGACATGATATTGATAGGATGATGTTATGTAATGAAAATATCAATGCATGATGTGATGATGTGAGTGCAACTTTCTTTATAACATGATTATATGATTGTGACATGAAGTCAAACATAGAAATAGCAATGGCAAGCTATTCACTTGACTAGGGTTTCGACAACCACTTTTTTTATACTTTAATTTGAAATATTGGCTTCACACTCAATGGGCTTTGAGATCATGACTTTTCTTGGATGATTTAATGTTAAGATGATTAGGTTCTTGACTTAGGGTATCTGATGGCCTTTTGGCTTGTGGATTAGGTGTTTCTTGATTCTACGATAATCGATGATCTCTTTTGACAATTTAAGGATTTTTATTTCATTACTCTAAGAGGTTTAATGGTTTCTTTCGAAAAAGTTGACTACTTTCATTTATTGGTTGAAGGCTAGGTAATTGTTTATGTGTCTTGACTAGTTTGGTCAGTATTTAAGTTTTGATGTGATCTTTAACTTAGATGTATGAATTTGGCTTAGGGTTAGTTTTTGCTGGTTTTTTCATGACTGATGACTTTAGGTGGCTAGAAACGGTTTGACACATGATCATGACTGGTATACTTCTTGATTTAAGATTTGTGGTGGTTTTATCTGATAAGGTTGTTGTCATTGTTGATAGTTTGAAGACTAGGTGATTGTTTACATGTTTTCACCAATTTAGTTAGTGTTTGATTTTTAACAGGATTCCTAACTAGGGTGTATCAGTTTGGCTTGGATTAGTTTTGATGATTTTTTAGGACTGATGACTTTGTAGACCAGGAATGGTTTAACATATGATTTTAATAGGTTAGTAATAAATGTGGGGAAGTCATCATCTTGACAATCACGCCATAAACAAAGTTTCATATGCTTTTCTCATCTTTTTGATGTAGTATCAAGAAATCTTTCTATGAATCTTATTTGATTATCAAGTATTATCAACTAAAAGACACGTATGATGCAATATAATTGTGATGTGAAAGGGTTAAAAAGAAACAGGATGATATTTCATTCACGATAAGAAAAATAATACAATTATGTTTACCATTGACAAAAAGTAAGATGATAATGAAGTATAATGACAAGAATGTAACATTTTAGGCAATTGATGCCCTTAATAATCATGACATGACATTTTATCTAATGCATCTTGATATCTTTCTCGAATGATCACCATGTCTGATGCGAATTAATCTTCTAAAGACCCCTACGATTGCCTTATGCCATTTTGTAGTTGCCCTAGACTTGGGTGAGTTTGGTGAGGTTTAACTTTGATTTGGCTAAGATTTGATCTGATCTGGCCAGGATTTTAGCTTAGTTTAATTAAAATAGGTATAGGTTTGATTAGACATGACCAGGGTGGTCAAGGTTTGATTGAGGTTTTTTTTCAAGTATTGGGGTAGGATCTGATTTGGTTTAGATGACGTTTAGTTATGATATGCTGACGTAAAGGGCAAAAGCTTAAGATATTAACAAATTATTACCAAAGACATTTGTGGCTGACCAAAAAGGTTAGGGTTTAGATTGATTATTGCCATAGGGTTAAGAATCTATATGTAATGGTCACGGATCTAGACTTTTGCAAACTGATTAAGAAAAAAAGATGAATATTCCCCTCACTTGGATTCCTTGAAATGTTATGATAACATTCTCTCAATTTGAAGATGAGACAGTTTGACAGGTGATAATCTTGGCTTATGATCCATAGCTTTTGAAAAGGTGTTTGGAAAAGCCTTTTGGGTAGGTGTTGGTCCAAATTAAGGGGTATTACTCTAGGAGGTATTTCGATAGAGGTTTTAGGAGCTAGACCTCTTGTCTAAGGTTATAAGGGTTTTAGACATTTTAGGATTTCAAGGTTTTTTATAGCCCTCTGTTTGGATAGGATGACTTTCTCGTCTGTGGATATTTAAGCAGTGCTGGAGATGACTTCAAAGTTTTTGACTTTGCTCTAGACTGCCTTTTTTCGAGTTTTCACATTAGAGCTTTATACTTTTCTTTTTGGAATTCTTTTTTTTTTTGTTTTTTGGACTGAGTGCTTTATCATGCCTCTGAAGAAAGCCTAAGACTTTCTAAAAATCTAATTTCTTAGAGAATAAGGTTATCAGTTTAAGTAGCCATACTAGATCAAAATGGACTTTTTAAAGTTTGTAGTGTAGGATAAGGTTCAAGGTTTTGAAGGAAAGGGTATACAAGCCTAAATTTAATGTTTGAGGGTGATTAGATCAAGGATCATTTCTAAGGTTTCCACCCTTGGGTGTCTTTGTTACCTTTTCTTTAGTTCCCTTATTCTTGATTAAATCTTAACTTTGATTTTCAATTTATCAAAGTTGGTTTTTTAACTTTCTTTTTTGTTTTGTTTTTTTTTTTTTTTTTTACTTTGGCTTTGACTTTGACATTTTTTAGAGGGAACTCGGTATATCTTATATTTACCCCATCATGTCGGGCATTTTGACAATTTTAGAAGTGGAAATCCACCTATTTTCCATGATCTCTACCCCCAGTATGGAGAGTAATCCTTAATCAGGGTTCTTGAAAGAATGAATTTGTTAAGCTCAAGGGGGTGTAGATGCCTAATTTTATCCGAACCCATCTTTTGATAGTCTTAAATATCTAAGATTGAGAATCTAGCAGCTGCTTTCGTTAAGGTCAACCTTTTTCAGGCAGGCTTGGCATTTCCAAGACTAATTTAGTCACAATTAATGGTCGCGTATGCAAATGATAGAAAAAATATAGTTTTAAGGAGCCATCAAGCATAAATCTCAGATAAAAAGGAAAAATATTCAAGAAAAAATTGATTTTTAAATACTTTCTTATCAAATTTTGAAATTTATTTTTACAGATAATATCATGGTCAAATTTTTCATTTTTAGGAATTTTTTAGAATATTTTCATGCAATTTTGGGAGTCAACAATCACATATTTTTACCGGCATGTGTTATATTTATGTTAATACCCACCCTAAAAAATAAAAAAATTCAAGAAAAAATACGTATTCCGTTTAATACCATGAGATGTCAAATAGTCAATTTTAGTATTTAATTTTGAATTTTTCATAATACCATGAGTATTCTGCTTATGGAATTTTTTTTGATAAAATTTATTTTAAATTTCAAATTTTATTTTTATTATTTTATAAATTACTATTTTTAATAATATGTTGAATTCTACTTATTTTTATAAATATTTGATGTATTCTTGAAATTTTCTCGGCTCTAAAATATGAACTTTTTTATTTGTAAAATTTTTCAGAGTTTAAAGTTTTAAATATTTTCACATATTTCAATAAATCATGGATATTGCTTTTTAAAATTTTGATTCATTTTTATTATATACAATTTACTCTGAAAAGGTTTTTGCTTGTAAATTTTACGAGTTTAGAATATTTAATTGCCTTTTTCTTGCACATAAAATTTGTCAAAATTTTTTTTGAAATTTTTATGTTGAAACCTTATTATTTTTATTTTTTTATTTGCCAAAAATTTATTTTCTTCCATTTCATGGTTTTAAAACTCGTTAATTTTTTTAATGAACCTAATAAGCCCATTAACTTCCAACAGGCCCAATAAGCCTATTTTTGTTTTCTAACAAGCTTAGCAAGCCTATTTTGATTAAATTTTTAATTAAATTTATTATGCGAAATTTTATTTCTTAAATAACATTTTTAATTTGTTATAATTTAGTCCATATAATTTGTTTTTATCTAAATTAGATTTTTTTCTCATTTTGTCTAATCTTTAGGTTTCTAGATGATGATGTCATGCAGATGAATCACATAAAATGAGAAAAGTCTTTATTTAACCTTATCAAAGCCAAAAAATATAAAAAAATAAGACCAAATTCGGCTAAGACCCCGCCCTTGGCTGAACCTCCCCTTATAAATAGGGGAAGGAAGTTTTCATATAAGGCTAATGCTTCCATGAGCTAAAATCACTAAAAAAAGAACCAAAATTTTCTAAGTATTTAAGGTTTTTAAGGCAATTTCTCTCGTAAAATCTTTAATTTTGTTTATTTCATTCAATTTTTTTCTTTTAGTGAGCCAAAATCATGCTTGTGCTCATGGATTTTCATCCATGTTGAAAGGCCAAGTATGAAGGCCATGATCAAAGTTTAGTGATTTAAATGTGTAATTTAATTTTTATTAGCAGTAGTTTGATTTTCATCATAAAATGCATGTTTGTTGTGGAAATAATGTCGTGACGTTGTGTATATATTTTTATGCAATTTCCCTTGGTATTTTCATGTTGATTTACAATGAAATATGTTGACATATTCATTATTTTTAATGATTTCATGCATATGTAAGCTTGACAAAATTTAGGACATGTATTTTTGCTGATATTTATGAAATTACATGAAAAAATTTTATTTTTGGATGTTATTGATGTTGGCCAAATTTGATACTATGCTTGAAATAAATTTTTTTCGCTTGATTTCATGTATTTTTTACTATTTTTTTTATATTTTAAACTTGTACGGCTTAAAAATAATTTTTCCAAAATTTTTAGGGCTTTAAATATGTGTTTCCAGGCCTTAGTCAAACCTAATAAGATGATTTTGTGATGTTTTTTATTAGTCGAACCTAATAAGATGATTTTGTGATGTCTTTTATCTTTTTTAGGTTACATAGTAATTATAGAAAATCTAGAGACTAAAATGCAAAAATGAAAAAAAAAATTATTCCAAGGCATCCAAGTTTGGCTAAATGCTTATTGGACCTCTAAGAATGTTTTTCCTGCATTTTAAATATGTTTAAATATATCATCCATTTTAGACTTTTTAGAGACCTTTTTGTAATTATTGAAAGTTTAAAGACTTATTTGCAAAAAGGTGAAAAAATTGTTCTAAGGCAAAAAGTACTTAGCTGAACCTTTTTTGCGATTTTTATATGATTTCCATGTTGATTTTGATGTATTTGATATTTGATTTTGTATTTTATGTCATGTAGAGACCATTTTGTAAAGTTAGAAAAGTTTAGAGAACATTTAGTAAAGCCTTGCATTTAAGGTCAAAATGGTTTTTTCCCACCTCAAATTACCTATCTAGTGTATTTTGGTCATTTTAGGAATATTTCACGCATTTTTAATCACTTTTGGGCTAAAGTGTAACTTTAGGAAATTTAGGGACTTAGTTGTAATTTTTCATTTTAGGTCACCTTTAATATTCAAGTTACCCATTTAGGGTAAAAATGTCATTTTTCAACATTTTTAAGTCCTTTAGGATTACCGGGATACTTTCATAAAGAAGGTAGTGCTTAGAGGCATTTTTGTAATTTTGTCTTAGAACTAAGTCCTATGTAATCATTGAGATTATTTAATGGCAAAGGTATGCATTAGGGATAGGTTCATTTTTTATGATCATTTTTAAGTCTTGTAAGGTTATCGGGATGCTTTAATGTCGAAGATATACCCTAGGGACATTTTAGTACTTTTGCGTTAAAGTCAAGTCCTTTGCAGTCACTTGACCATAACCGCATCCATTGAGTCTAGTTTCGTACATGTAGTTGAAAGCGAGCCTTAGAACAAATATTATTATTTTAAAAAAATTAGAATTTTTGAATATTAAGGCAATGCCTTTGAGTTAAAGTAGTACATGAAATTTCTTCTAGCATATAAGAGGGGTTCTAGGATTATTTTAATAATGAAATATGCTTTTCAAAAAGAAAATTGAGATTTTTTTTAATTATATGAAAATAAAACCTTTTGTATTTCTTTGATCCTTCAATAGGGTACGTAAGATATTTTCATTGTTAAAATAAAACCGTTTATATTCCTCTGTCTCTCCTATGGGATGTGGAAAATATTTTGACCTTTCATATTCCTTTAACTCTCCGGTGGGGTAAAAGAGATATTTTGATTTTCAGAAATATTAAAACCAAATTTTCTTATATGGAATAATAAAATTAGAATGAGGAAATTATGATACATAGGAATCACAATTAAATATCAAATATTGACTGAATAAAAATCCAAATTTAAATTAACACATAATTAATAAGGTATCGATTACCGGGTGTCATGGGAAAGATCGATCCTTTCTTGCAATTACAATGACTTTTGGACCCTTTCATGCAATCTCTAGTATGAGCGTAGACATCAGAGTTGATTTTCTAGAGTTTCATAACCCTTGAAATACAAACTTCACTAGGTGACCAATCTCACTTAGTTAAAATAGATTGGTAGTGAGTCCAAGATAAATAGTTATTTCGTAATGATTATTTAGGTTAAGTCAGTGAGCGATTCATTTAGACAACTCCCCAGACATAATAATAATAATAATAATAATAATAATAATAATAATAATAATAATAATAATAATAATAATATGGCCCCAAAAAATAAAAAAAATGATAAATAGATGCATATATAGGAATGAAGGGTACCCCTCCTTTTAAGTTTGGCTGGTTAGGATTCGTATTCAGGCCATGGAGCGACAACTTGGTGGCTCCATTAGGGACAGATTAGAAAGTCAGGCCTAAAATTAATCACATGTTAACTAAATTTTGATTGATTCAATTTCAATAGGTATTTGACTACAATTCCCAGTATTTTCAAAACAAATTTTTATTATATTTTTTATTTACATGGAAATTCCAATATATATTATTCATATTTTTCACTAACCCGTTTGTTTCTTTGATAGCATTATTTCTATAAGGCATTCAGGATTGGGTTTTTATTAGTTTTGAAAAAGTCAAGCCATAAAATGTTTGTTCGTTCCCTCACACACATTATGCACGTGTATACCGTTAGACTCTCCTCCAAGCATATGAGGGTGGCATAATTTACCCAATATTTTAGAAAGGGGTAAAATAGCTCTGCCTTTTGAGGTTTTAGCCTTAGTTTTGGCTAGTGAAAAAACTACTGGGTGTAAATTCCTACACTTACTAGGTGTTAGCCTCAATACGGGTAAGATACTCCCACTCGAATTTGAACTCTTTTCGACATAAACCCATGAAGTATAAGGATTAGGGTACCTCATCAATTCTTTTTGAGCTCAGGGAACAATTTGAGAACCTATCTAGATGTCCAATCCAAACTTATTGTAATAAATAGTAAGGGTCTTATCTAGTTAGAGCCATACCCAGTATTAGAAGTAATCAAATTAAGTACACATAAGGGAACGCTTCTTACTCTTTTTTTTTATTTTATGTTCTAACCATGTAAATCGAGTGATGATAATTGAACATCATCGTTTAGGTAAGGTACTTGTTTCACCTCAGAAGGTGTCATCATTATTTTAGTTTAGATGATAATTTGGTGATGAACAAACATCGTCACTTGTAATATGATTATTTTTTTACCTTGCAAGTGATTATGCAGCCTTAACTACAGGATCTAGAAGTGTAGGTTAGGCAATGATGTTCATACATCATCATCAATGACAAGGCCTTTTCATTTGCCCAATAAGCGAAGTAATACCCTCAAAGGTCTTCTTAGGGCAAAATTTTTTTTGCATTAATTCTTAGGTTTCTATGCTAAACTTCTTTTCCTTTTTCTATGAAGATTATGTCACCATAATAAATACATAGGGCAGTGATGAATGAACATTGTGCCCCAATAATAAGATTGATCATTTTTTTTCTTAAGACATCATAATGCCTTAATTTTATTTTTAGGGTAGTCTTTTTTGGCAATAAGCCTTTTGTATATATTTGCTCACATATTTTTCTTTGGCATTACCCAATTTCATCTTTGCATCCATTCATATATGCCCATTCATACATGTATGCATGACATGCATTTCATAAGGGTATGGGGAAAAAATGAAGATTTTCTTAGATTTATGAGTTCTGTAAAAGAATTTTTTTTCTTTCAAATAAAGAGTGTCGGGACAATCAAATGTCATTGACCATGGGAGATGAATTCTTTGCATGCCTATAAAGGATGGAGGAAAGTCATCATAAAGCCCAGGAAATTATGATGAAACAATAAGAGGAGATGCAAGAAAAATCTCTAAGTTGATGGAAATAGTGACTGTTAGAAGGAAAGAAGTTTGAAAATGTAAGTTTTTATAAACCAAGTGAAGATTAACTTGCATAAACACCTATTTCCAACCATTCTTATGATCCTTTGCAAAGAATTAGAGGTCCAATGACTAGGGCAAAGACTAAAGGCATAAAGTAAGCTTTGCAAGGACTAAGCATGGAAATGCAAGCAGAGGCTATTCAAGATGAATGAAATGCATTGCCAAGATTTATTATCTTTCTACGTTGTGTTGAGGCTAAAAAACATTAAGAATAATGCTTGGAGCCCAATTCACATGTCCAAGATGAATGGAGCCCAATTTGCATGTATTCATAGGTCTATAGTTTAGGATTTTAGTTTTTCTGATAAGAATTGACTTTTCATTTTTTTAATTTATTTAGATAATTCTTAATCAGATTATGATAAGGAGTAGACTTTATCTTTGTTGATTGGGATTGTGTTTAGGATTTTTAAGTTTTTTAGATAAGTCATAATCAGATTAGGATAGGAATAGACTTTTCCTTATTGATTGGGATTTCCTTGTTCAGTTAGGACTCTACAGATTTTAGGCTTATATAAGGCAATCTTATTCATGTAATTCATCAGATTTGAATAGAAAAAAAAATCTTGAGAGTTTCTTCACTTTGTGAGAATTTCTTCTTTGTTCTTTAAACAAGAACTCAAATTGATCTTATCAAGGTAACTTGTGGCGATCAATATTGTTATAACTTTGGTTCTAATCAGTAGGTTTGATTAGGGTCAAGTTCTCTTTGCTTGATTTTGAAGATAATCCTAGGGTTCCAATTCCATCCAATCAGGTTTTAGGTTATGTTTTCATCCTAAGGTTCACATTACCCAAGGAATCTCCTAAATATTATTGTCGGCTTATCTGAGGTAGAGAGGTACTTACCTTAAAGTACTTAACCTATGGGAGCCAGTATTTAAGCTAACCCTAATGCTTAACAAGGGGCAACAAGTACAAGACCGCATCTTACTTTGGATGATCTAATGGTTACAAAACTTGATGGACTTTTAGAGTAAGAAAGTTTTATCCTCAAAGCTAAAAAAAAATCAAACTCAAGAACAATAAGGGAAAATACCAACTACTTGAAAAAAGGCTCAAAGCAATAGAAAAAGTTAAGGACTTCGATAGTGTCAATGTAGATGAGTTGAGCTTGGTATCAAATCTAATCCTTCCTTCTAAGTTCAAGATCCCAAACTTTGAAAAGTTCGGTGGCACCATGTCTTCACAGGCCCACATCAAAATGTTTATTGGAAAAATGACTAGGCATACACACAATGACAAACTTCTTATTCATTGTTTCCAAGAAAAGCTTATTAAGACTAGTAGTGAAATAGTATAATGACTTGAATTAGAGTCAGGTACAATGTTGGATGAACTTGGCTAATGCTTTTCTTTAGCAATAAAAGCATATATTAGATTGGACACAAAATTGATTATCTCTCTAGAATATGGAGAAGAAATCAATAGAAACGTTCACATAATATGCCCAAAGATGGAGGAATGTAGTGGCCCAATTGCAAGTACTTTTGTTGGAAAAAGAGATGATATCTCTATTTCTGAATACATTACCAAATCCATTCTTTAACTAACTCATGGGAAGTGCCACAAAAATTTTGCTAATATATTGATTTCAAGTGAAATGATTAAGAATGCCATAAAAAATGGAAAGATTGGGTTAATGATGTGCCCATAGTGGAGGAAAGAAAAACAATGAAGAAGGAAGAAAAGATCTAAATTGTTTTCTAGATGAACCAACCACTTATAGATCTTGGCCCATATCGGTGCCACCATTATGAGCCATTTTATCCTAGCATGAATAGTGCATTTCAAGGTCCCTATGAACTAATGCTTATAGTTACATTGATTTTCACATTTGTACATAAGCTAAGTGCTTGAAAGAACAGTCATAATGAATAGAAAAAGTGGAATCAAAATCGAGTTGAGTAGATCCCTATGTCTTATGTTGAGCTTTGACCAAAGCTCATCAAGAATCACCTTTTGACACCTATCCAAATTGAACATCTAAAACCCTCGTATTTGGATTGGTATGACATCAACCAATGTTGTGATTATCATTCCAATAATCTAGGTCATTCTACGAAGAATCATCTTACCTTGAAGTACAAAGTATATCATCTCATCAAGGTTTGGAAATTGAGCTTCAAAGAAGGAAAGGCTAGATGTCATTAAAAGGCATCCAGATAAGAGACAAGCACTAAGAATAGCTGGGTTCACAAGAAAAAGATAATGTCATAGTAAGCACTATAACTCTTATTTTGATAAGCCCTTGTCTTTGAATTGACATTATTTTATGAAACATGCATATTTTGAATATAAAGTTTTGATAAGGTAAAATGTTTCTCGAAAGCATCATTGAGAATACTAAAAATCGATGTTGAAAATCAGCTTGATAAACCTTTGTCTTTGAATTAACATCATTTTGTGAAACATGCATGTTTTGAATATTGGATTTTTTATCAGATAAAATGTTTCCCAAAAAAAAAAAGAACATGATGATGGAAAGTCTTGAGAATACTAATGATTGATGTTGAGAATGAGCTCATACCCTTACATTTATTTCCCTGTGAATAAAACCATGATTATTTAGAAGACCTAATACTTCAGGGAATAAAATTCCCAAAACCATGATTTTCTTGATGAAGATTGATAAAATAAAGCTTTTAAAAATGTATAAGTCTCTTTAAAAATCAAACAAGTGAATTGTTCTTTTAGAGACCCTAATACATGCAATTGGATATGTGCCAAGATTGTCCCTAAAACCTTATTTCTTTCCCAATAGCCAAAACATGACTTTTGTGACAATCCTTAAGAAGTCACTCATTATTTTTGTTTCCGGGCACGATAAAGAAACAAAATTGCTCCCATGTCCCTAACAAAACCTTTTCGAGCTTTGCTTCTTTCTGATCATCTTAAATGTATCCTGTTACCCATCATTGCAAATTAAGCATAAATTTTCCTTGTAAACTTTAATCCCTATATTACCTGATTTCCCAATCATTATAAAGTAAGAAAATGGAACATGCTTGCACATAAGAGAGAAAAGGGCAACACATGCATGAATTTTTGAAAAAAGAAAAAAAGAAAATTCATATGCATTATCATGTGATTAGGATGGTAAAAATATTTTCAAAGAATCTTTTTCTTGAAGAACAACCTTTCAGTTTAAAAAGTTATGTTTGAGGTGATAAATGGCCTTCTTTCATCACCCTTTCATAGTTATAGAAAATTCTTTCATTTACTACCCCCTTTGAGCCTAAAGAATTATATCTTTTTGTAATCCTTGATTACGGATCACTCTTTACACTGAAAAGGCCTGAAGAAAATTAGAGAAAATATGTGTAGTAGATCTCTCATTCAAATTTTTAAAAATTCTTAATGTTTCAAGGCAAATGCAAAATGAGTTAAGTTTCTTAAAAATCTATATTTCCCTTCAAAAAATACAAGAAAAACAAAAAATAAATAAAAAAGGAAAAAGGAAAAGGAAAAATAAAAAAAGGAAGAAATATACGAAAATAAGGAAATACAATGTTCCAGAAAAATAAAAAGGATGAACTCCTCATCAAATGATCCTTGATATGAGCACCCTCAAATACTTTATTTAGGCCTTTGCATTTCTTCCTTTCAAAACTTTGAACTTTAGCTTACGTTACATACCTAGAAAAGTATACTTGGTCAAATATGATTATTTGAACTTAAAGCCTATTTCTTAAGAAAAATTTTCTTTTGGAAAGATCGTGAGTACTTCTTAAGAGCATGATGATGTAATCAAAAAAATGAAAAAATGGAAAGAATAAAGCTTTAGGGTGAAAAGCCAAAATGGACAATCTAGAACGGAATAAGAGAACCACCGGTATCACCTATAGGAATTATCAAAATTTTGCAAGGAAAAAAACCAGTTTGAAGAAATTTGGTGACATCTGAAAATCCTTGAGTATCTTAGATTGTTAACTCTTAGTTGAAGAAACTGATTCTAAAAATTAAATGCATCCCTTTCCTAACTTAACTTTCAGTTCTTAAACTCTTTAGAGTCAGTCTTGGTACCGGTCAAAACGCTAATAGTTAGAAGACTTAAAGGAACATCAAATTTGTTTGATTTTCAAAGAAATTCATGCTTCACATGATATGATCCATTTGTGCCTAGGAAAATGAGGCATGTATCCTATCCACCTTGAAATTTTTAGGCCAACCTAATTCTTTTAAGCTTTTCAACTCATTTTTAGAAAATTAGATTGTCATTCAAAAAATATTTCAACGAAAAATCATTATTATTCAAAAGATTTGAACATCACATGCTTTTAGCCCAAAGATTTCAATAAGATAATTATTTGACAAAAACTTGAAAAAGTGTCATGGAAAAAGACAAGGGTTCTCTTAATTGAAGGGCATTAAATTAGGGTAATACTTGACCCATAAGAAAAAAAAATTATTAGGACAAGATGATTACAAAAGATTGACAAAAAGTGATCTTTCCTAGGACATGGGAGGATCAAAGTATGTTCTGATACAGAACCAATGAAAGAAGTTAAGTCAAATCTGAAAGATAGTCAGATAAAATATCAATTTTTACATTATCCACAACATATGCTTCATCTAATATTTGGTATTTGTATCATTCCATGATTATCTATGCCATTTAAGTGATATTGGCATTTGCATCATTTCTTATACATGAACCTTTTCATTGATACTTGCATTTACTTCATCCTTTATAATAGCAATTTGTACATTTTCATCATTTGATTCTTTCAAACAATGTTATCATCTTGTGATCATTACATTAACATGCTTGCTTAAGTGATTATAATTGCATCAACCATTGATCAATCACATGAAATGTCACAGTTTTCGATGGTAATATCTAAAACATTTAAAACTAAAAAAATTGTTTTAAAAAACAAGTCTTCAGTGGCAATATCCAAAGCATTTAAAAGAATTTGTTTTCAAAACAAGTATTTTATGGCGATAAATGAAGCATTTAAAAGAATTTGTTTAAAAACAAGTCTTTAGTGGTGTCTCAACATGGCCCAGATACGAATGCTGACCAACTCGACTTAAAAGGTAAGTGTACCCCTTGTTCCTATATATTTCTGCATATCATTATTCTTTTTATTTTGAGGCGCCATAACGTTATCATTTCTCTTATATTTGTGTTTAGGGATAGGTCGTTGAGATGAATTGCTCACTTGACTTAATCCTAAATAGTCATTACAAAATGACCATTTTATTGGAGTCGCCATCAATCTATTTTGGCCAAGTGAGATTGGTCACCTGTTGGAGTTTTTATTTTAATGGGTTATAAGACCTTTAAAAATAAACTTCGAGGTCCACGATTATATCAAAGATCATGTGAAAGGGTTTTGTAGTTGGTTACAATCATGAGTAAGGATCGATCCTCTCATGATGCTGGGCAATCGATACCTTATTAATCATTTGTTAACTTAAATTTCAATTTATTCGATTTCAAAATCTGATATTTGATTATAATTCCCATTTCCTAAAATAAAATTTTATAAAACAAATTTATTATTCTGCTTGAGAAAATTAGGCTTTTAATTTAAAAATCAAAATATCTTTTGCACCCTACCAGAGATTTGGAGGAATACGAAAGGTTTCATTACTATCTGTCATACACCACTGGAGAGTTGAAGGAATATAAAAGGTTTTATTTTTTTACAAAACTTGAAAAATTTCAATTTTCATTTTCAAAAGGATATCTCCGTATTAAAATATCCCATAGGACCCCTTTCATATGCTGAAAGAAATTTCACATATTATTTTAACTCGAACACATTGCCTTAATTTTCTAAAAATTTTGGTTTTACTAAAATTATTAATATTTGTCCTAAGACTCAATTTCAATTACAAGTATGAAACTAAACATGGTCAATAAGACCACAATATCTTTCGGAGTACTTTCGACATAAAGTATCCTCATAGCTTTAAAAGACTCGAATTTAATATAAAATTACTAAAATACCCTTAAGGTATACATTCGATGTGAAAGTATCTCAGTATCCTTAAGGACTCGAAAGTGATCATAAAAGACAAACCTAACCTTAATGTATACATTTATCATGAAAGAATCCCAGTGATTACGTAGAACTCGATTATAAGGAAAATTTATTAAAATGCCCTTATGGATTACCTCGTCTTAAAGGTATCTCGAATACCCTAAAGGACCTAAAAATGATAAGAAATGGTAATTTACTTTAAGTGGGTAATTACAATATTAAAGGTGACCTAAAATGCATAAATTATTATTAAACCCCTAAACTTTTAAAAATTATATTTTAACCTTCAAATAACTAAAAATGTTAGAAATGGTACTAAATAGTGAAAATAACCTAAATGGGTAAATGGATATAAGGAAAAACCATTTTGACCTTATAATGCAAGGTGTTTCTAGATGATCCATATATTTTAAAAATTGCATTTCATACCCCATCAGAGAACCAAAAGAATATAAAAAGTTTTAATACATTCTACACCCCATTAGAGAATTAAAAGAATGCCAGAAAGACTTTAAAATAACCAAAATACTTTAAATTGGAATTTTCATATATATATATATGTATATAATAACCATTTTGACCCCAAAATGCTAGGGTTTGCCTACTAGCTCTAAACTTTTTTAATTTTTCTAGTTTTGTCCTTTCATGAAATAAAATCATAAATAAACATCAAGCACATCATAAAATTCATAGAAATTACACCCAAAGTCACAATAAGCATTCAGCCAAACACCTATGGCTTTGAAATAATTTTTTTCTATCTTTGAAAATTAGTCTTTAAACTTTTAAAAATTATCAAAACCCTAAAAATCTAAAAAAAATGTATTTTAACATGATAAAAATAAAATACATCCCTAGGTGTATTTTTTTCATTTTTACAATTTACTTTCTATATTTCTAATAATTAGAAAAAAACACCAAAATTATCAAAAATTCACCAAATCACATTTATACAATCAAGTTGGAATTACCTATCCAAAGCTCTAAAACAAATTTAGAAAATTAATTTTTAGTCTCTACAACTTCCAAAAATCACAAAATAACATAAATCATCATAAAAATAACAAATAAAATTAAATCAAGGCAACCATGAATGCTAACACCAAAAACAACAAAAAAACAATTTTTCCTTAACACAAGATCACGAATGTCAATAAAAAATATGCATCACTAAGCTTAGATACAAAAATAAAATCATAAAAATCAAATATGTAAACATGTTTATTAACATATTAACATAAAATTGTCAAGAAAAATAGTGTCAACATGAACATATATATATATATGAAAAAATCAATAGCACATCAATAATAACATATTTCCTAAAAAAATCAAGCTACTGCTACGAAATATTAAATATAACAACTAAATTAAAGAAAATGGTTAATAATAATCATGCTTGCCTTTGAACATGGATCAAAATCCATGAGCGTAATCATAATTTTGGTTCACCAAAGGAAAGAAAATGAAATGAACAAAAACTAAAAGTTTTCATAGTGTTTATACCTTAAAAAGCTTAAAACTTGAAAAATTTTGGTATTTTCTTAGTGTTTCCTTTGAAGCATAAGGCTACAAAATAAAAACTTCAGCCAAGGTAATGGAAAAATCACTTCGGCCAAAAGCCTTCTAGGCTTTTTTTTTAATTTATATTTTGCTAAATTATCTTTTTACATTTTTTTGTATTTTAATAAGTATTATTTAATGAACTTCGTATTTTTATAAACTTAGTCAAAAAGTTAAATGTTGAATCATGTGGGCTAATATGTAGGCCTAATAATGATTTTGATGATATTAACTTTTAATGATAAAATTCAATACCGATTAAACTAATTCTTGTATAATTAGATTATAAAATTTTGAAATTATATATAATTATTCATGAATTTTTGAAAATTTGAGAAAAAGAAATTTTAATTGTAAATTTTATAAAAAATGAGAAAAAATGAGGTGGAAGGACTAAATTATAAGAAATTAAAAGTAATAAATTCAAAAAAATAAAATTCCACATTATAAATTCAGTTACAAATTTAGTCACATGGGAGGCCCAATTAAACATTCATAAGAACATTTTTTGCCCAAAAAAATTAAAACAATTTTTTAGGAGAGAAAATATTAATTAAAAAATTCCAAACTCATGAAAAATTATGATTAAAAACTTGCTCAGATAAAATTATGAGCAAAGAGTAAAGTTAAAAACCAATTTTTAATGCTAATACTACATAAGTATTGATAAAAATGTACGATAGTCAACTCCTAAAATTTCACAAGAAGGTCTCAAAAAATTCTTAAAAATAGGAAATTTAATGTGTTTTCATCTGCAGAAATAAATTTCAAAAATTTGACAAAAGAATATTTAAAAACTAGTTTTTTCTTAAATTTTTATTTTTTTATCTGAGATTATAATTCTAAAACCATAATCTTTTGGCATGTGCATACACAGCCATTTAGGTATGATTAAATTGGTCTTGAAATGGCCTAGCGGGCCTAGAGCTAGCCGCTAAATTTTTTTATTGATATTTATGACTATAAAAAAAATAGGGCTCCGATAAAACTAGGTGTTACGATTGGTGATATCCAAAGTATTTTGAAAGAGTTTGTTTCAATGTCTTCGATGGTGACATCCCAAGTGTTTAAAATAATTTGCTTAAAAATAAGTATTTAGTAGTCAAATTTGAAGCAATTTCAAAATTTTAGAGTTTTTCTTTGATGGAATCAAAGCCTTTCAAGAAGAAAAATATTGGCAATAATGAGGCTCAAATTGATGAGGTCTCATCAACAAATTCAGAAAGAGAAGAAATTGACAACAATGAGGCTCAAATTGATAAGGCCTTATCAACATATAAGAAGATCAATCTTCATGACATTTTGAATTTAATGTTCTTTTCAATCAATCATGTAAAATGCCAGTAAAGTAAACTTTGAGTCAACTCTATTTGATTAAGCAAAACATCGATGAAGTTTTCACCTGGTCATCCAAGTTAACTCACATGGATTCATCCAGATCAACCTTTCTCGACTTAGGTATCACCTTGGTCACCTAAGTTTACTCGTATTGGTTCATCCTGATCAACCCTTTTCGACTTAGGTATCACCTTGACTATTTTGTTAACTGTCATAATTTCATTCCAGTTAGCCCTTTTGGACTTAGGTATCGCCCTGGTCATTCAAATTGAGTTATACGATTTTGTCCTATTTAACCCTTTTAGACTTAGATATTGCCCTAGTTTACCCAAGTTGACTTATATGATTTTGTCCCAATCAACCTTTTTCAACTTAGATATTACCCTGGTCATTCAAATTAAGTTATATGATTTTGTTTTAGTTAACCCTTTTTGACTTAGATATTGCTCCAGTTCACCCAAGTCGACTCATATGATTTCATCCCGGTCAACCCTTTTCGACTTAGGCAACACCTTGGTCACCTAAATTAACTAGTATAGTTTTGTTACGATCAACATTTTAAACCTAGGTTTTACCCTGGTCACCCTTATTGACTATCATGTTTTTGCCTTACGTAACTTATTACACTCAGGTTTTGCTTTGGTCAATCTTTTTAGACTTAGGTTTTACCTTGGTCAACCTTTTTTTGACTTAGGTTTTACCTTGGTCAACCTTTTTTTACTCAGGTTTTACCTTGGTCAACCTTTTTTGACTCAAGTTTTACCTTAGTTAACCTTTTTAAACTTAGGTTTCACCCTAGTTATATCCAAGTTGACTATCATGGTTTTGCTTTAGTTAACCATTTTAGACTTAGGTTCTGCCCTGGTCATATCCAAGTTGGCTATCATGGTTTTACCCTGTTCACCCCTTTTAGACTTTGGTTCTGCCCTCACCATACCCAAGTTGAATATCATGGTTCTACCATAGTCAACTCTTTTTGACTTAGGTTTTACTCTGGTTAACCCCTTTTCAACTTAGGATCTACCCCGTTCACCTTTATTAAGCATTATGGTTTTACCTTGGTCAGCCCTTTATATTTAGGTTTCATCCTTGTTCTTTTCATTGACTATCATGGTTTTCCCCAATCAACTCTTTAGACTTAAGGCTCACCTAGTCATGATTCTAACATAAGGTTTTGCTTTTGGTTATTATGTTTTAAGGTGCAGTTTTAGTTTGTTTATTTTTTAATGCTTAACTACCCGAATAAAGTCATGTTTATCTAGTCCTTGCCTTTTTCATGATTCTTGGCAATAGTAAAAGAAAGGCAATTATAGACACCTAATTTCATCCGAGCCCCTTTTCTGAAGGTCTTAAATATCTAAGGCTAAGAATATAGTAGTCGCTCTGGTATAAGTTAACCTCTTCCAGCCAAGCTAGGCATTTTCAAGACCAATTTAATCACAATTAATGGCCGCATATGATGTAACAAGAAAAAGTGCAATTTTGAGGGCCATTGAGCATAAATCTTGGATAAAAAAGATAAATATTCAAAAGAAAATTTGGTTTTTAAAATTTTTTTATCAAATTTTGAAATTTACTTTTGCACATAATATCACGATCGAATTTATCATTTTTAGAAAATTTTCAAAATTTTTTGTGCAATTTTAGGAATCGACCATCTTATATTTTTACCAATACTCGTTAATATTTATGTTGATACCCACATCAAAAAATCAAAAATATTCAAGAAAAATACGTATTAGTATTTTATACTATGAGGTATCAAATGGTTAATTTTAGTAATTGATTTTGAATTTTTAACAATATCGTGAGTATTTTTCTCGTCAAATTTTTTGATAAAATTTGTTTTGGATTTCCAATTTTCATCTTTGTTATTTTATATATTAATATTTTGAACAATATTTTGAATTCAACTCATTTTTATAAATATTCGAACATATTTTTGAAATTTTCTTGGTTCCAAAATATGAAGCTGTAAAATTTTTCTGTAAAACATTTTAGAGTTTAAAGTTTTAAATATTTTCACATATTTCAATGAACTATCTTGGATTTTTTTTTTGAAATTCTGATTTATTTTTATTAAATATAATTTCCTTCTGAAAGGGTCTTTACCTGTAAATTTTTATGAGTTTAAAATTTTTAATTGCCTTTTTCCTACAGATAAAATTTCTCAAAAATTTCTTTTGGAATTTTTATGTGTAAACTTTATTATATTTATTTTTTTATTTGCCAATTTTTTTTCCATATCATGGGCTTTAAAACTCGTTAATTTTCTTAATGGGCTTAATAAACCCATTAACTTTCCTACAAGCCCAATATGCCAATTTATGTTTTCTAACAAGCCCAATTTGATTAAATTTTTAATTAAATTTATTATGTGAAATTTTATTTCTTGAATACATATTTTAATTTCTTACAATTTAGTTCATATAATTTATTTTTATCCAATATAGATTTTATTCTCTTTTTATCTTATCCCCATGTTTCTAAATGATGGTGTCATGCATGATGAGTCATGAAAAATGATAAAAGTCTTTATTTAACCTTATCAAAATCCAAAAATAAAAAAATAAAAAAATCAAGGCCAAATTTGGCCAAAGGCGTTTCTTATTACCTATGGCCAAACGTCTCCTTGTAAATAAGCGAGGAAGTTTTCATATAAGGTTAATGCTTCCATGAGCAAAAGTCACTAAAAAGACCAAAATTTTCTAAGTTTTTAAGCTTTTTAAGGTAATTTTTCTTGTAAAATTTTTTATTTTTTTCATTTTATTCAATTTTATTCCTTTTAGTGAACCAAAATCATGCTTCTTTTCATGGATTTTCATCCATGTTGAAAGGCCAAGTATGAAGGCCATGACCAATGTTTAGTGATTTAAATGTTTAGTTTAATTTTTATCAACAAGAGTTTGATTTTCATCATAAAACTGAATGTTTAGTGTGGAAATAATGTCATGATGTTATGTATATAATTTTGTGCGATTTTCCTTGGCATTTGCATGTTGATTTATGGTGAACTATGTTGACATATTCACCATTTTTAATGATTTCATGTATATTTAAGCTCAATAAAAATTAGGACATCTATTTTTGTTGATATTTATGAAATTACATTAAGAAAAATTTATTATTTTTGGATGTTAACGGTGTTGGTTGAATTTGATAATATGCTTAAAATAAATTTTTATACTTAATTTCATGTTGTTTTGGGCTATTTTGTTATATTTTAAACTTACAGGGGCTTAAAAATAATTTTTTCAAAAATTTTTAAGGCTTTCTTAGGTGTTTCCGAGCCTTGGCAGAACCTAACAAGATGGTTTTTTTGATTGTTTGATCTTTTAGGTTATTTACCAATTATAGTTGTAGACACCTCATTTTGTCCGGGCCAATCTTTGGCAAGCTAAGGCATAATCAAAGAGTGATGAAATCAAAAATAGTAATAAAGCTGGGGGACGTTGCCTGGCAAAAAAGTTTTTTGGGAAGTTTTAAAATGCCTATGGGTCGTATTAAAGAAAATGTAAAAAACAAGGCATCAAAGGCCACTTTTCAAAATGCCTATTGTTTGTGACCAAGTTGAGATAAATCGAGAAGCCATAGGTTTATGCAAGTTATATTAGGGTGTAAGTATTGATACGAGGCCTTTAAACTGTAAAAAAACTTGAATTTTCACACGTAGTATCGATACAAGAGGGTTCGGTGTTGATACCTAAGATGTGGTATCGATACTTGGCATGTTTGTATCAATACAGACTTTGGCAGTAGCTAAAGTTATGATTTTTGGCAAAATGTATCGATACAAAAGCATGAATATCGATATAGATCCATGGAGTATCGATACTAGCCTCTAAGTCTCGAGACTAGAAACATTTTTTGCTCTTAGTATCGATACACAGCTAATTGTATCGATACTCAAGAGTAAAATGTACTTGTGTATCAATACAACATGTTTTGTATCGATACACCAAGGCATTTTTGCCTAGTTTGAGCCAGTTTTTAGCCTTCGAAAACCTAATTTAAACATGTTTTTGCACCAAGGAACTATCATATAATATTGTAAACCTCAACTATGGGCTCATTAACGAATTTTAAACAAATTTTAGAGCCCAAACAACCATTGACAAAGGTCACTTTCACAAGATATATGGTTGTAAGAGGGTGGCAGGCATATCTCTACTGGAAGGCTGCTACAACCTTTCTGCCTCCTTTGTCAGCATTACAGAACCAATAAAAAAAGAGCTAGTTGAGCAAGGTAGCTAGAGATGTTCCCTAAGGTAGAAGAGAAAAATCAAAAGTACCCTGCATTATCTCTTAAAAAGAGCAATGATTAGCCAAAAAAAAAAAAAGAAAAAGGGGGGTGCGCCATAAAAAAAGACTCTCAGCAATCTCAAAAAACTCTTTATCTATTCCTAAAAATTCTCCAGTAACTTTAACTTCAAAAACTCACCAAAAGCACTATTCCATTATCTTTCACTCATAACCAACCTCCATTCCTATAGCTACCCCAAACCACCACTGGAAAACATTCAAGAACCCAACTTTCCATACATTTTGATCCTTAAAAAGCCTCACCATTAACCATACCACCAAAAAGCTACTTCCTTTTATCCTTTTCTTGCTAAATAATAGCAAGTAGAAGGAAGAAATTAAGCATACAGCCACTACTTCGAGGAAAAGGGAAGTTTAAGCTTTTTTCTTTGTATATCCCCTTTACCTTGATCTTTGTAGTTTCTGTTTTGTCATTAACATCATTTTAGTAAAACCTTTTTATGCTTTTTGGCCACCTTAGGACTCCTATGCATTTTTTATGGCTTTGGTTATCGTAGTTTAGGATCTTGATGACTTTATGCTATTTGGTTAAGTAAGCATGCTCATTTGCATTTTCATCACCATAATAGCCTCTGTCCACGTACTTCTTGCCATGTTCCTTCCATATACATGTCTTCATCTCTTATTTAAAATATACATCTTAACATGACATAAGTTTGCTCATGCATTTCCTAGAAGCTTGATAGGCTCCATGAATTAAAAATGCCTTTTTAGCAAACTCTTTTTAAACATGATCATCCTAAGTATGTTCATGCATCTATCTATCATCTCCATGCATTTTTTGTCATCTTTTCTATGAAAATTTCAATTTTACTCACGCATATATGTCCTCTATATTCTGCATCGTTTTGTGGTACTTTGCTTGTGTTGACATGCATGCTTGAGTGCTAGAAAACTTGATTTCAAAAATATCCCTAAGTTAAGCACATGCTATCTCCTATACATGGAGAATTAAATAGGCTTAAGATTTTTATGAAGTTGGTTTTTCCAATCTTGGGGGCAAAGCAAGTATTCATTTATGGATTCATGGAAGAATGAGTATAAGAGTATTAGTTTTTCAAAAATGAAATGAAGTCTTTTAGTTGAAAAATATGAACCCTTGGTCCTAAGCCAACCATCGTCATAGTGGCATGGTCAATGAGTTGTTCTATCATCCCAAGCTACTCCAAGATTGTGGAATGAACTCATGATGCCCATGTCAACCTCTCATCTTGCTTACGAATGTTTGAACGTCCATGGCCTGAGCTCAACTTAAAGAAAAACCAAAATACCGAACACCTTGCCCTGTTTTGTTCTGGCAGTATAGTGGCTTGGTCTTGAAAAATTATTAAAAAAATCAAAAAAGATTTATCCAGAATATGTTGGTATTTTTCGCTTGAAGGGTTTTGAATTACCTTTCCAACGATGTCTCATTTTCCTTCAGATCATCTCGGATGAAATAGTTATGATTTTCCAAATCTTCACTGTCTGAAACCCTTGGATCCAACAAGTAGTTTATTGTTTGGGCCATTTTGGCCTAGCAAACAACATATTTGAATCCCTCGAATAATTTTTCCCATGGAGTTCATGAAATTCTCTTTTCGAAAAGGTATTATTTTCATTTTAACAACTCGGGACAAATCCAAAATGATTTTTCAAAATCCATTATACCTTTACCTTATACATGCTGCCAGTGTCAAGATAGGTTAGAATTAAAAAATTAATTCCACTTAGAAGATGATTTTTGAGGATTTTTTAAATATTTTTACATTAATCCTCATCAAGTTACCTCTCCAATGGTACCTTGTTTACCCCTCCAGACCTCCGGATAAGCTTAAAATAAATTCAAAAACAGAAATGACATGGTGCTATCCTCTGTTTCTAACATGATTTTTGAAACATTTTTATTGAGGCATTCGAATGCCTCAAGATCTACTCGGCTCATTCTCATAACCTAAGCCCTTTAGACTCAAACCAAGGCTAAACACAAAGAGGAACATTTTAGCTAAACCTTTGGCCCTCAATTTCTTAAAGATTCTCTATTTTTAAAAATATGACCCATTCCTCTTAACATCAAAGATTTTTATTTTTGGGGATACTCTACCCCACTTCTTTGAGGGGATACTCTAACCCCACTTTTACCTTAAAATGACATTAAATTTTCATTTTCCAGGATACTTCAACCCACTACTCTGAGGGGATACTCCAACATCGTTTTTACCTCAAAATGACATCAAAATTTCACCTTTGGGGATACTCTAACCCCACTCTTCTGAAGGGATACTTCAACCCCGCTCTCCATATTCCTTCTAAAATCTAAACTTTTTCCTCGAGACATTTCTAAGTCATCAAAACCTTTTTTCCTCCTTAAATTTCCACTGAATCTAACTAAGTCTCAACATTGGCATCTGGTTATTCATTAATAATCGAAGATAATTATGAGAAACATTTTGATCATCCCTTTTTTGCATGTATTTTGTGTGGATTTATTAATTGTTTTCTTTTCCACTTTACTAATACATTTTCTTTTGTTGGGACCTCATGCATTCATGCTTTAAAGATCATTTTCAAAATCATAAAATGATATCTTGTGTTAGTATCTCTCTAATGCTAGACATGAAATATTTTATTTTTTTCTAAAAACCCTTTCGGAGATCATTTTCATCAAAAACCCATATGTTTCTCACCTCTTCGATGCACATATGTGATAAAATTTTCATCAAAACCCAGACTCGTATCTTTACAAAATTTCATGCATTAGAAGGAATTATATTTAAATAATGACAAAAACGGAATCGAGGAAACCGAGTTCAAGTAAGATATAGTTAGATGGTATTGATTTTCGGGTGTCATGGGGGTGCTAATTCTTCCCACATGTAACCAACTTCTAAACACAAAAAAAAAATCTCTGGTATTATTTTCAATGGGCATTTGGTCATGCCTAACATAAAATGATTGGTGATGACTCCAAGTTTATAGCCACTTCGTGGTTGCCATCCAAGACTAGTCGGATGAGCGATTTATCTGATGGTCTTTTACTTCTTCATGTCAAACATCATCATAGTTTTGAAGTCAAGCATGATTTGACCCTTCAAATCATCTAAAGTTCGTAAAGGCCCGGCACGTGGAACGTCGACAATAGCAAATCTAAGGACTGAATTATAAATACATATATGAGTGTTCTTTATGCATTTTAAACATGTTTAAACATATATCATGCATTTTAAACTTTTTAGGGACCTTTTTATAGTTTCTAAAAGTTTAAGAAGTTATTTGCAAAAGGATGAAAAAATTGTTCTAAGGCCAAAGATACTTGGCCAAACCTTTTTTGTGATTTTTGATATGATTTCCTTATTGATTTTGATGTATTTGATGTTTGATTTTCTGTTTTATGTCATGTACGAATCCATTTTGTAAAGGTAGAAAAGTTTCAAGACCATTCAGCAAAGCCTTGCATTTTAAGGTCGAAATGGTTTTTGCCCACATCAAATTACCCATCTAGGGTATTCTGGTCATTCTAGGAACATTTCATGCATTTTTAGTTAATTTGGCTCTAAAATGTAATTTAAGGAATTTTAGGGACTTAGTTTTAATTTTTGCATTTTAGGTCACCTTTAATATTCAAGTTACCTATTTAAGCTAAAGTTGTCATTTTTCTGTAATTTTTGAGTCCTTTAGGTTTATTGAGATGCTTTCATGATGAAAGTAGTCTTTAAGGGGCATTTTAGTAATTTTACTTTATAACCAAGTCCTATGTAATCCGCAAGATTCTTTCATGAAAAGGTGTGCATTAGGGATAGGTTCATTTTTATGTTCGTTTTTCAGTCCTTTAAAGTTACCGAGATATTTCCATGTTAAAGGTACCTGGGGATATTTTAGTAATTTTGCATTAAAATTGAGTCCGTTAAAGTTTAGTAGGATATTTTCATGTTGAAGGTACTTTGAGGGACATTTTGGTCTTATCAACCATATTCCTATCATTTAAGTTTGGTTTTTTACAAGTTGTCAAAACCAAGCCTTAGGATAAATATTATTTTTTAATAAAATCGAAATGTTGAAAATTAAGGCAATGTCTCTAAGTTAAAGTAGTAAATTGAATTTCTCCTAGCATATGAGATAGGTTTTATAGATTATTTTAATAACAAGTATCCTTTTTAAAAATAAAATTGAGATTCTTCAAATTTCATGAAAGAAAAAACCTTTTGTATTCCTCAATCCTCAGGTGGGGTATATATATTTTATTTGTTAAAATAAAACCTTACATATTCCTTCGGTCCTCTGTAAGGTGTCAAGGATACTTGACCTTTCATATTGCTTTGACTCTCCAAAAATATTAAAACTCGATTTTCTTATATGCAATAATCAATTTAGAATAGAGGAATTTTGAAACATGAGACTCACAAATATCGAACATTGAAACCAAATAAAAATCCAAATTTAAATTAACATGTAATTAATAAGGTACTAATTACTGAGCATTATAAGAAAGATTGATTCTTACTTATGATTATAACAGACCCCCGGATCTTTTCATGTGATCTCTAGTATGAGCGTAGACCTCAGAATTGTTTTCTAAGGTTTCGTAACCCTCGAAATATTAACTTTGATATGTGACCAATCTCACCTAGCCAAAATAGATTAGTGGTAACTCCAAGATAAATAGTCATTTCGTAATGACTATTTAGGGTTAAGTTGAGTAAACGATTCATCTCGATAACTGAACCCTCAGACATAAAAAATAAATAATAATATGGCCCTTAAAAAATGATATATAGATATATATAGAAATAATTGGTACACTCACTTTTGAAGTCTGGGTGGTGAGGATCATATCCAGGCCATGTTGCAACAAAGGGTAACAAAAGGGATGGTTTTACAATTATGAAAGGATGAAAGGAAAGAAAGTCATCTTTCATTTCAAACATAACTACATGAATTAGTGAGTCATTCTTTGAGACAAGGTTTTCTTAGAAAACATTCTAAACATTTTATTTGCTCTAGCCATAAATGATCTTAAGTTTTAGTTGACTGAACAGAATGGCTCAAATAGTCATGATAGCTCTAATATCATGGGACGTCTTTAAGTATCTTCATAAGAATCAACTTCACAGTACAAATTAACTGTTTGAAATTGATCTCTGGAAGCTCATTGAAAGTATCCATGTCACTTCCATCAAAACACCGTAAAAAGGTGAGTAATATACAAAGATACAAAGACAAAAAGTTTAAGCAAAGACAATAAAAGTAAGCACATGAGATGAAATGTTTTATGCAAAAGTTATTTTATTAATAATACTTGATAAAAGATGCCCATTACATAGGATTCCCACAAGCTATTAAGCATAAGCAAGTAGGTTTTAGTTTTTCACTTTACATGGAAACAAACTAAAAAAGCATAGGGTGTTTCTAACATGGCTCTATTGTCAAGAGCAAATTCTGGTGATTGAAGATAGAGGTTATTGACACTAATCATGTTCACAGTAGGTTTAGCATGGTTGGGTAAAAGATTAGCAGCAACATTTGGCCCCTAATTTATTTCAAATTGCAAGGCCTTTAAGTCAATGAAGCTCTGTACCCTTCACTTGAAAGACAAGTAGTTTTTTGTGTTATGCCTCACTGCCCCAGCACAGTAGTCATAGTGAGTGTTGGGATCATACCATTAAGTGCATAAGGGCTTCTTCTCAGGAACATAAATAAGAACAAGCAAGTGCCCTAAAGTAGTACCTATAGAGCTATTCATACGTCATAGGGATAAAATCAAACTATTAGCTCCTAAGATTTTCAATTTAGTTGTTTAAAGGATTGTTAGCAGGGGGATTAGCATTCTAGTTAGTTGGAGGAGGATTATTTCATGGATGATTTGTAAGGACACTAAAGGTTAGATTATAAGTTATAGCATAAACCATCTGAGGAGGGTAAGGGATCATGACTGGATTAGGGTAGGGTATGCTTAGGTAATATAGGATAGGCACCCGATAATGACTTGGTTGAGTTATGTTGGCATAGCTTATGGCAGTTGCCTATCCTTCCCTTTTATTGTGGATGGCTTTTACCTAGATGATTCACCTTCTGACATTTGGCCAACTTTTGATAGTAGCATCAATCATTTTGCCAAACATCATGAGATAGGCAAAATTCTTAGTGGCATTTCGTACTAACTTGTCATAGTATGGGACATGTAGGGTGTTGATAAGCATCATGGTCATCTCTTTCTTAATTAAGAAGATTGAACCAAGGTCATATCGTCTCTCTATCACTGCATATTGCCTGAAGTTCTCGATAGGCTTCTTTTCCAAATTCATGAGAAAGAACTAGTTGAGGGCCTAATCTGACACCTGTTGATATTGACTCAAGAAGGTTCTAGCCAAGTTGGCCTATGACTAAATTCTAACATTATCAAGCTCCATATGCTATAGGCGGCTACCCTGGTCAAGTTGTCTAAAAAGCAGTGCAGAAAGAGCTTCCCATTCTTCTCGTACCTGACCATCTTTTTAAGATATATTTGGATTTGCATAGTAGGGTCAATAGTTCCATTGAACTTTTCAAACTCTAGTGCTTTGAACTTTGGGGGAATGATAAAGTTAGACACCACAAACACAGATTTGACGTCAATGGCTCTAAACTTATTATCCCTTTGATGATTCAGAGGTGCTTTTCTAATAGCTAATACTTGTTCATTACTTCTGTAGACATTGCAAACTTTTAACCATCTATCTTCTCTTACTCATCATGGTCAAAGGTTATAGGATTGACCATGGAGACTTCCGTATTCACCCTTTGGAATTTAAGGATGAATTGATTATTTGCCATAGGGTTCAGATATATCATCGATGGTACTAGTGGGGTTGGTGTAGTGTTAAGCTATTGCTTTTGATAAGTTTCTTCTTAAGTATCTTTAATAATATCGGAGAGGTGATTTTCCAAATTAGCCAGTTCTTTTTCAGTATCCATAGTGCTGCCATGCCTTTTTTTTATTTTATAGAAGCTGTCATCAATTCCATGAGCTTAATGACTTGAGCTTGCATTTCATCTTGCTGACAAAGCATTTGGTCTTGAAATTCTTTGTACATCAACTTGAATCGCTCAATGTGTTCTTGGCAATCATTTTCCATGATCTGTTTGTGATAGTGGGTATTGTAATAGTGTGTAATATTCGATTTTGTGTTTATTCCCTAATTTTAGAATCCTTTGCACTTTTATGACTATTATTGTATTAGACTCTTATGTGTTTATTGATTATTGTTCATGATGGAATGATGTCAAGTATGGAATAATGATAATGAATGATTCTTGATATGAATAAAGTAGCAAAAGAATCGAGTTAGTTATGCAAATGTGAGAGCTAATTGGCTTACAGGATTGCTTCACTAATAGTGTCTTTCATGAAGGAAGAAATAGAGTTTTATCATGTATGATTGCATCCAAAGGTGTCTGATATCATTGCATCATTTAATCACATATTCGAAGAACTTTGATAACTTTTGTTTATAGTCTCCAGTCGATACAATATCTTACCTCAAAGATCGAACTAGTTTAACTATACCCATCATGTATCTTCAAGACCTATCTTGCCCTTTTTGTGTGTCTTTGAGGCTTAACTGGGTTTAAGGATACCCCCATCTTTGAGTTGCTAATCTTTGGATCATGTTTTCACTTTCTTAAAAAATAAAAAAAATAAACGTGGGCTGTTACTTCATGATAGACACCCTCTTGCTAAACACTCAACTTTAGCCAATGGTCCTATGGTGACGATTATAATGCACGTAACAGTTAGAAAAAAAACAAAAGAAATGAAAATAGGTTGGTAACAATATAAAAAAATATAACATGAATAAAAAGTAAAAGAATGTAAATGACCCCAGACAATAGGCTTTACTATGCTTAGGGATAGATATAACAAATATCAAGATAAGTTAAGTACCCACGAGCAGCATAATGGTGCATTTAGGTTAAAATCATCCTTATCAAGGTGATACAATACCTTTAGGGATAACACTAAATAACTAGGTGGTGATGTTCGTTCATCATCACCTAGAGATTTGTATGTGTTAAGCCATCGTTTGGGCATCATAACAGCTTATTAAGGTTGATTATGACTTAATTAAAGGCAATATGAAGCCTTGTAAGTGACGGCCTTCACTTGTTATCACTTACCTAATGACAAAGGCTAGCTATCGATTGATAGCATAACGTCATAACCTGACACTAACATGACACACATGGTGACAAGGTATGTTCATTATCGCCTATATAACTATTGTATATGGGAAAAAGTTATAAGTGTCTCCCTGAGTGTCTGTATTCTTTGAGTCATTCTAGCAGCATTCCAGTGTAGCTTAATACAATTTGGCTCGTAAGGCTCACTATTTGGGTTTAGGTTGACATCTAGATTGGTATCTAAATTGCTCTGCCATCTAGTATGGATAGCCGAGGCACCTCTATCCTAAGCCCATCGTAGGCTTGGCCAAACAAGTTTAACCCAGAGGATGTATTTTCCTATACAAATATAAAGGAGTACTCATGAGAGAAATAGGTACTTTACACCCTAAAAGGTATCACTATGCTTATATGGAAGGGTACTCATGAAGGTGAATAGCTCACTTTCTCCTAATAGTTAAGACCCTAATCTCACCAGGAGGTTTGATGGGGATCTAGTGCAAAAACTAATGCACAGTATGTGTTGAGGAAATAATCAAACCTTTTATTTACCTTTTAATACCATACATATTGAACCAATATTTATTTGGGAACAAGGTAGTCCCTGGCAATCATATGACAAAAATCATGACAAGTGAAAGATTAGTAGACATGGCTAGTTATAGGCATAGCTCTCTAAATTATTCCCTAACTGAGTCACTAAGCTATAAACAACATGCCTCCCATGAAGGAAGCACATATGACTTAAAAAGTATTTCTCAACAGAAAAATGTCCTTTTGACTGAGACTTCTCTTTTTCTAATGTGATGGGAGCAAGAAAGTATAGATTCTCAGATCTTGACCATGAAGGTCTATCATTGGATAAATCACCCATCTAACTAGTCTTGGGTGGCCACCAGCCAATAACTAGAGCTACCAAGCTATTAACAATGTGCCTTCTGTAAACGAAGCATGTATGACTTAAAAGTATTTCTTGATGGGAAAATGTCTTTTCAATTGAGACTTCTACTTGATGAGAGTGAAAAAAATATGGTTTCTCAACTCTTAACCATGAAGGGGTACCATCAGATGATTCACCCATTTAACTAGTCTCAAGTGGCCACCATAAAATGACCAACAACTAGAGTCACCACTAATCATTTAGGCTAGGCATGATCGGATGCCTATTGAAATCGACATGATACTCAAAACATTGATTTCATGGTCTGCATGACCCAAAAATTCAATAGTTGGGTTCTAGAGTTAGTTATGCATAAGTAGGTATGAACTTCCATGCAGTGCTTGAAATCAATACCTTTTTAGCCATGTTTTAACTTGGTTTTGATTTCCTTGGTTTTGACTAGTCATTATTTTGATATAATCCCCTTTATACATGAATTTACGTAAAGTGATAATTCGAGTTTTAATGAAGAATTTAAATCTCATATGTGCCTTGGAAAGGTGTGAAACAGAGGGATTTTGTAAAAATAATACTCGAATTTAATTTTGAAAGTCGGATATTTTGTGTCAAATACTCGAGAAATAACGAGAAGAAACATTGACTTCAAGCTTTTTTTGAAAATGGGTTTTTGCAAAAAAGAATGTAAAGTGACCATCATAAAGGAAATGTGTTAGTAAAACAATGACATGAGATAATAGCATAAAATAAATCACACAAAACAACAAAATGGAAAAGGGAGGGGTAATCAAAATGTTTCTCATAATTGTCATCAATTATCTAGAAATAACCAAGTTGACAATTCTCAAATGCATTTGGATCCATTAGTTACTTTAGGCAAGAAATTGGTTTTAAATTTTCTAAAAGCTTGGAGAGGTCCAGAAAAAAGAAAATTTCATTTTTTAGATATATTTTGAAAAGAGAGGTTGAAGTATCCCCTCAAAAATGGGGTTGGAGTATCCCTATAAATAAAACTTTGATGCTTTTTGGAGAAATGGGCTTAAAGGACATGAATTGACAAAATTTTGATAATTTCTTGACAAGGTGACATTCATTTCTTGACAAAATAGGTGATATTTAAGTTAAAAGAACTTGATGAAATAGAGGTGATAAAACAGAGATTGATTGTGCCTTAATTTGAGCCTGCAAAGGTTGATGCATGTTTTTTCAACTCAGTGGGGTGGACCAAGATCACATGAAGGCATCCAAATGCCTTGGAGTGGGATTCAAAGGAAATCAACTAATCTTGACCACTATTAAAAATAGTGGATAGCATCGCACTATCCCCGTTTTTGATTTTATCTAAGGCAAATTCGAAAGTTCCAAGTATTAGGTGAAGTACCATTAGAAATCTAACTTAACAAGATTTAATGTAAAAATATTCTAGAAATCCTAAAAAATCACTTTTTGAGTGGAAATAATTTTTAAAGTTAGGTCTAATGCAATGCTGATAGCACATGCAAGAGAAAAGGTGTGGTGAAATCTGTAAAATCATTCCCAACTCATAGAAAATCATTCACTCACAAACCATACCTTTTCAGAAAGAGGATGTCATGAAAATTTTAGGAAAAATATTTTAAAATTTTAGAAAAAATTCTTTTGATGGATCGAAATGGCCCAAATAAAATGTAAGCTGCTGATTCCAAAGGTTCCAAATAGCATTGTTCAAAAAATTGTTACTCCTTCTCTGGAGGATCTAAGGGCAAATGAGGTACATTGCAAAGTTAATTCAATCCTTTTTTAGGAAAATACCAAAAAAATTTTTTTCAAAAATGGTTTACGATTTGAAAATAATTTTTCAAGGCATGGTTACAATGCTATTAGGGCAAAAATAGGGGATTTCAATTTCTTCAGGTTTTCTAAGACTAAACTCAGTCCATGGATATTCGAACATCTATGGCAGAATGGATGAGTGACGTGGGCTTCATGATCTCATTTACAAAAAATGCAAAGTAGTTTGGGATGATAAAATAGTCCATTGACCAGGTCACAAACATAAAACTTTAGGCAAAAGATCAAGTTACCAATAACTTGGAATAATAAAAAAGCATTTATTTTTGAAAATAGAATATTTAGCCTAAATAACCCTTGAATCCAAGCATAGAAACATGATTTTTCCGTAAAATTAGAAGACCAATGAGGAAAAACCTTAAGCCCATTAATCTTATTTATTGAAGTTAACGTGGCCTTCACTTGGGGATTTTTGAAAAGGTATTTTTTTTTTTTTTTACAAACATCAAACAAGCATCTTGAGAAACATTTTATGAACTAAATATGATGACCATGCCAAAGAACATAAATAGCATGCTTAGACAAAGAAAGATCCTATCTTAACATGTAAATATTGACAAAAATAAAGGAAAATGACAAATAAGATGCATGAAAGTGCTAACTTCAAAATCTTGACAAATATATTATGAATGAAATACATCATTAATGACAATGAACATAAATAGCATGAACGTGTAAATAATGATAAAAATGAAAGAAAATGACTAATAAAATGCATGGGAGTGCTAGTTCATGCACAATATCAAAAGATATGCGATAGAGGATGATATAAGGATGGTTAAACAAGAAGAAGTTTGCTAGGTTTTGGTGTATATACCTTTAATGTGGACAACATACAATGCTTAGTTGTATATTAAATCTATTGCCTGGCTTAGCAAAAATAATGGATCAAGGCCACTTTTGGCACTGAGCAATGAGAAAGTTTAATGTTGCCCTCTAACAAATTGAATTAAGTCATGCACATGTCCCTTGTCATGGCTATTTAGGCTTTAGAAATACGATTAAACCCAATCATAAGTCCAATGCAAAGGCTTGCTATGAATTTAGATGATTTTTGATGCCAAAAATGTAGTCCAATTCATGTTTTGATGTCATGGTGAAACAGGGTGAAAATAGCATAAACTAGGCGTTTGTGCCTTGTGGCATCGATACAAGAAGCCTTTATCGATACCAGCAGCCAATTTTCATTCCAGGTATTGATATAAAAAAGCTAGTATTGAGCCTTAGTGTATCGATACAATAAGCCTTGCATTGATACCACATAAAATTTCCTCAGGTATTAGTACTCATTAGCCTCTATTGACATACATTGACCTAAAGTCAAGATTTTAGCTTTGGAGCAACCTAGTATCGATACCGAGGCCCCTTATATCAATACTACAGCTAAAAGCATCAATGCGAACAATGTTTTTTTAGGATTTTGGCAAGGTGTGGAAGCTTGGTGTCAAGACCTTTATGCCATGTATCAATACCACATGAGCAAATATGGATTTTACGATAACTTACTCTCGAAATTTCCTATCTAAGATGATGTGCTTGTCTGAATAAACCTGATGATAACTCAAAAAATGACTTATGATGCTTTAAATGCTGGTCCAGACAAAATAAAGTGTCTACAAGTTCAGATATCCATTTTATACAATACTATTTGGATTACATCCACTGATAAGAAATAAAGTCATTTCAGGTCTTATCCATCCACCATAACAATGTTCTATTTATGCTTTTCTTCCTCGATAGGAACATCAAGAATGACAAAGATCTAGGTTCCACCTTGATGTCACTTTGAACCTATAATTGACCTAGAGTGCAATCATTCTTCTTTTTGCTTACTAACAGGCTAGCCAAAAGCTTAACTTCCCGTTTTGCACTTATTTTGGCTCTACCTTTCAACAGGTCCACTTTTTTTTGTTCAGTTCCACTACTTCAATTCCTATTCCTCAGCATCTTACTGAACCCAGCATTTTTTAGAGCAAGCCTAAGTTAATTGTTCTCCTGATGTAATTCTTCCATACCTTACTCTAGATGATCTTTCTTGTGGAGCTCCTTCAATTGTCGCTCTCAAACAACTTGATCATAGTTAAACTACTTATTTTTGGCCTCTAATTGAGCAATCTTCAATTGAAATGTTGCCTGCTCTAACTTATATTCCTTTTTCAATAATCTAACCTCGGATAGTGACTCTCACACTAAAAGGACATCTTTGTTTGAAAGCAAAATAATGTCATTAACCTAATTATCTCTCCAAACCTAATAAACCAAAGTCATATCATCCCAATACCGAGCCAACTACATGTGATAGGTCTCTCTCTATTCATCAGCTATGGCTTTTATTCTATTTATATAGCCATCTCCTCTATATGCAAAATTAAAGTCACCTAGATCATGAGTCAGAGGAATGAACTATCCAAACTCAAACTACCTCTAAAGTGGTGAAGGAAAATAGTCAATATAACCCAAAATGCCTAGTAAGGGTACCCAACATCGGTGTTCGCATTAGTATAGCATAACTTGAAGAAACATCCATGGTGTTTTCCATGTGACATCAACCTTCTTTAAATTGCAAAATTCCAATAGTTATTGATCTTTGGTATAGTCTTTCACAAAATTCTTCCCAAAAAACTCGACAATAGGTGAGAATGACTTGATACATATTTGAACATTGGCTTTTTTATCTTTCCAAGAGTGACTATAGACCCCTATTTATAACAAGGGCACACACCTAAAAAATCTACTCCTGGGTTTTCTCTTACAAAAGTTTAAGGACTGCATCGTCTCAGTTAGAATCACCATAATCAAGTTGATATTGTACTTTAACCGATTAAAGAAATCAACCACTGCTATATTAATATGCCCCAAAGTCATAGGAAATATCACCAAGCCGCAAACAACCAATGTAAAGATATTACTTTTCTTTTTTGTGTTTGGGCAATCATCTATCAAATCTCATAACTTATGCCATGATATGTAATTACTCTAACCTTTTTGGACTACATATGCCCCAAGTTGGGTCTCAAATACTCCTGGTAATATTGGCCAACCGTCTCTTCAGTGTCGATGGTTTAGACTTCTTAATATATACCCAATCGAGAATGGTACGCTTGGTATGCAACAAGGTGGTGTACTCCTTAATCATCGGGACTATATCCTCTCTATTAAAAGTGAAGCACTGGTATCCTAGATTCCAAAAGTGAGCCAAGGCTAAGAGCAACCCCTCATTTATCCTAACGCGAATTGATAAAGCTAAATCTTCATACTTTCAGGTGAACAGATCTTTCTCGATATAGTCCTATTAATCTTCTACGGCCCATAAATCTCACAAGTCATTCTGCGAAACTCTATATTGACTCAAACCAAATACAATGAAACATAATTGACTTTTAAAGATCCTTGCATTGTTTATGGATCTTTTTTGACCAATCCTTTACCATGGAGTACTTTTTCTCGATCGAGACCATATGTTCCCCTATATTGAATGACCCTTAGGATGGATATTGTCCTTTTTATACCAATAGCCTTTAGATGCATTAATGATGATGCTAAAATGCATGCAAAACAAATAAGACACCAAAATCATGGATTAGTCACATACTAAATAATTCATATATTTTGAACGGTCCCAAAAATTTCATTCTCGGGCTTTATAGCCTCTTGTAATCAAAGGGACACTTTATTTTAGTATTAGGTTATGTACCCTATAAATGAATTCTAAAAGACTAGCCCCATAGATATATAGTCCTAATTTACAGCACAAATTTCGTTTAGGACACTTTTCTCAAAATTGAGCTGTCATGATAGTTCTAGTGCCATCATTAGCCATCAGTCTGATTGCATAATGGTTGGCATTATAAGATTCATGATGCAAAAGCCCTGAAGTGTCCATTCACCTTAGCTTGGTTTTATTTTCTAGACATGTTTTAGCCATCAACCTGATAGCCAAATGGCAAATTATAATCAAATATAAATAGACTTGTATCGATGAGACAATAAATATCCCAAGTGACAAAGTTTGTTTGACATCACTCGAGTATTAAACTCAAAGCAATAAAGCAAGAAAAGTTTAGAAGTATTTCCCAATTATAGCTAAGCTTCAGGTTCTTCTAGACTTTTAGGTACGACTAACTAAGTTTGGCTTGTATAGCTCACTATATGCATGTTTCAGACAACCTTTGATGTAGAAGGTCCTCAAATTGTTCCCCCTACCCAGTAGGGATAGCTGAGGCACCCTGATCCTAAGCCTATCACAAGCTTGGCAAGACAAGTTCGATTCGTGTGAGTATATTAATCATTTTTATATGGATGAATGATGAAAATAAGAACACTGCACCTTGAGGGCTTTGTTGGAGCATAAGAATGTTAATCACACAATCCGTTAATAAGCCTAATTATCCTATAATAAGTCCTATATTTCCCTCGCATGATACTTGACAAAGAGTATAATGCATATACTAGTGAAGTGTGTGCCGAGAAAGCTCCAAATCAGGATCTCACTTTATCATCCAAGATACATATATATATATAATATCATTTTGCTTATTTTTATAAGCAAGCATAGCATCGAATTTTTATTTAAGCACTGCAACAAGGTTAGCATACATAGCAATACCATAATAATCAATCAATCAAACAATCATGACAATAAATATCTATGGGATTGTAATTGAACACCAACTAAAATTGAGAAAAAATCAAAACTAAAATAACAGGAGACTGGTCTGAGGCTACTTTCTAATTCCCTAATGGAGTAGCCAAAATGTTATTGTAATATATCGAGATACGAACCTAAATACATCAGAGCAGACAATACTTCGAATGATTGTATGACCCCAAGTGGTAAAACAATTGTTCATCTAAACCTCTTATTCTTAAATATAAGAGTGGTTTGGTTAAGGAGTTGCCACTGATCACTTTTGGATAGGTGTGATCAGTCAGCTATTAAAACTAGTCATTAAAGAGTTATGAAACTCCAAAGGAACAATTTTACAGTCTATATACCAAAGATCTATAAAGTTAGGCATGGGAGTCAATTGCACCATAAGTAAGCACTCGATCCTTCTCATGATGCCTAATACTTGGTACCAGCTAATCACATAGATTTGAATTTACTTTTTTGGATTTCAATCATATATGTTCGATCATAATCCCCTTCCATTTATTCCAAATTAAACAAATACCAATAAAAAATGTATTTTCACTCTTATTAGAACTCACTCAAATTTACAACTGATTTTAAGCAAAAATCATTTGTAAAGGAAAAGTTCTATAATACCACTTGACTCCAAAAATACTCACTGATTGACTCCATTTTTATTACTTTCTATCAATTTTGACTCTATTTAAAAGAAATCACAAAAATAGTACACTTAGACTAAATTAAAGAAATCACTACTTTAAAAACAATATTAGAAATCAACTTTATTTAATTCAACTTAGAAGATTTAGTGTGAGTCACTAGGGACCTTTTATAGGATAGTCCTAGACCTATTAACACGCTGAACATGACTTCCGGAATCAATTCCTAGGCATCTGAATGCCTCAGTAAAGCAGACACCAAACTTGGAGAAAATCTGAAACAAAGATAAATTTGACCTTTCAAGCTTTCCAAATTTATTTCGGATTATTTCTATCACATAAAATCATAAAACCAAATTGTAATGAAAGTTTACTCACTATGATTCAACCTAAAAATAGTCAAAAATGCCAACAAATCATTTTAGCTATCACATGAATATTTTAATCGGACACTACTGCATCACATAGCATGTCCGTATAGCTTGCCTTTTGGAATTTCTTCATAATTCGTTTTGAATACCCACCAGAAAAGCCATACATGCTTGGAAAGATTATTCACTACAATTTTATTAAAAAATGAGAAAAATATGTCATTATCAAAAATAGTATGTAATACTGATTAGACACTAAAACAAAGTTGTAAGAACAACTCATGTTTTAGGATTTTATTATATTCGTCCGATCATAAAATAGAATGTTTCAATAGCCTATTAAGTAGGCCAATCAATAAGGATTATGAGAAAAATACTAGCAAAAATTTATAAGTCCATAACCTAATCAAAATATATCTTTTTTATGATGTGACTTGCGATCATGAAGACTTTTGTCATATTTTTAAAACACATTTTTGGATGTTTGAACATTAAGCAATGAGACCAAATAGACTCTATACATGTTACATATGAGGAAACAACAAAGACTCTTAAGTGTAGGCACCTTATTTTGTCCGGGCTAATTTTTTTAGCAACCTGAGGCATGAACGTGGGAGGGGGCGATGATCGTCAGGCAATGTGTTGCTCGACAAAAAGTATTTTTGAGGAGGTCAAGAAGGCCTATGGATCATATCAAAGATAAATACAAAGATGTGGCATCAAAGGACATAGTTCAAGGTGTCCGGGGATAAAAAATATGAGAAAATTCACAATTTTGCTTGAATGTATCAATACATGGTTCTCATGTATCGAAACAATGCTCCAACGATCCAAAAATTTGAAATGTCCCTGTTTGTGTCGATGCAACATGTAAATCTATCGATACAAGAGCTCATGTATCGATACTAGGCTATGCTAAGACCAAAATGTGCATTCTTTAAAGAAATGTATCGATACAATGAAGCATTAAATCGATACAATGGTTCATAATATCAATACAATGATCATTGTATCGATACAATGTTCATTATATTGATACACTCAAGGTTTTTGGACCAAATGTATCGATACATTCTATAATGTATCGATACATTTAGGCCATTTTTCGTGGTCCGAGAATTTTTTACTCGTCTACCATTGATCCAGAACCTGATTTTAACTCGTTTCTTTGCATTTGAAAACATCAAAACCCATATCAGATTATGAATTTGGACTTTTGAATTAATCAAAACATTTTTGAAGTCTAAATTAAATAAAAAAAGGTCAATCTCACATGATCACCTTACTCCTTCCTAGTTTGTTGACCAAGATCACCATCAGCCACCCTATTTGCTAGAAAATCATTTCAGCATTTAAACCAGCCACCCTATGTCAATCACATTGGCAGCAAGTTGCTCCCTATAATCACTGCATAGCCATCAAGTTGACATCACTTTGTCCCTTTTGATAAATGACCAAAAACACCTCTAATTTGGCTCGAAAATGCTAGTATAAATAGACCACTTATATCTTAGCTAAGATTTTAGAGATTCCAACTCATTTTCAGCTTTTAAAACACATTCACATATCAAGAAAACCAAATCCCGTAGCTCTTCACTCAGTACCCAAAAATAGCCCCAAAACACTCACTCTTAACCACTGCACATTCTAAAAATCACCGTCATCCATACCAAAACCAAAACCTCATTGTTTCTCTCTTTTTCTTGCTTATTAACAACAAGAGAAAGAGAGAAATTCAAGCCATCTCTGTTGTTCCAACTATTTGGCCAAAAATTAAAGTTTTATTGGTATAACTTCTTACTTTATCACTTTCATTTTCTATTTTTAGCATCTTCATCATTTTAGTGAGCTCTCCATGTTTCCATCACCCTCCAAGGATTCTCATGCATTATTTTGGCTTTTGGTTGTGGTAGTTTAGATTTGGACATCTTAATCCCTCTGTGATGTGCAAAATGCCTCATTTCATCCTCATTATTTTGATAACTCTTGCTCATGCATTTTATGCCATATCCGTGCATCTTGTTATGATTAATCCATGTATGAATCCTTAGCCTAACATAT
>JBBYHK010000006.1:3934481-3945181 GCA_038382065.1 Adansonia grandidieri | reverse complement strand
TTTTATATATCATGTCATTGTAAATGCAGATTAGGGTTCTTGCTGAAAGTTCTAAAAGCCAAAGAAAAAACTGATTTGTCTATTGCATGCAAGTAATGATCCGAATGTCTTTTGGTTGAGTAAGAGCAAGTAATTTAAATGCAAACAAAAATTACCTAGAAAGCAGTCTTTTAGTCCAGAAACTGTGCTTAGTTATTGATCTCATGAAATTGAAAAAAATAGCAGTTCTAGATCAAGCATTTTAAAATGAAAATAGTTATGTAAATTAAATTGAGAAGCTAAAATAATAATTACCATGTATAGTCCAAATGGAGCTAGCTTGGCAAATGAATCAAGAGAAGTGTATAGTGGAGCTGGATTCATCATTTCCGTTGCCTTGGTTGAGCTTCTTCTTTTTCTTCTTATAAGGGATCCCCCTAGCATTGGCTTGAGACTCCCTCACTTCTCTGAGATAAACTCGAATAGCGCCGCTGGCGAAAGGGTTGATCCCAGGTGATCCTCCGTTTTCTTCGTAGGCAGCTCGAAGCCTTCCAATAAGAGCATCAAGGCTACCCCATGCTTGCCTAAGGGGGCAAGTGCAAGGAGCAGGCGGCTCAGGCAGTCCATAGAACATGCATCCCTGGAGGTGAACCTTGGTCTTGCCAAACTGATCCATATATCGAAGGAAGTCTAGCACATGGCTGCAATTGCACTGTGAAACAGAAACTGGGGGCCTCTGGTTCTTCAAGAACTGCCCGAAAGTATTCCAGTCCCTTCTCTTCTGTGACTCATAACGGCTACGTGTTGGGCTTCGTGGCTGCTGCTGATCACCTGGATTAATCCTTGATGATCCTTCAGCTATATGCTTCCCTCTTTCACTTGACATATCACTGAGATCGATGCAAATTAGTTATCTTTCGCTGAATAAGGCAAGAAACTATAAAGGGGAAAAGAGCGGGGAGGTGAAAGGAATAGGAGAAGCAAGGGAAGGGACTAGGGATTAGTGGAGGAACATGAAGTTCACATCATTCGGCAACCAAGACATGTCATTGGCCCATAAGAAATTGCTTTCTCTTTCTCTTCGTCTCTTTCGTCGTCTTTCATTTTTGCATTCTCCATTTTAATATTAGGGCTCATTTGGATTTAACTAAACCTACGATTTAGTGCCTTTTTTTTAAATGTGCAATTGATATTTGTTTTACCATTTGGGTAACAAGGCACCGACATGTTCACTGTGCTGGAAATGTGCTGGTGCCAAGCTTTTCCACTGGAAAGGCCCTCCATTTTGATTTTCTAACCCAAAGGGTTACGTTTTTTTCGTAATAAACATTATTCTATAATAAATATATAAATTTGTTTTAATATAATAAAATTAATAGGAACTAATTAAAAATAAATAGTTACATGAATATTAAAAAATACAAAATATTTTTGATATATTTTTAATAATTTTTTATTATTTATTGCTAAAATTTGTAATTTCACATAAATATAATTGCAATAAATTTTATTATTTACTGATTTTATAATTATCAAATAAATTGAAACTTTGATTATATATACATGCATTTGAATCTAATGACCTTAATGATCATTTTCTCTTACAACTATAATTCATCTCACCACCACCTCTACGTTTGAATCCAAACAATATCTTACTGCTAATTTTAATCTCACTGCTACAATATCTCATCTCATCTCACTAGAGCCAAACTCATTGCTGATATAAATGGAGCCTTAGTACACTAAGATTAACTTTACATTTTTCCTATTAATCTTGTATGTTCTTTGTCAATGTAAACCCTTACCATTTTAATTTTGAAACCCTAATTACCAATAACCTCTAGTCCTCCCTAAAGGTCATTTCTCTATAGTTTCTACAAATAAGCTCTCTCTATAATAAATCAAATTATTATTATTTTATCCATAGTCATCTGAAAGTTTATAGTAGATTATTATTCAATATACTACTAGAGGAGAGTAAAAACTCAGTAAGCAGAATTAGTAAATGATACATGTCTTATTTATTATTATTTTTTATTTTTTAAATATACCTCAAAGGACATGTGTTATGTCATTAACATTGCTTGTAGAGTTTTTATACTCCATGGGCGATGTATGAAATAATTATCTTTTTATGTTCTACAAACAAAATTAGAGAAGTGTTATATATCATCTTTGTTATATTGTTTTTATTTTTAAATATTCTTTCATTTATATAGTGAATTGTGTTCAATAGCTGCAAAAATAGCATTAAAAAACCTTAGTATTTGCTTTTTAATTCATATGAATCACAAATTAACTAGACTCATCAAACGTTTTAACTTCCATATTTGACTCATCAAATGGGCGATTAGATATGAAGAGATATACTTGATGTTGTTGCTTGGATTGTCATTTTCAAAGACACCTTAATAGGAATATTTACAATGTTGAAGATACGTGCTAAAATATATAGCCATGACATAAATTAATCTAGCACTAGCTTTGTAAGGTATTTGGAAACATAAAGAATATGCACAAATGTAGATGAAATTAGACCTATCAGTTGGACAAATAGGTTTCACTTAGGGTTGCATCATATCAGTTGGATCAATTTGGAGTTTAAAATTTTTAGATCATTTTTTGATTTGGCTTATTTTTTGTTTATATTACATTAGATTCAAGTTTTTTGAGTTTGAATTATTGATACTCAGATTATTCGAATTCATGTTATTTGGGTTTGAGTCATACCATTAGGTCTAATACTTGGGATATTCGAGCTCAGGTTATTTTGGTTCATTTTTTTAATTTTAAAATTAAATTATATAAATTTAAACAAATTATTCAATCGAGCAAGATTTAATTAAAAGGTTATTGAAATATAAAAAATAAATAATATTTAAAAACAAATATAAACATTGTCATTTTTAATTAAAAATAAATATCTAACTTGATTTTTTTGGATACAAGCATAATCCAGTAAATTTTCAAATTCAAGCATTCATTTTACTTAAAGGAGTATTACTGTATACCTAAAATCGTTCTATCAATCCATTTAAATATTTGTAAATGTATTATTATAGCGCAGTTTACAAATCATTATAATATAAGACACAAATCAATGACCTATTCTATATACTTTTAGAAAATCAAATGCTAAGTTTTAAGAAATTATATATTAAAATAAAAACAATAGATTTAGCCTAAAAATACCATTAATAATAAAAAGTTATATAATTTGTTCTAAATCGCATGATAAGATATTAGTATAACATAATGTACAAATTATTATCATACAATACATGTATCATTATTAATGGTCTATTTTTTTGCACTATTCTCTAATTACATGAAAAATAATTATACTTTCACAATAAAAACAATACTTTTATTTTCAATAATTTATATAATTATAAAGTATAAGATTAGCATAAGTATTCTATGATAATTCAAGTATATAATTTATTTTAAATCGTATTATAAGATATCATGATTTATATATCATTAGATTTTTTTTTTTTTGTTTAAGAGATTATTATATATTTAAATGACTATTTTAGTCTATAAACAATTACCTTGAAGTCTTAAATAGTTAATTTTAGAAGGTTATTACGATAAAAATATAATAAACTTACTTATAAAAAATACGACAAACTTAGTTTTTATCCAATCAAACAATTTAATTTTAAATAAAAAATATTAATATTGACTTACGATCAATTGATTAAAATTTTAATTCTCATTGGAATTAAGCCAAGTTATGTTATTTCTTATGTTCACTTTATTATTTATTAGGTTAATTCATTATTGGTTATATATGGAATAGCATATTAAAGAAGAAACCTAATAATTTATTATAAATTAAATAAAAGGCAAGCACTATGGAAGGGTTTTCTTTGGCTCAAAATTCTTATTTTTAATTTAGGATTGTTAACATCTGGTATTAGAGCTAAGTTAATTCAAAAAATGGTAGGAGAGATTCAACATATAGGCCTATCAATTATGTTTGATGGGAAACAATTATGAAGAATGGAGATCGAGATTGCAAAAACTTTTTCAAAGTTGTACATGTTTGGAATATTATAGAAGAAGGGATTGTTGAACTAGATAACACAAAGAATTTGACAGATGAGCAGAAGAAGGTGTTGGATCACGCTCGTTACAAGAATGATACAGCTCTCCATGATATCTCTGAATGTGTTACACCATCAGTTAATCAAAAGATTATCAATGCAAAACCTGTAAAAAAAAGCTTGGGATATTTTGCTTAAATCATATCAAAGTGTAAAAAGGGAGAAAAAGGTGCATTTGTAGAATTTAAAGAGGCAATATGAGCTTTTGCAGCAACAAAAAATTGAAATCTATAGTAGATTATTTTCTACGCTTGTAGAACATGTCAACGACATGAAATCTAATGGTGAAAATATTTCATAGACTCAAGTTATGGAGAAAATTCTTTGAACATTGACAGATCAGTTTGACATGTGGTAACGGCTATTCAGGATTCAAAGTCTTAGAGCATTGATAAATTGATGATTTGCAGGGTTTTCTAGAAGCACATAAGCAATATTTAAATAAGAAGACAACCATTTCGGTTGAATAGACTTTGAAAATGCTGGTCGATTTGAAATGGATAAGATAGAAAATATAAATCAAAGAGGTAGAGGAGGCATAAATTTTAGATCAAGTCATACAAAAAGAGGTGTCAAGAATAACACTAATTCAGTGCTATAAGTGTAAGAAGCATAGGCGCTAATAGCATGGGTGCAAATCCTATATGCAGTGCCATAATTGTAAAAAGTATGGTTATCATATTTGTGAATATCATTTTGAGAAGAAAAAAGGTATAGAGTGTCATGCCAAAGTTGCAAAAAATGGTAGAGATAATACAAAGTCGCTCCTATTGGTTTGTCATACATCCATAGTTAGAGATGTAAATCAATGGTTGCATTATACAGGGTGTATTAATCATTTAAGTAGGAATAGAGACATGTTTTGTGACATCAATGAATCTTTTTGCACTACAGTCAAGCTTGGAGATGATACATGAATACATGTTTCCTTATAATGAAGAATTAGAATCAAATTGAAGGATGGGTCTTGTGACTATATTACGAGGTGTTTTATTGTCCAAATGTCCGTCAGAATTCATTAAGATACAGGTAGCTTAGAGAGAAAGGCTATGATTTGCACTTTAACAAAGGAGGTTGCACAATTAGTTATGTATATGTAAAAAAAAATGGTGATAGCCAAGGTAAAGATCTCTCATAATTGACTATTTCTTATGGCTATTAATTGTAATAATTTTTTTGTCATAGTTTTATGATTGTTGATGATAATTTGCTATGGCACATGCATCTTAGGCATTTGAATTTTGGGAGTATGAAGTTTCTTACTAATAAGAAGTGGGTTTCTGGTTTACGATAATTGATATTCTAAGTGGTTTTTTTGAGATTTATGTTTTAGGGAAGAAACATAGACATGTCTTTCCTAAATGGTAAATATAGAGGGCTAGCAAGCTATTTGAATTGGTTTACTCTAATTTGTATTCATTGAAAATTCCTTCACATGGTAGGAGCAGGTATCTTATGACTTTTATTAATGATTTGAGTAGAAAGGCAAGGATTATTTTTTGAAGCATAAATCAAAAACACGTGATGCACTTAAAAGTTTCATATTTTATGTTGAGAAGCAAATGGGGTGTTCCATTAAACTTTGGGGATAGATAGAGACACTGAGTATATTTTGTGTGATGATTTTTGGCACGACATGGCATTAAACATCAGTTGATGACTAGATATACCATAGAACAAAATGAGGTAACAAGGGGGAAAAATAAAACAGTGATGGATATAGTGAGATGTATGTTGCATAATAAGTGATTGCCTAATAGTTTTTTGGTGAAAGCTATTATTTATGCAATTTATGTAGGAAGTCTTAGGTCCATGATCGAATAGATTACAAAAATTTTAATCAAATTGAATAAAAAGTAGTGAAAAACATAAAAAACAAATAACATCGAGACTCTATCAACCAAATCATCTTTCATGGTTTTTAATTAATCTTTTAAATCAAGATCTCAAATAATAATTTGAGAATTCTCATAACTTAGCCTAGAGATATCAAGGAGTAATTCCATGACCATAGGAACTTGCACACCGAGCCTGATTGTCATAAACCAAGTTCAACTTCTAATGGTTATCCATATGGATGATTTGAAAAACCTTCAAAAAGGAGAAACTTGTTTGCCAAGAGTCATGCTAATTGTAGGTCACCATTTTGGAGAGAAAATGACATAAAAAATTAGTGAGAATTCTAGCGGTGGATAGCAATACAAGGTTTATATACTTAGGGTAATTGTTTCCAATTTTGGTCAGTTTATAGTTTAGACCCTGGCCCACTTAGACTATTATAGATTAGGCTTAAGTAACTTTTACGTATATTAGGGATATTAGTATAGTCTCATATTAATAAATATAAATTACACAATCAAGAATATTTATATTTACAAACCAAGATTGGCATCTATCAATATATTATGGCCACCTAATATGCTGGGAATGCCGATATAGTTTTGACAAGCCCTTCAGTGTATAGTATCTTATGTAATTTAATCTTTTCATCATATATCCCAAAAAAATAAGAGTATGGTTTAGTGTCTACTATTAACCCTTTCCATATTAGTTTGTAACCCTTATAGGTTAACTCCATAATTAGTATTAACTCCATAATCAGTATCCTTGGCTAAGGACATTGAGTTAATAGGGTTAAGTACATATGATATACATCCATTTAAATCATTTTCGGTGATGAATCCTCTCTAAGCCATTCATCGACCTTTAATATGCTTCTTGTCATACCCAAAACCAACTTACCATAAGCATTCAACTATTGTGGACTCATTTTATGATTATCTCTAAGTATGCGACTCCATATACAAAATGACCTAGTGTCACATGTCAAAGGATCAATGACACTACTGACACATAAAAGTATATCCATGGACAGCTAAGTGAAATACCAAATGAAACTCTTATAGCTGGTCATGTTTAGTGACTTGTTTTGCTTAATAAGTACCTCATATGTTACCCCCAAGTATCTTTATACTTCAACTTATAAGATTAGTTACATGTATCAAATGCATGGAGGCTTAACATATATTAGTCTTTGTGCATTGTTAATACCCTGTCATGATAATACGATGACTAAGAACATTTTTAGAAACCTGGCTTTATTGCATGAGGATTTCATAATTGTAACTCTTTACAACTCCCTTGCAAGGTCAATGTGTTTCATGGGCTTTATCTTTATAAGTTATTTATAACAATTATTAAATAATATCCTATGGATAGAGAAATGTCTCTTTAACATTAATAAGATGATATTTGCTATATGAAATCTCAAAATACTGTTACCTTACAAGCCAAAGCGATTAGCTTATGTGCTAACATTAACAATTTATGTGCAAAACAGATGTCCTACAAAAGTAGGATAAAATTGAATATTGGCCACATAAAGTTGTTTGGTCATATAGCTTATGCACATGTTCCAGGTGCATTAACAAAAGAAGCTAGATGATAAGGTAGAAAAGTGTATTTTTATTTGGTATTTGCCATGAGAGAAAGGGTTACAAGCTATACAATCTAAAGCCTAAAATAATAGTTGTTAGCAGGGATGTTATCTTTGATGAGGATGTGGCTTAGGATTCATTAGTTGAAGAGAAGTCATCTTCAACATTAAGTATTGATTATCAGTAGCAACATGTTGGCAACAGAAGAATATGTGCATCAAAATGTTGCAAAAACCTACAGTTATCCAAAATGTAAATGTCGAATGCTTGCTCACTTGTAGGATTATGTTGTTAGCAATGATAATAATCCTTCCATTGATAATAATGATGAGATAGTTCATTTTGCATTATTTATAGATTGTGGCCCTACAGTGTATTAGGAAGCCATGGAAGATGTACATTGGGTTAAAATAATGGACAAAGAAATTCATTCCATTAAGAAAAATGGGACTTGGAAGCTTACTACTTTTCTTTCGAACAAAAAGGCCATTGGTGTAAAGTGGGTGTACAACACCAAATATAAAGCTAGCAGTGAAATGGATCATTTTAAAGCATGATTGGTGGCCAAAGGTTATAAATAATAGCCAATTATTGATTTTTTTATGCATTTGCTTCTATTGCTAGACTTGCCATTTTTCACATGATTATTTCTTTTACTGCCCTAATTGTTGGAAGATTAATCAAATGGATGTAAGGTCTTCATTCTTGAATGGAGTGCTTGAAGAGAAGGTGCATGTTGAACAGCCTCCAGGATATGTGAAAAAAAGAGAGGAAGTTAAAGTATATAGATTGGAAAAAAAGCCTTTTATGGGTTGAAACAAACACCTAGGGCATGGTATAATCAACTTGACTCATATTTTATTGCCCGTGGTTTTCTTAGATATCTTTATAAGCATGCTTTGTATATTAAATCAGATTCATAAGGTGATACATTTATTATGTGCTTGCATGCGAATGATTAGTTTACACTGGCAATAATTTAAAGTTAATGCAAGAGTTAAGGGAGGCTATGATTCTTCAATCTAAAATGATATATATGGGCTTGGTATCTTACTTCCTTGGCATTAAACAGATAATGGGATATTCATCTCATAGAAGAAATATGATGCTTATATCTTTGCAAAGTTCAAAATGAGTTCTAGTAAATAGATTTTGACTTCTATTGAAGCAAGGTTGAAGCTTGGAAAAGATGGCAATGGTGACTTGGTTGATGCTACAACCTATAGAAGGTTGGTAGGGAGTTTATGATTTTTGATTGCTACTAGACTAGACATTGTTTATGGTGTTGGCAATATCAGCAGGTTTATGGAAACTACTGGATATTTTCATTAGTAAGCCACTAAACATACTTTGAAATATACCGAAGGTACGTAAAGTGATGGAATTATTTATTCCTGCTCTAATAATGTGGAACTTGTTGGATTTACATGTAGTGATTAGAGAGGTGATATTAAGACAAGGAAAAACACTTTGGGATATGCCTTTCATCTTAGCTTGAGTGTTTTTTCTTGGTCTTCCAAGAAGCAAGATGTGGTTGCAATGTCCACCATTGGGCTATAGAGAGTAGCACTACATAAGCAATAAGGTTAAGAAGCATGTTTTTGTAGTTATGACACCAACAAGACAAGGCAACAAAGATTTTTTATAATAGCAAGGCTGCATTTGTTATGTCAAAGAATCCAATGTTTCATGGTCATGGTAAGCACATTAATATCAAGTATCACAAGATACATGATTTGATGAAAGATCAAGTGATTAAGTTGGAGTTCTATTCTTCACAAGATCAAGTTGTAGATATATTTTTACTAAGCCAATCGAAGTTGATGTGTTTTTGATGCAAAAGAAAATGACGATCATGATAAAGTTGGAGAACTAGGTTTAAGGGAAGCTATGTTAGAATTAAACCAAGTTAAATTATTTATCAAGTGTCACTTTATTTCTTAGTAGGTCAATTAATTATTGGTTATATATGGAATGGCTTATTAAAAAAAACCTAATTGTTTATTATAAATTAAGTTTTAGTTTTAATAAAAAGGTTTAGCCACACAAGCACTACGGCAAGTTTTTCTTTTGGTTCAAAATTCTTATTTCTTTGATTCATGATCATTAACAATTCTTGATGCCTTAACACTATACATAACAACTTCAAGCTTATTTTCATCAACTTCAAGCTTTATCATACTCAAAATAGTAATTATAAGTTATAAACTTAAAATAAATTAATAATTTATGTTATATTTATTATTTTATTAAATTATTATTTTTTTAGGTTAATTATTCAAGTTATTTTAGGTTTGGATCATTTCGAGTTTAGGTCAATTTGAATACAGGTCATTTTGGCTTTAGATCAATTTTTGTTTCAAGTTGGATAAGGTTTAAGTTGTTAAATTCTTTTAGTCGAATCAAGTTGATTAGGGTGGATTAGTGAAGTTTTTTAAATTCAAGTAAAAATTGATAGGTCTAAAATCAATTATTTCCTTCTTTGTCTTAGGGCTTATATATAGAGAGGAAGGATCCACTTATAGTGTTGTAAACTTATTAGATTTACATAGTTTCATAAATTTTTATACGATTTATATTTGTTTAATCTAACTGTTATATTTCACGTGCTATTTATGTAAATCATGCATTTCAAGTCTTAAGTAAATTAAAAAGGTTGAACTATTTGTTCTATGTAAAAAAAATTCAATTTATGTTTGAGAAAAGTAGTATTCTTGATTGATATGATAGAGTATCAGATAGATTTGAAACATTACATGACTGATGAATACAATCATATTGCCAAACCCAATGGTTTGTTTTTAAGGTATTAATATATAAAAATTTATATGTGTGCAAAACCAATTAGTTTTACATTAATGGAAGTGGCTCTCTACTAAACCCTTAAGCCCTATATATATAGATGGATCAACTTACTTTGGTATCAAATTAATTAGTTTTACACACTTTTATAAATTTGTGTATGATTGATATTTTAACAAACTTACCATTGGATTTAGGAATAAAATCGCACTTTGCTAACTCTAAGAAATAGAGTTATTTAGTCACATTTTAAGCATTAATGTTAGTTAAGTCCTTATAGTTTTAATTTGGAATTAATTTCTAGTTGTTTTTACATTAGTTGTATTTATTTTCATGATTAAAGTAGGTAGTAATTTAGTTTTTTTTT